>BSBK01002404.1:925000-1607500 GCA_027943335.1 Chamaecyparis obtusa | reverse complement strand
AGCACATGGATCACTCAAAGGAATTGAATCTCAATCACACAAATTCAACTTTGAATCTCATCCACTCAATTTTGTCCTTTTGTCCAAAGATTTGAGACAAAAATTTAAATTGTCCCCCCATTTAAAAATATTGCAAATTTTTTGACTCAACCAAGGCTAAATCATGATTACTTCACTCTACCCCCCTACCCTTGGGAATTTACTATAAATGAGAGGCATTTTGAGAGAAATAATAATCTTAGAAATTCTTTTGCAAAGCATCACCCTTATAGTCAATTTCATAGCAATTGAGAGCATTTGAACTATCTTTGTATCACATTGTCAATTTTGAGAGCTAGACTAAGCATTTGTAGTGTCATAGATTTCTCATTTTAGAAGTGTCACTAGTAGGGAATACAAAGCTAAGAGCTCTACTTACCACATCTAATTAGAGAACCATGATATGTCATGGATATTAAATGCATTTCTTAGTTTAAATTTGCATTTTATTTGCTTTGAATTGTTAGTTAATAATCCTAATTTCATGAAGGTGTTTAACATACACACACAAATGGCACCCATCATGGGGCTTTGAGCCTCATGTCTAACATTTTTATGAAATTTTATGTGTTTTTTGTCTTCACTTTTTCATGAATTTTGCAGCAAACAGGAGAAATGACACCTATGAAGGATCTAGTGATTCCTATGGCTATTTTGATGACACTTACCAATAGTTAACTGATGCTTGTGCAATTCCTTCTACTCTATCTTTTATTCTTCTGACCCCTGTGAGATAAAGTGTTACGCCTGCAAGCATAAAGCGACGCCTGTTATCTGAGAACTAACACCTATTAGCTATCCTTTGCCACCTGTGATGACTTTTCATGCACAATTTTCTATGATCTGTCATGCCTAGTATTCTTTAATTGATGCTTAGTATTTTTTATTTGCCACTTTGAATACTTTATCATATGCAATTTTCAATACTTTTCACGCCTGTCATTTAAAGTGTCAAACTTATGAATCTTTAAAAATTGCTTAAGTCACTAAAAAGTGATGCCTGTGAATTTTAAGTCACACCTACCAGTAGTGAATGACGTGTACTAGTAGTGAAATGATGTGTACCAGTACTAAAATGATGCATACCAGCAGTGAAATGACATGTACCAGTAGTAAAATGACGCATAGCAGCAGTGAAATGACACCTAGAATTTTTCATTTAAATTTGCTATCAAATTATTAAATTTGGTTTTCTTACTCTCTGTTTGTATTTTTCTTGCAGATGAGCAAACAAAGAAAGGTTCAAAAGCCAAAGAGCAGAGTCACACAACCGAGAAAAAAGGTAAGAATACAAGCTAAACATGAAAAGGAATTGCATATTGCATTAATTTTAGAGAGTTTAGGCTTAGAAGAGAAATTGTATAATCATTACATCAAGGTGTTAGAGGCTTAAAAGCTTAAATTCCCTACCTTAAATTGAAATTTGTTTACATTAAGTTGTTGAAGTTTTCATTGAAAAATCTTGTGAAAACACTTAATTTTACTTCAAATTGTTCCTATTTTTGTTTCCCTCATTTTCTATGGTTGTATTGGACTAACTTGTTGGAGGAGGGAGTGGGAACAATCACCACTAGGTGAGTGAGAAAATTCAAAAAGCCAAAAAACTCAAAAATGCCCCTAGCTTATGCTAGCTACAAGGAAAGGTAAGCCTCAAACTAGTGAATATTTTCCCTTAAATTGTGGCATTGGTGCATTTAAAAATCTAGTAGTTACAAAACAACCTATCTTTTTTTGGAAAGTTTAGCATTTAGGGCTATGCTCTTCACTTCTTCTAGTGAATCAAAATGCCAAAGATGTTGAACTTTTTGATTAAGAAGAAAGGTTGAGGAATCAAGCACATAAGATCAAAGCCCCTTGTTTGTAGAAGAGAGTAGAAATACTCAATTCTCTATAGTTAGTGGGTGAAATAATTGAACATTATTTATTCTATTTGGGAAATTAAGAAAAATTTAGGGATATGTTCTTCACCTTTTAGGTGAACCAAATTTTCAAAAACTTGTTCTTAACTCCATTTCCTTTCTTTACATGAACATGTTAGTTAAAATAGAGCAATAGAGGGTCTACCTCCCGAGGTTTTCCTTACGAGGAGGGTGAGAGGTAATGACCCAAGTGGGAGACAATCACCTTAGCCATGATACTATCCAACCAACTATAAAAAAAAATACACTCTTCCTTAATAGGGGTGTGACTAGATTATGTGCAAGTTTCTTCACTTCCTCTAGTAGTCCTTTTGGGGATTGCACCAAATCATTCTTTTGTGCATGTGGGAAGCTTGGAAGTGGTAAAAAGCACTTGGCATGGTTTAGAATGCAATCTGTACTAAATCCTTGATAAATTAGCAATCTATCTTATAGAGCCAAACAATGTTAAAAGCCAAATTTGACTATAGGTAGACTGCGTGGAATACTTTCTTATTCAATACTTGTGAAAAAGCACTAAGAACATACACTTTTAGTGTGGTTTTAGGGACATGACTAAAATTTGATGTGTGTGTATTCCACTTTCAAACAAGAAAATTTCATAGACCTGATCTTACAATTTTTAAAATCTAAAATTTACAACTTGATCTACAAAGTGCCACTTGTGCACAGAGAAACATCGCATGTCAGTATTAAAGTCATGCCTGTGACTATTCAGATAACGCTTGTCAATAGTAAAGTCACACTTGAGACACATTAAGTAATGCCTATAAAACTGGAAAAATATCTATCAATAGTAAAGTGGTGTGACTTTATAATTCGCAGGCGTCACTTTCTAGTGACTTAAGCGATTTTTAAAGATTAGTAAGTGTGACACTTTAAATGATAGACATGAAAAGTATTGAACATTGCATACAATAAAGTATTGAAAGTGGAAAATAACAACTACTAACCATCAATTAAAGAATACTAGGTGTGATAGATCACATTAAATTGCGCAGCAAAAGTCATCACAGGTGGCAAAGGACAGCTAATAGGCGTTAGTTCTTAGATCACAAGTGTCGCTTTACGCTTACAAGCGTAACACTTTATCTCACAGGTGTCAGAAGAGTAAAAGATAGAATAAAAGGAATTGCAAAAGTATTAGTTAACTATTGGTAAGCATCATCAAAATAGCCATAGGCATTGCTAGATCCTTCATAGGCATCATTTCTCCTATTTTCTACAAAAAATCATAGAAAAGTGAAGACAAAACACACAAAAACTTGATGAAAATATTAGAAATGAGGCTCAAGGCCCCATGGTGGGTGCCATTTGTGTGTGTATGTTAAACACCTTCATGAAATTAGGATTATTAACTAACAATTCAAAGAAAATACAATGCAAATTTAAACTAAGAAATGCATTTAATATCCATGACATCTCATGGTTCTCTAATTAGATGTGGTAAGTAGAGCTCTTAGCTTTGTATTCCCTACTAGTGACACTTCTAAAATGAGAAACATGCGATACTAGAAATGCTTAGTGTAGCTCTCAAAATTGACAATGTGATACAAAGATAATTCAAATGCTCTCAAATGCTCTCAATTGCTATGAAATTGACTATAAGGGTGATGCTTTGCAAATGAATTTCTAAGATTATTATTACTCTCAAAATGCCTCTCATTTATAGTAAATTCCCAAGGGTAGGGGGTAGAGTGAAGTAATCATGATTTAGCCTTGGTTGAGTCAAAAACTTTGCAATATTTTTAAATGGGGGGACAATTTAAATGTTTGTCTCAAAGCTTTGGACAAAAGGACAAAATTGAGTGGATGAGATTCAAAGTTGAATTTGTGTGATTGAGATTCAATCCCTTTGAGTGATCCATACGCTTTGTGTTCTCAATTTTTAGTGGTTCCTCAATTTTTTGTTGAAAGATATTAGGATTAATTAAATTCCATCGATTAATTAAATTAGCCATGTAGGGAATAGGTTGAATTTGATTTTTGATTTAAAACTATACAATTAATTGATTAAAATCAATTATATAGTGTTTTTTACCCCTTTAAGCTTTGATTTAATTATTTAATGTCATCATTTGATTTTTCCTTTGATTTGATTGATTTTATCCAACTTTGATTTAATAAATGTCCATTTTGATTTGATTTGATCCTTTTTGACAAGAATTAGTGCATTTTGATTAAGATTTTGCAATTTGAATTATTTAAAGCACTTGTCAATTTTTGAGTGTCTACAAATGCCCCTCTTTGAATTGATCACATTGATGAGAATCATTCCACCAATTAGGTTTGACTTGGGATTCATATGGCCACGATTTGGGTAAGGTAATGATTTTATTAGCCACCAAGGTCCTTAATGCATTTTCCAAAGGTTCACCTAAAAAGGTGAATTTTCTCTTTTGATATGTGGAAAATAAAGGCTCAAGTTTAGCGACATTCGAGTTATTAAAGGGATTATTGTTGGTGTTAGCATTGTTGTTGTTGTTGGGATTGTTATTATTGTAAGGGGATTTATTTGTTTGATTGACATTATATGTCAAATTCTCCCCACCTGATAAGTTAAAGGGGGTAGCCTTTAAGTTGTGTGCTTCCACAACTCCATCATTGACAAGATTTTTTTTTTTCAACCATAGTCTTGGTTTGTCATTGTGATTGTTGGCTCCTTCATTATTGTTATAATTAGATAAGTTATGATTGTTATTAGTGTTTGTATAGGGTTTAGTATCTTTAAATAGCTTGATTTCCCCTCTTTTAACCAACACTTCTTTAATTTTGATCCCATTTTTTATAAGCTTTTCAAAAGTAGGGAGACATTAAAGTTGGAGCCTATAATTCATTTTCACATTTAGGTTATTCATAAATATCTCCATTTTTTCCTTTTCGGGTATGCTTTGTGGATATCTTGTGAAAACTATTCTCCACCTTTGAAGAAACCCTAGGAAAGATTCACCATCTCATTGTTTAGTGTCGCATAGGTTAAGCATGGTGATCTTGTGCTCAATGATCTAGGAATAATGGGTTACAATTTTGGAGGCTAATTCCTCAAATGTCTTTATCCCTTGTGGAAGTTTTGAGAACCATTCCATGGCTTGACCTCCTAAAATTCTTGGAAAAAGTCTCATTAGATAAGTTGTATCATGCATAAATTTGATAATTAGAGCGCAAAAATCTCTAAGGTGATCTTGTGGGTCTAATTTACCCATGTATTGTCATATTTTGGAAAGACCACATTTATCGAAAATGGTGCCATAACTAAGCTTTTATCAAAAGGGAATGGGCAAAAGGCCTCAATAGAAAATGACTTAGGTTCGGCTACCTTCTTCATTAGGTCAATTTGGGCTTGGAACATTTTTAGTTATTTACTCATTGCACCCATCAGATTATCATCTTCCTTGTCTTTCTTAAGTTGATCAACATCATAATCATGTGGAAGTTTCACCCCTGCTTGGGCTAAATTTAGGAAATATCTTTCCCTATCTCTTTCTATTAGTTTGCCCATGACTTCAAGAAATTCAATGTCTTGAGCCGCCCTATTAGGTTTAACTTTGAGTGTCTCCTTAGGCCCTTGATTGGCATGATTAATGTTTTCATTATTTCCTCCATGGATATAATCATGAAATACAGAGTTTCTATCCATTGGATCAATTCTCTTTTCAAAAATATTTGGGAGACTATCCCCTTGGTTGTGATTTATAAAAGAGTTTTGAGATTCAAATTCGGGGACCTCTTTTGCAATGCAAGTGTTCTATTCTTGTAAAGATAACTCTAGTCTATGAGATCATGTAGAAATTGACATTCAACAAAGGTTTGATTTAGGATTGTTTTCCCCAAACTTGGTAATTGTTTGCATTTATGAAGAGATTAAAAATATAAGATAAATTTTCAAAATGGATATCTCTCACTTGTTGTATGTATTTTTCAAACAAAGCAATAAAAAATACACTTATTCTTTTTAACCCTCTACACAAAAGTGTTTGAATTTGTAAGGACGTTATCATGGGTTTTTCACGAAAAAGAACTTCAAGCAATCTACCTAGTTCACAAGTTGGTTCATAAACATAGATCTATAAGGTAGGCTTAGATATTTTATCAAGGTATTTAATCAAGATTCCATTCAAAATGGACATTAAGTTTTCATCCTCCAAAAATTAGGAGGCTTCCCACCACTAGTATGTCAGAGTTTTGCGCAATCCCGAAGGACTGCTCGAGGAAGTTTGAAAGCTTAATATCCTTTTCTCACACACCCCATTAAGGATGCATGCATTTTATTTTATAGTGGGTCAGATTTTTAGGGAAAAGGAAAATGTATCCCACTTTGGGTTGTCCCTCTCATGGGCCTCGTTAAGGAAAATCTTGAGAGGCGAGCCCACTAAAGATCTAGTATGTTCATATTGAAAGCAAAAAAAATGGAATTAAGAGATAGGTTTTGGGAGTCTGATTCACCAAAAGGTGAAGAACATATCCCTATCTAGATTTCTTGATTCCCAAACACTATTAACAAGGTTCAATTTTCAAAACCCATTAACTAATGGGAATCGAGTATTTCTACTCTTTTCCACAAACAAGGGGTTTATTTGATTAAGTTCTTGATTTTATCTTTTATGCTATTTTAATTACTAGATTTGAATGAAAATCACAAGGCCACAATTTAATTAAAAATTGACCAATTTTAGGCTTACCTTCAATCGAAGCTAGCAATGGCTAGGGGCATTTTTTTATGATTTTTCCATTATTTATGCTTATCTAGTGGTGATCATTGCTTCCTTTTTGCCTCTCCTCCAACAAGTTAGTCAATAAAAATAAGCAAAACGAAGAAAAATAAGAACATAATTAGAGATCTAACCTTATTTATCAAATTTGAGACAAATCGATTAAGGTAAGTAAATCCAATTTAATGAAGCAAATTTAGATTTGTAGGCTTCTACAATTTTCAAATAATGTTCATATACCTCTGTTTCTTGTTGTGAATTCTCCAAAACTAGCTTGATATTTGCTATGTTCTCCTCCTTGATCTTTTTAGCCAATGCTTTTCCTTCACAATTAAATCTGGTCTCTAGCTTTTTAACTTTTTCATGACCAGTCATCTTGCACACACAGACAAATCATTTTCTGAATGTTAGATTCTAAAAATTTGTTGTTTAATCAAATGTGCACCAGAATCTATTAAATGTGTTTCTTAAATGATTGAAAGCGTTGTTGAAACTATTAAATGTGCTACAAAAAAATATTAAAAGTGCATAAACATAATTTAAATGTGTTGTTTAATTAAGAAAGGACATGTAAAGAAATCCTTGAAGGTGTGGGACAACAAATCGGAAGCGCTATAGAGTCAAAGCACACATGCTGAAAGAATTAAGACAAGAAAATAGAAAGATTGAATGCACTGAAACTCTGTGTAAATGCATACAATTTTTTCATAGAAGTGTTGTTTCAGACATTGTATGCATTGGAGAAAGTATTGTACACACTAGAGAAACCTACAAAAGCACTGAAAAACCTACAAAATAGAGAACAATAGAAGGATTTGCAATAAAAAATTTACTTCTTCGAAATTAAAAATGAGTGAGGCCTAATGCCCCATAGTGGGTGCCATTTTGTGTACTAGGATTAGTACCTTCATAGGGTTGGGTTTGTCAAATAAATTAAAATAAAAACTAAATTACCTTAAAAGAAATTCAATTAAACTATTTAAAAGACAAAAGAGCACTCTATGTCTCTCTAATTAGGGATGCTAATGAAGAGCTCTCAGCAAGCTCTCACTAGTGACAGTCCTAATATGAGAAATTATGATAAATCAAAGCTAAAAAAAGTTAATTCCAAATGAAATTAGTCTAATTAGCTCCTAGATTTGCCTTTCTAGCTTAAAATTGCAAGAGGTTTGATGCTTTTCAAATAATTGTGGATGATTATTGCTTGAATTATGCCTTTCTTTTATATATTTTGGAAAGGGTAGGGGTGGATTTGATTTGATCATACTTTGATTAGGGTTGAGTCCATGGTTCCACCTTTGGAGACCATTTAAATATTTTATCCTCAAAGCTTGGGACAAGAGGACAAAATGGGTGAACAAGATTCTTTCTCCCTATGGGTGGTGGAGATTCAATGTGAGCTTGGTTCTCAAATCCTATTGGTTGATGCATTTTTCTCCCATTTGGTGGTTGAGGGAAAATGGAATTTAATTAATATGTTTAGCCATGTGTACCCCTTGAATGGGTTGATTTGATTTAATTGAACTATGCAATTAATTATATTAATTGCACAATTAATTGATTTCATTTGATTTATTCAATTTTTAATTGATTTTATGGCTTTTGATTTTTAATTAAATTTGAATTATGGCTTGATTGCAATTTTTCTTTGATTTTAGCTTGATTTGATTTAATTGATTTGATTTTTGCCTCAATTGCTCACTTAATTGTTTTTGTCCATTTTTAGGTGATTATAGAAAGGATGAACAAACCTAATGAAGCTATAAGATACTTTAAAGAGTTGTTGAGGTCACCTAGAAGATCCAGTGACACATCTGGACTTGGACATAATGAACAGGAATGAGAATCATCAAAGAGTGGAGAACAAAGGAATGCAAAGATGAAGTACAACAAGCCTACATGCCATCATTGTGGAAAGATAGGACATACAACCAACATCTATAGATGAAAACATGGTAAGTATGATCCTAAAGTAAATTTCAATGGATATTGTTTTAGTTGTAAAAAGCATGGACATCAGGCACATGAATGTAGGACAAAGGTCAGTAATCCACCTACATCACCTAGATTTCAAGGACATTGTTTCAACTATTAGAAATACAGACATAGATCATATGAGTGAATATCCAAAGCTAAGTGGACATCCAACCAACAGACTAAAACACCTAAGAAGGGTAATACATACAATTGGGACTAAAACATTGTACAATTGTCATTATTGTGGAAAATATGGTCACATTGGAGAAAACTATTTGAAGACACATTTTAGAGGTAAATCCAAGAGTTGGATGAATGGAAGTATGGTGTGCTACAAATGAAAAAAGATTGGACACTTAAAGAAAGATTGTAGAGAACATATAACAAGCAATGAACAAATCAAGAATGAAGAAACTACTAAGTAGACAAGAGATCAGATGAACAAGACATGGAAGAAGAAAGAGGAAGCAATTAGTAGTGGAATTAGGGAACCTGAGATCACCCAATCTGACGGATTAGGTGATCACACTACTTCAAGAATAGAAAAGAAGGTATGTGTGGAACTGAATCTTATAATGTTTCATTTTACATCAGTTCCTAACATTTGATAAGATAAGGTCCATATCTGCATATATTAAGATGCATTCTGATAGATTTGAATGAAGAGCTACATTGTATATTTGATGTCGAGCATTAGTATTTTAGTCTATAGTGACCATTTCACTAGTGTTTACTAAGCTTGTAATGTCCCCAATTTGGACCTTACTTGATTTGTCTTCTTTATGCCTTTATTTTTAGCTTATTCAATATTTATTTCCTTTTAATATTCTCCTACATTTCCTCCTTGATCTTCTCCTCTACTTTCTCCTTGATTTTCTCCTACATTTCTTTTCTTGTTTTCGTTGGAATTTGAATAATCACCTCTTCTTATTATTCTTCTCATTTTTATTTATTTCTTCTATGTATCTATCATCCGGGAGGAATGGATTTGATATCCATTATATACATTTGCATGTTGAAGGGTTGCCACCTTTAGATTTAGAGACATGCCTCTATATTTTTATTTATTTATAATAATAATTATTATTTATTATTTATTTATAATTTATTTTACTACTTTATAATTATACTTATTATTTATATTAATTCTATTGATTCAATTATTATTATAATAGTCTAGGTTTCATTATAGAATGAATTTAATAATAAATTATATTTATTATTATTTATTTGTCTATTAACTAATTGATTGTATATTGATCAATTATATATTTGATTAATTATTATAAATTGATTAAAGAATATTGTTGATTGTTGTAATGTCCTTATACGTTTTCAAATGTATGATTATATTAAATATAGATATTATTAAAATTTATTTGTTTATTACTAATATTCATAATTATTTCAATAATATATTATTATATATTAATATTTAATAATATATTATTTTATGGAGTGATATTAATATTATTATTGAGTAATATTATTTAAGGTTAATATTCTATTAATGTTATTATTAATATTAATAATTATTAATTATTAATATTATATATAACAATTATTCATAAGGACTCATATATTTATTATTATTCGAATAATGTTCAAATCAAGTTTACTCATTTGTATCGTCAATTAGGGCTCATGACAGTCCGCCCCTCTTGAATTTGCTTGTCCTCAAGCAATAAACATTTTCATATTTGTTTCACAAGTTGACTACTGGATCCAATTCAATTTCTACTTGTAATGTTACTTTATTTTATTCTATAAAGAGTCACACATGAAATGCATTTGAATGCAAAATATACATATGAATGTATGAAGACACGAAGCATACACGGAGCATACACATTAATGTATGAAGACACGAAGCAGACACGATGTAGACACATCACACACATATCCTTGATTAGTCCCTAAAATTTACAATTTGTAATGACTTAGGGTTATGGAAGTGTGTTTACAAATTTACTTCTTCATTAGGCTTTTGATTATGAACCCTGCAACCACAAAAAATGAGCATCAGTACATACATATATAAACTTCAATGGAAACTTGAGTAATGATAAGTTAGTCCAAGCCAATCCCATACTAAGCCCAAGAGCAGAACTTTGGCCCCCTTGGCCCCAGTGGCAGGTGTTAGGTATCCACACGAGGTGGTCTACTTAGTGGATTGCTTGTTTTTTCTTATCTATTTATGCCTCATCTCTTTTTATTTAGAAGATAACAAGGTGCTCTTAGCATCTTTCCCTTAACTAGTACTACAATAGGGTGCCCTAGCCGTTCTCCCTTATCACAAAGCAGTAGGGTGCCTTCCTAGCGGTTCTCCCTTAACTACTATTGCAATAGGGTGCCCTAGTGATTCTCCCTTGATTGCAGACTCCATAGGAAAGGTACTTGCAATAGGGTTTCTATATAGTCTTTCCCTTAACTAGTACTACAATAGGGTGCCCTAGCCGTTCTCCCTTATCACAAAGCAGTAGGGTGCCTTCCTAGCAGTTCTCCCTTAACTACTATTGCAATAGGGTGCCCTAGCGATTCTCCCTTGATTGCAGACTCCATAGGAAAGGTACTTGCAATAGGGTTTCTATATAGTCCTTCCCTTAACTAGTACTACAATAAGGTGTCTTAACAGACCTCCCTTAATTGTAGACTCCATAAGAAAGCTACATATAGTAGGGTTTCTATACAACCTTTCCCTTAACTAGTACTACAATAAGGTGTCTTAACAGACCTCCCTTGATTGCAAACTCCATAGGAAAGTTGTAATGTAGGATGGTGGATTCATTGTGCCAAAGGACGTGTGAAACAGTCTACAAGAGGCTCCCTCATGGTTCATACCCGTTTTGGAATTCTCCACCTCAATGTGACCGGATTACTCTGCCTTTCCCTTCACAAAATACCCATGATCTTCAACATGTTACTCATCATATTAATCTCTAACTCTGAGTAATGCCTGCATCATCACACATATAAATTTATCTAAAAATAATTATTTTAACACTCAATATAATAATCATATGCATAATTCTGAAAGGAAACTTTTGTTCATTACTAAAACAATATCACCATTACTTATCTTTCTTTATGGGCACGATGTTCGGTAATAGGATTGTGACAATTTGTTCATTTCTCCATAGCTCTTCTATCCGACACATTAAGCTTTCATGGTGAACGGTATTTGTATATCTTCCTCTACCCGACAGGATGGCAAGATCATGCTCTGATACCACTTGTAATGTCCCCAATTTGGACCTTACTTGATTTGTCTTCTTTATGCCTTTATTTTTAGCTTATTCAATATTTATTTCCTTTTAATATTCTCCTACATTTCCTCCTTGATCTTCTCCTATATTTTCTCCTTGATTTTCTCCTACATTTCTTTTCTTGTTTTCGTTGGAATTTGAATAATCACCTCTTCTTATTATTCTTCTCATTTTTATTTATTTCTTCTATGTATCTATCATCCGGGAGGAATGGATTTGATATCCATTATATACATTTGCATGTTGAAGGGTTGCCACCTTTAGATTTAGAGACATGCCTCTATATTTTTATTTATTTATAATAATAATTATTATTTATTATTTATTTATAATTTATTTTACTACTTTATAATTATACTTATTATTTATATTAATTCTATTGATTCAATTATTATTATAATAGTCTAGGTTTCATTATAGAATGAATTTAATAATAAATTATATTTATTATTATTTATTTGTCTATTAACTAATTGATTGTATATTGATCAATTATATATTTGATTAATTATTATAAATTGATTAAAGAATATTGTTGATTGTTGTAATGTCCTTATACGTTTTCAAATGTATGATTATATTAAATATAGATATTATTAAAATTTATTTGTTTATTACTAATATTCATAATTATTTCAATAATATATTATTATATATTAATATTTAATAATATATTATTTTATGGAGTGATATTAATATTATTATTGAGTAATATTATTTAAGGTTAATATTCTATTAATGTTATTATTAATATTAATAATTATTAATTATTAATATTATATATAACAATTATTCATAAGGACTCATATATTTATTATTATTCGAATAATGTTCAAATCAAGTTTACTCATTTGTATCGTCAATTAGGGCTCATGACAGAGCTCCTATGATAGACATGATGTGATGTACACAGAGTTGTGACTGAATGGTTGTATAGACTGAGATTATGTTAACCGAGCTGACATAAGATTTTTGAGACAACTATATCTCACCTAGAAAGTGTACAGATCATTAATGAAGCCCTAATCTGATCGTTTGAAGTCTATAAAGTGGGAAGTTACCATTTATTTTCATTTCACTAGTGATTTGAGAACTTTTTAGAGTGATTCAAGAGTGATTAACCAGAGTGATTAGTGATAAGCGTGATTTGTAGAAATCTTCACAGCGTGCCATTGAAAAATATCTGAGAAACACTTGTGCAAGGAATTTTACCAAATTATTCATTTCATATATTAGAACCTTAATTTTGAAGAAATGGCATCTTCATCATCAACTACAGTTAAGAAGCAAGGGAAGGAGGTTTTCAATGTTCAATTGGTGAGGAACGATGCATGCAAGCCACAAAATTTTCAGGCCATTTTGTAAAGTGTAATTATGGGAGATTTGAATGGAGCCCTATCGTCTATCCCTCATAAATTTTTAATGATCAATGACATTTGATCATGTTACATGTGTAAGATCAAGGAAATTGAAGACTATGAGCTCAGAGAAGCATATGATAAATTATGCATCAATAGAGTGTTGAAGCTGGAACACCAAAAGGTTTCCAAGTGAGGGTTAGTGCATGCTCTTTATTTCTTGCAAAATTTTAAAGTTGAATGGATCAAGATTGTACTAAACTGGGTACATGATAGGAAAATTTGACTAGAGGATGGACCAGTCCAAATTACAAAAGATATGATTCACTAGGTAACTAGATACCCTAAACTCACTGGAAAGAATAAAATGAGATGTCAAAGTAAAGAAGAACTTCAAACAAACACCTAGGTAGTGTGGAATAAATGAGGTATGACTATTTCAACTATCATAGACCCTAAAATAGATTTTTCAGTGAGGGTGATAGCTCATAAATTTTATTAGTCTAGTCGGTTGGATAGTGTCCCATGCATGCCAGTGGACCAAGCTTGGAAGATAATAAAGAAGGATCATACATATGACCTTGTTGAGATCCAACTGACACAACTTTCCAAAAATCTTACATCAATCCAGAAAGTAAAGAACTCTATGTGTAAGTTCGGCTGCTTACTTGTTTCTTTATTTTTCTACATTCAAAAAAGTTTTCCTATTGTTGGAGTTGTAGAATGGGATAATAATAGACTAGTGACAATATAGATTAGTGAGTTTATTGGTCAAATGGGTGAAAATTTTGAAAGTGTAATGGAGAGTTATTTTGTTGAATTTAAGAAGAAAATGAGGAAAAGAAGCAGAATCCATGTATCTCTAGTGGATAAGTACCATTAAGACATATGTTTTCTAGTTGATACAGACTATACATATGCACAAGCAGTTATACCGAGGGTATCATGGATAATGCCATTACCTTATGAGGTAAATATTTATGAAACAACCACAAAAATCATAGCCCTATTAGTTGAGGAAGTTGACAAGAAGGCCATACATTTTGGAACCTATGAGGAATCTAAGGCCAAGATAACCTTGGGATTGAAATCTACCACCATGGAGAGAAAAAGAAAGAAGATAGTAAAAAACATAGAGGAAATTTTAGGAGGAGAAGAGGTAGATTCACCTCTTGAATTGACTCAAGGATTAGGAGAGGACAAATCTAGTGAGTCAGAAGAAAGTGGAGAAGAGGAGAATGTGGTAGTAAAGAAAGGCAATAAGGCATTAGTTGTCGAGCCTATTAAGAAGCCAATATTGAAACCTAAGACCATCTCCTCACTGGTACTTAGGCCGAGAACTAGAGTAGCTTCTATTGTCATAGTTGTCGAGCCTCAAAAGAAAATCCCTGCATCAGGGAAAAGAAAGCTAGTTCAGGCCAAGGCAGTACCGAGTCAAATAAGGAAGAAACCAAGAAGGAAGCTTATCTTGGAGAAGGATGATGAGAAAATTGATAGTGATGAGGAAGTAAAGAAAAAGGTTCCATCACAGAAGAGATCACTGACCGTGGATGAAATATGCCACAATATTAAGATTATTACTGGCCTAACAAGCTTTAAGAAAATAAGATTTGAGAAATTGAGTATTGAGGAAAAGGAGAGAGTAGAACAAGCTATTCTTGATATGCTCTGTATATTCAAGATGACACCACTACAATTGGGGAATTTGATTCCTGATGAATTATACCAGAGGATAGCTTAGAAATAGGAATATGCCTTAATGACCAAGAAGCAAATCAGGGAGAGCACTCTTGCTCAAGTCATGCCTGACTTATCCCCTGAATACATTCATAAGTATATGGAGCAGTATAGGAATATATTTGTTCCCAATCTCCAGACATACTCCATCCTTCAACATAAGGTTGAAGATATTGTTCAAAAAATTTTAAGGTTATGGAAGATACTTTTTGGTCTTTTAGTTGTTAAGAGTGCACAAAAGAGTGCAAGCACATCCAGGGAAGTAGAATTGGACAATAAGGAGGATAACAGTGAACATCAGATTCAAAAGGAATCAGCTTAGAAGGATGAATAGAGGAAGAAATAGGAAGAAATAACTATTTTTTATATCAGTAAGGACACCCCAGTGAAAACTCACATATTGACCAAGGAAGAGATTTAGAAGCATATTCAAGTTGAGGTAGCCAAGGATACATCTCAGCCAAGGATACATCTCTGCCAAGCAGCAATCCAGTATTATTATAAGTGCAAGATTATCCAGAGATTAGTGGCTCATCGACTATTGAGATTACCCTTTCCAACCCTCATATAGTCATAGTTGATCAACTAGTCTCCTTAAGTGCTAATGCTAAGGAACAAGACAAGTCGACAATCACACCAAAGTCTATACCTGTTGTAGACACTAAAAAATGGGCAAGTGCTTTTAAATCAATAAAATTGCAATAATCATCAAAATGCACTAATTCAATAAAAAAAGGATCAAAATCATTAAAATGGACATTATTAAATCAAATTGGACAAAATCAATAAAAGAAAAGGAAAAATCAAATAATGATGTTAAATAATTAAATCAAAGCTTAAAGGGGTGAACAACACTACATAATTGATTTTAATCAATTAGTTGTATAGTTGTTTAAATCAAAAATCAAAATGAATCTATTACCCTTACATGGCTAAATTTAATTAATTAATTGAATTTAATAATTCCTAATATCTTTCAACAAAGTTGAGCAACCAATGAGAATTGAGGACAAAAAGACATAAATCACTCAAAAAGGATGAATCTCAATCACTCATTCTAAAGTTTCAATCTCAACCACTCAATCTTGTCCTTTTGTCCAAAGCTTTGAGACAAACCTTTAAATTGTCCCCCCATTTATGAACAAAGTAAAGTATTTGACTCAACCAAGGGTTAATCATGATTACTTCACTCCACCCCCTACCCTTGGGAATTTACTATAAGTATGAAGCATTTTGAGAGCAATTCCCATCTTAGAAATTCATTTGCAAAGCATTGTTATTATAGGCAATTAAAGAGAATTCTAAGAGCATTTAGAGAAATTTGCATATCTTTGTATCAATTTGAGCTAGAATAAGCATTGTAGAAGAATTATAGCAGCATACATTCTTGTTTTAGAAGTGTCACTAGTGGAGATTGAGCTAAGAGCTTCACTTACCACATCTTTCTAGAGAACCATGAGATGCTATAGATCTTAGTTTCAATTTTAAATTAGATTTGCATTGTATTTACTTTGAGTTGTTACTAATTTGATCTTAATTTCATGAAGGTGATTAGCATCATCACACAAATGGCACCCACCGTGGGGCCCTAGGCCTCATTTTATCATTTTGATCATATATTGCATGCTGGTATTGTCACTTTTCCATGAATATTTTGTAGAAAATAGGTGAAGTCATGCATACAGAAGATTCACTCATGCTTACAGTCATTCTAATGACACTTACAATCTCTTTCTTGACACCTGTTAGCTGACTAATTACATCTTGCATATCACTTCTATTCTATCTTAATTTCTTTACAGTCGCCTGCAAATCGGAAGCTCACACCTGTGAGATAAATCGTTCAGCCTTTTGTGCGTAAAGTGACTTAGGAAGTATTGCTTATCTACTATCCATTATCGCATGTGATCAACCTTTGTTCCATAATTTACCGAAATAGTCACACTTTGTATCAGCTATTTTACGCTTACTGTTGTTAAATTGTCACTTCAGATCAGTCATTTTCCACAATTTTCAATTCTATTCACGCTTTTCAATAAATTGTTTATGCCTGAGTAATTTTCAGTGTCGTCTGTGTCACTAGAAACTATCGCTTACGGTCATTAAAGTTACACCTGCTAACAATTTGTTCATGCATATTAGTTGGACAATGTCACTTGTTGTCTATTGTCTTTATTTTCTGTTAAATTGATCAAATCATTTATCTAACTCTCAGCTTGCATGATTTGGTTGTAAATGAGCAGGCACAGAAAGGTCAAGAAGCCAAAAAGCAGGTTTAATCAAGAAGGAAAGGTGTTGGCAAAGAGGATCAAGAAGGAGAATTATGAGCACATTAAGGCTGTTCTTGAGACAACACAAGAGGAGGAAAATTAGGTATTCCAAAACTATCTTTCAATTATTGAAGCTTATAAAACAAAATTTATTTCCCTCAATTGGATTTTTAGTCCTTAGTTCAAATTTTTCTTTGAAAATTTGCAAATAAGATGCCTAAAGTTTATATATAATTCTTTGCTTCATAAATTTTGATTTGGTTTCCCCTCATTTTGAATGGTTGTGTTGGACTAACTTGTTGGAGGAGGGAGCGGGAATGATCGCCACTAGGTGAGTAAAAGCAAGATAAAAGGCAAAAATACAAAAAAGCACCTAGCCATTGCTAGCTACAAGGGAAAAGGTATTCATCGAAACAAGCTTGCACTTGCTTAAATTGTGGCATTCATTGAATCTAGCTTAATTAAAATAAGGAATTTGACCAAACACCTCAATTATAAGAATCTCTTTGTTAGGAGATTGAAAAAGAACATTGTTGCTTGAGTGTTTGAGAAACTAAGAGAAAGTTATGGATATGCTCTTCACCTTTTAGGTGAACCAAATTCCCAAAAATTTACTCTTAATTTCATTTCCTTGCTTTATATGAACATGCTAGTTAAAATAGAGCAATAGAGGGCCTACCTCCTCAGATTTTCCTTACAAGGACGGTGAGAGAGAATGACCCAAGTGGGAGACAACCACCTTTTCTATGGTAATATCCAACCCATTATAATAAAAATACACTTTTCCTTAAAAGGGAAGTGGCTAGATTGTGTATAAGTGTCTTCACTTCCTCTAGTAGTCTTAACGGATTACACAAAATCGTACTAGGTGTGTGTGGGAAGCCCGCAAGTGGGTATAAGAACTTGACATAGTTTAGAATGGAATTATTCAATAAAACTTGATAAGTAGCAAGACCACCTTATAGAGCCAAAATGTTAAGAGCCAAATTTGACTTTAGGTAGGCTGCTTGGAATTCTTTCTTGTGTTATACTTGTGGAAATGATTGAGAATATACACTCTAGTGTGTTGAGGGACATGATGAAAAATTGATGTGTGTGTTGCTATTGTCTTCTATTTTCAAACAAGAAAATTTCATAAGACCTGATCTTAAACATTTAAAAAATTCAAAAATTTACAAACTGGTCAGCAAAGTGTTGCCTGTGCACAAAACAATACCGCCTATCAAAGGCAAAGTCATGCCTGTGACTTTTATGAAAATGTGTATCAATAGGGAAGTCATGCCTAGAACATATTGAATTACGCTTGTTAAAACTATAAAACTGCTTGTTAATAGAAAAGTGTCACCTAAATACCATTAGGGTGCCGCCTAGTTCAATACCAGTTCACACGTACAAACATTTCAATCACGCCTACACTCAGGCCAGTGACATCTAGAAACACAAAAGGGAAAAAAGAGAGTATTTACCGAGGGGGTCAGAAAAAGTTGATCACATATTTAGATACCCTTTTCTGTGTTCTTACTATTCCAACATTCAGCCTAGTCATAAATCCTTTTCTACACAATCTTTGAAAAATTCTATAAGGATTTGACCACGGGCACAATTGATTCTTGTTTTCCAAGTGGTTTGTTCATGCCTAATTTTACTAGATCCTACTACATCAAGAAAACTTTGCAAGTTGACAAAACTTATTTGAGGCAAGAGCTCCCTTACCCAGGCAATGATTCTACCACTCCGAGAGTACCCCAAAAATCACCCGAACAAGAAGTGGAAGACAACATGATGCACTACAGTGGCTTGGGTAATAACAACAATACTGGCATCGATCCAAATAACCAAGGTGATGCAAATAATGGGGGCATTAACATGAATAATCAAGGCAATACCAATAGTGGAGGGGCAGATCGAAACACTCAAGGAATTGATACCACTAGCCATAGAACTAATGCCAAACCAACTGCCAATGATGCCACCGATGACAAATTTGATGAAGCCATTCAGTGCCCTTATTTCCTAAAACTCATGGAAAAATAAATGGCAAGGGATAAAGAGAAGTATTTCATGGACCTAGCCCGAGCAGGTCTTAAGCTTCCATGATATTATGATGTGAATCAACTAAAACCACCAAAAGTTGAAGAGAGTACCATTGACATTATGAACAAATAGCTTAAGATATTTCAAATGTAGCTAGATACCATCAAACAAAGTGGGTCTCCTAAACCCTTTTCTATCAAAGCATTGTGTCCATTCCCATTTGATAAAAGTCTAATAATGGCACCATTCCTGATCAATGTAGTGTTTCCCAAGTATGACAAGTACAGAGGAACATTGGATCCACAAGATTCACCTATGGGAGTTTTGTGCATTGAGCCTAGAGTTCATGCACGATACCACCTATTTAATGAGACTATTCCCAAGAAGCTTACGAGGTATGTCCATGGAGTGGTTTTCTAAATTACCATCTGGCATAAAAACCTTTGAAGAGCTAGCTTCAAAATTTGTGGCCCATTACTCATACAACATCAAGCATGAGATCATCATGATAACATTATGTAATAATAAACAAAAGGATGGAGAAGCATTTCTCACTTTCTTACAAAGGTGGAGGATAGTATTTGCTAGATACCCTAGGAGTGTGCCCAAAATGGAGAAAATGGATATATTCATTAATAGTTTGACCAATGAGATGAACTACCGATTAAGAATGTAGTGCCCCAAGACCTTCTGAGACCTCATAGAAAATGGAGTAACGGTAGAAGAAATGTTGGTTAAGTGTGGAGAATTAAAATTGTATAAAGATAACAAGAATAACTCCAATAATATCAACAATCAGAATAAGAACTGGTCTAATAGCTATAATCAGTATGGATTGAAGAATAACAATAAGGGGGTAGTCAATGATGGGGTTTTAGAGTCTAGCAACTTGAAGGTGACTCCATTTTCTCTTACAAGAACATCTAATCAGGTGAATAATACAAACCAGACCTCCAAGTCACCTTTCAAAAAAAATGATAATGGTGGCAACTAAGGAAATAATCAAAGGAGTAATAAATCTGATAAATTCTTGGTGCCAACTCCTCAACGGAACTTCACACCCTTGGGTGAACCCCTCAAAAATGCATTAAAGACCCTCATGGCCAACAACATCATTAACCCACCTAGCATTTAGCCTTGTGAGCCACACAACAAGCCTTGCTGGTGGAGTGCAAATAGCCATTGTGAATACCATAGAATTTGAGGGCACACAACAAATGAGTGCTTACAGCTAAAGAATGTGGTACAAGACTTAATTGATAATGGCATGATCACCATTGACGGACCTCAAATCAATGAAGACCACATGGCTTTCAAACAACCATTCCATAAACATGACAAAGGGGAATCATCCAATGGCAAGAAACAAAGCAGCAATAAAATTAATTTTGCGCCACCCTATGATAATGTTGTGAATGCTATAGTGATCAAAGAACAGCCCCAAAAAGAGACATCCAATGTTATCACCAGGGGGTAGACTTCAAGGATTACCCTGCAAGGGGTTGATCCTAAACCTAGTAGCCCTCCATAATCCAACATTGTGATCAAGCAATCTTCTACAGTAGCAAAACTGTGTAGCTTTGTAGATCAACTACAAAGGACTCCAACACAAATCTCCATCTTGGAGCTATTAAAGCTATCTCCCAACCATAAAGAAATTTTAGAGAAAGATCTAGTAGAGACAAATGTTCCTACTAACTTAGAAGAGGGTAAATTTCAAAACATGGTAGGTCATCTGATTGCACCTCATTGTCTTTCATTTTCGAACTAGGATGAAATGTCTATTACTCATCTCCAAAATCTACTATTGCATACAAAGGTCTTGATTGAAAGGCGTAGAGTCAAAAGAGCTCTCATATATGGGGGGGTTGGCCTTAAAATTTGCACGTTGAGCCTTGTCACATCCCTAGGGTTATTTGAGTCTTGCATCGACCCTACGAAAAGAATCACCATAAAGGCCTATGATGAAGCTGAAAAAGCCTCTAAAGGCATGATCATATTGCCCATTCAAGTGGAACCTATCAAAAAGGACACAAATTGCCAAGTATTGGACATGAAGTTAACTTATAATATTTTATTAGGGAGACCATGGATCCATGAGATGCAAGCGGTTCCATCCACTTACCACCAATGCATCAAATTTCCATACACGGGTGAGGAAATCATGGTTGGAGGGAACTCAAATCCGTTCCAATATTGTAATGCACTTAAACCCCTTCATGAGCTATTTATTCCCCATAACTGAGAAGGAATTATCCAAAGAGCCACCATTGAAGATATCAAAGTGGATGATCCCATGTTAACATTAAATTCTACTTCAAACCCTCCTCAATCTAGTTCAATGACATCAACTAAAGGAAATGAAAAAGTGAGCTACGAGGGTCCAACTCCAAATGAAGATTCAAATCAAGCACCTAAATTAGAGATAGTACTATACAAACCCACTAGAGAAGAAAAGGATAAAACTAAAAAGGACAATTATAAAAAAAAATGAGTGAGATGATGGATGCATTTGACAAACAATGTAAAATCAGTTCCAAAGGAGTAGGGGAATACTCCGTTTCCCTATTTGACATGCCCACATCTCCAAGAACGCATGGAAAACCATCAAAAGAACACCTACCTCATAAGTATAACTCTTACTTTGTGAGAGAAAGTGACAAAGCAACATTCAACAAGGAGGAAGATGAAGTACTTCAATGGCTTTATCATGATGAAGATGATACTTCAAGTACTCCCATAGAAAGAATCCAACATATTAACATTCAAACTGATCAGTATGGGAAAGGATTTGAGATAATGCAGAAAATGGGATACAAGGGAAGAGGGCCCTTAGGTCAAAGAAATAGAGGTTTACTAGAACCCATTAAACCTTCTTAGAGGGCAAAAATAGAAAGATTAGGAGTAGGCTACCAATACAAAGGCAAAAGCTTCAGCCCAATGCATGACTTCTATCCTCAAGTAAATACCTTGGAATCTGATGTGGATAGTGATGACTCCCAGGAATATGAATGGGATACTTTATTCGATGAGTCATGTCATGATAAAGAGGTAGTCACCATACATACATATGCTAAAGGTCCAAAGCAACAAGCTCCAAGGCGTGAAGAGCCCATCATACAAGAACTCAATGTAGCACAAGCACTCATTAATCAACCATGGATAGAGGACTTTTGGGATCCCTTAGAGGAAGATGATTCGAACATTAGGATTAATCCACGGGTTGTATTTCCCATGATATTCCTTGTAGAAGTTGATGAGGACTCAAGTGAAGGGGATTTCAATCCTTCTTCCATGGACCATCTCGAGGAATCTCACGTCATAGATCTAAATGATACAATGCACAAACCCCCAAATGAAGTCATGTCCATAAACCCAACTGATGATAACTTGCCTAATGAAACCTTATCCTTGATAAATCCCCATCCTATTGATTGGGACCAAACCAAGCCAAATGACTTACTTTATTTTCCAAATGACCAAGCAATGAGCCAATACCTTAATGCGGTTGAACCCTCTTTCACCAAAAAATTTGATACGAACATGATGAGAAAAACAGGGGTCCAATCTCTTAGTCAAAAGAAAAAAATGAAAAAAAATTTTAAAAAATGAAAAGTTCTAGTGATGAAAACCACTATGTGGAAACACTAGAACCAAAAAAAGTAAAGATAAAAGATGTTTCCTATGGTGAAAACCCAACTATGGAACCAAAGGAAGAGAGATTGGATAACCTACCCAAGCACAAGGATGAAAGGTCACCAATTCTCATCAAGCCGATAGAAAAGGTTAACATTGGGATAGAATTAGATCCAAAATTAATACACTTGGAAGCGTCACTTACACCTCTAGAAAGAGAGGATTTCATCAAGTTTTTCCAAGAACAACAAGTGAAATTTGCATGGTCATATGTCGACATGCTCGAATTGGATCCTGACTTCATAATACATCATTTGAATGTTAGACTAGGGGTTAAGCCCGTCAAGCAAAAGTTGAGAAAAATGCACCCACATGTTACTCTCCTAGTCAAAGCGGAGTTGGAAAAATTGTTGAAGGTGGGATTCATAAGATCAATAGCCTATTCTGAATGGATATCTAACATTTTACCAATCACCAAGCATGACAAATCCATTCATGTCTGCATGGCTTTTCTAGACTTGAATCTTGCATGTCTTAAGGATGACTTCCCACTTTTGAGCATTGATGCAATAGTTGACTTGACAGCAGGTCACTCCATGTACTCATTAATGGATGGTTTCAACAGATATAATCAGATAAAAATTGAACCTGAATACCAAGAGAAGACAACCTTTACATGTCCTTGGGGTACCTTTTGTTGGAATGTCATGCCCTTCAGCCTTAAAAATGTCAGAGCCACATATCAAAGGGCCATGAAAACTATCTTCCACAACATGATGCACACCTTCTTAGAGGATTACGTGGATGACATATTGGAAAAGTCCCACAAAAGAGAGGAACACCTACAAATTCAAAAAAAGATATTCATTCAATTGGAGCAATTCAAAGTAAGATTAAACCCAAAGAAATGTGCCTTTGGTGTCCAATCCGACAAATTGTTAGGCTATATAGTTTCAACAAAAGGAATTGGTGTGGATCCAAAAAAGGTACAAACAATAATGGGTATGGAGATTCCAAAGAACATAAGCCAAATGAGGTCCCTACAATGCAATATACACTCCATAAGAAGGTTCATTTCTCAATTGGTTGAAAAATGTCATTCATTCACAAGGTTTCTACACAAAGATACTATTTTCATATGGGATGAAGAATGTGACCAAGCCTTCACCTTATTGAAGACTTATCTAATAAATCAACCTATCCTAATGCCACCAATCAAGGGAAAACCATTGCTGCTATACATATCCGCTACCGAAAAGTCTCTAGGAGTGATTTTGGCACAAGAAGATGAGCAGGGAAAGGAAAGAGAAATCTACTATTTGAGTAGGACATTGATCAAATATGAACTTAACTACACATTCATGGAAAGGGCTTGTCTAGCAGTTGTCTTTGCATCTCAAAAATTGAGACATTATATGTTGATGCATAAGGTGAAGTTAATTGCCAAAATTGATCCTCTAAAGTATTTGCTAAGCAAAACTGCCTTAACAGGTAGGATAGAAAAATGGGTCATGATATTGAGTAAGTTCAATATTGAGTATGTGGATAGGATGGAAATGAAAGGACAAGTGATAGCAAATCACTTAGCTAAAAATCCATTGACTTCTACACAAACCATTCAAGTGGAATTTTTGGATTCCGCAATTGTAAACATAGAAGCAAAGACATGGAAGTTATACTTTGATGGATCATATACACAAGGAGGTTCTGGCGCCAGTATATTATTGGTTACTCCTCAAGGGTACACCATTCCCAAGTCCTAAAAGCTCTTGTTCCCATGCACAAACAATATAGCAGAGTATGAGGCTTTATTCATCGACATTCGAATAGCTTTAGAATGGAACATCACCGAGCTACAAATATATGGAGACTCTCAACTCATCATCAATCAAGTCAACAATGAATACAATACCAAAGATGAAAAGCTAATGCCATATAAGACCATAATTGATGGATGGAAGAATTACTTTTCCTTGATCACTTTTGAGTAGATTTCAAGTGAAAAAGATAGAGCAGTTGATGCAATGGCCACCTTGGCTTCCTTATTACAAAAACCAGATCAGAATGATAAGTATGAGTTCTTGGTAGAAGAGTTGGTGAAACTGGCATTCAACCTTCCCGAAACCCAACTTGTTTCCCTAATTCATGGACATTACTCACCTTGGTACAACCCTATATATACCTATCTCATAGACCAAGTGCTACCTTTAAACCAATCACGAGCTCGAAAACAAAATTTCATATGCCAATTACCCCCTTACATAATCCTTTCAAAAACATTGTATTGTAAGGGTCTTGACAGGATGTTACTTAGATGTCTAGAGGAAGAAGAGTCTAAGTTAGCTTTATGTGAGGTCCACAAAGGCATTTGCAAGTCACACTCAAGTGGTTTAAACCTAGCCAAGAAGATCCTTCGCTTAGGGTATTTCTGGAAGACCTTAGAGAAAGATGCTTGTCACTTCATCCAAATATGCAACAAATGTAAATATCATGGCGACATGATACATGTTCCAACACAAGAATTGTACCCATTTGTTACACCATGGCCTTTTTACCAATGGGGATTTGACTTGATTGGTGTCATATATCCACCATCTTCCAATGGGCACAAATACATCATAATCGCAATGGAGTATTTCACTAAGCGGGTAGAAGCGGTTCCTTTGATCACAACCACAGGTAAATAGATTTCCATGTTCATCTTGAACTACATTATTTGTAGATATGGTATCCCTCATGCCATAATCACATACAATGGAAAACAATTCAAAAACAAAGATGTGGATGAACTTTGTGGCACATTCCATATCACACATCACTCTTCATCCATTTATTATCCTCAAGGAAATGGACAAGCTGAAGCTACAAATAAGAATATCTTGAAAATTTTGAAGAGATCAATAAATAAGTCCAAAAGGGACTAGCATGTGAAAATCAATCTAGGATTATGGGCCTATAGAACTAGCATTCGGACACCTACGGGAGCCACACCATTTTCATTAGTCTATGGAGCTGAAGTTGTTCTACCATTGGAGGTTGAAATCTCATCTTTACGAGTGTCATTGCAAGGGTTGATTACAAATGAAGACTATAGAGTTGCTAGACTTCAACAATTGGAGTTGCTAGAAGAACACCAAACACAAGCCTATGAGCACCTAAAAGTATATCAAAATAGAATCTCAAGGAACTACAATAAACATATCAAACCGAGAGTCTTTCAGGTAGGAGACTTAGCATTAAGAGAAAACCCAAAGAATCAAGTTGAAAGAGAGAAGAAAGGAAAATGGGAGGCTAATTGGCTTGGTCCATTCATCATTGTGTCTTCATTTGGGATGGGAACCTATAAGTTAGCAGATTGTGAAGGACAAGAACTCCAAGAGCCTATCAACAATATTCATCTAAAGAGGTTCTATACATGAAATAGATGAAAGAGTATAAAGAGTATTAGATGAGGAACATCATATTTATTGTACATAGCTGAAGAGATCTCAAAAATACCAAAAACATTTGAAAAAAAGAAAAAATAAATACAAAAATTGGAAAAATAAATACAAAAAAAAGAAAAAGAGAAAAAAGTGCCTTGGTGAAAACCTAGCAATAGGCACCTTGGTAGCAAAAAAAGAGAAAAAGACCCAAAAGGTGAAAACTTGGTAAACAAGTTCCTTTTGTTTCCTTAAGTCATTTCCTAGTCACATGTGTCCATATTGCATTTCCATCATCCCACTTGTAAACCTTCATTGCATCTATCATTTGTGCATAGTCATAATAAAGCTTTTTTAGTCACATCATTGCATTGCCTATTAGCCCTAAGTTTTTCACATGATCACATTTATCACTTGGGGGCAGGAAAGGATTGGAAATTTGGTACCAAATGGATTCAATACTGCTATATTTGGTCATGTCAAAGAGAGACTTATCAGAGCTTCAAAAGAGAGAGATTTTCATGAACCTTTAATGGATATCATTGTTCACACCCAAGTATTTTTGATCCTACAACTTGATCCTTGAGCCTTCATTGACTTTATTATTCAGGATTACAAATTGACAAAACACCTTAAAGATTAGAATTCTTGGAAATACTTTTTGAAAATCATGAAACATTGCAAAACACTTGAAGCTTTCTTTTGATAATCTTTAGGAAATTGACTTTTATCACATCTTTTGAGCTAATTGATGATGTTTTGACTAGATTAGCCATGATAGAGACATGATATTTTCTTGTTTTTGAGTGATTTTTTAAAGGAAGATTCATCAACTTATGAGAGTTCATCTAACGACATGGTCATCAAAGAACCATCGAGGACTATCCCATAAGAGGAAGGATTGACCTTTGCCTATTTATGCAAATAGATACCTTGGCTATTTAGATCTTCCATATCTTAATACCAAAAATCCACTTGCAACATTGAATCCATAAACACTGGTATTCATACATTGAAAATTCCAAAACATAGGGGCATTCATATGCATTTCCATAAATCACTTTGCATCCATACATTGAAAAACATAAAACATGTCCAAAATCCATACATCATGGCATTCATCTATATATATCATAAAATAAGATACATTGCATCCATAGCATAAATCATAGTAAATGCATATAAAACATCATATAGCTGCATAAAAAAAAGAAAAGAAAAAAGAAAAAAGAAAATCTCATAAAAAACTCATCAAGAGAATGAAGGAAGTATATCATCATATAGATCATCATAAAAAGTGTTCATCAAACATCAAAGATCCATCAAATCAGTATATCAAGATGCAATGTCATACAATGTGATACATTAAAGAGTTCCTATCAATAACAACAACATGAAACATGATACAAGGACATCAATAATGAGCAAATCTATCATCCATAATCAAGATCCATCCCCAACACCAGATCCATCTAGAATCCTATCATCTTGTCTATCCTATGAGGGAGGAGCTTGAGAAGTGCTAGCTGCACTAGGTCTCTAAATCACATGAATGATGAACTGATGCATCAAGAGAGCTACCTGGTCCAATTGACCCACAATAGTAGATATATCTATCCTCATCACCTACATATCTCATGATAGACTATCAATACTAGGAGCAGCCTATGAACTCTATTCCATATCTTGTGACTATTGCATCTGTGGAGGAACTTGTTGATCCTATCGAGGCACCTGCTGTGCTAGAACCTTATCCTATTGTGCTAGAGCAACCCTCTATAGCTAAACTAAAGGATCTAATCCACCTAGAATCTTCCTAGCAGCATCTACATGCACCTATCTATGTTTTCTCTAATGTCTCTGGCATCTCTACTACCTATCATCCGCTACTACTCTAGGGCATACAATCTCAGTTGCATGATCATCCCTAGCTCTATCCCTAGCATGCCCACCTCTCACCCCTAGTCCATTACCTACTCTACCAACAACGTGAGGATCTCTCTATCCTCAACATCCTTGTCATCTCTGACATCCACCACCACAACCACCATGATCATCTCCCTCATTACGGTCAGGGATACTCTATGCTAGATCAGTAAAATGAGGAAACCTGTTATGAGACCACCAGTCTCAATACTCATGGGACATCCCTGCATCAGCAACACCTATAAGCATATCCCATTGACAATATCCCAAACCAACAATTTGATCACATATGAACTGGTAATCAATCATAGGACCCCACATGAATCTCTCTACCTGTACCTGAGCATATAAAGTTGCACCCTGATGAATATCTTGTACATGACCATACTGCCAAGAAACTCTACCAAAGCAGAAGTGCTCAATAGTAGTAGTAGTCTGGCCAATCATCCAATGAGGAGTGAACATATAGGGTAGCTCATCATCGTCCTCCCTCTAGCCCTCACAACCAATGTATGGTCACCATTGAACCTAATCAAGATCATCTATCTATCACCACCAATAATCAAGATGACCCAGATGGTGTTGAACAACCATACCGCTATACAAGAAAACATATGGGAAACCACACTGTCAAATCCTATCAGAAATAGGCCTAGTAATGGGAAGATGCTCCCATACCCACAACTGGAGAATCACTGCACCGACTGACAAAGAAGCACTCTATCTGTAAACTACCTCATGTAAATCATGGTAGAGTTGGGCAAGAACACATGAACCCTAATCAAAGCATAGGATGAGAAAACAAATCCTCCAAAATCCTACACCATCTGATTGAAAAACCATGACCTCGCTGGTCAGGAAGAAGTAAACCATCGATAAGGGCACCAAGTACCACTGGCAATGTGGGAAATGAAGAAAACTGTGGCCAAGTAATGGTATCATGATTAATGGTATTGTCCTTGAACACTCATTGACAGACTGTGGAATCATAGTAAACTAACTCTCCTCTGCACGGGATACGTAGCAATCTATATGCGTCCTCAAATGTGATAGTCATCTCTCCATAGAGAAGATGGAAGGTATTATGGTTAGAGTGCCATCGCTCCATTACAATAGTCAAAAAACCAC
The DNA here is from genome assembly GCA_027943335.1 of Chamaecyparis obtusa. Taxonomy (NCBI): domain Eukaryota; kingdom Viridiplantae; phylum Streptophyta; class Pinopsida; order Cupressales; family Cupressaceae; genus Chamaecyparis; species Chamaecyparis obtusa. Next base: position 1,578,079 of record BSBK01002404.1, on the reverse strand, counting down.
GGTTCAGTTGAAACCACGGAAGGTCAAGTAAAAAGCTTAGACCGTATATCTTGATAACATGATACTCATCATTAGTAAGTGTCTGACCAAGATCGATGACCCATGATGCAACCATCCAAATGTATAGAACAGGAAAGTTTGCTTGTTGGAAAAATAAAGGAATCATATCAGTATACCATATCAAGGAATTATCTAAAGTTAATTAGTTCTATCAAAAGTATCAAGTAATCACACCCAGTACCATTTGTTTTGTTCGTGTCTCTATGTCCTGAGAATGAAGCAAGCAGTATCTATCATATCGATTATCACACTGATTGATTTATCCTACCAGACCTATTATATCAGATTGACAAATCACATTAGTTGGTACTACTATCTTGATATCATTAATCAATTATTTTGTTTAAACACAACAGACCTAATCTTATCATTTGAATTGATCATCTGAAGTTATCAAAATTTTCATCAAAAAACATCAAGTACAAGTGCAAAATTTTTTAAAATTCCTTAGGCATGATTTTAATCATTCCACATGACATTTTACCTTAAGCGATATAGAAAAGATGTTACATGACACTTTGTTGGTGTTACATGGTAATTCAGCTATTAGGTGACATAAAAACCTGCTAGGCAACATTGAATTGAGCCTAGGCGATAATGGAAATCTAGGGTTTCATACTCGTAAAAACATATGCAAAAAGGACTTAAAACCCTAACTTTACGTGACATTGATGTTTTCTTAGATGACAATGAAAGTTTTCTAAGAAACAGTTTACTATGTGGAGGCATGAGTAAAAAGTACAGATGCGACATTAAAAAGGGCTAAGCGACATCAAATTTATGCTACACATGACTTTGCAAATTAGAAGTAGTGATGAAATGGAAAATTTTCTATAAATGTGATAAATCAAGAAATACATGCAAAAGGGAAGTTCATAATGACTCACTAGAGGTCCATAGTCAGGTGGTCTCACGTAATGCCAACACCTCTCGAATCGATGCTCTCTGATAGGGACAACCATCTCAAAAATCACCGTGGGACCAGAGCAAAATCAACAAAGTCTAAAATGCAAATGAATAGTAAATCAAGGTTTTTCAACCTATTTAAGCTATTTTGACCTAATTTTGGAGGTGAAATTTTGGCTTAGACCTATATTAACCTATTAAATCAACCGGGGCATGTTCTTCAATCATCGCATATCATCAAGATTTTCATAAATGAAAACATATTCAATAAATCAATTTCATTAACTTTTTCAAATCAAGAAATCAATATGTTTTATTTCTGAGGGGGCATCAGAGTATCAAATCAAACATCATTGGAATTAGTGGGGCATCAAAATTTTTGGAATCATTATTAGAGGTAGCATATCAGTTTATCAGTATCGGATCAGTTTATCATACCATATCAGGACCTCGCAATCAATCTCATATCAGAGGCATATTAGTGAATCAGTGAAAAAGAAATCAGGACCTAAAAAAGTGATCAGAAGCAAAAGAATCTTTGAATCAATGTTATCCACACATCAATTCAAATAGGGTCATTTGTAGACACTAAAAAATGGGCAAGTGCTTTTAAATCAATAAAATTGTGATAATCATCAAAATGCACTAATTCAATAAAAAAAGGATCAAAATCATTAAAATGAACATTATTAAATCAAATTGGACAAAATCAATAAAAGCAAAAGAAAAATCAAATAATGATGTTAAATAATTAAATCAAAGCTTAAAGGGGTGAAAAACACTACATAATTGATTTTAATCAATTAGTTGTATAGTTGTTTAAATCAAAAATCAAAATGAACCTATTACCCTTACATGGCTAAATTTAATTAATTAATTCAATTTAATAATTCCTAATATCTTTCAACAAAGTTGAGCAACTAGTGAGAATTGAGGACAAAAAGACATAAATCACTCAAAAAGGATGAATCTCAATCACTCATTCTAAAGTTTCAATCTCAACCACTCAATCTTGTCCTTTTGTCCAAAGCTTTGAGACAAACCTTTAAATTGTCCCCCCATTTATGAACAAAGCAAAGTATTTGACTCAACCAAGGGTTAATCATGATTACTTCACTCCACCCCCTACCCTTGGGAATTTACTACAAGTATGAAGCATTTTGAGAGCAATTCCCATCTTAGAAATTCATTTGCAAAGCATTGTTATTATAGGCAATTGAAGAGAATTCTAAGAGCATTTAGAGAAATTTGCATATCTTTGTATCAATTTGAGCTAGAATAAGCATTGTAGAAGCATTATAGTAGCATATTCTCATTTTAGAAGTGTCACTAGTGCGGATTGAGTTGAGAGCTTCACTCACCACATCTTTCTAGAGAACCATGAGATGCTATAGATCTTAGTTTCAATTTTAAATTAGATTTCATTGTATTTACTTTGAGTTGTTACTAATTTGATCTTAATTTCATGAAGGTGATTATCATCATCACACACCTGCCAAGGAGAGAAGCAAAGAGAAAACAAAACAGCTTGCATTGGTAGTATAAAGTCCTCATGTGGATGAAGAGAAAAAGGAGAAGGAAAAGGAAAAGGAAAACATGGAGGAAGAGAAAGAGTAGAAAAATCAAGAGCCTAAGGAACATGAGGCAATAAAATATCTTATATAGATGTCGAGTGGTACTACACCTATGAAGAAGTCACAAAAGAAGAAGGAGAAATCTCGTGCTACACATGTGACACTCGAAGAAGTTATAGTGATTCCTAAGTGGGACATTGATAACTTGACTTATGAACAAATGAAAATTTTTCAAGATCTACTAAAGAAGAAGAGTAAACAAGAAGAGATTAGAAGGGAACATTAGCAAAAGCAGGTACTTCATGAGATAAAAGGTATTTTCATAGATGTTTTTTCCTTGACTGATGTAAATGAATCTGAACCTATTCTGGAGAAACTTATTCACATTGTTAAGAAAGTGACTGATGATATCATCGATGCTAATGAAAAGTTGTTGTAGTGGTCATAAAGGAAATTTGAGACCAAGGTACTCAATAAGGTCTCTGCAGACATTGCAGTGAAATGAGTAGAACTCTCTACCTTAGTAACAAATTTAGAAGAAGTTGTACAAAATGCACACTCTTTGTACAAGAAGCTATGCAATGTAGAAGAATTTACAAAGGACAATCAGTATCTGATAGACAAATTACAATTAGATCTAAAGTATACAAGTCACTCACTGAGCATGGATGCAAGTTCCAGCTCTATGCATTTTAACAAATTATTACATGCCCAAGGAAGATTAGCCAAGTTGGTGGCTATAGAGGATAAAAAGGGGGAGGGGTTGTGTTTACCAAAATGTAATATGGTATCCTCTATAGATAAAAGAATTGGGGAAGGTAAGATCCTCTTCTTAACCCAAAATTCTCAAAGGAAAGATCCAAATTGATTAACCATAAGAAAATGGTCAATGCATAAATGAATCAATCAATGAAGAATATGAATAAAGAAGAAAACCTTATATTCTATTATGGAAGGGAGTATTGAAATCTTAATTGAATTGAAGACAAATACTAACCTCAAAGTATGATAGATTTGGAAAATGTTATTTTCTGGTGTCTGTATTAAGTTTCAGGAAGTTCTGCAACTGAATCTAGAACAAAAACACAGATATAGAGAAAACCCATAAATATTTCCCTTTTCTAAGAAAGGTTGACCTTGACTTGCATTGCTCTGATAGAAATTTTGATCATAGATCCTGAAAGTTTTTTCGAAAAGGGTGTCCATATTTGCACTATAATTCATTATTTTGTACCTGTTCCTTGCCTATGTTGAAACCCTTATGGAGGATTCGAATCCTTGAATCCATAAGTATGGATGCTTTAAATGAATGTAGAATTGGATGTAGGATGTCTCAAATCAACTATCTTTAGATCTAATTCAACACCAATCTTGAATGGATCTTGGAATAGGAAGAAGCTTGAATGGATGTGGATGGAGAAATCTTCAACAAGAGGGCTTCATAGAGCTTTGAATCCTTCAATGGATACCAATTGATGTCCTTGATGAATTGAATGTTGAATTCTTGAAGATGAATTAATGATTGAATTCTTTCTTTCTCCTTCTTGCTTGCTTCTTGATTTCTTGATTTCACTTTCTTGAGAGATTATGATTTTTGATGGATGCTTGATTGAGAATGAAAAGATGGATTGAAATGAGAGAGGAAGACTTCTTTTTATACTATTCTAGGGAACAAACTTCTAGAGAGGCCTACATAGGAGAATTAAATTCCCATTTAAGCATTTACCCCTAGAAATGGACCTAAATTAAATATAATTTAAGAGTTTTCCATTTCGAAGCCCGAAATAGCTAACCCAGAAGCGGGAAATAAATCTTTCTGAAACCCAACATTTAGAAACTTTGGGATTTTGAAATTTGGACCCTGGGTCAAGGTCGAGGTCAACCTTGACTTATGTCATGGTTGAGGTTGACCTTGACTTAGGTCAGGGTCAAGGTTGACCTTGACCTAAAATTTTGACCTTTTGACCCTGAGGTCAAGAATCTCATAATTTCAATTCAGGATGCCAGAATTATGCAGAAAATAAGTGGAAAATGGGACAAAACAAGGGAAAAAGCTAGATCCAAGTCAAAGACCCATCCAAGGCATTTGACATGACCCTAAACCACTTACTCGAAGGGCTAAACCAGTCCTAAATGGAAGTTATTCCATTTTCCAACGCTACATTTAGCCCCCACTTTAGCAAGAGTATGGACTCGATATAAACTCTTGGTAAAGGAGATCATAAAGAAAAAGACAATCTTATTGAAATCAAAGGGACAAAGGAATCCTCAAGCCCCCAGGGACTCAAGTCTTTATCAACTCCAAGATTACAATAAGAGAGACATCTCTAAAAGAGAGAAAAGGGTGTGATTACCTCATCTAATGAGAACTTATGTCCCATTGTGAACCACACAAGGAAACAACACAACATGAAAGATAGAGTTGAACCTCCTAGTGAATGTGGCTACTCACTAGTAAACCCATCAAGGATTCACCCTTAGGAGTATTCTATCCCAAAAGAGCAAAGCCAAAACAAGAGAGATCCAATCTTAAGGACACCTCTGACCTTAAGGGATCAAAACTTTGAAAATTGAAACTGGGGGGATCAAGAGATCCTATAAGATAAAAATTTGTGCTTTAAGGATTAATCACTAACCCATAAAGGGGAAAAATGGCTTTTGAAAAATAATATATATGGAAAGTGCGTGTGTGCAAAAAGTGAGCAGAGCATATGCCCCCACGTTAAAGTTATTGCTAAGACTTTAACAAGAGAAATGGCTTGAATGGAAACATAAAAAACTCCACTGATTACATTTCCACTACGAGATGCCCCCAATTAAAGGCAAATAAAGGGAAATACCACATAAACATACATAGAACATAGAAGGGATCTACTTGCTGTGGGATCAATATGATCATAAGATATGTCTATGTATATGTATATGTATATGTATATGTATATATGTGTGTGTGTGTGTGTGTGTGTGTGTGTGTGTGTGTGTGTGTGTGTGTGTGTGTGTGTGTGTGTGTGTGTGTGTGTGTGTGTGTGTGTGTGTGTGTGTATATATATATATATATATATATATGATATTATTGTTAATGAATTGGCATCCTTCTCCAAAGAAAGTAGAACTAAAATCACAATGGAGGAAAGAAAAATGTAAGAGTTACGAAGAAGATTCTTTTTGGACCGCAACATGGAGACCAAAAAGATTCAGTGCTACCAAGTCACAAATCCAAGCAGACTACACAAGAAAAACATTTACGAACAATAGCACAGGTACAACATTACATGAAAACAACATATGGAAGAATATAGATACATATAGAGGAATTGTACAACAGGTTTGATTCCTTTATCACCTTGCACTAACAAAGTAACAAGGGTCATATAAAAGAATCTAACAAACATTTAGCAAACACATTACGAGAGAAACACAATACAACATGAAAACACACAAAAAGATACCATGAAGGACAAGCCAATAAAGTGCATTGCCTACTCTCCCCATCTTATTCTATATCATTTAGGGAAGGTGAGAAACTCACAAGAGGGACTATATCTAACACAGTAGGAATACTAGCCAGTTCCAAACAAGGATCCTCTTGAGAATCGTAATGTTCAATACTAGGTGTAATTATCAATTGCCCTGAAAGCATATTAGGTGATTCAATATCAATGTCAATAGTCTCATATTCATCATTAGCATCATTAGTATCATCAAGAGTATCTTCTTCATCAAGATTAATCAAAATAGAATCTAAGATATGAATAGAATCATCATAATCATTCATTTTAACATCATTATTATCATTTACTTCTTCTAACACATCAAGCACAGGCTGGTCAAAAGAAGGTAAAGAACTTTGAAGAACAGAGGCACAAGCCTTAGCTTGAGCTCAATGCTTCTTACGACATTCATTAGCAAATCGGTTACATTTTGTCTTGTTTGAAATATGTTGAGAACTAGGAGGGACAACCATCGATTCCTTAATAGGTTCTATAGGAGGATTAGTGGAATTCTTAGTAGGCTGAAAAAAAACACTAGGAGCTTGATTAATAGAACTAGAAGCCATGGATAAAGGAGGTATGGAAGGCATAGGAAAAAGACCATAGTTAAGATACATTTAAGGCATGCTTAATTCAAGAATCTTGTGATGTTTATAGGCTTGATATGAGCGAAAAAGGGTATCAGGTCGAGAAGGACATGAATTAGGTAATGAAGTCCAAAATAAGTCAAGGGTAGCACAATCCATGGGCCTAGAAGGTTGATATAAACTATGATTAATTGTCTTCTCTTCCTCATCATGATTGAATTTAAGACACTTATGGATAGGAGAAGCAAGGACATGCATGGAATTCAACCATGGAAAACCAAACTTAACTTGAAACTGATCAGAAGTAGGAACAACAATGAAGGTAGTATCCACAACTTTACCACAAAGTTAAATAGGCAAGTTAATAGAACCAAATGATGGATAAAGAAAACCATTTCAAGTTTAAATCCACACATTTGATGTATCATAAGAATCATGTTGTAAGTTCTTCATAAATAGATTTTCTTCAATAATAAAATTGACTAAGGATGTAGGATCAACAAGACAACCACACATAGGTATCTTAGAAATCCTAGCATAAATGTAGAGGGGACCATTAGAGCTTTAATAGTATGAGAATTATCAAAGTTAATCAAGAGTTCCCTAGGTCTTTTATTCTTAGGTTGTTTTCAAGGTTTAGGTTGAGGTTTCAGTTTAGGCTTAGGTTGATGTGGAACTTGAAGTTGAGGTTGAGATTGAGGCTAGGGTGGAGATACAAGTTGAGACAAAACAACATGCTCCACATGGTTAACAATATGATTAAGATCATCCATCTTTGAATCATAAACAATATCCATAGAAGATAGCTGAACAATGGTATTAGTATCATGTGTAAGCAAAGGATTCGTATAGATTTAGAGGTTTTGATTAGGAGAGACAAATTTATTCTCACTACCATCAAAATTATCAACAGATAAAGCATTAGAATCAATTATGTCTTGAACCTTATATTTTAAAGACTAACACTATTGAGCATCATGGCCATTCTGATGATGGTATTGACAAAAGGCCTTGGAATCAAAGGATTTGGATGACATCATAGTAGGTAAAAGAGGTCAAATAGGAGGTAAAGTAATCATATTAGCAATTAACAGTTTATTCATAATAGAATGCAAATATTTAGAAATAGGAGTAAACATATGATTCAGACAAAAAATAGTGGATGAAGAAGTGGCATTATTGGATGCAACTACAACTTGATCAACAACTGCATTTGCTTGCTTATTTATCTTGACATAGTTGTTAGGTTTCTAAAACTTGTTGGGATTAGGAACAGCATCACTCTTATCAACTGGGACAGGAGCCATTGGAGTGTTGTTCTCAAATTAAATCACTTGTAATTGATAATGATGAAGCTCTACACAAAGTTGTTGAAAAGAAGTAAATTCAGTAAGCACAATCTTATCTCTAATATCCTTTTATAAATTTGAAATAAAAATACATTGAATATCAATATTAGGAACATGATAAGAAATATGAGTATACAAATGCTTAAATCTACCAATAAATTCAATCAATTTTTCTTTAATATTTTGTTTACAATGCATCAAATTAGTTAAGGACACTTGTAGACCAATATTAGTTTGGAATTGTTGAATAAAGGCATTAACAAGTTTTGGAAAAGAGTCAATAGAATAAGGAGGCAAGGAACAATACCATTGCAAGGCCTTATCATGAAAAGTTCTAGCAAAAAACTTGGCTAAAATCCTATGGTCATGAGCATAGTCACTACAAAGGATTTGAAATGTTTTAACATGAGTGACAGGGTCTCCCTTACCATTTTAATTCTCAAGACGATCCATATCGGCTTTTAGAAGAACAGGAGCATGATTAATGTCTAGGGATAAAGGACTGTCCATGTCACATGTAGGAATACTAAACTTGGATTGAGTTAAAGATGCAAGTTGTTCTTGTAAAGAGGACACAATTTGAGAAAAATTAATGATTATGGAATCATTAGATGAAATAGGATGCATAGAAACATTACAAACACTAGGTAAAGTGTAGGAAACGACGGGAATGGAAGACACAACCAGGGAACACTTGGAACCACGATTGGAAGAGGATTGGAATAAGTAAAAGGTACAGTATGATAAGAAGGTTTTGAAGTAGGTAGAGACATGAGTGGAACACTCATAGGAAGAGAGGGAACCAATGTAGTCACTAAAGGAGGAGTATAAGTAGGAATTCTATGTAAAGGAATGAAAGAAGGTTCCACATTAGTGACAGGAGTGAATCCTATTTCTTGAGCTTCTTGAGCTAAAGGTTTGACATTTAAATATATAAGATGAGTAATACCACACAAGAGATTATCACCTTGATCACTATCATGAAGGACTTTCTTAAGAGCGTCTATAGCTTGAATAAAATCTTGATTATGGTTTTCATGAATAAGCCAATTTCCCATTTTATCAAGTTCAGTTGAAAGTTTTTGGACTTGTTCAGGAGGAACTCTTAAAGCATCATCCTCATCATGAGATGAGTGAGAAGAGTTATGCTCCATAGTAGGATTGGAATCATGAGTAATCAAATTATCATCCAGAATCCTAAGGAAAGGAGAGGAAGACTCAGGATCAATGGAACCCATAAGTCTACAACTTCTTCTAATTGGAATATTATATGTAGGACTAGAGGTAGTAAAGCTCATATACCAATATAATGAAAATGAACTAAACTAGGAAAACACAAAGCATCAAAAAATAAATGTTTTTTTTTAATTTTTTCTTTATATGAAATGTAAATGCTAGCACATGCAAGATCTAACACCATAAAAGAAAGAGTTGTCTATCATGGGTTCACCAAAATGTAGAGGATAAAAAGGGGGAGGTGCTGTGTTCACCAAAATGTAATATGGTATCCTCTACATATAAAATAATTGGGGAAGGTAAGATCCTCTTCTTAACCCCAAATTCCCAAAGGAAAGATCCAAATTGATTAACCACAAGAAAATGGTCAATGCATAAATGAATCAATCGATGAAGAATATGAATAAATAAGAAAACCTTATATTCCATTATGGAAGGGAGTATTGAAATATTAATTGAATTGAAGAAAAATACTAACCTCAAAGTATGACAAATCTAGAAAATGCTATTTTCTGGTGTCTATACTGAGTTTTGGGAAGTTCTACAACCAGATTTGGAATAGAAACAAAAAGATAGAGAAAACCTAGAAATATTTCCCTTTTCTAAGAAAGGTCAACCTTGACCTAGGAAAAGGTCGACCTTGACCCCTTTATGTCAACCTTGACCTGCATTGCTCTGATGGAAATTCTATTCACGGATCCTGAAAGATTGTCGAAAAGGTTGTCAAGACTTGCAATGTAATTTGCTATTATGTACCCATTCCTTGCCTATGTTGAAACCCTTGTGGAGGATTCGAATCCTTGAATCCACAAGCATGGATGCTCCAAATTAATGTAGAATTGGATGTAGGATATCTCAAATCAACTGTCTTTAGATCTTCAACACCAATCTTGAATGGATTTTGGAATAGGAAGAAGCTTGAATGGATGTGGATGGAGAAATCTTCAACAAGCGGGCTCCATAGAGCTTTGAATCCTTCAATAGCTACCAATGGATCGCCTTGATGAATTAAAAGTTGAATGATTGAATGCTTGAAGATGAATGAATTCTTGAATTCTTTCTTTCTCCTTCTTTCTTGCTTCTTGATTGCTTGATTTCACTTGCTTGAGAGATTGTGATTTTTTATGGATGCTTGATTGAGAATGAAAAGATGGATTGAAATGAGAGAGGAAGGCTTCCTTTTATACTAGTCTAGGGCACAAACTTCTAGAGAGGCCTACATAGGAGAATTAAATTCCCATTTAAGCCTTTACCCCTATAAATGGACCTAAATTAAATATAATTTAAGAGTTTACTATTTCGAATCCCGAAATAGCCAACCCGAAAGTGGGAAATAAATCTTTCTGAAACCCAACATCCAGAAACTTTGGGATTTTGAAATTTGGACCCTGATTCAGGGTCGAGGTTGACCTTGACCCTGAGGTCAAGAATCTCATAATTTCAATTCAAGATGCTAGAATTATGCAGAAAAGAAGTGGGAAATGGGCCATAATAGGGGAAAAAGCCAGATCCAAGTCAAAGACCCATTCAAGGCATTTGACATGACCCCAAACCACTTATTCAGAGGGATAAAACAATCCTAAATGAAAGTGCTTCCATTTTCTAATGCTATAGTGGCTAATGATGGTAAAATAAGGGCTAGACTACTCTCTATCCAAACAATGTTAACACCTCATCTTGAGGCTATGCAAATGGAGTTAGTCACAGCAAAGGAATTAGTTCAAAAAGACCCTCATCTTTCTATTGTTGAGAACCTAGTCAATCTAGCTGTCAAGCTAGAAGTAAAGTTTGAGGTTTTGAAGTTTGTAAGGTCCAGTTGGGACAACACATTAGGTATGGTCATGAGGCTTCACAAACCATTCCTAGATAAGTCTTTCAAGACCTCCACACCCCAAGAACTTCAAGTGACAAAAACAAGGGGGAAATAGGAATAACATGACATGAAAAAATCATAAGGGGAAATATTAGATATATGTCAGAAAGTAGAAAGAAGATATAGACACAGTGGATAAATGGTATGACATACTAGTTTTGCATGTATATATTCGATTGTATGTCAAATAGGAAGTCTTATGTATATATGAATTTTTTTTGAAGATCGAGTTATGTTTTAGGGGGAGTATTCTATAGAAATTTTTGTTAGTACTAAGTACTCTTGTAAACATAATGAAAATGTCATGACAAAGTGTTTTTTCCACTAATGTCAAAGAGGGAGACTTTTGATCCCTAAGTTTTTTTGTCTATTAGTGTCTTACACTTAGTCATTTTCTAGGCAATTTTGGTTGGTCATCACTGCGACCGAGTCATCATGTATAGGCCAAGTCATGGGTATTGTACATTTACCGAGTAGTAGTCACTACTAAGTAAGACAGTAGTCACCGAGTGCTTCAGTATTAGCTGAGTCAGCTTATGTTGAGTTATGTAAAGATGTCAGTGCCGAGCACTAGGGTATAAAGAACAATGAATGCTGAGTGAACTTTATAGAGCAGAATGGTGCTTTGATTATCAAAAATAGAGTTCAATGATTGAGAAGAGTAGTGAAGGATAGAACATAGACATATTTGATAATGGAGATCAAATCTATACTATAAGGAGAAGATATGTAATCAACATCATAGTGCAAACTAAAGGATTAGGTACTAAGACATTCTAACAAGTGAATCAGAGTAAATCTCTTAATAGAGTGGTTTTAACTGACCTTAGTAAATATATTAGCTGAGTGCTTACTTAGTTATAAGTTTTAAATCCTTTTGCAAGGTAGATTGTATAAGTCTCAAATCTCTTAACATGGCAAACCCCTCACAGGGTAGATCATATTTTTTGATCAAACTTGTAGCCCTAACATGCAAACCCCTCACAGGGTAGATCATATTTTTTGATCAAACTTGTAGCCCTAACATGCAAACCTTAATACTGCAGTAGTGAAGATTTTTGGGTGTCATCCCCACCCCAGTTTTGCCTCTCAAGGGTTTCTAGGTAACCAAAATCATTGTGTTATGTTTATTTTCATGGATGATGATTAGGATATTAGATATGTTACAGTGATTAAGTTTGATGTTTATATTATGCAAGTTTTTTTATGTCAAAATGTATAAATTGGTTGATATTTGATTCACCCCCCCTCTCAGTATGTCACTTTCCCTAATATATTTCCAACAAGTTCATCTCTAAATATTTGAAATAGATCCCTTTATACATTAGAAATAAAGATTTTTTCACATAATTCCTATCTTTATAAGACATAAGAAACTACACATGGGTAAATTTACTAAGAAATATAACCCATTATCATGTACACAAGGTTCTACTAACTAAACACCAAAAAATAAAATGATATCACATAGTATACTCAGATTATTCATACTCTTTATGTATATTATTTCAATTGGTTTTATTGAAGTCACAAAAACATTTCCTTAGTTTTCTTAATTTGTTTCCTTTACTTTAAAAAACAATACTACAAAATTAAGGTTGTTGATTCATATTAATCCTTTTTATACCATATACAAGGACATAAAAGTTTTTAAAATTATATTTTTACCCCAATGCTTGTATTTTCCAGACCAAGAGTCTCAATAAGACTTTTCATATTTAGTTACCAAAAGACTTCTACTTTAACATGCATCGGCTTGATTTTGCTATTGTATCATAGTCATTAAGCAATGAGACTGATAAGGTTGTTAATTTGATACCATATTATTTAAAACCCCCTAAGTATGTATGTATGAGGTCCAAGAATTTCTAGGTTGTAATATTTCCATCACTTTATCTAAATTGGTCTTGTTTTCTTTTTCCATTCAAAAGTAAGGTCCTTAATTGATGATCATTTTATCATCCAAGTAAACTAATTATCTTTAGCATTTTATGCATTTAATAAAGGAGTTATCCTCTATGCTAAGTCATCTCTTTACATTGAAAGGGTAAATTTATGCATCAAGATATAAGATTATCAATCATTTCTAGTGGTACATATTTTCTTACAATATAATTTAGTGGCTTGTATTATTTAAGAAAATATTTTGAATATTTATTTATTCTTATCATGATTCTACTAGGATAATGAAATCTTATACTATATACAAGGTGAGGATATGAGGATATAATCCCTAGGATTTATTCTTCATGTAAGAATTAAGAAAAAACTATTATAATCAGACATGTTTAAATGTATACCTAATAAATAACCACAACATCTTATGCCCTTATGTTATACTTGGGAGCATGAAGAGTTTTTTGTCTTTAACTTCATTTATTTATCTTTCTCTATGCATCTACCTTTCTTTGCCACAACCATATCTCTAAAAGTTACTAATTATTCCACATTTCTTAAGCTCATAGTACAAAGCATATGATTATAATATGTGTGGACACTCATTGATTATGAAATATGAGGCTTGAATAGCTACCTTTTAAATCCTATTATCAATTTATGGATTATACTATCACTCAATTGATCAAACATAATGTTGTCAATATAAGGTCACTCCTTTAGCTCACGTTATAAGTTTGATCCTTATAAAAAGGCTTGAGAGTCACTTTAATCCTCTAAATAAGCTAGTGTCTCATTTAATTTAGCCAACATGTCTTATTTAATTTATTTCAAAATAAGATCAAAATTTCATTAATATTTATCACCATCTATTGTTACCTTCTTGAGCTATTTACCTCAGTTTAAATCATCACAATAAATTTTCAAATTTGATTTATCAAAGTATTTTTGTATAACTCATTTAACTCCTAGCAAGCAACTTGAAAGTATCTAAAGTGATTATTGGACCCAAACAATTCCCTAGTAATGTAACCCTACTCTGATACCATTTGTAATGCCTAAAGACTTTAATGTGAAAATACATGTAATAATTTTTTTTTTCATTTATGAATGCATATATTAACACTTACCCTGGTTGACTTTTAATAAAGCACTTAAGATATTTCTTATGTAAATTCTTTGTTAACTTGATCTGAAGAGTGAGGAATAATATTTTATGACACTTAATTTTAAATGTAAACAATTAGCTAACTATTTAGAAGTCAATTAGATGCAATAAATATAGACTACCAATTGACTCTTTATATAATAACTATGGCTTTCAGTTTTACTTTTTATTTTCTTTTATCCAATCCAAAGATTAATTTTACTTGGTAATCTAAACCTTTAAATTTTACAAGCCTAAATAAATTTTATAACTTATCATTATCATCATGGAATCAAAATTATCATTTGACCATCTCTACCTTTAATAGAAGTGTCCCTCAATCTTAAATTTATTATATTTTTAATAAACCATTCAGTAGTAAAAATGACCAATTTTCTAACTATTTAAAAGTCATAATATTTAATTTTCTATTTTATTAAGATACTCCCATATTATGGTGTTATATATGTTGGTTCCCAAAATGGACTTTATGCTCTAACAGGCAACCAATGAATTTGAAACAGGACCTTGAAGATGATTAATCTTAAGTAATTGTAGTTCAGATTATTGGACCAACTATAGGGTCTTAGTATGCCCTCTTCTGCTTTTGGCTCTACAAAGCCAAGGCGGGTTTACCTGGTCCAAGGTATTCTCTTTCTCTTTTTGACCTTAAATAATAGATAAATGATAAGAAGATTTAAGTATCAACCTAATACTCATAGGGTCTTTCCATTATCATAGATAGGACACTTACAAACAGATGTTTGATAAATTTATATCAAATGGGGGAGTACAATAGAATCCTATCAAACACTGATCTCTGTAACAGGGACTCACTACTGACTAGTGTCTTATCCATTAGGTAACACCTCCACTACAAGATTGTTATACATAAACAGATATATTGAACTTTGAATGATAATAACCTTTTGAAAATACTAATCACCCTCTGGTGGATTTTATCAAAAGATCCCTAGGTTCACACTACTTATTGGTTTATCCTTATGCAGAACTTTAAAAAGTTTATGTCATATCTAGAGCCTTTTAATCTGATCCTGGATCAGAGCTGGAGAATATAAACATACACACAGAGCTTTATCCATGCAATGAATTGGAACAATTCATATCTCAAAGAGAAATACACAAGGAGAGATATAAGCTTAGGAACTCATTCAAATGTTATATCAGTATCATGTTAAACAAAATGCTTTACAGTGCAAATTTATGAATATTCAAGCAGACCAGCAATATTGCTCTATACAAAAAACATGCCTAATACAATCTACTAGTACCCTAGACTGAGAGCAAGGTCATCAGTCGGTGTTATGAGACTGAACAAAAGAATAGAAATACATCTACTACCCAGCCCACAAAGCACTTGGGACCAAGAAAAACTGAAACTCCAGGAGTTAAGCACAGCTTCAAACCCACTGTGGAGACCAGGATTTTGGAACCCTTTACCATAATGAGAAGATTGGAATATATGGGGGGAAGGAAAGAAACCTAAAAATATCTTCTGTTATGACACCCGTGTCTTTCTAAAAAAACAACTCTGTAAATAACCTTTTTTCCCACCAAAATTGACCTCAGAGACAAAATCTCCTACTACTCTTTTCTGCTTGCCCAAAACTAATTTCTGATGACGCCAATGGAACCCTCGTTTCTCATCATTTCCAATGGTATATTACACTTGCATATTTGAGTAAAAATTTCACCCCGGAACATCATTTACAAAATTCAGCTCCTGTCACATTAAAAATTTCGAAAGCATGCATGATTTGAACTTTCACAAAATTGTTTTATTTCCTCTTGCACATTTAATTCTTTGGTGGGCCCACAAGTGCCACTTGACACCACTTGATTTGCTTGGCTGACCACCTCATCTCCACCTAGATGCCATATTTGACCCTTGCCACTTGGCACTGTTTGGTTGGCCTGTGTCTCCACCTGGACATTGAACTGCAACCTCATTGCCACCTCACTAGAGCGCCACATGGAAGCTTGTCGCATGATCGCATGTGCCAGAAATAGCCCATGAGATCATGCGACCACTCTTAGATTACCGCACAAATCTCGAGGCACTTCATAAACTGCACAATCAAACACATAGTCAAAAATATTTTACCTTTCCGCAAGGCCCACCTGCCATGCAACCACCAATAGGACTCCAAGTCAAATGCCTCAATTTCTATGCGCATGAGTAAGCCTTCACTCCAAGCGCTCATTTACTTGGACACCATATGTATTGTGGGCCCTTGAGTTATAAACCGCCTATTCTTCCTCTCCCTGAGAAATGTGGGACTAATTTTCTTTAATTTATATATTTTCCTTCAAAAACCTGTGCACTGCATAGTGCCTACCTAGGGCACCCACACAAATGCCAAGTGACAAGCCTCACTTATCTACTCACTTTACCTTCAATCCGAGACTTATTTCATTTAAACAACTCTAACTAGCCACACAGAATAAATGTGGGACTAAACCACTTTATAGCATAGACCCCCTTGTTTTAGACGTAGACACCTGTAGGCATTTTCATTTTCTCTTTGTCAAACATGGTATGCAAAATATCCTTCATTTAGCTTTTCATTACTTTCATTTACTATTTTGAGAGATTATCATCATAGAACTTGTAGATCTTGCAGAAGTATTCCCCTGAAACACAAACATGGCTCCACCAGTTGGCGCTGAGGACTGGCTAGTAAAGGTCATTGGCTGCACCTTCCTTTGCTTTGGACTTGGCGTGCAAGTCACTGAGTGGAGCGTACAGCCCACTTTATATTTTCTATGGGCGGCTCTATACTAATGTGCCATGCCTACAAGGTAATGTGCAATTCTCCCTCTGTTGTATAGTCTTTCAATCCTGCCACAGCGTGAGACCTTTGTATGACTAGCATACATGCTAGTTTGGATGCATTTACAATGTCCACTATCTCCTTTAATCATTTGCGCAAGGCCATTGTATATTGCGTGAAACACACTCCCTTTGGATTGGGCATTTCCATGTATTTTATATGTTGGCTGCCTCACCTTTATGGGGCCTGCAAACACATTCATTCGATTTGGAATGCATCGCCCATATTTTCAAACATACACACAACACTCCAAGGAGTGAAGCACTCCCACAATGCTCTTTCCTGGCATTTTCCATCTCATGCAATGGCATTTTCAAACTGCATATAGGCACCCTTCAATTTTATAGCACTGGCTTCACTTATCATTTTAATGCTGGCATTTCATTTTCTATCGAATGTTGGCTACTTCTTTATCACTCACGCAAGGCTCCTTCTACTTTGCTCCTTATCAATTCATGCATGAGTTCTCTTTTTCAAATGTTGGTAATAGCCAGCACACTCATCTTCCATCTAAACCTGCTTCCATTATTTTGCTTACACTTGGTCTTTCATATGCTGGCTGCTCACCATTTTGATTCACTATGGTCACTGTTTGGCTTTTAAAACTAGCATCTATCCTTTGCAAACACTCACAGTCCCTTCCAAACTTGGCGCAGATGTTTCCCTTCCATTTTCTTATGAGCTGGCATCTCACTTTAGACAAAATGCAAGCATCTCATTCATCATGTGCTGGCTTTGGTTTGCCAGCTCTGTAACTTTACGGCCTACAAGTGGTGTCTACCTAAAGGGGCGTATATAACATTTTGGAAGCATGTGCATCCCACAATGATAACATTTCTCTCTACAAAAACTCATAGCATGGGAAGGAAAGGACGCACCAAAACTAGTGATGGTTCCCTTTCTTTTTAGCTTCGAATGTACATATCAGTCCAAAAATGACTGGCAACCTCCATATACAAAAGCTGCATTAAGTATTCTTTAGACTTGCTCAATTGTCATCATGACTACCTGACTCAATGTTTTGTACTAAAAATTGTAGAGATTCTCGAAGACTTATTACCCACCATGACTTACAAGGTGTCGTAGTTCAAAAGGACCAACAAATTTGCTAGATTGAAAAATCTCCCTCACTAGCATTTCACAGAATTGATGAGGCGGTGCACTAGAAGCTTCCAGTGATACTTAAATTTTATAAATGAACTCATAGGGTGATGGGCACCTTTTCCAATTAGCTCATGCTGGAGATTGATCATTTCCAACTTTGTAGAGAGGTTTGTAAAACACTCTTGAAGCCTGTGTACATTTGATGAAGGAGAATCTAAATTGACCGAACTTGGCATACTTTCATTTGTTGAATGTGACTCCCATGGGCCTAGTTAATACATTGCATCACTGGCTCATTTTGAATGCATGGGGCCTATAAACACACAAGCTTCCCCTTTCATTTTTCTTCACATTTTATGTTAATATTAAAAACCATGAAGATTTGGAAAATTAAACACAAAAGTCCATCTCGAACAAGAAACACTTGATGAGGTTAGTTGGGTCTAGAGGTAGGCCTGGCTAATTTTTTTTTAAAATTTTGTGTACCTAACCCTGATTATGGCTCTGTACATCTTCAACATGCTTCAGGACCAAAAATCAATCAAACCCGCATCACTGAATGCCTAAAAAAAAATTATTTCTGTGAAGTGTCAAAACTGTGCCAGAGGGCTCAGGAAGTGGTCTCCAAAACTGATGAAAACACCTGATCTGATCCGGCCACCTGATCTGATCTGGCCACCTGACAGGGATACTCTATGATGTACATGCAATCATCTCCCCGAACAACATCTCCTGACTATATCAGAACTGAGAGATTTTAATTGTTGAAAATGACACTTTCAAACTGCCACTTGCAAATGACTGACATATTTACAAAAATTGCAAACAAAATGGGCCTGGAAAACTGAGTTAGTAGATTGGCAGAAGACCCAAACTGAGAATGGAGATAGTATGTCAACTCTACAATACAATGCAACAAGAAAATCTTCAAGACCCTTCACTGGTCAAAAGATATTAATGCGCAATGTTGACCTCCGGGAAAAGATTTCCAAGTACACTCAAAACATAATGAAATTGCAAATAGAACGGCTTATGAAAACTAACTTAACGGATTGATCAAGATCTCAAATTGAAAACACAAGTTCTTTGTCAGGATGAAAAATCGAGGTCGCAATCAGAAAGTCATTGGATCAATTGGCCAAAAGTTAATCAACTGCAAATTAGGCCATTTGGGAAAGATAACTGAATGCACTCTATCCAGAATACGAAACTTGCAAACGGATTTGATCCTAAAAACTAATCAAATGGATTCGTTAAGAGCTTAAAATAGTTAGGTTGATAGAAAAACTTGTCTAAAATCCAATGGAATGATTCTTTTTAATTGATCAATCTCTATTCATGAATTGCAGACCTCCAAACAGGGCCTCCGACAAAACTGTGAAAAGTGTAACAAGCAGATTTATACGAAAGACCTCCAAATGAGCAGGTGCAAAATAGATCAAATCTGACTATAGCGAGCTGAAAACTGAAACTTAAGCGGTCTGATGTACACTAAAGACACTCACCACACGGTCTTCCATGACACTTATTAGGGCATCAGATATTCATCCTTAAACTAGGCCCTTCGAATCAATTTGACACTTAGGCAAATTCCAAAACTACAAACCGCGTAAGAATGAGATCCTACAAACGTGATGCAAAAATAAAATTGATGATTCCAGGTGACTCAATGATGTTTATGTAGAGTGTAAAAAACTTCACTCGCATGATAGGGCTTAGGAATCACTCAGTATATGCATCCCCTTGAATCAGAAACAGGTACTATAACAAGTTTTGAATCATGGCATCTCAAAGATTTTTGAGAGTGCCAACAATATATATACTAACATTAAAATTGAAATTTATTAGTTCTAAGAGAAGTATTTGGAATAAAGAGTTAAATCGCATCATGATTTTAATATGATTTTCTCAATATTTAATAAAATAAATCTTCAACCTAATTTTCAGGAAAATTAGAGTTTTATAAAATGAGAATATATATTATTACAAATTCATGCGATAGAATAAAGAACAAAAAAAATACAAAACAAAATAGAAATATATCTACCATTACTTCCTGAACAAAATAATTCTTTCATGATATTTTAGTGAAGCCAAGTCATATATCAGAATATATAAACATCTCTATTATCACTTCTTAGCTGATTTTATGAGATAAAATAAATAAAATAAAGTGAAAATCACATAACAAAACAATAGTAATTCTATTTTTATTTTAGAATATGTAATATTATGAAATAAAGTTAATATTTGTTCGAATTGAATCATATGATGAAAATAAAATATTTCTATTATCATTTCTTGATTATTTGAAAGATAAAATATAATAAAATTAACCTTCTTAATTTTCATAATTATAATCATGAAATTTAATTCTACTCTCAAAACCTTTTTTTTCCAGCTAAGTTTCCATTGATGGTCTAGTTAGGATCATCTCTTCTTCATGTATTTTGGGACTAGTATAGAAATGATTCCTTAGCATTGTAGGTCCTCAAAAGGTCATATTGCAAAAGTAATATATGTGGGGAGATAATCCGTCCAGGGTTAAGCAAATGGATTCAAACTACAGATTACACAGGATTACATTTTTTTAGTTTTTTTTCTATTTTTAAATTTATCCTACAGCTACCAATGCGTTGGTAGGGATGTGATGGCATAGCCAGGCTCAAAGTGCATGAGCACTCCAAGCCGAGTCACATCTTTTTCATTGAAGCATTTGAGGGAAAAAAGCAATTAAAGCATATTCCCAAGCACATTTTGGGATGTTACAACTAATAAGACACACATAAAATAATCCACCTCTTTTGTGTGTTGTAGGGATCAATCTTTGTGGGGTCATTTTCTACATATGCCCATCAAACACTCTAGATATTGCAAAGGAGGGGCATATATTGTGGACCACAGAGGACAGGTTATGAAGTGTGCGATATCTAATTGGTGGTGGTTTTCAATCAAAGGGAAATAGATCTACAACAAAATTGAGTTGCTATTATCATACCCAAAATATGATCAATCAATATCTAAATATTTAGAGCATGAAGCCTACTCGTAGATATGGGCCAACAAGAAAATATATGTATCCTAGGCCTTGGGATTGTATGTGTAGGGGGAGATATTTTTGTTGAAACCAAGAATCTTCTCCTGCATCACATTTATCCATTTCATGCTTGTCCATTTACTTATCTTTTGTGCAAGGTCCTTTGATATTTATAGCTTGTTTGTATTTCAAGCTCTAGAATTGGAACTTATCACTCTTGCCCATCTTGCCAGTCTAGCCATTTTGGTTGGATATGACTATCAATACAACCATTAGAGTTATAAAGCCAAGAGTGCTATCATGGATCTATCTTAGATCGATATAGAGAGCCACAACTCATTGTTTCACCTACATTCAAAGGTGGAACCATAATGGACAAGTCAACAAGAAATCACATGCATATAATCATCATTTGGTGAAATGACTTAGTAGTTATTATGTTGGATCGTCTGCTTGAACCTATGCTACTTTGGCTAATGCTGGTGAATCAACAAGATAAACTGACCTAGCTACTGACATCTCATTATTAACAGGAAATGCCATGCAATCATCATTTAAAACTATGTAAATTTAGTAGCATTTTTTTATTATTTCATTTTTCTTTACTATGGCATAACAGGAGGCATTAAGACAATATTCAGACCACAATACGATGTTTTTATTTGCATATCCAATTTTTATAATTCTCCTATTATTCCTTATCCACACTGTATGATTAAACTAACTAATTTTAATTGTAAAACATGTAAGATAAATATTTATATTTTATTTTCCATGTATACAGATTGCTTTTATGGGTTTACAAATAGTCATTATTTCTAGATCTGATAAATATATATTGTGGCTTCATAAGTTCTACATCCCATATAATGAGCAGATGGCCTTACAACTTTTTAATTCAATAACCTATCTTCTTGTTATGCATCATAGATATGTATATCTATATTTCAAATGTGTATTATAGATTTACTTATATATAGAATGTTACTTTTCTTTTAGAATAATCAAACTATGGTATATCACCTTTGGAGGACATAGTACATAGTTTCCTAAGTTTGACTAAAAAAATGAGGAAGCCATATATAAAATGACACCAAGAAACTAAGTGATTTTTAGAAAGGGTCTCCCTATATGAATGAAGCCTTTTTTTAAAAAAAAATCTTAATTTGTTTAATTTACATTGAAATTACATAAAAAGACATAGAAACATCATATTCTTTAAATTAATATATTCATTAAGATTTTACCTTATCTATTATAAATTTATTGTGGCAAAATAAAAATAACATCTTTCATATTCATGTTGTTTGATTTATATACTTATATGTTTTTTATTAAGGTAAAAAAGGTTTTAAATGGAACCCGAAACCATTTACATTAAAGCATAAAGATATAGCAATAAAGTTATATATGTTACATGTATATCTGTCTAAATATAAATAAATAAAATAAGTTATATTTAGGGACCCGATAATTTAAAACACTAAGATCTTGGCTCAAAGCCTAAAGGAAACTTATCATGTAATATATATCAATCAAGTAACATAAATTTCTAATAATAGTTTTACATTTGGAGGTTAATGACAACCATCTTGCTCTTATATGTTCCTTTCTTACATTACCATATACAAAATTCCCTAACACTCAACATTATATTATCCAATAGAAATAAATCAGCAAGGGGATAACTTTTACACTCATATAAAGAAGACTATATATCATTTCTCTTAAGATATTATTTTCAATTATCTATGCATTTCTTTTGGGATAAAATCACAGAGAAATGATTAATGAAGTCTTTCTTTTAGTACTATTATAGAATCATACTTAGATTGTTTATCATCAATAATGAATATTTCAAGCTCCATTATTTAAAAACTATCATATGATCATAATTTTTTTTGTCAATAGTAATAAAAAAAGACTTTCTATTATTATGCAATGATCTTTTAACCAAACACTTGGTGAGCTAGATGATAAACTACCAATCAAACTAGCATATAAATTTCATGATATACTACATATGGACACATATTAACAACAACTTGCTCCGCTCCCATCCAAATGGCATCATGAGACCCCAAGCAAGTAAGGATATGGAGCACCATTATGATTCATGATGAGAGATTATTTTCCATATCACATTTACTCATGTCAAAAAAAATATTTCTAGCATTATCTCTAACAACTACTTTCAGGCACAATACATGAACAATAAATCTATGCCCAAAACCAAGCATATCAAGGGAGAAATGACTTATCTCTCTATGAGCGTTATCTTGACCTCCACATCCATATGCAAGATCCACCATGCTTCTCCCCTCACTTTCTCATCTTCTTCCACAAGCCATAAGTTCTCCAAAAGGAGAAGTGGGCAATGGAATTATCTTCAATCTTTCCAAGATTTATAGGCATCTCCTCCCTATAACACTTTCCCCAAGGCCCTATCTCATCACCTTCAAAAAAGTGACTTTTTGAAGGGTCATATCAAGTCCCAAGGACAATATCACATGTTGTAAAGGTCCCCAACCCCAAGGTATTGACCCTAGGGACCTATTTTTGCACAAGGATTCATGAAATTGACCAAACAACATCATTTAGTTTCCCATACAAAGGTCCATACGATTTTTAACCTAATACAAGAGTCTCAAAACGCTAACCTCTTTACAAGAATTCTTAACACAAATAAATTTGATCCTTAGTAATAACTCCTAAATCATGATAAATATATTTCTTCAATCCCAACTATAGAATTTGAATTATTCCTGCAACTTCTTCATGGAGTATTTGACTGGGTATCACTATCTCTCCTTCACTTTATCTACACATCATCTTTCCCGCATTATAAAACCACAAGTATAATTAGATTGTCATAATATAGGTCATATTAGTTGTTTATCCAATTTTCAATAATCATACTTTTGAATTATTTATTCATCTATTTTACACAATTGTATATTCAAATCATATCAATATTTCATATGTATATATATATGATCATTGATTGATATTTGTCAATAAAACTTATGAAAAATTTAGATATTACAATCAAAATATAAGTACATGTGGAGATAGAAAGAACATCCAATGAAGTAGTCTCACTACCACTATATTACCATTTCAGCATGAATCATATTTGACAATTTAGGTTGGATTAGTACTTAATGATGTAGAGTCTTACAATATTGGAAACATAACATGAGCATGCTGGTAATAGAGCCTAATTTATAAGCTTTATTTTAGTCATATTTGGACCTAAAGTGGATGCATAAATGAATTAGTCGTGTATTGCACAAATGTATAGCAAAAGATAACAAAATTTTCCTTAATTAACTTTCCCCAGCTTTTTCGCATGCCCATTGCACACCAAAGTGTGATTGCTAGTATTAATATATATTTAAATTTTACTATTAATTTTCTATTGATATATATTCAATAGAACCTTCTATAAATACAAATGCCAACATAATGATTCCTTGTTGAGATCTAATATTAGTATTAGATTTCACATGGACTCAATGACCAACATTTTTCTATTGATTAGGACAGGACAATGATATTTTTTTAAAGGACGTACATAAAATAATAATATTAAACATAGAAAACCAAGTGGACCTTGTTAGCTCTTTTTCATGTAGAATCGCCAATATAGCTATTAAGCTTGACTCTCGAGTTCCCAATTCCAGATTCTTACAGGGAAAAGGCTAATTGATAAGGACCAAGTCCTTCTTCTACTTCGGGCTCCACAAACCCAGGCGGGTGTACCTATCTTCGGACTCACTGCTTCACAATGAAATCCTTGCAGTAGATTAGGGGTTCTCACAATGACTTGCTAATGTCTCTTGCTGCAACTGATGCAGAGCTTAGAAAGCCAATCCATGATGTTAACAAAAGTAAACAATCATTGCAGAAAAATGGAAAAAGTGACAATAGTATTCACCCTTCTTCTCTTCGAGCTTAAAACTCAGGCAGGTTAACCTATCTGATTCACTTCTACAAGGAATCACCAAAAGCACTTGCACTATTCAATGCAATCGACAAACATTTATGCTCTTAAACATGAAAGGGAAAAGTGATTGGAAAAGATTTTGATTACAAGTCTAGTTTAAACTAGTGCCTAATCCTGGGCATGGAGTCATGAGATGCACATCAACAGGAAACTTCAAATCTTATACAACTGAAAATCAAACAATGCACCTTGCACACCATTCTTTCTTCCCCCTATCTGGACATCAGATCCTTAAGAAACATCATATTATCAACAACAATCTTCAAGATATTACACTTTCCTTGAAAGAAACTTGAAAGTCATTGCACCATTTACCTTGTAAACAGGTATACAGAGATGCCTTACAAATCAATATACAATAATTTGACAAAGACACAAAGAGACATCAGACAAATACAAGAAAGGATTTCCACTGTCTTTCATTGAATCACCTATATCTATCCATTCAAATCACAACAAACTCAAAATGAGAACTCTGAAATGAAACTCAAACTTGCAGAGCTCTGCTCATGCAAAAAGATTGGAACCCTTACAAAATATCAAAAATGGGAATAAGAAGGCAAAGGAAGAAACTCAGAAATCATTCCCAAACTGACACTTGTCATCCTCTAAATCTCCTGCTGATGAATCACCCAGCTCTGACCAGAAAATCTGATCTACTTCATTCTCTCTTGAAAGCACCTGTTTTCATCCCCTCAAACTGACTTATGAGTCATCGGATGCAACAAATGAGATATTTTCAAAATATCTTCCTGGCCCCCCTGTTTCGTTCAACTACCAATATCTCTAAACCAGTTAGACCTGCACTGAAATCTGACCTCAAAAATGGATTTCTCATTTTCTCACCTTTCCGGCGGTATATAACACTTGCTATTTGGCCCAAAAATGAAGCCACCAGCTATTAAAATAGCTCCTATGCTCTGCGACTTAAACATTTGAATTTTAATATAGTCAAAACTATATAAATTCATGTTTATAATTTTAATTTTTGAACGGATGCACAGAAGAGATTTCAAATAAAATATTATTTTTGTTGCCATGCTGGGACCCATGTGACATGTGGCAAGCACGGATTGGCCAGCCTACCACCTCATCTGCCATCTAATCAAGCGACTAGGCGACTGCATGTTCACTCTCTAATTCGCTTAATGTTTCATGCTAACCGCCAACTAATTGGTGAACTGGAGACTAACTCCATTCTCGGATTCGCTGAATACTCTCCACTAACCGCCAGGGATCTCGCGAACACACGACTGCTTGATCTCCAAATCGTGGAATACTTGGCCTTAACTGTCAAACATCTGGCGAATGCCCGAACACGGTCATCTCTGAATCGCAGAATACTTGACTCACCGTCTATTTCATCTGGCGAATTCACGACTGCGTGACACGTGTCATCCTTTGCAATCTCCTCTCTGTCGCTCTACAAAATTTGATTTAATTGGGCCCACATCTAGCTGGTGCACACCTCACCTGCCACCTCACCATCTAGTTGGACACCACATTTGATCTTTGCCACTTGGAGCTATTTGGTTGGCTCGCATATCCACCTGGCAACTAAACTGAACCAGACTGCCACCTCACAGGAACGCCACATGTCGCCTTGTCGCATGATCGCATAGCATGAACATCACTCATGCGAACATGCGACTAACCGTCACATTACCTCTCTATTTTTGGCAGTCTCTTATAACTTCCACCATTAAGACAAAATGTTATTCGCATGATCGCATAGCTTAAAAGAAGCTTATGCGAACATGCGAAAACCCGTTAGCATTTATCACCGTCATTGTCTTCCTTCAAATCGCCGGTCCCACCTCGCCTTTGTCAATAAAGAAAATCCACGCTTGCAACACTTGGCAAATTGTCAGGTACTTTCTTTCTTTCCAAGCACTGGTGTTTGCTGATACTAGCCAATGAGAAAACATTATTCATGTACATCTGTCAAAAGTTCCTCTTGAGAATCGCGCTTGGTTTAATGCAAGATCAATGGCTTGTCGCATGATCGCATAGGCTTCTAAGATCCCATGCGATTATACGATAGTCATCCGATCTTCCCCTTATTGCTTTTCAAACTTTGGAGATTCCTCTGTCACCGGCCCCACTGTCCTTTACAAATAAAAGGCCGCCACTTGTGAAATACTTGTTAGTGGTCCCACCTTGTTTCCGCATCAAGCTTCATTATAAAATCAATGGTTATTTTGCATGTTCGCATGGCTTGGAAATATTCCATGCGAACACAGGACCACCGTTAGATCTTCTTTAAAGATTCACAGTTGAATGAAACTCGAAACATTAGAATATAAGGTAATTATGACATAGGATATGTATTTTACATCACCTGGATTCTAGACTTAGGAAAAGATATAACCCCCGCGTGAAAAATAAATGCATGTGCTCTTTAATGAACTTAAGTGACTTAAAAAGTAATGTTCGAAAAGAAATGAGGAGAATGACTTAGGGTTTATTTGAGAATGACAAACATTTTAGGGTTTTTGACATGAATTCAAAATTTCTTTGAGGACAAAACCTAGGGTAAATGTTTTATCGAGCTTGGTCCTAACTATTTTCAAGAATTTTACAGAATCTAGACCAGGCAAGGCACTTACAAGGAAATTAAAACAAAAATTGGACAAAACCTCAGAAAAATAAGAAGATACCCAACAGACCCGTTGCATTTATTTTCTCTCTTTGGTAGAGAAAAAACAAATAAAAAATAAGAGCATGCCAACTGTTCACCATATGAAGGGGAAACACTTAAATTTTTTTTCAAAAGTTTATATAAAGTTAACGATTTTCATGGCTCGATAGCCACTACCTGCCAAATGGGCTTTGCTCGCTATATTGACTTGACTTCCTGTTGAAAATAGTTGATCCATTTTAAAATTTATTTGAAAAGATTTATTTTGGAATAGATTCATTTCAAAGGGTTAACCTTGACAAGTGTTTTATAATCTGGCATAAAATGTTAATTTTAGGAGTAAATCACAAATAAGCATAGCTTGTTCTTATTGGTTAATATAATGGATGATGCATTCTTCTCTAGTTTCATCAATTGGAGCTAGTAAACCACCTACAACGTATTCAATAGTTGAGATGTATAAGAGTTTGAAAGTAAAGTGTATTCAATAGCAATATTCACAAATATTGCATTAAAGCCAACATATAATTACTAGTTAGAGGGAGTCAATAATGGCCCAAATTTAAATTTAAAATTTGGAATTTCTACAAACATTGATGCCTTTTGCGAAGTTTACTTGATAAAAGAATAGATGATTTAGAGCTTAATTGAATCTCTTGAAATGCACGTATAGACTATTATGAATAAATTAAATTCACATTACCATTTTTAATGTTTAAAATACACCATTTCTACAGTAGTCATTGCAATTTAAGGAGAACCTTGTCAAGATAGACATAAAAAGTAATAATATGAAACACACATTTTTCATTATTACAAAAATTATCTTTTGCTATAATTTTTGTAACTAAATTAAAAAAATAAAAGAAACAATAAATTAATAAAATTATAATAAGATGATTAAACATGGTAAGAAGAAAAAAGTAGTTTAATATGAATTATAAAATTCTAAGGTGACAAATTTAAGCCCACCCAAGCCTAATATTTTTTCAGTTTTTTTAAAAATCCATGAGAAATAAAAAGATAAGAATAACTTCGAAGTGCATTTCACGGGAAGAACAAGTGAAAGTTTGTATGAAGAAGAAACGTATTAAAGAATAATTAAAAGAAGAGAATAATTATAAATAATTAAAAATAAGAGCATGCCCAATGGGCTTTGCCCGCTGTATTGACTTGACTTCCTGTTGTGAATTAAAACAAATTGATAAAATTGGGCACGTCCGCTGGGCAAATACTTCGCAGTTTCGTTGCGGGAGAGAAGAAAAAGAGTACAGAAAAAATGGGTTCCTCTGTATTCACTTCACCGACTACCGTTTGCAATATATAAGGTGTGGTAAGATCTCTATTTGAGTTCAACACTTGTAATTTTTTGAGTTCAAGTCCTCTGTTTTCGTTTTATCCAACCTTGAATTCAACACCTAAAAGCTTAGGGTTTCGGGCGAGGGAAGAAAACGCTAAATATAAATAGGCACCTGTGTATTGTCTGCTATTTGTTGAATGTGTGGGAGGACTTCCAAGATCGCTGTTTGAGTTCACACCTAATTTGAGGTTTTCTTTCTATCCAACTCTCAGATAAGATGGAAGAATACGAGAAATACAAGCCTCCCACAGCTAAGCTCGCCTCCCGGAGCGATAAAAGTTATCATGTGTTTCTGAGTTTCAGGGGACCAGATGTCAGAAAGACTCTGGTTAATGACCTCTTCCAAGCCCTCTCTGCAGCAGGACTCAATGTCTTCATTGACTCTGAAAAATTGGAGAAGGGTGAAATAATTGATGTGAGCTTGGAAAGAGCGATTGAGAGAAGTGCAATACGTATTCCCATATTCTCCAAAGGCTACGCAGAGTCAGTCTGGTGTCTGAGGGAGGCCGCTGCAATGTTGAGAACCCCAGCCTTGATAATCCCACTCTTTTATGATGTGGATCCAACTGATGTTAGATATCCTCTGAGGAAGTCCAGTCCCTATAAGGAATCGTTTGAAAAACATTATGGCCACTCAGATCGATACTCTAGAGAAAAGGTTAAGGAATGGGAGAATGCCCTTCTGGAGATCTGTAAGCGCTCGGGCTGGGCCATGGATCCAACTCAACAAGGGTAAGTAATTAGCTTCACTTTCTTCTTCTCTTCACTATTTTAGTATTTTTGTTGATTTATAGTGGATAATATGGTTCATAGTGTATAATGTTAAGTATGGGTGATAGTGTTTTGGGATATGATTGAGTCAAAGATTTTGGAACATTTTTATTTATTGATATGATGAAGCATATTTTGATTTAAGAAAATAATCTGTTATAATGAAATAAAATAATTATTTTTATAAATTTAGAATAATTTAATGATACATTATATTTTATAATTTAAGTTTTTAATGATGAAATTTGTATATTTATATTATTATTTATTTTATTTATGAGTTGGAAGATTTTATATCAAATTTATGGTATCAATTAACTATTTGATATAAGAGCATGAGTCTTGGGTTGAAATATCTTGAATTGAGATTAAATCATTTTGGTTAACTATTTGGTTAAACTAAGTATTTTATCCCTCAATATATTCATATTATTTTTTTAAATTTTTACAGGAAGTTTTTATATATATATATGAGTAAGTTATTTGATATGAGAACATAAGCTTTGGGATGTTGTGTTCTATTCTAGATTTTTTCTCAAATTTGCTATCTCCCTTTAGAATATGGCTTACTCATGAAGCATGGGTCAATGAGTTTGACTTAGAATACTACACCTGAATCGTGATAGCAATTTCACAATTTGACTTCATGTGGAAAATATCTCCTACTTATCAGTATTATTATAATTTTTGACAAAATCTGCTTACAAGTATTCATTATAATTAACTAAATTTCATCAAATTTTAGTTTTCTTCAAGTATCAAATTTTTTCTCTTTTATTCTTGTTAGAATAATAAGCAAAAAATACTCCGACTAGTAGAAATTTGATGGCCGACCCTTTACAATATTATGGCTCTGCCCCTTGACCCCGCCTGGGGAGCTGCCCTAGGACCCCGCAAGGGGCTCTGCCCCTTGACTCCAAGCTTGGGGGCGCTGCCCCCAGTCCCCTGTAGATAAGTCTGTGCCGAAAGAACCTGAGTCTGATTAGGCTCCACATACATAACAATTCTTCTTTCTTAAAGAAGAAAAGAAAGATTCTTTAATATGTAACTAACTTATATTTGCAAGAGGAATTGAAATCTATTTAGGTGAAGAATTGAGGGATATCTATTTTGTTAAAATAGCTACCTCATCTATTATGATGTCAAGACCTTGTACTCAACAAGACTTGAACCATATTATACTCATCTACAATTCTCTGATATATCTATTAGCATTTTTTTTGTAAGCTTGTCAATTAGTTGAGAACTATTCAACTTCAAATTCATTGACATATTTATTTTAATTTTAAAAATAACTTAAACATAAAGAATTTAAGATGATATTTATATTACATTTTATAAATTTTAATTAACACATTTTTTTGTATTGTACTTTGTATGTTTTTAAAAGAATTATTTATTAACATATTAACTTTTATGATTTATAATTTAAAAATTTCATTATTGTTTCAGAATATTAAAAAATTAATTTATATAATTTTTGTGAAAGTTTAAACTTTTTACTCGTATATGTGAACTGCTAGTAAATTTATATTAGCTTTCTTTATAAAACAATAATTTTATTTTTGATGCTGTGAATATATAATTATAGAAGATACAAAATAAATTTTAAATATATTCATTTATTTTTATTTTAATATTAATATATTAAATTATAATTTTATATTAATAAATCAATAGATATTTTTTTTGACTGATTAAGTTTTTAAAAATATAAATCTATTTTGCTTCATTATCAATCTTTAATAAATTAATTAAAATTAAATTGCTTTGTTGAAACCCAAATTATTTTTAAACGCAATTCTTTTGAGCGCTAGTAAATTATTAGTAAATATAAACACTATCAATTTGGTTTTCAATTTCCTTCGTTTAATACATGTCAAAATATTATTCTATTTTCCAACGTTTACATGCTGAGTTTTATTTTACTACTCTCAATTGACCCACTCTGACTTTCCAGCTACGAAACTCTGGTGAAGACAGTTGTGAACGACCTGCTCAAAACATTGGACAGACCGTCATTACAAGTTGCCGAGCATCCAGTGGGACTGGACTGTCTGAAGAATCTTCTCATTCACAAATTAAATCTCAATGCAGTGGAAAAGGTGCTTACCCTTGGAATTTGGGGCATTGGTGGTATTGGCAAAACCACAGTTGCCAAGGCGGTCTACAATCAAGTCCGGGGTGATTTTGAAGCTGCTGCCTTTATTTTTAATGTCAGAGACACTGCTGCAGACACCAGAGGCCTTGAAAAGTTGCAGGGAAAAATTCTCAAAGATTTAATCAGTTATGGTGAAGAAGTAGACAGTACTGATGAGGGCATATCTCTGTTTAGAGATCGTCTGGGTGGAAGACGTGTGCTGCTAATCTTGGATGATGTGGATGCTGTTTCACAATTGAAAGCTTTGGTTGGAAATTGGCTGGCCCTTGGGAGCAGAGTTCTTATAACTTCCAGAAATAAACACGTCCTGAATGTTGGTCAGGCTGACTGCATCCATGAGATGACTGGATTGGAGAAAGATGAAGGCCTTCAGTTATTCAGTTGGCATGCATTTCTGAGATCATCTCCAAGTCAGAATTTAGAAGATCTATCCAAAAGAATAGTTGAAGCCTGTAAGGGGCATCCTCTTTCATTGGAAGTGATTGGATCTTTCCTCTATGATAAGCATGATAATATTGGTTGCTGGGAAGAAGCTCTTCACAGCATTATTTCCAACTCAGACATTTACGACAGGCTCAAGATCAGTTATAATGCACTTAGTGATGATGAAAAAGAGATCTTTGTTGACATTGCTTGTTTCTTCATTGGAGAGTGCAAAAAATATCCCATTATTTTCTGGAAATCTTTGTATAAGATGGTAGACAGTGCTATATCCAATCTTTCAATGAAGTCACTCATAAAAATTGATGGCGAAGATGTGTTTGATATGCACGACCATTTGAGAGATATGGGACGCACCATTGCTGAAAGAGAAAATAAGGGTACCCGAATATGGGGAGCTGACCGTTCGAGCATCATATCCAACAACATCACTCGCCTTCGAATAAATGGAGGTGATCCACAAAGACTCGAGTTGCTGTACAGGCCCGGTCTTCGCTATCTTTGTTTGCAGAATGTGGTCATTGGAGGCATGACAAAAGACACACTGGCCATGCTTCCTCCAAGTTTAATATGGTTAAGGCTTGAAGATTGTGAGCATGCTACTGAGATGGAGAGTATTAATAAGAGGCCACGACAGTCCAGATTTTTAGGTAACATTTGGCAATTGAAGACTCTGCAAATAACATTCCGTCATGACGTCTTTCAAAGCCATCATATTTCCTCCCTATTTTCACTTCGTAACATACAACTACAGCACTTGAGTTTAAGATGTATAGATAGCCTCCCCGACAACATTGGCAACCTCTCACAGCTGCAGAAGTTGGATTTGAGTTGGTGTCGTGAATTGAATAGCCTCCCTGATTCCATTGGCAGCCTCTCACAGCTGCAAACCTTGGATTTGAGGGGGTGTTCTAATTTGAATAGCCTCCCTGATTCCATTGGCAGCCTCTCACAGCTGCAAACCTTGGATTTGAGAGAGTGTAGTAAATTGAATAGCCTCCCTGATTCCATTGGCAGCCTCTCACAGCTGCAAACCTTGGATTTGAGTGAGTGTTTTAATTTGAATAGCCTCCCTGATTCCATTGGCAGCCTCTCACAGCTGCAAACCTTGGATTTGAGAGAGTGTCATGAATTGAATAGCCTCCCTGATTCCATTGGCAGCCTCTCACAGCTGCAAACCTTGGATTTGAGTGAGTGTTTTAATTTGAATAGCCTCCCTGATTCCATTGGCAGCCTCTCACAGCTGCAAACCTTGGATTTGAGAGAGTGTCATGAATTGAATAGCCTCCCTGATTCCATTGGCAGCCTCTCACAGCTGCAAACCTTGGATTTGAAAGAGTGTAGTAAATTGAATAGCCTCCCTGATTCCATTGGCAGCCTCTCACAGCTGCAAACCTTGGATTTGAGTGAGTGTTTTAATTTGAATAGCCTCCCTGATTCCATTGGCAGCCTCTCACAGCTGCAAACCTTGGATTTGAGTGAGTGTTTTAATTTGAATAGCCTCCCTGATTCCATTGGCAGCCTCTCCAAGCTGAAGGAGCTCCAATTGTATGGATGTGATAACTTGAAAAGCTTCCCCAACTCCATTTCAAAACTGCAGTGTGTGGACAAAATTTCGACGGGCAGTTGATGAACCTCCGTCATATTATTGGCAACTTTCAAAGCTATGGCAACTTTATTTAGAAGGCTGTCCAACTGCTACCATCGGCAACCTGTCACAAATTCTGGAGGGTTACATTCAGACATTCTTTATCCCTGTAATGCTAAGTAAATGTTAAATATACATTTTTCATAAAATTAAGTTCCCAGAAAGTCAAATCGACTCCATAAATATGCTTAATTTTCCACTGCACGGTGCGTCACGTCTTGCTTTTGAGTTACTTTAGTGAATGCTGTATTAAATTCTCTGCCAAAATTATAATTTTACCTAGCTAATAATTCGTGGCACTTTTTGCCCTTTTTTAGTCGGGGTTTCTTTATGTTAAGATAAGCTTATGACAATATTAATTTTAGTTTAGATATTTTATAAATTATGTTAGTATTTGTTAAAAATGTGTTTATTTTTTAGTATTTTAATATTATATTTGATATTGTTCAATTTTTAATTTTTTTAATTTAAATGTATGAGGTAATTATTTTCTTCTTCAATGTATAATATATGATTTCTTTAATTTATTTATTTTTAAATTTGATATTTAAGATATACTACATTTTATTATATAATA
Source organism: Chamaecyparis obtusa (assembly GCA_027943335.1). NCBI lineage: Eukaryota > Viridiplantae > Streptophyta > Pinopsida > Cupressales > Cupressaceae > Chamaecyparis > Chamaecyparis obtusa. The sequence goes on along the minus strand of BSBK01002404.1, from coordinate 1,543,356 downwards.
AAATTCTTTTTGCTTTCAATTTTGTAGTGGTTCATGATTTAGTACTCCATGTCACATTTGTCTTTTAATCACCTTCAACTAATAAGAGTGCACCATCTATTAAGGCTTTCGTATCAAGAGAATTGTTGACATGAATTAAATTAAGTAAAGGCTTGTTTGCATCCACACCATTAAAAAGTACCACAATCTTACAACTTGGTAAAAGCTACCATGGTTAGATAGTTGGGCTTATAATACCCAAGACAAATAACTATGCCATTTAATTATTGTGTTTGTGGAGCTAAAATGCGAAAGCAATATACCCAAGGGCAAGGAGGTGACAAGGGTTCTTTTGCAAAATCTTCAAGAATATGGGTGTTGTTGTAACCTTGTGCATGGTTGGAACTAACCTCAAGCAACACAAAAATTAGTGTCACTAATGTTTGAATGAGAATCCATTGTGTTTGTAAAAACTAGTGTAAGATGAGATATTTTTTTCAAAAAATATGTGCCAATCCTCAAAGAAATTCAAATCCCTCTTGTTTGTTTATTAGTATGTTTTGGATAACACCAAGGATAGGTAACACTTCAAAGAGGGTGTCCCTAGCTAAGAAATCTTGAAATTGGTGTAAATTTTGATCTAAGTTTTGCATTTGAGAACCATAGGTTTGAAGAGTAGCCTCATGATGAAAACACATCCATAGGAGGGGAGGTGTTGGATTGAAAAATAATATCTAATTTTAATGGAGAAGGGTATGGAGGCATCCTAGTAGAAATTTGTTCATGTGAAATCTAGTCAAGTGCAAACATGTGTTATGAATGTTCTTGAATGTGCTTTGTTATAAGTGTAAAGACTTATTCAAAATTTGTTACCAGAAAGGAGAGATTGGGGTGATAATGCATAAAGAATCTACAATGCATAACTTAGACAACTACATAGAGACTTGTTACATTTATATGTATGAGCATGCACACACACATACATGTATATATTTATGTGTATATACATACATGTGAGTGTGTATCTTTTCTTTATATTGATAAAGATTATGTAGTGGCTCTACTATCACTATTTATAATACACACACACACCAACACACACATATTTGTGTATATGTATACTATTAATAAAATTTATTTAGTAGCCCTGCCACTTTATTTAAAATACATGCATGTGTGTACACACACGTATGTATATAGGAAATGAAAGGAAATGAACTTTTATAGTCCATGATGCTAGCCACGTGCTTGTGGGTCATGTACAATGATTGTAATATGAGACTATATTGTACTCTTTGAAGGAGACACCTAATTGTGCTACAAACAAGGTGTACATACCCTACCCCTTTGTGGGATTTGATTGTGTGATCTCTCTTTGAAGAGTATAAGTTCTCCACCACTAGGCCAACTAGAGTTGCATTTATACATATGCATATGTGTGTGTGTGTGAGTGCATGTGTGTATTAAAAGAGTATTAATTTGATTGCCTATACAGGCCCAAATTTCCTATCAAGCATATTGTGTAGACATAGAATGCTCCAAGCTCTCTGGAATAAATATAGACCTTATGCAAATTGTTATTTGTGTTACTTTAGTGAATTCTTTATTAAATTATCTTTTCCTTTATCTTTTATTATGGGTATCAGCTCTAATAATCAAATGGAGGCTTGAACTATCCTTGTAGATGTGGAGGAAGCTTATTAAGTAGGTTGAAAACATATCATATGTGAGCTGGATTCATGGTTTATTTCTCTTCTAAAAATGTAAATATTTTTAGTGCCTTCTAATAAGTTAGCTTTGTACATGGACCAAATTCTTTAGCTATGAGAAAAATTTGATTCAATATCTTTTTCTATTTTTTTTAAAGAGGGGAACATATTTTGTTGATTATTTGGCTAAATGAATGTTTGATGTTGATCATAACTAAAATTTTATAGATGGGGAATCCTTATCTTCAAATCTTTCTTTACAATTCTAAAGCTTCTTCTTAATGCTTACAATTCATAGTTATTCCTTGTATTTATATTTAGATTGTACATACATCTTTATTGTTTTATGAATTCCACCAAACCTTAGAGGTGGCGTGCTAGTAATAAACTTATTTGAACTTTTATTTTGGGAACTTTAATATAAATAGATTATTATTTGAAATTCTTCTTGATAGGCAAGAAGATTTAAAATTATTTGAAATTCTTTAAAATTCTTTTTTATATTTTTTATTAGATTAAAAATATGTCATTTAATAGATATTTCTAAAATTGAAGCTCAAACTAACATAGAAAAACATCACCCTATACTTAGAAGCTTCAAAACCATAGATTAAAACCATTTATAAATTAAATATTATTTAGCAATCTTAATTCCAAACATTTTGAGAAATTATTCCTTTTTCTTTTTTTTTGTTGAAGGTTTAGAGAACCTCTTTGACTAAGAGCCAAGGACTGAGGGGTATCCATTCTGCCAAAATCCGCTCGGGGCACGATCTTGACCTCATCCCTTATGGCGTCAGAGCCATGCACTCAACAAGACTTGATCCCTAGTGGGCTCATTTAGAACCATTCAACTTCACCAGTAGACCAAGGGCCCACTGACAATTATTTCTTTTTAATATTGTCAATCATCAATCATTCTCCAATTTCTAAAATCTATATTGACAATAGAATACAACTCCAACCACAAATAGTAGCATCTAACAAGAGTACAAATACATTAATTAAAGATAACATGATTTTAAAATAATTAAATTATCAAATTAAAACAAACACAGGTACATTAATGAGAATACAATAAAAAAATAATTAAATCATCAAATTAAAACAGATCAATCAAATTCAACACCAAAATAATTGACCTTTACAATTTATATAGAACCTTATTTCACAAGAAGGCAATAATTGAATCCAACTTTGCATCCTACAATCTACATCTTGACAAATGCAAGTTCAAAACATCATCTTGACGACCATATCAAAGAGATCATAATCTTGAAGATCAAATTAAAGAGAGTACACATACATAAATGCATATATATGTATGTATACGTATACAAACACATCCAAATATATGTGTGTATATATATATATATATATATTTATTTTTATTTTTATTTTTTGATCAATAAACGGCTGAAGCCTTGATTTTATCTATTTAAAATTTATCTTTTTACATTTTCCTCCGTTCGTGCGGGCACTGGTAGGAAAGAACGGGGAAGAAAACCTCCAGTCTGGCCCGGGACTTTTGTCCAGAAACAAATCAAGTTTAGAGTTATGTGTGTGTGTGTGTGTGTGTGTGTGTACACACACATACATATGTATGTATGTATACATATACATACACACGTCTGTGTGTGTGGCTAAAAGAGTATTAAATTGATCGCCTAAAGAGGCCTAAATTTCCTATCAAGCATATTGCATGGACAAATAATGCACTCCAAGCTCTCTGGAATAAATATGGACCTTACACAAATTGTTATTTAAGTTACTTTAGTGAATTCTTTATTAAATTCTCTTTTCCTTTAATCTTTTTTTGTTATGGGCGTCAACTTTAATAATCAAATTGAGGCTCAAACTATCCTTGTAGAGGGTAAGTGCACCAAGATGGTGGACAGTTTAGTGGCCACATAAAAAAATAAAAAAAAATTTATAACCCGTGCGGGTTATACAAAATTCAAAATTGTGCTAGGCTTGGTTTTACCAAGCCTAGCCAAAAATATTAAAAAATGCCAATAGCACCTCAAAACGCATATGGGTTTTGAGGAACATAATATTCCTCAAAACCTGTAGCTTTGGACAATTTCCAATGCCATAAGCGAAGGAAAAATCAATTGAGGAAGCCATTTTTCTGCAAAACGTGAGCACGTTTTCGTTCTATTTGCATTTTTCATCGATTGGCAACAATGGCACCTCGTTAAAACGGTAAGATTTTAGTGTTTCAAATTTTTTAATTTGTATTTTATTTGAAGTAGGATTTTTAAATTTATTTATGTTTTGTTTTTAAATTTTGATGCACAAGAAACAAAAGAAAATATTGAACATGAGCAACAACCAAAACCACAAAATCCTCCTCCTCCACAACCACAATTTCCTCCACCACAACTAAAAAATCCTCCTCCACAACCACTGCCACCCGTAAACCCTCCATGTCCTCCATTAGATCATGTAGATGCCACACAAGATGATCTCATAAAATGCCTTACACAAAATAGTGCCCAAATTTCTATATTGGTCAATAGGTTGAGGTCCTCTGGTCTTGACCACCACTCAACCCTCGCCTTGATGCTAGAAAGAATGGTCAATAGTGCAAATGAGGTTTCTAGAGAGGTTACCAAATGGGGTTCATGGAGGGATAGGTGTCGAGCATTTTATGCGACTGGCTTGTCATATGATGAAGTAAAAAAGAAGGTTGGTTGGTCAGTATAATGACTCTATAACTAAGGATTGGACATCCTTCTTATAATGACTTTGTATTTAAGCAGTTCCAAATATCATACTAGAATAACATACTGAGCTCATTAAATTATCGACTAGGGACGTAAACTTGAAATGATGCCCGCAAAGTATATGCTCTAACCCATCTTAAATGTTATTATAACTTATGAAATTGAAATGATGAAGGAAATACTAAGCTAAGAAATGGAATAACAATCTAACCTAGTACTCTGGAATAATGCTACATACAAGAAACTAACTATTTGCCTATGCTATAGGAAACAACCAACAGTTCTGTTACCATATGGCTGCAGGACCAATAGAGTTCTAAATACTTCTATTGAAACTGAAAGCTAATTCCTACCTAGCTATGAACTAAGTTCACCTCCCGTGTGGACCCCCATAGAAGAGTGAATGGATAACAACTCAGAGATTAAGAACTGTAAATATCATTTCATTCATGAGAAAAACATAAGTACATATTGTAGCAACAAAATTATATTTATCACTACTGCTGGATTACAAGAGGATTCCGCACAAAAACTAACTAACATAGGAATCTAAACTCCAACTTATTTATAACATCAACATAGAACATAACTCCCTAAATCTAGGATTCTCCAATGTCGGGGATATGACGATATTGAAGATACAAAACAACATCATTTAATACAAGAGCAGGTTGCATTCAGTTGCACATGAATTGAGGAGTTCATGACTTCTAGATTTACTCCATAATGGTTGATAACCATGTTGACTCAACCCACAATGGTAACCATTGATGATTGAAAGTAATGGAATCATTATGAGTTCAAAATAGTTAACCAACTTCTTATCACCACTTTGTCTTCTGATGCTGACTTCTTCTTCCCTTGTTGATTCACCATTTTCCTACAAAAGATTAGTGTGCACATACAAAAATCACAATACATATCCAAGATAAAATTCATAATAAGTTTTTCTTATATTAGCTTCAAGCTCTTATCACATGGCTACGAGAAGAACTACTTAATCAATGCAAGATAGAAAGATACAATATTTCATTCCATGTAACTATATATAACATATATGTTCAACATATTCATTTAATCTTAGAAATATCAAAGTGCACACACATATAGCAACATAAACATAAGCAGTCTGAATAAGTCCATCAAAAGCTCATAAAGTTTCTAGGTCCCAGTCATAAAAACATATAAAAACATGAGCCAAGTAGGCCTTAAATTGGCCTCATCATCTCCCCCCAACTTTGCCTTTTGTTGGTCCTCCAGAAAACATGAAATTCTTGATCCTGGCTGTCATTCTATAATCTGTAGCTGTTTTCTATCCCGCAGCTCCTTCTGCAAAGCTCCAGTAAAAACCTTTTGTTTCTCCCATCTCCTTACCTCTCCTACCATATCATAATCATCCAAATTTTCAACATTTTCTAGCAAGGGAGAAATAAGCATGGGTGGCTAGAAGGTGAGCAGAATGTAGAAACTTTGTCTAACTCTGCCTAATGTAATGTACCAAGGGGCTCTTCTATTTTCCATGTTAAAATTAAGGGGTGAGTGTGGCTCTTTGTTTCTTAGATCCTCGGACATGCTAACCCAACACCACTATATTGATTTCAAAGCCTCAAGCAACTCGGTCATAGCCATTTCAACATATCCATCAAATGTTGCATCTCTGAGGGGATAAATTGCATGACATCCTGAATCTAAAGAAGCAATTTTCAACCAGTCACAATAATAAGTTTTGGGATCCCGAGCTTCTAGCCTTAGGTAAAGAGGAATTTCTTCCTCTAATTCCCTATAGGATTTAGCCTGTGATTCCCTACTTATTTCATTTTGTATCCATGACATCAGGGCTCTTAACTGAATATCTCCAACATACAACAAAGGATTCCATTCTCTATTATTGGGTATTGCAAAGTTATGAAGAAAAAACTCACACAAAAAATTATGTATGGCTGCAGGAGAACTATGGAAAGCTTGGGAAAACTCAAGGGGTTCAACCAATGATGGAGACTTATCCCTTATTACACAAGTCATTTAATAATTTAGGAACTACTCTTTAAGGAATAATGCATAAACAAGAGATGGGGAGCGGTAACTCATTAGTTCAGGTATCATTGAAGTTACCTTAGCAAGCTTTGTACGTAGCTGCTCCACTTCTTCCTCCTTGTCCAGAATATCCTGATAATGACTGTCAATGGCTTGATTCAAACTTTTCTTTTGTTGTCTCCACTGCTCTCTTTCCAAAGTCAACTATTTAGACAATTGAAAAATAATAGAGAGTAATGATAGGGAATGAGAGGCACCTAACATGGTATTCTCATTAGGGTTTTCCCCTACTGCATGCAGAACAATAGTCTCATCATTAACTGGAATTTTAACCTTTGGAGGTTCTGTCGACACTACTATAGATCTCTCAGGATTGTCACACTACTGAGCAGCTGTAGCTAGTGCATCTAAACCCTGATTAAATATTTTCTTTGCCACTTTATTCACAAAAATCATATCAACTCCAAAATAATCTTCAAACAAATTTCTTCTTGATGTTGTAGGAGGTGATTCTATTATATCCTCTTCCATTGGGACGTATCCTTCTAACACATTGTCATTTTCTGAGTCAATAGGGCTATTAACTACTTGGGGTCCTCTTGAGGATGAACCCTTCCTTCGAAACCCATAGTTCTGTTCATCAAAGCTAGAATCATCCTTAATCACTATCATCTCTTCACCCTTTTTATCTATAGAGGGTTTCTCTTTTTCAATCTCAGGTGGTGAATCAGACAATTCTTGTTGATTATCACTAGGTTCAGTCATTCTCTGCTCAAGTGGCTCAGAAGATTCAAGCTCAATTGCTGACCCAGTTTGTGGTGCATCCACATATAGATTTTGTTTCTTTCTACGGCTTCTCCTTACTAGGGTTTCTTTCTCTTTTACATGCATTTTCCTCTTTTTGGGAGCGGCTGAGGCTACATGAACTTTTTCCTTTGTCTTTCACTAAGAACTGGAGGGCATTTTTCTTTCTTCTTGTTCTTTCCTCACATGAGCCCTATTTTTCACAGACAAGGGTGTAGTCTTTTCTTGAGAGATTTTGACTTTCTTCTTTCCTTTATCCTGGACTGATCTAGACGTAGAGACTCCAGGAGAACTTTCAAGGTTTCTACACTTAGATCTTCTAGATTTTCCTGAATAAGACGTTGATTCCATTCTTTCAGTTATTTTTCTAATCCCATATTTAGTGTGAATCTATTTTCCTACTGTCCCACTAGTAGAATTGGCACTTGTTTTCTACGAAAAAATGGTCAAATTTTCTACCAAGATTGGTCGAATGATCTACAAATGGTCTTGTTGCTATTTTTCTAGTCAAAATTTTGACACATCGTTGTTAAGGTAGAATGTTCTATGCCAATCTTGGTCAAAATTGACATCTACAATTGGCAAGTTTATTCATCAAACTTGTGACCACTGTTAGTCGAAATGTTTGGCCCGTTCGACTAGGATGCCAAACCCACAACGCTAAATTTTGACACAGAATGGTCAATATGTAGACCAGTCTTGGTGAGGGTTTTGACCAAAGTTAGTCAAAATTTTGACCAATATGGAATGTTAAAAAAAATACCTGAAGATAAATATCTAGAGTAATCGCCAATGACATCCTGGTCGGTGATTAGTCTAGATATTTATCTTTAGGTGTTACTTTTCATTAATATATATGGCTGTGTATTTTGTTATGTTACATTACTATTAGCATAATGGTTTATTATGAACTTATTTGATGCTAGTTACTAGCTGTTAAATGAGGCAACTGCAAACATTTTAATAGATTTTCATAATTAAATAATAAAATTTGCATATACTAGTGTTCTTCATATTCAAAACAACATTACATGATTTATTATTGTAAGCCCCCTCTGACTTACGCATGTAGAAAATGAAACTACAACCTATTGGGATTGAGACAAACCTTATAAAACAACAACAGCTAAGAAGGATTGCTTGTCAATATCTGTTGATGTAGACACCTAAAATTGTCCATTCGCATTCTAATATTAATTTTTATTAATATTTGCCCTTAACATTATAGTTGATTTTTATTAATTAACTATATTGTTATATTCCTCTATTTATTTAATTAAATCTAATTTAATTAAATAAATTTATTTTTCCTTTGTATTTAAATTCTATTTAAATACTATAATATATTAAACTCAATTTAATATATTATCCCTACATTTCCCTTTATAAAATAAATCTTATTTATTTTAATCCTCTACTAGCTTAAAAATTCTTCTAAACTATGTTTAAATTAAAATCATTTTAATTTAGCCACTTTTCCCCTTTTCTAAGCTTACCTTTTCCTAAATATTCCTCTAATCTTGATTAAAAGGTGGATTACCTCTAATCATGTGCACAATCACCTTTTTCAAGGTGGCCACCTTCCCATCTTTTTTCTCCACCAATCATTTTTAAATTCTTTTTTCCCTCTAAAAGTGAAGTTTGACTTTTGCCACTTCACCTTTTGCCTCTTAATCCTATCCACTCATTTCATTTTACCTCTTCATCTTTTCCAAACCCTACCTAACCTTTAATCCTAGCCACTCATTCTTTTGCCTCTTAATCTCCACCGTCCAATCCTTTTGCAATTCCTATAAAAGAAGGCCTCTCTCCCATTTGTAGGCTACTAAGAGTTTTGTAAGCATAATCATTCTAAGCATTTTAAACATTCGAGTAATCTAGCATTGCAACATTTCAATTTCTTAGCATAGTTTATTTACATTTTCATTCTTAGTTTAGATTTCAATCCTTACATCATAGATTAACTTTGATTTCATAGTGCATAGTTTGAATCTTACTTTCTAACTCATAGTTAGTTTGCATTTCATTCCCTATTCAAAGAAAAATCAAAACATATTGCATCATTTTGCTTGTGCATTATCTTCTTCATAGATCTTGCACTTGCATATCATTGTGAGATTTGGGGCAAGTTTCTCATACTTGTCTCCAAAACCCTCATCTTGCATTTCATAGTTTTGTATTTAGATTGCATTTCATTTGTGTTGGGAGAGCATACCCACAAATAATCTTGAAGAGAAAATCAAACAAGGTTATTGGGTGCCCTTGTTTTAGCTCATTGAGGTTGTAGTGAGAATTACTTATTTTGTCGCATTTATTAACATCTAATGTGATTGTTTGGTGTTTTGGTGTTTTGTATTTGCAGCAAATAGGTCTACATTTTTATTGCATACATTTTGGCACGCCCGGTGGGACCCACTTCCCTATTAGATCTACATTTTTGAAGATTGCCTATGCTAATTCTTGTGTAGGTTGAGTTGAAGACAAAAACCTAGGTTTTTTTTGAAAGATTTGATCATGTCTTTCAAACGGTTGGGATTTTTTTATCTGAATTGCTTTTTGTAGGTGGGGGATCATCATAGTATGTCTCAGTCCAAAGCATAAATTTTTTGATCATTTTTCCGCAAGTTTAAATTTTTTAATGATTTTCAATGAAAATTAATTTTTGGTCGCAAATCTCTATCTTTTTCAAAAAATTTTACATTTTCGGAAAGGTATGAGAATTTTACACATGGCCCATTCTTTTTGTTTTTTATTTTTATGCACGGATATGGTTCAAAAGTTCAATATTTGAAAACTAGTCTATTTTGATAAATCAGGTCCCTAGGGCACAAATTAAGGAATTTTTCCAAAATTTTTACATTTCTAGAAAGATTTCTATTTTTTAGTAGGGGTCTCTATTTTGCATTTTTATTTTTGGGGCCAAAATCATAGCAAAAAAATCAGATCTTGTCGACTAGGTCAAATGCAAAAAAAATAAAATTTTGTGATGCATTTGTGCTTTATTTACACATTGTTCAATGCAAGGTTGAATTTTATTGCAAGTTTCTGATATTTTCAATCTTCTAATAGTGGTTTGTAGAATGGTTGACCAAGATTAAGACATTTTGAGACTACTAATCAATTTTTTTTGTAGGACGTTATTGGAAGATCTTGAAAAGATTTGAGACTACTAATTCATTGGTTTTGTAGGTTGCCTTGGAAGTTCAAGAAAACATTGTGTATACTTTAAGATAATTTTTATAGGCACCTAGTTTAATTAGGAAGGTTACTTTCTTGTGATTTGATTAGGTAGTAGGAGAGTATACTCTTTCCTCTTTAAGGGGAAACTAGAAATCTAGACCTACTTAATTTGGTCATTAGAAATGAATCTTGGGTAAATGAACATGTACTTGATGTGTTTGGGAGAAAATATGGAGTATGAGAGTATGCTCTTTTCCTTATGGAAAACTAGAAATCTTGACCTCCATTAGTTATCCATCTTACTTTTCTTGCATTTACCTTTAGAGGGCCTGCCAAGAGAGCAATCTTTTGGGAACAACCCAAGTGGGGAACAAGCTAACCTGGCTACTCCACCCCACTATAATCAAAAGCTTCCTTCAATCCAAAGAGAGGGGAGACTTGGCTATTTTCTATTCCTAATGCTTCTTCATGTGTAGGGCCTAGTTGCCTCAATCTTGCTAAGAAAGACTACATTTGATTGGGCACTTGTAGGGTCATCAACGGTCTCAATCTTGTTTACTACAAGGGGAATACGTTCATCTAGTATAGGGCCGAGAGGTCTGAATCTTTCTTGTGAGACTATAATTTTTGGATGCTTGTAGGGCTATAGGCCTCAATTCTGCTTGCAGAACTATAGGGGATAGTCATGAACGAAGGACCTTACTAGACACCTAAGGACTTAGAGGCCAACCATTTTAGCCGTGTGACTTCCTTTGTGCAAGGATTGATCCAAGTGGACTTACCCAGATCACCCCAATAAACTCACCATATGTGTTCCCTTGGATGATAAAGCTTGAATATGGCAATATGGAAAGACATGCGCTACGAGCATTGTTCTTTTCCAATTGATCCATAACTTGCATAGTCCTAGGAAAGGCCATTAAACCACTTAATTGTGGGGCTAAGAACATCAAGTTGTGGGCAAAGGTTGGAACACCTCCCTTTTGACTTTAGGTAGAATTTTTTTGAAGTGTCTTCGATTGTACTAGACCTGTTAAAATATTTTGGACATACACATTGCGCTATTATTTTTTATCATTTGGACTTGTCACAATTACTTGTATCCCTCAAGGTTGCTTTGTCCCTTGTGGGATTGTTTTCAGACTTTTGTTTGTTCCATTGCTTGGGTATGAAAATTAGTTCTTGCCTTTGAACATGTTGGTTAACCAAGTCATCACTTCTATAGACTATGTCCCATATCTCCAAGCACAAGAAAGCCAAGATCCCACTACCTTTTCCCTATAGAGAAAGGAAAGAAACCAATAGAAAAGCTAGGAAGTATCAACACATTGTCAAATCTATTCAACAAGAGCTCCAAGATCAAGAGAAAGTTGACAAGATTGTCTTCAATAAAAATCTCTCTAATTACTTGCGTAAACCTATCATAAACTGAGACTTTGTCAACTTTGAGACTTATGATTAAACCTTCCTCTTTCATACATCATTCATCATCTTAATCTATCATAAGCCATTCCCACTCTTACTAGAGCATGACATCATTTCCTTGGACCTAAATCAATCCTTTGTCTTCATTATCCTTTGATCCATCTTCATCATTAAACCTAGGTGGAAAGATTTATCAAAGTGTTTTAGAGATCCTAATCTTTAATCAAAATCAAAATTTTTCACTTGAGAACATCGGTCTGTCTTAAGTGGCATAATCTAATCAATACTATCCCCTTCTTTGCTAGTGATTATTAGTCTATGTACAAGTAAAACAAAGGTTTAATCATTTCTTTTCACAGGATCTCTTTTTCACTAAGGTTGTCTTAAACCTTTGAACCAAACCAAACCATTTGAGTCCCTGCCCTCTCCAGTCAATCATCAATCCTTCATCAAATACAATCAATCAAACCTTTGAGGCCCTACCCTCTTGATCAAAACAAGGTCCATACCGTGCTCTCAAACTCATCTCTCTTCATCATTTTCTTTCTAATTGTATGGTTGCAACCCACTCACAAGCTAAGATAACAAGTCGACGTTTTCTAGATAATGAGAATCCCTTTTCCTCTGTACCTCTTGGAGGTTTTGGGATGTCAGATATAACTAATCGAGAAGAGATTGAAAATGAATATGTTGAACAAGCTAAGCAATCTAAAATACTGCCAAATCTACAAGTTGATGACTTTCTTAAACATCCACGTAATGTGAAGATGCTTGAGAAAGTGATTCAAGCCAAGAAAATAGAAATATTTATGAAACTTGTCCATGATGGGGTCATAGTTCCTGAGATTTTGATGAATCACTATTGTATAACAATATTACTAAATAAGGTGTCTCCACAACAACTGCTGCAGTGGTTCATACTATGCCATCTCAAGACAAAGACAAGGTTGTTTCTAGTGGGCCTTCTACATCAATACCCATACCAACAACACAACCAACATTTCAATTAATGCCCAAACAAATCTAACAAATTATTAGTCCTATACCTAATACCACTTCACACACTAGCACTCATACAAAGATAAATGCATCTACTCCTTTTGATGCTAGTGTCTTGAATGTGGGTCAAACATCATTTTCGAAAACATCAATTCCCCAATCTTCAGTTAACTATGTTTCATCATTCTTTGGTGTTCCTTCTGGGGTCCTAAAAATATCTACCCCAGCACCATCGTAAGCTTATCATCATGTACCTCCTCTCACACTTGGACTTACATCAGATGGGTTTTTGACATCACAATTTGGAGGAGGACAAATTTTTGGTTCACATCTTACAAATTACAATGCTCCTGACTTGGAAAATCAAATCAATGAACTTAAAAGCCTTATCCACAGCATGCAAAGAGGAGGTAAAAATGAATTTTCCTTTGAGGAAATATGCCCTTATCCATTTGATAAATCAATTAATATGATGCCTTTCCCTGCAAACTTTGAGATCCCTAAATTTGATAAATATAAGGGAAAGACATGTCCTATCCAACATCTCAAAGAATTATATGTTTCTTGCTAGGAGGTCTCCCATAATGAAGATTATCTTAAGAGACTCTTTACAAGGAGTCTTGGAGGCCCAACACTCGAATGGTTTATGAATCTACCTCCTGGATCTATATCCTCTTTCCCTAATCTTGCAGAGAAATTTGTTGCACAATACTCATATAATATCGAACATCAAGCATCCTTAAGTGACTTATGCAACACTAAGAAAAAGAATGGGGAAACTTTTTCTAGCTTCTTACAAAGGTGGAGACACCTAGCTAATAGAATGCCTTGGAAAATGCCAGATAATCATCTTATTGACATCTTTACTAGAAATTTGGTACCCGAAATGTCCTTCCAAATGAAAATGGTTTCTCCTGATACTTTTGAAATGCTTGTTAGGAAGGGAAAAATAATTGAAGATGGTCTCTTGCAAAAGGGAGCCATTAAACACTATACTCCCTCTCCTAACAATGACAAACCAAAATTTTGGACTAAGAATAAAGGGGTGGTCAATGATGGCATGTCCGATGCTAAACATGTTCAGAATGTTCAAGCATCTAACCAAGGTAATTTCAATAACAATTATAATCAAGGCAATGGAAACAATCAAAATTGCAATCGGGAAAATCAAAACACCTTTCAACAATAATCTCATAATCAAGGCTATCTATTCCCTTGCAATAATAATAATAGTAACAACAACAATAATTCTGCTTCACGTCGGCGACGACAATTCACTTCTCTTGCAAAACCCCTAGATGTTATATTTCGAAAGCTTGTTGATCAAAATATGATGACATATCCTAATACCCGACCATATGATGACAATCAACCCAAACCCACTTGGTATAATGATAATGAATATTATTAATATCATCGCATCAAAGGTCATGACATTAATAAATATATGAAATTCAAACACTATATCTAGGACCCTATTGATGATGGTAAAATTGAGATTGAAGGTCATACACCTTCGTTATCCAATGCACAACTTAAGATCTACAATCATCCATTCCCTAATCATAATCAAAACAATGCCTCATCTTCCAAAAATGTGTCTTATGACTACACCACCAATAACATTCAAGGCTCTAAAATCTAGGATAATGATTGTTGTGGCTTTGACTCTCTTTGTGGCTGCATAGAAGAATCTAACAACCATGTGTGCACTCTCAAGCTTAAAGCTACTAACTGCAATGCTACCACTAGAAGAGGAATAATTACTATTCAGATAGTTGATCCACCTACTGTACCATCCACATCTATTAGGCCTACTTCATGCTATGACCTCCTAGAAAAACTAGGGAAGACTCCCGCACAGATATCAATACTTGAGCTGCTTCATACATTGCCTATACATAAAGAAGTCCTTGAAAAATCCCTTACTGAATCTCGAATCCCTGAAAACATCAATGCCTCCCAGTTCCAAGCTATGATTGGGAATCTAGTCGCACAATCGCATCTTGTTTTTACAGACAAAGTCTTTCATGGTTTTGACCCTTATCATAATAAGCCTCTTCATATTGAAGTCATCATTCACTCCACCAAAATAAAAAGAGTCTTGATGGATAATGGATCTGGTTGAATCTTTGCACTATGAGAATGATAATAAACATAGCACTTTCAAAATATCTCATTGATATAACAAAACACATTACTACTAAAGGCTTATGATGATAGAGAAAGGGAATCCAAAGGATTGATCACACTTCCTTTATAGGTAGGCCCTGCTATAATTGAGACTTCTTGTCATGTACTTGATCTAGATCTTCCTTACAATATACTTTTGGGAAGACCTTAGATACATGCTATTTCAGGTGTACCATCTACATACCATCAATGTTTGAAATTTCCACATCATGGACATGAGATCACTATCCCTGGAGATCAAGAACCATTTCAGTATTGTAAGAATTTGGAAGCAAATCAATCTTATTATTGTCCTCTGAATGAATTAAAGGCTTCCACTAAACCTCATCCTGAAAAATCTCCAATTGAAGAAACAAATAAGGTATTTGATAAAGGAAAAGGTAAAGCCACTGAGGAGAAGATTGTTGAATAAGAAAAGAAAGTAAAATTTACAGATCAAGGAATGGGAGAGTATAAATTTGAGAGTTTCTTATGCATTGGACAACTTCCATTGTCCCAAAAGTCCTTTGGTAAACCTAATTTTTTTTTCCTAAAGGCAATAAGGAAACTATGACATGCAAAAAGACCACTTTTGAATGATGGGGATCCCTTGCAGATGAACAAATGGAGAATGATGTATTATCTTGGATTTTCAATGATGATGAAGAGAAACTAGTGGACATTCCTAAGGATAAATACCCCGAGGTCACTCCTATTATTGAAATCATGGGATATCATAGAATTGGCCTGGGGGCAAATGAAACTGGGAGAAAGACAATTATTAAAGCAATTGGCTATCCTCAAGGCTGAGGATTGGGCTCCCTAGAAACCAAGGTGTCTTTGACTAAGGACTTTTGTTCAGCTAAAATTGACTCAGACAATGATGAAGAGTTCTATGAAGTCCCTTTCCAATATATCGAAGATGATCTCATCAAATCTAACCGTGTCCTAACCATTACTACCATAGACCTTTTATCCCCCACCCTTCCCCTTAAACACCCTGAACTCATCAATTGGGACCAACAAGATTCACCACCAGATTTAGACATATGAAATTTGGATGAGGCAATACTTGCACTATTCAGACTTAATAATCTCCAAGATCATGAGCACAACATAGTCTACAATGAGAAAGCCTACTTCAGTAGCCAAGTCAATTCTCTTAGTCACAAAAGTGAAAATGATAATAAAAAAGAAAAAAGAAAATAAAACACCCTTTGGTGAAAACCTCCCTGAGGCATCTTTGGGTGAAGAAAAAGAGAAAATAAAGGATGCATCCTCTAGTGAAAACCTTTCTAAGGCACTAGAGGAGAGAGAAGTTGACTTTCCATTCATGTTAGAAAAATCCTCTATCCTAATTGAAGATATAATAAAGGTCAATCTTGGCACTACATATAATCCTAAGATCACATACATAGCAACATCACTCAATGAGAAAGAAAAGAAAGATTTGACTAACAAGACACAAATAAATTTTGCATGGTCCTATAAAGATATGCCCAATTTGGATCCTGATCTTGTAGTACATCATCTTGTAGTGGATCCTACAATAAAGCCTATCAAGCAAAAATTAAGAAAGATGCATCCTCAAGTTGCTTTGCTTGTTAAAATAGAATTACAAAAAATGCTAGATGCTGAATTTATACGACCTATAGATTATCCAGAATGGGTCTCTAACATTGTACTAGTGGGTAAGCCTTCTAAGGGCATAATAATTTGTACTAACTTTAGAGATCTCAACTTGGCATGTCCTAAAGAAGATTTTCCACTACCTAACATTGATATTATAGTGGATTTGACTACCAGACTTGAGATGCTATCTCTTATGGATGGTTTCTCTCGATATAATCAAATTAGGATAGCAACTGAGGATCAACACAAGACAACTTTTACTACACCATGGGGTACATTTTTCTATCAAGTAATGCCTTTCAGTCTTAAGAATGCAAGAGCTACCTATCAAAGAGCTATGACAACAATCTTTCATGATCTCCTTCATGTCATTATGGAATATTATGTAGATGATTTTCTTGGGAAATCAAAAACATGAGAATCACATATAGTCATCCTTTCCACAATCTTTGAAAGATTGAAAAAGTACAAGGTATAGTTAAATCCTAAAAAATGTGTCTTTGGCATTCGGTCAGGTAAATTGTTGGGGTACATTGTGTCTCAACGAGGGATTGAGGTAGATCCCAAGAAGGTGAAAGCCATCTTAGATATGCCACCCCCATAGACATTGAAGCGACTTCATATTTTGCAAGGCTGACTTCAATCTATTCATAGATTCATCTCTCAGTTGGCAGATAAGGTGCATCCTTTTTCTCATCTCCTACATAAAAATAATAAGTTCTTATGGGATTGTCTCTATCAAAAGGCATTTGAGCAGTTGAAACAATATCTAGCTAACCCACCAGTGCTGGTCCCACCTGTTCCAGGTTGACCTCTAATTCCTTACATATCTTCTACATCAGTTGCACTTGGTGCCCTTCTTGCACAACTAGATGATAATGGAAAATAGCATGCTATTTATTACCTTAGTAGAACACTTGTTGGTTATGAATTGAACTATACTGATATCGAGGGAGCATGTTTAGTTGTGGTATTTTGTACACAAAAATTATGTCATTACATGCTTAATAATAGGATAGAACTTATTGCTAAAGTTGATCCTCTTAAGTATCTCTTGTCAAAAGCCGCTATCACTGGATGCACATCAAAATGGGTTATGATCTTGAGTGAGTTTAACATTGTTTATGTAGATCAAAAAGCTATCAAAGGCCAAGTAATTGTAGATCAATTAGCAGAAGCTCTTGTTCAAGGTGATCATCCTATTGTTACATATTTCCCAAATGAATCAATCATGACTATCACCTCAAGCATATAGTGGAAACTTTATTTTGATGGATCTTATACACAAAAAGGCTCGGGAGCAGGATTCTTGTTTGTGACACCACAAGGAGATCTCATTCCTAAGTCTTATAAGCTTACATTTCCTTGCACAAACAATATTGTAGAATACAAAGCTCTGGTTGTTGGACTTCGTCAAGCTATTCACTGGAAGATCTCTAAATTGCTTGTATTCGGTGATTCTCAGTTGGTTGTTAAACAAGTTAATGAGGAGTTTCAAACAAAGGATGACAAGCTCCTTCCCTATCACCGCATGGTTAAGGATCTAAAGGTACACTTCATAGAAATCACTTTTCAACATATCCCAAGATCTAATAACAAAGTAGCTGATGCAATGGTTACCATTGCCTCTATGATAGATATGCCAGAAAATAGTCAAAGGTGTGAGTTTCTTGTTGAGAATATTATGGTCCTCGCCTATGACAAGCTGAAGTCTGAGATGGTATGTGAAATTTTTGGTCCTGATTCCCCTTGGTACCAAGACATTTGTTCCTATCTTTGTGATGAGATCATCCCACTTACCCTTTCCACTAATCAACGCAAAACCTTCATCCACCGAACTTCCCGTTACACTATCCTAGGTGACACCCTTTTTCGAAAACACTTTGATGGAACTCTTCTTAGATGTCTGAATTCAGAGGAAGCACAAATGACCTTAGAAGAAGTGCATCAAGGAATCTATGGGGCTCATTCCAGTGGACTCACTTTAGTTAAAAAGTTGTTGCGTACTGGATACTATTGGCCAACTATGGAATAAGATGCATACCACTTTGTGAAAAAAATGTGTTCCTTGTCAACAGCATGGTGATTTGATACACACTCCCACTCAAGAGCTCCATCTCACCATCACACCCTAGCCCTTTTCATGATGGGGTTTTGACCCTTTAGGACAAATATACCCCAATTCTTCCAATGGCCACAAATATATCCTTGCTGCTACTAAATACTTCACTAAATGGGTTGAAGCCATACCCCTCACTTATACTATAGGCAAGCATATTTCCAAGTTCATCTTGAACTACATCATTTGTCGCTATGGCATCCCGCAAGATATTCATACTGATAATGACACCCCTTTTAAAAATCAGGATGTCATTGAGCTTTGCAAAAAAATTGGCATAACCCAACATTGTTCCAGCAAGTATTTCCCACAAGGTAACAGTCAAGTAGAGGCTGCTAACAAAACTATCCTAAACATCCTCAAAAAGATAGTCGATGATGCTGGTCATGATTGGCACCTTCAGCTAAATCTTGCTCTTTGGGCCTACCATACCTCCATACATACCCCCACTGGCACCACCCCATTTTCCCTTGTTTTTGGTTCCAAGGCTATACTTCTCATAGAAATTGAGCTCCCCTCCGTTAGAATCTCCCTAAAGAATCTGATAACTGATGAGTATCAGGTTGCCCGCTTATAAGAATTACAAATCCTAGATGAATGACTCCTTAATGCCCTAAACCACCTTCACGTGTATCAAAATCACCTTCGCTTGCAATTTAATAAGAAGATCAAGCCCTGATAATTTGAAGTTGGTGACCTAGTCCTACAGCATAACATGAGAAATCTCAAGAATCATGAGAAGAAAGAAAAATTTGAGCCAAACTGGTTGGGTCCTTTTGTGGTTACAACTAAAATTGGCTCAGGAGCATATCAGATAGCTACACCAGAGAGAGATCCGCTCCCTAATCCTATGAATATTATGCATCTGAAGAGGTTCTATACATAAGAATCGATAGTACCTATGTCCAAGAATTTATGATCCTAAAAAAATCTGAAAAATTATAAAAAGTCCTCAAAAAATCCTAAAAATTATAAAATGTCCTAAAAAATTACCATCCTGGTGAAAACCTAGTAAACAGACGCCTTGATGACCCAAAAAAAAGAAGTGAAAAATGCAAGAAAAATTCATCCAATGGTGAAAACCTAGAAACAGACACCTTGGATAAGTACCATGGTGAAAATCGCTTGTTGGTGCCATGTGTAGTTCACCTAGATCCATCGTCTATCAGGATAATTTCTCCTGTCCATCCTTTCATTCCCCTCCTATGTTTGTGTGAGAGGCTAACCAAGTTCACCTTCCATCTCACTCACTTTGCACACACTCACCTATGCAGTTGACCCAATTCTCTTGAGCTCCATTGCGATTGATGACACTCTTTCAAACTCACTAACCACATGTGCCCTATCAAAAACATTTGGAAACTAATTACCCTTGTTGTCATTTGATCTATTGGTTTTTCGTTAACACTTATTAACAACCTCAAATCAATCATCATTGGCCCTTCAGGATATATCTTTACTAAGAGGACTTAGCCAATCCTAAATCTAAGTATCAACTTTGTTCTGGGCAAGAACTATGGACCGAATGGCTGCTTGGTCATGATGCCTTCTTTTTGTTTCATCTTTTTGTGTTCAATCACACCTACTTTGGATAACCTAGATCTTCATATCTTGGTTTGTTTAGATAGGTTTTGGGGTTGATTCACAAATTTTTGTGGTATGATGTGTTTGTCTGTTCGAGTGTCTGGTCCACGCATATGAGTCACATTATCCTTATTTATCTAGCATGTGGTACATGATTCCTATGCAACATCAAAATAGGATATGGTCTCCCATGTTGACACAATGATAGTCTGCATTTAGGCTCATTTTGCATTGGAGGGCTTCATTTATTCACTTCCTCTATCCTCACCCTTCCTTTTTGAGAAAATTGTCAAAATTAATTTTTTGCTCAATTTTCTCGAGGTGGCACCATCCTGATCCTCTTCTCGTCGTCGCTTAGGCACGACTCTTGGGGTATCTTGTTGTCTTCTTCTTTGATGCGATACCAATTTCGACACACCATCAAAGAGGGGCAAAATGTAGACACCTAAAATTATCCATTCACATTCTAATATTAATTTTTATTAATATTTTCCCTTAACATTATAGTTGATTTTTATTAATTAACTATATTGTTATATTCCTCTATTTATTTAATTAAATCCAATTTAATTAAATAAATTTATTTTCCTTTTGCACTCTAATATTAATTTTTATTAATATTCGCCCTTAACATTATAGTTGATTTTTAATTAAAAACTATATTGTTATATTCCTCTATTTATTTAATTTAATTTAATTAAATCAAATAAATTTATTTTCCCTTTCTATTTAAATTCTATTTAAATACTATAATATATTAAACTCAATTTAATATATTATCCGTACATTTCCCTTTATAAAATAAATCTTATTTATTTTATTCCTCCACTAGCTTAAAAATTCTTCTAAACTATGTTTAAATTAAAATCATTTTAATTTAGTCACTTTTCCCCTTTTCTAATTTTACCTTTTTCTAAATATTCATCTAATCTTGATTAAAAGGTGGATTACCTCTAATCATCTGCACAATCACTTTTTTCAAGGTGGCCACCTCCCCATCTCTTTTCTTCACCAATCATTTTTAAATTCTTTTTTCCATCTAAAAGTGAAGTTTGACTTTTTCCACTTCACCTTTTGCTTCTTAATCCTATCCACTCATTTCAATTTGCCTTGTCATCTTTTCCAAACCCTACCTAACCTTTAATCCTAGCCTCTCATTCTTTTGCCTCTTAATCTCCACCATCCAATCCTTTTGCAATTCCTATAAAAGAAGGCCTCTCTCCCATTTGTAGGCTACTAAGAGTTTTGTAAGCATAATCATTCTAAGCATTTTAAGCATTCTAGTAATCTAGCATGGTAGCATTTCAATTTTTTAACATAGTTTATTTGCATTTTCATTCTTAGTTTAGATTTCAATCCTTGCATCATAAATTAACTTTGATTTCATAGCATAGTTTGAATTTTACTTTCGCATTCATAGTTAGTTTGCATTTCATTCCTTATTCAAAGAAAAAACAAAATATATTGCATCATTCTTCTTGTGCACTATCTATTGGAAATATAATTGAGAAATGTGATATTGAGAGGGGGGGGGGGGGGGGGGTGAATCAGATATCACCTACTAAATCATTCTCATATAAATAAAATTTTTGCATAGCATCAACAATACTTGATCATAATCAAATAACTAACATACTAAGCAGCATCCATGAAAGCATTCATAACACAATGATTTTGGTTACCCAAAAACCCTTGAAAGGTAAAATTGGGGCGGGGATGACACCCACAAATCTTCACTACTGTAGTAATAAATTTTCCTATTAGGGCTTACAAAATTTTGATCAAAACTTGATCTACCCTATGAGGAGTCTACCCTGTTAAGAGCTAAAAGACTTATACAGTCTACCTTGTTAAAGGATTTGAAACTTACAACAAAGTAAGCATTCGGTTAAGAGATTACAAAAAGTCTATTAGGACTACTCGGTTAAGAGATTTACCCTGATACACTGGTTAGAATGTCTCAATACCTGATCTTTTGATTTGCACTATATGCAAATTATAGATCTTCTCTTTACTATATTGTGTTGATCTCATCTATCAGATTTATCTCTTTTCTGTCCCTTCACTACTTAGCTCAGTCGCTGAACTCTGTCTGAATACTTCTCTTCATTGAATAATACCTTTCTGCTTATTCCGTTCACATTCGCTATCCCTCGCTACTACATTTTAGGGTTTAGATCTAATCCTTATATAATCAACAAAACATCTTCCTAATTCAAGATCTACGGTTTATATTAATTCCTTTTTCCACTTAAGCCTTAATAATTTCTAATTGGCTCTAGGTATTACATAGGGATCAATGATTGCTAAGTAGATGCGTAATTACCTCTGTAATTATCTCAACAAACAAAATACAAAACATGAATGTCGGCCAAAATGGTTTACCTCAATCACTATGCCAAAACAAACTCTTATGTCATTTTTGGCTAGCTTGGAAAATGTAGTTCCTAATACTCGACATTCACTGTACTTGGCATATGTTGATATCTCTGGTGCTTGGTAATCATTACATATACGACTTGGAAAAACTAGACTCCGTATACTACAAAAATACATAGTGACCATAAGTTTACTCGGCAGTACTACTGCTCGGTAAGTAAACATTACATAGCTTGGCCTTTACATAATGACTCGGTCGCAGTGATGACCGACCATCATTGCCTAGATAAATGACTAAGTGTGAGTCACTAATAGTCAACAAAACTATAGAGATCTACAATCTCCCCCTTTGACATTAGTGGCAAAAACACTTTGTCATGACATTACATCTGTATTTACAAAAATATGTAGTATAAGCAAAATACTCCCCCTGAGATATATATACATTCAAAATTTTTAAAATTTTGGTTACCTCCCTTTGTCATGTCATGTCATTTTAATTCCCCCTTGATTTTGACACAACGAATGTCTTCTGGAGTGGGGATCTCAAAGTGCTTCTCCATAAATGGTTTATGCAACATCATAACCATGTGTAGTGTAGTTTCCCATCCTCCAGCAACAATAGTTAAAACTTTAGACTGCACTTCTAGCTTGGCAGCTAGATTGATTAGGCTCTCGACAGTAGACAGATTTGGATCCTTCTAGGTTAAGTACTTAGCCTTGACCAACTTTCTCTGTATTACCTCCAGGTGAGGTGTTAAAATTGTTTGCATAAAAAGTAGGTGAGATCTAATTGGCAGATGTGGGTTGAATTACTAGTGCTGACTTATCTAGTTCCTCGGTAGTACTTGTACCAGCTCGCATGTCAACTGTAACAACTTTAGATTTGGTAGGGGTAGTGTTACCAGTTGATGTCACATCAATTTTCGGATAAGATTTGACTTGCAAAAGTACTGTGTTACTACTTGGAAAAGATGTATCTTTTGCTTTCTCAGCCTATATGTCTTCCTTAGTTAATACTAGATTCTTAACTGGGGTATCCTATGTGATATCAACAATGTGTACTCCAGGTTCCTTTTGAATTTCTTCTACCATAGGAGCTTTTGTCTCCGGAATGGGTGAATCCATTACATTTAGTTCTATTGCAGGCTTGGCATCCTTAGATGTACTAGCATCATTGTCTCCATCTTTTTCAATCAACAATCCAAATACTATCTTCCAAATCTTGACACTTTCCTGTACAACATCCTCAACCTTGTGTTGAAGGATTATATAAGCTCTGAGCTTAGGATCAAATTTGGCTCGGTGTTTCTCCATAGCTTTTCTAATGTTGGTAGGGGTGAGACTTGATTCCACTTGTGCTAAGGTGCTCTCCCTTATTTTTTTTTAGTATTAAGAACATATTCCCATTTTTGTGCAACCTTGTTGCTTAGCTCCTTAGGAATTCAGTTCTCCAACTAAATAGGTAACATCTTGAAAGTGCATAGCATTTCAAGAATAACATCTTTAACTTTTTCCTTTTCTCCTATACTCAGACTTTCAAACTTTAATTCTTTCAAGTCATCCACTCTTGCAGAGTTTGTGATCTTGTGGAATATTTCATCCACAGTAGTTTTAACATCCTGCAATGCAATCTTCTTCTTCACCTCTTCATCACTTTCAGTTTCTTCATCATCTTCTTGTTCCAACACAAGTTTCCTTCTAGGCCTTTTGTTTCCCTTACTCGACACAACCTTAGGTTGTGCAGGTTTTTGCTTACTAGATGTAGGGGATATCTTAGGAGTTTCAGTAGCTTCTCCCCTTGTTCTAGGCCTCAGCACAGGTGTCGAAGACACTTTAGGTTTCAGTATTCTTTTCTTGGTTGGGGGCTCGACAATTACTAGTTTCTTTCCTTTCTTCTTTTCTACTTGAGTTTCTTCTTCTTCTTCTTCACTGTCACTAGATTCAATTGGTTCATCTTCTCCCAAACCTTGGGTTAATTCTAGTGGAGCATCCTTATCTGATTCTTTCACATATTTCTCCACATTCTTTACTATCTTCTTTCTTTTCCTCTCTAAGGTTGCAGCTATTAAACCCATAGAGATTTTTGATTTGGCTTCTTCATATGTTCCAAAGTAGGGTGCCTTACTATCAATTTCTTCAGCTAAGAGGGCTGTTATAGCAATAGTAGCTTCATCTATATTAACTTCATAGGGTAGTGGCATGAGCCATGAAACCCTAGGAAGAACTGCTTGTACATATGTGAAGTCTGTGTCAACTAGAAAGCATATATCATTACTATACTTTTCAACTAATGACACATGGATTCTACTCTTCCTCATTTTCTTCTTAAATTCAACAAAATAGTTATCCATCACTCCATTAAAACTATCTCCTATCTGACCTATGAACTCACTAATTTGCATAGTAATGGGTTTCTTCTTGTCCCATATCACACCTCCACGAGTAGGAAAACTCTTCTTTATATAAAATAATAGATAGATTAGAAAAGAGCCAAACTTACACATTGAATTCTTTGCAGTCCGAATTGAGTTGAGGTTCTTGACAAGTTGAGTTAGCTAGAGCTCGGCAAGATCATACATGTGTCCTTTCTTAATGATTTTCCATGCTTGGTCCACTGCCATATAGGGGACACTGTCCAACTTGGATTGGTAGAAATTGTGCAAGATAACCCTAACAACAAAGTCAATTTCTAGATCTGTAATGGTAGAGATCGTCATTCCATGTTTGTTCCATACCACTTGTGTGTTTGCCTGAATTTCTTCTTTGCTAGAACACTTCATTGTCCTTTTTCCTTGAATCATAGGGTATCTAGTGACTCGATGGATCATTTCCTTTGTTATCTTTATGGGTCCATCTTCCAACCATAGTTGCATGTTGTGTACTCGACTCAACACTATTTTTATCCATTCAACTTTAAAATTATGCGAGAAATCTAGGGCATGTACTAACCCATGTTTGACAACCGATTTATACTTTGGCTTCAACACTCCATTAACACATAACTTATCATACGCCTCCCTGATCTTGTAATCTCTAATTTCCCCAAATTTTCACATATAACATGACCTAATGTCATTCATCATCAACACATTTTCTGAAATTGAAGATAGGGCTCCGGATAAATCTCCTTTAATTGTGGATTCTAAAATTGTCTTAAAAGTTCGTGGCTTGCAAACTTCATTTCTTACTAGTTGTGCTTTGAAAACCTCCATCCCTTGTTTCTTCACTGTAGTAGACGATGATGCCATTTTAATTTTGAAATTTCAAAAAGAAATTTTTTCTCGATAATGTACCTTATTCTTGTAAGTATCCTGTAGATGATTTTTGTCAATGACACACTGTAGAGATTCAGAATTGTCTTTGATAAACTAGTTGCTCGCACTCTGAATCACTCAAAGAATCTCAATTCGCTAGGTGAAATGAAATGAGTGGCAACTTTCCACTTTATAGATTTTGAAAAGTAAAATTAGGGCCTCATAAATGCTCTATACAAAATTTGTAAGTGGAATACAACTGTCTCGACAAACTTATGCTAACCTCAACTAACACAAGCTCGATCAAAATAACCGTTATGACATAGCTCAATACCTATACCATCTTGGCCATAACAGGTGCTCGAAATACACTGATAACTTGGTCAGAATACTGACACTCGACATCAAAAATGAAATTTTCTATTTCGCTCAGATATGTCCTAATGCATCTTTAACTATGCAGATTGGACTTCTACTCAATCTTTATGTTAGGAATTGATGTAAAATAAAGCTTTGTAAAATTCAGTTCCAAACATACCTTCTATGCTTAGTTAGAAGAAGTGTGATCACCTGATCCATCGGATTGGGTGACCTCAAATGTGCTAGCTTCACTAGTGCTTCCTTCTTCTTTCTTCTTCCATGTCTTGTCCATCTGATTTTTCAATTTTTCATGGATATCTTCATTCTGATTCTGATCATTGCTCGACATAGGTGATCTACAATCTTTCTTAAGATGACCTATCTTATTACATTTGTAACATACCATGCTTCCATTCATCCAACTTTTGGATCTACGTCTGAAATGAGTCTTCATGCAATTTTCTCCACTGTGTCCATATTTTCCACAATAATGACAACTGTACCAAGTGTTATAATCCCAATTGTATGAATTGTTCTTCACAGGTGGCTTAGTTTGTTAATTTGATGACCATCTTGGTTTGGATCTGCATTCAAATGCTCTATGCCCATACTTCTGATAGTTGAAACAATTGCCTTGAAACTTAGGTGAGGTAGGTGGGTTACTAACCTTAGACCTACATTCATGTGCCTAATGTCCATGTTTCTTATAGTTAAAGAAATGTCCATTGAACTTAGGTTTAGAATCAAACTTACCATGTTTGCTTCTACATATGTTGGTTGTATGTCCTGGCTTTCCACAGTGATGGCTTGTTGTTCTTCGGTTTAGCATTCTTCTATTCTCCATTCTTTGATGATTCTCCTTCTTTAGTAGATGAAGCATGTTCATTTAGTCCAAGTCCAAATCTATCATCAGATCTTCTAGGTGACCTTTACAGTTCTTCAAAATATTTTGCAGCTTCATTAGGTTTGTTCATCCTTTCATTGATTTCCTTTTCAGATCTTAGTTCATTCCTCAATTGATCATTCTCAGACCTCAGTTGGTTGATTTCCATATCTTTCCTGCCCAACTCTTGATTAACCAGTAGTAGTTGATTTACAATGTCCAGTTGATTATTAGTCAACCTTTGCATGTCACTTTTTATTTTGTCTAATCTCATTGCAATTTGTCTTTTGTCTTCTTCAGCCATTTTCTTATCATCTTCAGCTTTCTCTTTCTATTCAACTACTTCACAAAGTCTAAAAGATTGAATTTCCTGTTCTCTCTTTAGATTCTTGATGTCATCATTCAGTATGGTATTCTTCTCCAGTAGCTCTTTCATGACTTTGTCACTTTCTGCAAAGTTTCCATTATCAAATAATCCAGTGGTATCTTCTTCTTGATACTGTGATTTATTTTGCTGAATGGCAATTTCTCTCCTTTTCTCAAGGATTTCTTTAGTTCACTTCTGGCTACTTCCAGTTGTTGTAATGCCAGTTGTACATCATTTTTTTGATTCTCTATGACCTTTCCCAAATTATAGACTTCCATCTCAAGATCTTTTTCTTCAAGTGGTTAGACTTTCTATGAGAAACCTTAGAGCTATGATACCAATTGTTGGAAATATAATTGGGAAATGTGATACTGAGAGGGGGGGTGAATCAGATATCACCTACTAAATCATTCTCATATAAATAAAACTTTTGAATAGCATCAACAATACTTGATCATAATCAAATAACTAACATACTAAGTAGCATCCATGAAAGCATTCATAACATAATGATTTTGGTTACCCAGAAACCCTTGAAAGGTAAAACTAGGGTGCGGATGACACCCACAAATCTTCACTACTACAATAATAAATTTTCCTGTTAGGACTTACAAAATTTTGATCAAAACTTGATCTACCCTATGAGGAGTCTGCCCTGTTAAGAGCTAAAAGACTTATACAGTCTACCTTGCTAAAGGATTTGAAACTTACAACAAAGTAAGCACTCGGTTAAGAGATTACAAAAAGTCTGTTAGGACTACTCAGTTAAGAGATTTACCCTGATACACTGGTTAGAATGTCTCAGTACCTAATCTTTTGGTTTGCAATGTATGCAGATTACAAATCTTCTCTTTACTGTATTGTGTTGATCTCATCTATGAGATTTATCTCTTTTCTATCCCTTCACTGCTTAGCTTGGTCACTGAACTCTATCTGAATACTTCTCTTCACTGAATAATACCTTTCTACTTATTCCCTTCACATTTGCTATCCCTCGCTACTAGGTTTTAGGGTTTAGATCTAATCCTTATATGATCAACAAAACATCTTCTTGATTCAAGATCTATAGTTCAGATTAATTCCTTTTGTCTCTTAAGCCTTACTAATTTTTGATTGGCTCTAGGTATTACATAGGGATCAATGATTGCTAAGTAGATGCATAATTACCTCCGTAATTATCTCAACAAACAAAATACAAAACATGAATGTGGGCCAAAATGGTTTACCTCAATCACTATGCCAAAAAAAAATCTTATGTCATTTCTGGCTAGCTTGGAAAATTTAGTTCCTGATACTTGGCATTCACTGTACTCAGCATATGTTGATATCTCTGGCGCTAGGTAATCATTGCATATAAGACTCGGCAAAACTAGACTCGGTATACTACAAAAATACATAGTGACCATAAGTTTACTCGGCAGTACTAGTGCTCGGTAAGTAAACATTACATAGCTCAGCCTTTACATAATGACTCGGTCGCAGTGATGACCGACCATCATTGCCTAGATAAATGAATAAGTGTGGGTCACTAATAGTCAACAAAACTATAGAGATCTACACTATCTTCTTCATAGATCTTGCACTTGCATATCATTGTGAGATTTGGGGCAAGTTTCTCATACTTGTCTCCAAAACCCTCATCTTGCATTTCATAGTTTTTCATTTAGATTACATTTCATTTGTGTTGGGAGAGCATACCCACAAATAATCTTGAAGAGAAAATCAAACAAGGTTATTGGGTGCCCTTGTTTTAGCTCATTGAGGTTGTAGTGAGAATTACTTATTTTGTCGCATTTACTAACATCTAATGTGATTGTTTGGTGTTTTGGTGTTTTGTATTTGCAACAAATAGGTCTACATTTTCATTGCATACAGTTGAATACAGGGTCCTCCAACCATTGTCATCATGATAACATTCAACCTACACTCACAGAAACTAAAAGTTAAATCACAAACCTTGTAGTTTTTCTTCCTCAACTTCTTAAGGAATGGAGAATTCTCAAGTTGCTCCTTATTAGTGTAATACCCCAAAAATGGGCTATAGGTTCATTAACCTCCTACATCTACAAATCAAATCAAATCGACATCAAAGTCCTAACCAAAGGCACATCTGCACATCATCAAATCTTAATTGATTATCCTAAATTCTGCATCGGGGAATATTCCTAGCAATATTCCTAATTATCTAATTATCTTTAATTAAATATTATTTGGCGATAAATCCTATTTATCCTAAAGTTTGATTAATTGAATATTATGAGTGTTTAATTAATTAGATTTAATTTTGACAATAAATAAAAAATCTCATGACTAATATTAAATTCTTATTTAATTAATTAAAGTCAGTTGTCAAATTTAATGATATAGTTTTTGAATAAAAGTTTGATTTAATAATTGATTAACCCATAAATCAATTGTTTTAATTTCAAAAATTAGTTAAGTTGAGGATAAAACACTTTATTTATTAAATTAATTCATAATTAATTGTGCACATTCAAAGAGTAGTTAAACTTTAAATCAGAAAATCAATGCAAGTTGATAACTTTTGGAAACTCAACATCTATTTTGCATTGAAAGTTGATCTAAACTTCTGATTTGAGTTAAAAAGCTATTTTTGCATGATTTGCATGATTTTGTGAGTTAATTATCTCTGATTTCTTGTTGAATCAAAAGTCAACCTGAGTTTATCAAGAGTGATTTATGGCTTTTCTCATGCACCTCCAAAGCCCTAGATTTCTATAAAATCAAGGCTTCAGCTCTTCAAAAAGGATCCACAAAATTGCATCCTCACGTTGCCGAATTGGACATCGAAGAATCCATCTTTGCGAATCAAGGCTGTTGTGAGATTTTTATTGTTTTGAGCATTCATATCATTTAGCATATCAATTCTTAGATTAATTGCATAGCATATCAGTTTTCATTTAGAAAAGATTCATATCCAGTTTTTCATCACAGTTGCATAGAAAATACAAAAAAAGAGAGATTAATTTGCATCTATATTCTGCATTCAAATCCTTCATTTAGGTGTTGTCAATGTCATTGATCTCGGTCTAATATGAGAATATCATACTCGCACCTACTAGAAGGCAGTAAATCACCTAGTTAGTTTAGTTTCTATTTCATTGCACGATTTTGATTTTTGCTAACCTCTAATGTTTTACTGAGGTGTTGTGTCTATAGCTAGGTACAAAATTCACACACACAATTAGTACCAATAATGTAGTAAATATATTTCTGGTCCTTCTTCATTCTTGATAAATTAGAATCATGAAATTTTCTCAAATAAATGAAGTTACCTTCATATCTTCAACAAAAGATGGGAAGCCTCCAATAGACATGAAAGTAACAAAGCCAAAAATGTAGGAAGCACAAGCTCATCTGGCCTGAACATATATTGTACAACATGTTTAAGTCAAAAATTTGACTAGCACAAAACTTATGTCAATGAAAATTTTAGGGGTGACATGAAAATCCAGTCTTACCAGTATGGAATTATAGGATGTACCAACATTCAAGTAGATGGTTCCTATACAAATTGTGAGAAAAATGTAGATGACAAGCCTCAGCCAATAATACCCAACATCTCTGCTGATATTGACAAATGACCTATGTGTTAAAATGTAACATTGCATCAAGAAACTAGCTTGGCTACTCCCTAAATCCAACACCATTCCTCTCTGCAAATCAAAACCTCAAATCAAAAAAATGCTTCTAGAAATTCATTTCCTTTAATATATCAGCATACAAACATTATGTCCCATGATATTTCATGTTTCATTTTAGGCATTATGTCAGACAACTCACTGCCATGTCCATAATTTGACCATTCTGTACATATTGCAATTGAACCTTCTCAATCTTGAAGACTGGAAGGTGAAGCCCACCAGTTGTAAGACCTTATCATTGCACTTAACCTAAGAAAGATGGATACAAGTGATCACAATCGAGATGCTTTCTTCTTTAATTGCAACAATGCCACTGAATGAGATGAAGGAAGAAGAGGTGACATCGTTGAAATAAATAGGAAGAGATGAGTGAGTTTTTGTATAATGCGGATGAATATTGTTTAAAATAGATGTAATGTGAGAATGATAGGAGATGTTCTCTTTTGTTGGGATAAAATGCTATGGCAAGCTTAACACCATGCAAAGCCATCATCTGCCACATGTGCCATGTACATGACATGTGGAAGTATTGAGAAGATAGGTGAATTGTTTATGAATGCTACGTGCAAATTACATATTGTTAACATATATTACTACTTTGTGTGAGGAAATGGGAGTCCAAAGGAACTGAGTTAACACTTCACCTACTAAAAAACACAAACCAATGAAATAATCCAAATTAGGCCAAGAGAGGTTGACGCATTCAACAAGAGAATACTTACACAAAATGAAGCCAAATCATGCCAAACAAGTTGACTATTGGCCCTTCCAGTTTGTTATTTGATAGTTTCTTGACAATGACACATTCAAAATGCACTTATGAGCAAAGACCTAGAATGAATGAAATTGATTAAATAATGAAGGTATGTTAGTTTGAGCTTCACTTGGTTTCAAGAATACTTTAATATTCTCTACTTAACAAGGACAACCAGGTGAAGGTGGAAGCTCATATGGCCTCACCCCCCTCCCCCTAACATCAATCCAAACTCCCCATTAACATCTAATTGCACACTTCATTCATCCATTTATGAACTATAACATTCAATCAATACAATCATATAACATTCATTAATATGCAACACTAATCAAGAATTCATTAAAACATAACAATATTGATTAACATGACATAAAATTCAATAGTAATACACAAGATTCATAGATAATTACTTAAAATAACATTCTTTCATTATCCAACAAAGTTAATCAAGCAAATTTTATCAAAGAGCATTTTTGAGAAATCTTTTTTTTTTGGGTTTTTTCTTAAATTTCTTAAGGTAAAGGCTGATAGGAGCATCAATATCTTCCTCCTCCTCTTGTGGCTATGATCTCAAATTATGGTGCTTCCTCATGTCTTGAGGAGCATGAGGTTGCTGCACTAAAGGGGGGTCTGCTGCAATAACAAGTAAATGGGTTAAATTCGCATACTTTTTTTTTACTGTTACATGTATTTCATTAACCAGTAGAACATAACATGCATTCTTCTTTACCTGACAATGCCACATCATGTATAATAACATTTTGATCTACTGCCACCTTAACATGCTCAACATGCTCTAAAATATTCAAAAAAAGGTTACACGACCAATTGCAATTAAAGAAGTTAAATTCTATTAATAATTAGGTAATTTATTTCCAATAGAAAATTAATACCTGCACCACTATGATGCACATCATGGCCTTTGTCACACCCAGGTTCTATGATAGGATTTGAAGGCTACAGTGAAATGTCATGCACATTGTTATCATGAAATAGTCAATTTATGTTTGAAATTAACTATTCAATCTAATTTACTTTTCATTTGACCAATTTACCCGTGTCTCATCTGGTGCAACAAATTCTTCATTATGGATTTCAGATTCTTGGCATAGGCATGCAACCATGACTTTATAGCCTTCCTTTAAGGCCATTCTTTTGTCTTCATCTGTGGGCTCTACATTGAATTCTGTGCCTTATATTTTTTGTTTAATATCATCAATTTTGCATGTATGATTTGATTAAATAAAATTGTTTGTAACCTTATATATAAAAATTTGATATGAAATTCCAATGGTGCTACTTACAAGTCGAGAGTGAAGTTTCATATAGCCACCAGAGCCAAATTTGTGTTGGCCAACCTTTTTTAATCTCGCTTCTATAGCTTTTTATGTGTCTTATAGTCTATGAAAAGTTTGAAACATGTTAGATTATATATTTACAAAGATCACTAATTAGTGCATGATTACATTCTACTTAATACTATCACGACGTAGCTTCTTTTGTCATCTTCTAGTTTAATTCCTCTACCCTTTATCCTTTTCTCTTTTGCATCTTCCATTATTTCATTCCACTCCATCGGTGGAATCATAGGAGGACGCTCATACTTTGGGTTATCCTTTAGAGCCCTTCTATATTGGTCCCTCACAGTCTTTATATGTTTGGATGCTTGTTTAAGAATCAGGGCACTCAAAAGTTTTATTTCCAAAGAGGTCTTCTAAAGATTTAATGAGCTGATTTTTTAAGTCAACATCTTGTTCATTCCACCTTTTTTGAAAAAAAAAAATTGTTAGTGTAGACACTTAAAAATCCTTTAGAAAATAAAAACATTTTTATTTTTTGAAAACCACTGATGGCATCATCATTTATTAATTAATTAATTTTTATGCCATTAAATCCTTCTATTTTAATTAAACATCTTTAATTAAAGAATCCCTCCCCAAAATAATTTAAATCAAGTTTGAATGAATTTATTCTATTTATTAATTATTTAATTAATAAATTGACCAAAAATCTCTTAAATAAATAAGATATTTATTTAAATCCTAAAACCTTAGAAATATCCTAAGGATCCTTAACCTCTTCTAGAATTTCCTAATCTCACTTTAATTTTAATTAAAGGATGATTCCATCATTTCCTAAGCCTAATCCCATCTCAAAAACATTTAAATCAAATTTTAATGCTAAAACCCTCTTATTTATTAAATTTATTTAATAAATGAAATCCTCAACCAAAAAGCCTTTGGAATAAATAAAACATTTATTTATTTCCTAAAATTCTAGATATTTTCTAAAATATCCTAGAACCTCTAGACTATTCTAGAAAACTCTTGATCCTTATCCTAAATTTGACCTTTGAGCCTTCAACTCATGAAATTCAATCCTTATATCTACCCCAAGCCCTTCCTCAAATCCTATAAATATCTTCCTCTTCCAAGAGAAAATTACCAATTCACATCTTTTACATTTGAGTAGAATTATAATGTTAGTTTCATTTTAGACTTAAGCATTTTAGCATATTTGTTAGATTTCATGATTTTCTAATTCATCATAGAATAGCTTAATGGAATGAATCTAGCTCTTCTTTCAAGATTTTCTAAATCATTTAAGCATCATATCAATTCTTCCTAGAATGCATTAGGAACAAGCTCCAAGTGCTTAGAGAGCACACCCACATCCCTCATAATCAGAGGAAATCAAACAATGCTTGAAGCATTCATTTTGGCTCAATTTGAGGTGGCTTGGTTTTTATGTTTTATGTTCTTGAACTGATATAAATATTTAGATTAGTCTAATGTTTTCTTGTTTATGCCTTTCAAGATAGGTAACAGATTCAAAAACTGTAGTTCCTTTTTGCAATTTGGGGCCATTCCCTTCTATCACATCCTATCAAGCATCTCCTTCATCCCATTTGTCTCTCGCTTCCTCCATCCTCCTTTGGATCTTGATATAGAAATAGAGACCACTAGGTATACATGCTTTTAGGCACCTTATTGGCATCTTATTGGCATCTATCACACTTTTTCATCCACCTATCCTCTACCCAATTAATTCATCCTATCTTCCATCTACCTTTCCCGTCCTCTTGTTAGCATATCTTCCATCTAGGCGTACCCCATCCTATTGCCTCTGAACTAGATAAACCATCCTAAGCAGGGGGCATCTTATTCATTGGTGACATATTCCTTGGAGACCCATTCAAATCCATATCTTCCATCTACCAATCCATATCTTCCTCCAATCCAATCCTTAAGAAATTCCTCCATCCTAATCCTAAGTAGTCCTCATCCAAATCAAAATCTTTCTCTAATCCAATCCTTAAGAAAATATTCATCCAATCCATATCTTCCTCCATCCAAATCTCCCAATAGTTCCTTTAGCACTCATCCTTCATCATTTCCCTCCAACATTAATCTCTACAACACTTCCTCCATCTTTCCATCACTTGGTTTCTTCCCTTGTCATTGGTATCTAGCTATAGGCTACCCTCATGGAATCCAATGCCATTCATCCATATCCAAAACATTGCTAGCAATCCTCCAACATCTACCAATCCTATCTACATATCCTAGCTATCCAACATCCAAGATCAAGCCAACCGATCTAATCACATCCTTAGTCTTGTTGCAAGCCTTGATTTCAATCCAGTCATCATCGTTGGGATGAGTCCTTCCCAAATTCATGTCATTTCTAGACACATCATCCATCATCCATCCGTCTTGGCTTTCCAGTCCATTTGGGGCATCATCTTGCATATCTTTGAAGTGTCATCTTCATCCCCAAGTCCCTTGTACATCCAATCCTAAGTCTCGTACCATAGCATCAATCGTGTCTCCACCTAAATTCATTTGTACATATGTGTCTTTAGGTCCCATTCTCTATGTCAGTCAACCCTTGAGTTGTCATGACCTATCTAGCTCAGTGCTTCAGCAATCATCCCTTGGTCCTTTTTGAGGTTCAAGTGTCTTACCTATCTCTTGTCATAGGAATCCTTATCCACCATCAACTTCGTGTCAATCTTTTGAGCTGCTCAATCCTTATCTTAAATTGAAATCAATCCTAGTGCTACCCTTTGACATAGCATTGTCTAGGGAATCATGTACTTGTCTTTGTAGGCCTCATCATCTCGAGCAAGAGGTTGGTGTGCATTGAAAAAAATCCCATCTTCCGAAGATCATCAGTCTATCTTAGGTTAACAAATCCAATCCAATCCAATCCTATTTGATCCTACATCAGGAATCAATAGCTCATCCTTGAAACTTGGTAATCCTCCATCATCCAATCCAATCCATCAATCCTCAACAAATCAATCATCATTTGTCATCCTACCTACAACAAAAGGTTTTGTGAGATACTTGTTATTTCATTAGTACCTTTGGATCTTTGCTTATCTTTTGAGCTATCTTGTAATTATCTCCTCATCTGATATACATATTATTGTGTCTTGTTGTACATAATCCTTGTCAGTCCTGTAGTAGCATTTTCTCAGAAATCTTGTCCTACCCAGCCTTGCACTTCAGAAACATCAATTGTTAACTATCCTTGATCCCAATGATTATTCTTTGACTCATCATTTTCCAAGGAAAAACAACACTCATTCTCCTCATCAATCAGTGGGTCCTTGAGGATGTATCCTTCCTCCTATCTGACCTAATCATCCACAAATCACACTAGGTCTATGACGATGTATCCTTCCTCACATTCAGACCAATCTTCCCACCATCAATCAAATCAAATCAAATCTCTCTCCTTGGCAAAGGATGTCTTTTGGAGTTATTATTTTGGTCCTAGATTTTGTCATTTGGATCTTGTTAATCTTTTACGGCTTCTTGTTGTCTCTACTCAAGTCACAATGATCCTTTATATCATGGTGTGCAGCGAATGAGGACAATCTAGAGCAAGGTCTTTTGATCTTTTTCTTCTATCTATGAGTCAGTCAGACATGACCCTTGCATGGTTCACATGTGATCTTCTAGGTTACATGGTGCACTTGGGAAATGTTGTTTATTTGTGGTTTCTCCAGCATCGTTTCTACCATGCCTCCTTCTCGAGATCATGTGTGATGCTGGGGAAAACCTGCATGTCTTTCTCATGTCAGTCCTATGCAAATGCTGGTGACAAGGCCTTGTGTTCTTTTGTAACCTTGATAGGTCTCTAGCATTTCTATATCAAACTAGGTTGTGCTCTCTAAAATATCCAACACTTGGAGCTCCCTAAATCCCCCATCCAACATCATATAGATTAATCTTGCATCCTGGATCATTAAGCATCATATTACACTCATGCATCTTTTTCTCTTGGAAGTTTGGCTATTTATTCCCCCTCCTTCCTCTTCCTTTCCCTTCTGTGTTCTTTTCGAGCAAATTCCACAAAGTTTCAGAATGTGGGCTACAGTTTTTGAATCTATTACCTATCTTGAAAGGCGTAAACAAGAAAATGTCAGACTAATCTAAACATTTATATCAGTTCAAGAATATAAAACATAAAAACCAAGCCACCTCAGATTGAGCCAAAATGAATGCTTCAAGCATTGTTTGATTTTCTCTGATTATGAGGGACGTGGGTGTGCTCTCTAAGCTCTTGGAGCTTGTTCCTAATGCATTCTAGGAAGAATTGATATGATGCTTAAATGATTTAGAAAAGTTTGAAAGAAGAGCTAGATTCATTCCATTAAGCTATTCTATGATAAATTAGAAAATCACGAAATCTAACAAATATGCTAAAATGCTTAAGCTCTAAAATGAAACTAACATTATAATTCTACTCAAATGTAAAAGATGTGAATTGGTAATTTTCTCTTAGAAGAGGAGGATATTTATAGGATTTGAGGAAGGGCTTGGGGTAGAGATAAGGATTGAATTTCATGAGTTGAAGGCTCAAAGGTCAAATTTAGGATAAGATTGAGAGTTTTCTAGAATATTCTAGAGGTTCTAGGATATTTTAGAAAATATCTAGGATTTTCTAGAAAATATCTAGGATTTTAGGATTTTAGGAAATAAATAAATGTTTTATTTATTCCAAAGGATTTTTGGTTGAGGATTTCATTTATTAAATAAATTTAATAAATAAGAAGGTTTTAGCATTTAAATTTGATTTAAATTTTCTTGAAATGAGATTAGGCTTAGGAAATGATGGAATAAACAAAATTATATTTAATGAGCTGATGCTATGGTACGAGACTTAGGATTAGATGTACAAGGGACTTGGGGATGAAGATGACACTTCAAAGATATGCAAGATGATGCCCTAGATGAGTTGGAAAGCCAAGACGGATAGATGATGGATGATGTGTCTAGAAATGACACAAATTTGGGAAGGACGCATCCCAACGATGATGACTAGATTGAGATCAAGGCTTGGAACAAGACTAAGGATGTGATTAGATCGGTTGGCTTGATCTTGGATGTTGGATAGCTAGGATATGTAGATAGGATTGGTAGATGTTGGAGGATTGCTAGCAATGTTTTGGATATGGATGAATGGCATTGGATTCCATGGGGGTAGCCTATAGCTAGATACCAATGTTTTATTTATTCCAAAGGCTTTTTGGTTGAGGATCTCATTTATTAAATAAATTTAATAAATACAAGGGTTTTAGTATTTAAATTTGATTTAAATGTTTTTGAGATGGGATTAGGCTTAGGAAATGATGGAATAAACAAAATTATATTTAATGAGATGACACTATGGTATGAGACTCAGGATTGGATGTACAAGGGACTTGGGGATGAAGAAGACACTTCAAAGATATGCAAGATGATGCTCTAGATGGGATGGAAAGCCAAGATGGATGGATGATGGATGATGTGTCTAGAAATGACATGAATTTGGGAAGGATGCATCCCAACGATGATGACTGAATTGAGATCAAGGCTTGCAACAAGACTAAGGATGTGATTAGATCGGTTGGCTTGATCTTGGATGTTGGATAGCTAGGATATGTAGATAGGATTGGTAGATGTTGGAGGATTGCTAGCAATGTTTTGGATATGGATGAATGGCATTGGATTCCATGAAGGTAGCCTTTGGCTAGATACCAACGTTTTATTTATTCCAAAGGCTTTTTGGTTGAGGATTTCATTTATTAAATAAATTTAATAAATAATAGGGTTTTAGCATTTAAATTTGATTTAAATGTTTTTGAGATGGGATTAAGCTTAGGAAATGATGGAATAAACAAAATTAGATTTAATGAGCTAATTTTTTAAGTCAGCATCTTGTTCATTTCACCTTTTTGAAAAAAATAAAATTGTTAGATATCATAACTTTAATATAGTACAATAAATGGAAGATAAGAAAAATATTATACCAATATTATGAAGCTATGTACCTTTTACGTATGGTGGGCCCAAATAGCTTCAATGTCATTTCAAAAAGATTATCATAAAAAACATCATTTCCTACAAAAACATCATGGGATTATCAGTCCAAAATGAGTTATGTATAAGTAAACTACAATTACACTATAAATAATAACAATTTTAAAGCACCTGGAAGCTTTGGTACTTTTAATGAAAAAATATTTTTCTTGTTCACTAACAATGACCCCACAAATGAACCAGTACTAGTAACACAAGCTGATCTAGGAAATGGTTGAGCTTCACTAGTACTAGTCTCTGTTCTTGTACCAGGTGTAGGTGTATCTATTAGTGCACAAAATAGGTCCATGTGTATAAAATTCACATAAGAAAAATAATCAATGCATGATTAGCACATAACAAAATATAGAAAAATAAGGTTTTACCAGTTGTAGCTGGTACAAAGGAAGATGTCTACAAGCTCCTTGTTGTGGACAATGCAACCAACAATATTGGATTGTTGATCGAAGGAGGCATATGCACTTCATCATGAGCTGAATAATACATTGTTAGCAAAGACATTTGCAATGGATAAATATTAAATAGGGTACTAGAAGCATCCCAAACATAAGTTGAGTCAATAATGCATACAAAGGTTAAATGAATGGTTAAAGGTTTAAGGATTATTTGCATGAAGGCTATGCGCTACAACCCTCACCATATTGACCACGTTTCACAAGTGTCAAAAAATCCTGTAAGAAGAATACATCATATTTTAGATCATGATCCATAAGATAGTATAAAATATAAACATATATTGGACTTTAATTATTGCTTAAGATTAATTTTACTGCTTACATTCATACAATTGACTCTACGTATCAATTCATCTTTGAGTGCCTCTGTCTCCTTAGTTTTGTTTGGTTCCATGACAAGGTTAAGAATTTATTTACTATATTTATTTAGGATATGAGTAGCCATGAAGACAGGGTTAGTGCTACATGCGATGCCATCTAAAAATGCTACCTCAATTTTAGATCGTAATTGATCTGCTGTCATTTGTGCTTTTCCCTTTCAATAAGTATCAAGTTGTGACATCAATATCAGTAAAATTATATCAAAATAACTCCAAAGCCATAAAGAAAAGAACATAATAATATGACATTTATTTCTATATAATTTGTAGAATTACACTAATTAAGGTTTACCTTTGATGAAGAAGGTGTGTGAGGAACATCCCCGCCCGTGTCTTGTGGTGGACCCATGTCGCCCTATGACAAAGATTAGTAATTCTTAGCAATCAACACTAAAATGAAAGTAATAAACTTACCAAAAAAAAATATTAATAAAACAATAGATTGTCTATTGGAGTCAATATTAATTGGAGGCAATTGGTTTAAATGTTATACTTACTAGTCCCATGATAGGGAATTTTTTTGTATCTACACGATTCAAATTGTAATCTATCAGAAGCTCTTCCCCTATAATTATTGATTTTATCACACATACAAATACACGATTTCCCTCGCGTGCCTCAAATATATAATTCGACTGCTTATTAGTTGACATAGGTCGAGAAGTATTTATAAACCTACAATATTCCCTATTTCTTTTGGCCTTCCATCAATATACATAGCAATCCATTTAGTCTGATCATTTACTTTGCATTATATATAATTTTCTGACAATGCATACCTATGCATACATTTTTTATATTGCACAATCTGCATCCAACTATTGCAATTGTAACAAGGTCCTACATACTCCATCAATACAACAACTTGATTATAATTGACCTTTATGCCATCCATGGAAAATAATCCCAAGCCATGTAATGAAGATGGAGCTATGCGATATATCCTTTCGTTAACAAAAAAATCAATGTTAACTGGAGGTAGTTCCTATTGGAAAAATAGTCAGCACTCCCCTTGGGATTTGTGACATGGCTTAACCACCTCCTATGTCTTCTATAAGGCTAGTGGTTGTATTGGGCATTAACAAGTCAATCTTTTGATGCAATGACAACCACTACTTGTAACAAGTGGTATCAGAGCTTGGTCACAGGTTTGAATCTCCTTAGGTAACGCTGAGGGGGAGATTATTGGCAAAATGGTCAATGCTACCCTCGGGATTTGTGACATGGCTTAACCACTTCTTGTGTCTTCTATAAGTCTAGTGGTTGTATTGGGCATTAATAGGTTAATCTTTTGGTGCAACGACAACCACTACTTGTAATAGTTCCTTGGGTACCCATTCTTTCTAAAGATGTGTGTACCTTAAGGGAACCTTCTTGTCACCTTTGGTCTCATTATCATAAGAACATGACCCCCCCTCAACAAGGAAAAATTGCATTCGTTTATTGAATTTTCTTCTAATATTTTGACCTCTAGTTGATCTCCCTATTTTAGACCTTCTAGATGTCTCACTTTTGTCTTCTATTCCCATATTTTCCCCACTTGAGGAAGACAGATCAGACAAATACCTATTTGGTGATAATTTGCAATCCATCAAATGAGAGACATAGTAGGATATATATATTTTTCTGACTAAAGAGAAGGAAACAAAATAATAAATTATACATGTCGATCCATGTCAAAGGAATTAAATTTCCTCCATATGTAAATCATTTATCTTAAGTTAGCCAAAAATTACATGATATGTAAGCTAAAAATTACATAGAAGACAAAATTTACATGATGCAAAATATACTCCATGACATTAGAGTTCAACACATAATAACTTAATTATAAAAACATACAAGTCAAACAAATTTCTATGAATAAATAAATATGTCATACATGACATTGATCATACCTTGACATACATTTCATTGATCATGTCATTGATCATCCTCATCATCCATGTCATCATCATGACTATCATCATCATCACCATCATCGTACTTGTCACCTTGATCATCATCATCATGACCAACACCACCACCATCTTCATCACCATCATCATCATCTTCATCACCATTATCATGACCATCATTGCCTTGATCAACACCATTTTCATCACCATGATCATGATCATGATCATCATCACCATCATCGTCAGCATCACTGGAATCATCATCATTTTCTTCTTCTTCTTCATTTTGTAACAATCGTTCGTGATCATCATTTACTTCATCTTCTGATTCTTCAATATCTTCTTCTTCCATCATAGTATACTTTATTGGCCTTCCTCTTGGATCATGTCTAACAACAAATGACCAACCCAATTTATGTGGAACACCAAAGTAAAATACTAGCTCACATTGGCTTGGAAGAACATAGGGCTCATCTCCAATTGGCTCAAATGACCTTGTATTAATCATTGTAAATCCACTATCATGTTCAATAATAGTCCTATCATGATCATTTTGATTCAGCCATAGCCTGTACCATTAGATAAAAAATAGAACTAATTTGAATGAATTAAAGTCACACTCAAGTATATCATCCAAAATTCCATAGTATCAATTTTCAGATTGTTGAGGATGTATGTCATTTCTAGATGAAATATTAGTGACCTCGAAGAATGCACTTATCCCAGAATCACAAGTTTTCTTCATGTCGTCTGACTTTTTTATAAAAAATTTATAGCCATGGTAGTACATAGCTTTGTGGTGTTTGATATGCAATTATTCAAACATGTCAAGATTTATTTGCATTAATTTGTGAGTTGATATTAAACTTATTGGTCATGGTTAGTAAAGTTATACATACCTTTCTACCTTTTAAACCATATGCGAGATCAAGCACCATTGGCATAACATTGGGATCTCCATTACGATGAGCTTCTTTAACCAATGATGCAACACCATCCCATGTTAATGAGTGACCATATTATTGACATTATTGAATCCATATCGTCATCCAATAAAGTTTTTTTGCAATATACAAATGTAGTGCATCCCACTCATGACCAACTGTAAAGAAAAAAAATAGTCCTCTTAGAAACAACTTATATTGAAGATTTATAAGAAGTAATAAACTACAATAACATCATATAATTACCTCTCACTTTCTTCAATCTATCTTTCCCCATCAAATACTCCCCTTCAAATTTTTTTAATAGAGTTGGGATCCCAAATGTGATCTTCATGGATGTTTGTTGTAAGCTTGGGAAGATATTCACTAATGTACACCATGGTTTGGTATACCATATATCCCTACACCATAGAACCCTCAGGACATGCTCTTTGTCGAACCAAGCCCTTCATAAATTTCAAGTGCCTCTCAACCATCCACATTAACCTAGTTTGCACAGGTCCACACAATTCAATCTCCTCAACTTGATGTATGAGGTAGTGTTCTTGAGCATTGAAAAAAGTTGGAGGTAGACACTTTTGCATTTCACACATAAGCCGAGGAATTTTTCTCTTCCAATATTTTATATATTTTTTTATCAATTTCTTTAGATGATAACCACCTAAAAGAGATTCAACTCGCAAGAACATATAAACAAGACTTTATAAAAAAATATACAATAAATTACATAAAAAGTAAAGTAAGTCATAAATATAATATCTGTACAAGAAGTCTAAGAAATAACACTTCTAACCTCATGTACTTTCCAAGATTTTATATAACTTGTTTAACATTGTTGTCAAACTGGTGTGGGAGGGATAGAGGTAGGACGTACTGCAATAATTAAAAAATGATCTTTTCAATATATTGTAAAATAATACAATAAAAAGTACATGAAATTTTACAAATATATTGTAAATAGAGAACATGACTTACCTTGATGAAGGTATGCCAATCATGTGTTTTCAACCTTGGCCCAAAATCACCTTTCTTTGATACAAGACTGCTTATATTTGTAGCAAATCTTGTTGGAATTTTTTTTTATGAGTTCTTTTAATGAATCACTTTACTGCTTAGTTAATAACCAAGGAAGGGCACTCGTATTTATGCGGTCTCCATTGCTATTTGATTCAATGAAATTTTTTAGTGCATGATTGGATTCATGAATGTCATTACAAATTTTGACAATTTTTTCTTTGTTACGCTT
Organism: Chamaecyparis obtusa; assembly: GCA_027943335.1. Classification (NCBI taxonomy): domain Eukaryota; kingdom Viridiplantae; phylum Streptophyta; class Pinopsida; order Cupressales; family Cupressaceae; genus Chamaecyparis; species Chamaecyparis obtusa. Next base: position 1,499,023 of record BSBK01002404.1, on the reverse strand, counting down.
TCCATCTAATATTTTCCATAGTGTCTCTGTTACATTCTTTCTAATATGCATAGCATCAAACAAATGCATGATTGAGAGATCCTTGTAGTATGACAACCTACTAAATTGACTAGGATAAATTTTTATTCCTCTAGAAAGTTGGTCATTGATGCCTTAATGAACTTCACGAGCATCAATTGCATCATTATTAAATAAAAGACAATATCAAAATATAAATTTCAAACAAAAATCATCAGATGGAATGACATTACCTCGGTGATTTAGTCTATTGTATTCCAACTTCCATAGATGAGGTGTCATTCTTCATAGCCTTGATTTTGTATTTTATTTCCTATTAAAAAGATGTTTTTTGATAATTTGATACTTATGATTATTGTGGAGAAAGTGCCAAAAGTCATTGAACACCTGCTTTCCTAAATTTCTTGAATGACGAGATTTCATCTTCAGACCACAAACTAGACATACAAATTTATCCTTTATCTGAAGACCTAAAAGATACCGTACTACTTTATCATGTACAATTATCATGCACAACTTAAGCATACAAAAATAATGTGTAAGCACTATAACATACCAAAAATATGTTACCTTAACAATATATAACATACCACAAAAATGAGTTAGCTTAGGGGCATCATGTATTGTCCATACAAGCATTGCATGGAATTGAAATTGTCTTTTTCCTATTGGTCTAGAGATGTCATACACAGTGATCCCATTCCATAACTTCAACAACCCATCAATAAGTGGCTTAATATACATGTTCATATCTTTAACTTGGTACTTACCTAGTTGAATGAACAATAACATTACATAATTATTATGACCATTTTGATGCAGTGTTTATAAATTAATTTAGATAACTATTAAATACAAAAATAATTGGTACAATCATTGACAACATTATGTGCTCCCTCTTTATGGACATCCAAGGAGGAATGTTATTGTTAATAACAAAAATAGGCCACACTAAGTAAACAAATCTCATATCTCCAAATGGATTGACACCATCCACTGCCAATGAAAGCTTGAGATTACGAGGTTCTTCTTTAAAGTGTGGCCATGTTATTTCTATGTCTTTAAATGTAGAACCATCCATAGGCATTCACATAATGTCATCTTGACTTCTATTGCGTGCATGGTAATCCATAAATTGTGCCAAGCTAGTGCACCTGAATAATCGTTGAAGACGTGGAATAATGGGAATGTACTGAAGAACCTTTTGAGGCACCTTTTTTGTTATTTGATCTTACCAATATCTACTAATATGACAATCAGGGCATTCTATTGCAAATTCATGTTTTTTATGATATAGAATGTGATCATTGGGAAATGCATGTATTCTCTGATACTTCATTCCAATTTGATTCATAATGGTAGATAATTCTTAGTATGAATGAGGCAGAATATTTGATGGTGGTAACAAAAACTCACCTATCAACCTACAACAACAAATATGAATTGTTAATATAATGAATAGTAATGGTATGCTAACATTGAAGATGACAAAAATGGCATACCTTAGCATATGTGACATTTCTACATTGGATAAACCATTCATAACCTTCAAGCTCACCAATAAAACTATAGTGGAGAGAAGAGTTGTTTGGGAGCCTTGGTATAGGGGCTCGTATTCCTTCTCAAGTATAGGTATATCAAGACCATCTTCATCATCATTATCAAATGCACTAGTACCATCATCATGATCATCTTGATTAGCTACGCCAATACCATCTTCTTCAATCATGTCCTCTGGCACATTATCAGCTATGCCAATACCATCATCTTCAATTGTGTTCTTTGCCATAGGATCATCTTCTTCCATGGGAGTGTTATCCTTAGTTTGGATATTCACACCTCCGTGTTCCTCCAGTTGGAAATCCACATTCACCAATCAAAGAAAATTGTGCCCCCCTTCAATGTGACCATGTTGCCTACAATGGCTATGGGATGTTGTGATTAGAATTCTTTGATTCTTTAAGCCCTTACACTTTTTGCAAGGACAATTATATTTATCAACTTTTCTTTGGAATTGAGACCAAAATCTAGCAATTGTCTCGTTATTTTGTTCTGGGTTCATATTTCCAGGTGTGGATTTTCTTCACAGGTAATTATTCAGGCTATAAATATACAAAATTTAAAGATACAAGCATTAGTAATATCTTGTATATAATAAAAAATAATAAAATATTACAAGATTATACAAGATTTACAAATACACACACAAATCATGCTCACTAGATTAGGCCAACCAATTTGCACATTCCTTCCCAAATCATGTTTCCTAATATTTTTCCTCCACAATAATTTGGACTTAGTATTTTAATGTGATTAAGGTTTTTAAGTTCATAATTGGTTATAATGCAAAGTTGCAAAAACAATAATGTTAACATTAATAATCAGCCACCATTGATGAAATTTTATTAGTAATCAACCACCCTTCATAACAAATGATAATTTTGTTGTTTGCCAAAATAATTAATTATGATTATTTTGGTGAGCTTAATCATGAATGGTTATCATTAACAACTTGACCAGCCCAATTACATTAACAACTTGAAGAACATGCTCACATATCAAGTTAGTGATATCTTCAAAGGTGTTCTTAAGCATCAAGTTGATAAATTTAGATATGAACAGGCTAGTGTTAAAAAATGGTATATGCAATTCTATTTATGGGGCACAACCATACTTATGGCATAACTGCACTAAAAAACATTTTATGGGATGCATATGGCAAGGATTAGAGAAATGTGAAGTGGTGGTTGGTAGATGTGAATTGGAAACAAATAAGTGAGTGTGACAAAGGAGCCATGTTAAAGAAAGATCATAAAATAATTTCTAGCAATAGGTGAAATTAAAAGCTAGACTAAGTACTTTTACTAATATTATTAGTTAATCCTAAGATAAGGTAAGTGGTACTCCTTTCCACATAAGAATTTGTAATGACCTAGAATTAAAATAATTATGTCTTTTCCCATTTATTTATTTTATCTTCCTTGACAGGAATGTCTAAATGCAAAAACATATCAACAAGTGACATGTTCTTGTACTTGGTTTTTCATTATAGCCCAATTCATATCCATATCTGCACTACTCTTTAACACATTTGTCTTCTCCTCATTTTGAATTTACAACATTTAGAATTACTTTTGCACATTCACAATTAAACTCAAGATCGTTGATGTATTTTCCATGGCTCATTTCTATATTCCTTTTTAGATAGGAGTGAACTTGAAATTCAAATTTCAACTTCCCTACTCATTTCAACAAGCTGTTTATAGTTGCCTAGTACAAATTTTGTGCAACATGTTCACAAATTTAATGTGCACCTTGATTTTGTTTTTAAAACACACTCCAATTCTAAAAGACAATAAACAAACCAAATTTTTACCATCAATACATAGGTTATTTATGTGTTTGGGAATGCTAATTTTTAGTATCATTCATACCATTAATCCAATCCACCAAGAGGTTTGACTTTGGAGAAAATGCTTGCTTATCAAGTCAATAATCTCCTCAAAGATATTCTTAAACATAACCTTAATAAATTTAGATATCATAAAGATACATAACTCTTTAGACATACTTATTAAATCATTGTCACAAATTACAAATCACATTTTATATGACATATTAGATTCATAGTAAATTTAAGATGAGTATATTCCCTTTTTATATGAGATATTAGATTCATAGTAAATTTAAGATGAGTATAGATAAATTCAATTTGACATCACCCATTTTCTTAAAACAATACAAATTTTGAAACACCATCAAATTTTAGATGAAGACAAATAAATTCAACACAACACCACCTTTTTTTTTCCAAAATTGTATCATCAATCCCAAAACTAAACAAACATATTCCTCTCATATAATTTCCATAAGAATATTCTTCATCCATATATTAGTGCTTAATTTACTCCATGTACTCATTATATAAAATCAATGCAAAAGATTTTTCATTACAATATTATTTATTTGGAAATTTTCTAGAATGCCAAAAGTCATCTGCTAGTTTCACAAGTTTAAAAGCATAAAAGGATTCTATTTAGGGATTAAAAACCCTAAAAAAATAATCCAATCCACCCAAAAATTAGTCCAATTGATGGATCTAAAACTAAAAATTCAACAAACCAGTTTTATATTAACTAAACAAAACTCAAGGAATTATAATATGGAAAATTTGGGTATAGGTAGGTAGGGTTTTAACAATGTACCTAATAGAGATCCTAAACCAACATTCTCTACCATACATATGAATTGATAACAATATAAATTTGGAAATGCTTGAAATTAGATAAGATGAAATACATACCTCATAATAAATATGATATGGAAATACCCATTTTTTGATGTCTGTGTTTAGTTTCAGGAAATTCTGCAACCGAATCTGGAACAGGAAAACAGAGGTGAAGAAAACCCAAAATTTTTTTTCAATTATGAGGGAGGTCATCCTTGACCCAAGGATCGGGGTAAGATCTTACCCTAGGGTACAATCTTACCCCTAAAAGTCATCCTTGATCTGCACTGCTCCGACAGAAATCCTATTCGTGGATCTTGGAAGTTTGACGAAAAGGGTACTCAGATCTACTTTGCAACTCCTGAAATAATGACTATAGATATCTAAAAATGGTGTTTTGGGGTGGCTATATAGGGTTTTTCCTTAGTCAAACCCCCATTTTGGTGATCTCCACCTCCACGAATAGCCGAATGTAAAAGAATATGTGTGTGTATTGAATGTGTAATGCCAAGATCTAATCCTCTAGATTGAAACCCTAGCATGAATTGATATGAGAAAGCAATGCATACATTTGAATATGATAAGAAAGCATACCAATCCCCAAGGATAAAGTACTCTTACCAAACTCATAATCCATAATTGCTACCCCATGATTGTATCTTTGAATGCTTGAATATTGAAAAGGGTGGATCAAGAAAGAAGGAATCCCTCTTGCTCCAAATGAATGTCCACAATGGTTTGTCTGCAAAAATTCTTGATATCAACAATGGATTTATCTTCTATATCATCCTCTTGCAATCTTGCATCTTCACTTCACCATCGCTTACTTGCTTGATGCAATCTTGATCATCTTGTTGTGTCTAAATGAAGGCAAGAGAGAGTCTTTATATAGAGGTTTCAAGGTGAGCCTCCTCAAGAAATGTAAAGGCCCATAACTCAAATTTCACCTTGTATTATGGTCCAATAAAAATGACCAACTAAGGAGGGAAAATAATTAAATGAATTTCAAATTAAAACCCTTCCTCATTCAGATCCGGAAGCCCGACATTGATTTTGGGGTCCTCCGGGACCAAAATTTGAAAAGGGGGATCAAATCATGACAAAGATCAAGGAAAACCTTGACTTTGACCTAGGTCAAAGTTGACCTCAACATTGACCTAGGTCAAAGTCAACCTCAACCTTGACCTAGGGGTCCAGATCCATCTAGTGTAGAGAACAGGAGGTCCCAAGGATGCCCAGAGACTTGGAAATGATGACAGAACAGGTTAGAGTGTTAGAAAAGGACACAAAGGCCTATGATGAACATGATGAAGGATAGGAGGACCTATTTCTAGATCCTACTTAGAAAATAGAACCATAGAGAAGGGAAATCAAGGAGGATCCTTGGAATCCTAACCCTAATTTCACCTAGAATGAAGAAATCAAGTGCAAATGCATGTCCTATATGAAAATCTATCATGATAAATGAAAGAAAAGAGAATGATAAACCTATCAAGATGGAAGTGCTTCCATTTTAAGATGATACATTTAGCCCCCACTTTAGGTTAGATATGACACTACATGAATATGCAAGCTAAAGTAAGAAAATATCATAGTAAATAAAAAGGATACAACCAAGTCCTTGATGTAGAGATCCTACAGAAAACTGTTAGAACCTGCAACATGTAAGGTTAATGATAATCCATAAATCACCTAGAGCTTACTAAATGAAAAATTGAGAAGTGCATAAAGCCCCTTATGCCCCCCTATTTTTGCTTTCTCCTTCTGAAGGGTGAAACAGGGTGATGAGGATAACCTTATACACTGGATATGTACTTTGTTGAAAAGTCATTTCCTAAACCAATTATAAGGATTCCTAACCTTAATAAACTAATTCGAGGAGTTAGGTATCTGGATCATGATTCCAATGCCATTGATGGCACTGAAAATGGAGTTACCGAACTCAAGTTATGATGAAAAGAGTGAATGCCTATCTAAATGCATAAGAAGGGAAATTTGAATTTAACACGAGTAAACCCTAAGAAAAACCCTAAAAAAACCCTATGTATAAGTGTAAAATGGATCTTTGATAATGCATCTAACATTCCTATTCATTATTCATTTGTATACTTGAGTTGGATTTAAATAAGTAATGTAAATCAAATAAGATAAGATACATACCTCATAATGGAATTAATCTTGAAATACCTATTTTCTGATGCCTATGTACTATCTTGGGAAATTCTGCAACCAAATTTGGCACCAAAAAATTGCAATAGAGAAAACCCAAAAAACTTTTGTCTTTCTGGCAGCAGGTAGTCTTTGACCCTGATAAAAGGTTAAAGGCTACATCAGAATTCTGAAGGTCATCTTTGACTTTGTTCGCAGATCTTGGAAGTTCTTCAAAAAGGGTATCCAAATCCAAGCTTTGATCCGTAGTCCTGCACCTGTACTTGCAAGAAAAATGGTTTTGTTTTTTGGGGGAGGGGTTTGCCTTAGTCAAACCCTGGTTTGGAATCAACCTTAATAATGAAATTGAAATAGAGAATGCTAGCAAGTAGTAGAAGTAGATCTAACAACGAAGCTATGATATTCAATAGATATGCAATTGTATTTGAAATGTAATCAAGTATGTTAATATGAAAGCTTGAACATAACATTAAAAAATTTAAATCAAAACCTCCATGATTGTATGCTTGGAATCCACCTTGAGAGAAGAATGAATGGATCTTGAAGATGAACAAAGGATCTTGAAGGAAGATCACACCACCATGATGGATAGATCTAGGGTTTGAATGATGAATCTTGAATGCTTGAACCAAATCCCTTCAATGGAGAACTTGAATGCTTGAATGGATGATGACTTGAATGCTTCCTTGAATATGCTTGATGAAATGCTTTCTTGATCTTGCTTGAGAGCTTGAGAGATTAGATTACCAAACTTGATGGAAAAAATGAGAGAGGAAGGCTTCCTTTTATAATGATCTAAGGCACAATCCTCTAGAGGGGCCACCTTTGGGAATTAAATTCTAATTAGGCCTCAACCCTTTAGAAATGGACCTAAATTAAATATAATTTAAGAGTTTACCATTTCGAAGACCAAAACAGCCAACCCGGAAGCGGGAAAACAAATCCTTTCAAAACTCGACATCCGGAAATTATGGGACCTTGAAATTTGAACCCTAGGTAAAGGACAATGTAGACTCTACCCTAGGTCAGGGTCGAGGTCATCTTTGACCGTCAAGGTCATCTTTGACCTTGAGGTCAAAAACCTCAGGACCTTAATCTAGGGTGCTAGGAAATGTAGAAAGACAGTGAAAACAGGGGAGAAAATTAGGGAAAAATGCCAGATCAAAGCTAGGGACCCATTCAAGGTGCTTGACATGATCCCAAATCACTTACTCAGAGGGATACATGCTCTTAACATGGAAGTGCTTCCATTTTAAGAAGATACATTAAGCCCCCACTTTAGTAAGAGTATGGACTCGATGCAAACTCTTGGTAAAGGAGAAGAAAAAGGATATCCAAGTGGATTCCCAACAAGATAAAATAACACTTAGCTAAGGACACAAGCCCCCAGGCTAAGGATTATAACTCAACATACACACACAAGGATGTGAAACAAGAAAACCAAAAGAACAGGGGTTAGTACTTAACAACCCAAATCAATTAGCATAAGAAACCTCACTAAGAAATATTTCTCATACTAATATCATATTTGGAAAGCTATCATAAAAGCATAAATAATTACATAATAAAGACAAAAGAAACACTATAAATAACATAGCTTCATGATCCAGTCCTACTAGCATGAAAGCAAAAAGAAGAAAAGAGAAAGTGATTACCTCACCCAATAAGATGCCCACCTTACTGTAAATCACCCTGGAGGGGGAGCCCAACAGGTTCACCCATAAAATGTGCCTTGAAATTGTAGTGTGTCTTCTTACGGCTTCTAAAATATCTATAGATCCACCTTCTTGTATCACTATGAATATGAAATGCATGTCTCCTTAGGATTTAGCAACTTATGTGCGTTACCTTAGGAAGATTTAACATATTGGAAATGCGTGTCTCTTCAACATTTAGCAACTTATGTGCGTTACCTTAAGAGGATTTAGCATATTTGAAATTGAAAATGCACATCTCTTCAGGATTTAGCAACTTATGTGCGTTACCTTCTGAGATTTAGCATGTCGCAAAAAAAAAGGTTAGAACAAAAATACATAATATAGAATGAGGGAGGCTGTATATATGCCCCCCTCCTTAATATGGAAAAAACATACTATTTTGACATGTTAAGGAAAGAAAAGAATAAGGATAAAACCTTCTTCAACATCAAGACAATATCCATAAACAACACCCAGTGCAAGCCAATAAGGTCACAACTCCTATGAGACCATGGAAGCTACGAATGCAAAGAGATATCATGCAAGAAGTGAAAAAGTAACCCTTGTGAGGGATAGCACACTATTCAGTTTCCAAGGTGAGAGATATATCAACCATAGAAACCCAACCTCAAAAAATGAAATAGGTTGTGATTGAGGACAAAGATCCTCAATGCAAACCAAAATTTTCATGTATGATTGGATATTACATAATAGATAGATACTGCTTAACCAAGGAAAGAGGTGAATCCCAGAAAGACAAAAAAGAAGTAGATGACATCCTTTCCCCCCAAGTGTGGGAACAAGAATGGAAGGGGACCTATTATATCATTCGCAACACTATACAAGACAATGAGCCCCCAAGCACTAATACATTTGGGGTCAAATTGCAACGATAATTTGCGATGGCGGGCAAATGTTATATGTTTTTGGCTTTTTTTTTTTCAATTATAACCCGACAATGTCTCAATTGCGACGTTAACGGGATATAAGAAAAAAAAAAGAAAATGTTGGTCATTTCTATGTTCAATAGCATCGAGAGGGATTTTTGCATCCGTTGGATAATTTATATGTTGGACGAGGAGATCTTTGCGGCCAGGCATCTCTGCGGTGAAAGGCATTGTACATTCAGAATCCAAAAGGCTAAGAAAGGTATGATTTTAAACTTCACTTCCTCCTTTTGTGTCGCCCTCTCTTCCCTTTATCATGCACTCAAGTACTTCAGGCGTCACTTCTGTATTGTACACTAATTCGTATCAGTGCCTCCATTAAATGGAACACTGCCCCTTAAACTCTTGATAGCATTGATAGGTGAAAGCTTTGTTGTATTATTGTCATACATTATTCTTTATATTTCTAGGTCATAAGACCAATCATTAACATTGTGCTTCATGGAGATTCTAAAAATGCCTTGGACTGTGCTTTCAAATGATATAGTCACGAGCCCAGCTAGGGTTTACAAATATCATTTAAAAACCTAAACATTCCTCTGACGATGTCCTTCATTTCAACAAAGCACTCAACACAGTGCACAAATCTGAAAATGCCTTGTAGAAGGCTCTCAAGACTGCACTAAGTCTTTTGATAAATCTACATGTTTGTCACTGGGGTGTAACTATTACCATTTTAGTTACGACGACAATTCGATGGTTCTGCATCACTTTGTATGAAGTGTTTAAGCTGTAGAAGTACAATAGTTATAGAATGGTTGTTGAGAATTTATGGATATTCTAAAGTTAACCAACTAGGGCATGTCATGATATCCACTGTATAAAAGTGCACTAAAAAATAGTAGTGTTTAAAAATTATGTTATGATTTTTTAATTAAAAATTCTTTTAACTATCAATACACCAAATCATTTTGTATGATCAGTTAAAGCTGTAGAAGTTCAGTAGCTAATAGAACGAGGGTTGAGCATTTTTGGATGGGATATTCTAAAATTACATATTTGGTTTGATAAATATACCTTCTAATTTTTGTTGAACTTTCACACCAAGGAAATAATGCATGGGTCCTATATTTGACATTTCATATTTCTGTTTCATTTCTTTCTCCATGAGAGCTTTGTTGTTACCTATATAAATAAGATCATCGACGTAAAGGCAACCAATGAGAATATCATAATCAATATGTTGAACATATGAGGTTGGCTCTTAGTTTCTTCTACTAAATCTCTTCTTCAAGAAATAACTGCCAATCCTTGTATACTAGGCACTGGGAGCTTGCTTCAACCCATAAAGTGTTTTTTCTAAAAACTTGTAAACTAATTGTTCTTTGCCTAGAATTTCATAGCCCATAGGTTGTTGAATGTTCCACATAGACATCCTTATCTGTATAACTATTAAGGAAGATAGATTTTACATTTATCCGAGATACTAGCCACTTGTATTGTGTAGCAATAGCCAATATAATCTTGATTGTATCAAGTCCAAAAATTGTAGCAAAAGTTTCTGTAAATTGCTTGAGGTGTTTGTGCAAATCCTTTGGTGACTAGTCTAGCCTTGTGTCATTCTATTGAACCATCAACATGATATTTCACCTTATAAATCCATTTGACATGAATCACTTGTTTATCTTTGGGAAGTTGCAAATAATTTCCATGTTTTATTTTTATTAATGGCATTCATCTCATCATTCATAGCATTAATCCATACTTTTCCTTTGACTACTTTTTCATACATAGAGGGTTCCACTTGAATTGTACTAAATAAAGAAAAATTAACGATTGGTTTTATATTGTATTCCTATGATAAATGTCAAATAGTCTTTGTGCATTTCTTGAAGAGCTTGGAGTTTATGCTTAATGCAAATTATCATCAGAATTTCTGCTACTAGAATAACTTGGTGGACTGGAACTTGAGCTCCTATTAGAGCTTGAACTTCCACTTGAACTTGTGGGGAGGAGGAACACTGCCATCTTCAATGCCCATGATTATTAGTATATTTTTTTGTACACCATTTTTCCATTGACAGACTCTCCCTTCATCAAAAACATTTTTTGTGCTAGGATTATAGCACCTATACCCTTTAGTTGCATTGGAATATCCCACAAGGATACAAAGTTGGGATTTTGTATCCAACTTCGTCTGCCTTTGAATTGGAATATGAATAAATGCAAGACAACCAAATACATGAAAATGAGCTACAAAAGTATTATGACTACTTTGAGTTTCCTTTGAGTGATGTTCTTGATTGATTTTGTGGGATCTCAATTCAAATTATATACTATTGTTGCCACAACCCCCTAATAACGATTTGGAAGACATTTTGATTACAACATACTTCATGCCATTTTCATAATGGTACCATTCTTTCTTTTTTGCATTACCATTTTTTTGGGAGTATAAGCCATAGTAAATTCTCTTTATGACATAGTTGTTGCAAAATAAAAAAACTCTTTGGAAGTAAATTCTCCCCCTCTACTTGTTTGAGTATTTTATGATAATACCCAATTTTCTTTTCAAGCATAGCTTTATAATTCTTGAAGCATTGAAAAGCCTTAGATATCTGCATAAGAAAATAAACCAACGTGTGGCAAGGAAATCATCAATAAAAGTTAAAAAATAAATATCCTTACCCAATTTCTCCTCTTGCATATCACCACAAATGTCAACACACAAGCTCTATTGGAGATATTGCCCTCCATGATTTATTCACTGAAAAATTATCATGATGGTGCTTGTGCACACCTTGAACAAATTTCTTCTTTGGATTTAATTGTAGGAAGTCCTCTAACCATATTCTTCTTGTGAAGCAAACTTAATCCTTGAAATTTAAATGACCGTATTGTTGGTTCCATAACCACGAATCATCCGTTATTACCATGAATGCATGCATCTTAGTGGAAACCAATGGGAGAGGAAATAATATATTCTCTATCATACAAGACTTTGCTACAAGCGATATTCATCTGATTTATTAAATATCTTGCTGTGGTTATCTTCAAATACACTTTTGTAATTTTATGCTACTAGCTACCCAATATTCAAAAGATTATGTTTTAGTTTTGGCACAAGTATCATGAATATAATAATTTCTCCTTGCTTAGTCTTCACTGCAAGGGTAATTTTACCCATTACATCATTTTCTTTATCGTCACTAAATTTAAGTTAGACTTCTTATGAATCATCTAATTTGACAAAGAGGGTATATTTACTTTTCATATGATTTGAATAGCTGCTATTTAGGAACCACACATTCTTTTGGTGTTCTTTTGTCAAAATGCATGCAAAGAATGTAGATTACTTTGCATCTTTGGAAGAATTTAATTAATTGTCTTTTGACTTATTCAAGTCAATCTTTTTTCCCTTCGTGTCCATATTGTTTAGAACACCTGCATTGAATGATTCAATGATCCACTTCCTATTCCTTGTTCTCTACCATGTCCTCTATTAGCTAAAATTTCCTTGGAATTTATTTGGGTGAGGGAGAGTCTTTGGAGAGTTTCTTCAATTTTTGTAGGAGATTGGAAAGCTTGCACCAAGCTTTCTGTAGAACATTGCATATACTTCTCATGAGATTGTAAAGAACTTATCTATTCTACCACTTTTAATGTGATTAGATCATTCCTTTCTTCAATGGCTATCAGCACTGAATAAAAGTGAGGAGGAAGAGATCAATATGTGTCCTCCTCACTTTGCCTTTTTTAAATAGAAATTTCATCCAAAAGATATAAATCGTGGGAGAGTTTCTTCAATTTTTGTAGGAGATTGGAAAGCTTGCACCAAGCTTTCTGTAGAACATTGCATATACTTCTCATGAGATTGTAAAGAACTTATCTATTCTGCCACTTTGAATGTGGTTAGATCATTCCTTTCTTCAATGGCTATCACCACTGAATAAAAGTGAGGAGGAAGAGATCAATATGCGTCCTCCTCACTTTGCCTTTTTTAAATAGAAATTTCATCTAAAAGATATAAATCTTCAAATTTCCTTCATGAATTTTTATTGATATTGGAGAGGAATTATTTAAAATAAAATTTAATGATAAGAGACCTTTTATATTTTCACTTTACTTGAGGCCCTCTATTATAATTTTAATCCCATTTCCTTAGTGCAAAATTCCCAAAATCCACTTAAAGAATTTAAATATATGATGGGCATTTTGGGTTTCAACTGGGCTTCATTTTGAAAAAAAGGACATTAGATAGAACAATTACAAGATGATGTTTGCATTAACAGTTAACATAGTCAAATTCAGCTGCTAAATTTAGTTCATGAATTCCTATATTGGCTTTACATTATGGGGGCTTATTATTTGGTTTGATGTTTTTATTTTTCTACAGCCCTTACTATATATGTTTTCACAAGGATCTTGAGGAGTTTTGATGTATCCCCACAAAATTATGATAGTGGAATAAACATGTTAATTCAAGAAGAAGAGAGTACTGAATGTTGATATAGACCATGAGAGAAATGCCTCTGAAATCTATTCTATGATCTCATAAGTGAGTTATAAATAACTTTTAAAGATTAAATTTAAGTGGATGCAAAATGCCTTCTTGAGCATGCCTAAACACCTCAACTAGACTAGCCTACATGGAGTTATTCAAAGAACTACGCAATTTCACCCCAAATTACCAAATTGTCATCGTAATGTCCCCTCTTTGAATAGGATTTAATTATAAAAAATAATAAAGTAAAATACAAAAGGATAAAAATAAGATTAAAATTAAAATTTAAAAGAATAAAATTAACTTTAACGAATAGTCAAAAGGCATGAAATGAAAAGTTGTGACTCCCTCAAACATGAGATATAGAAGGGAGAAGAGAAACTCATTTGAAAGGAGGCTGCAGGGAGGAAGAAGAAAGAAGGGAACATGTGAAAAAAAGAACTAATGTAGATATCTTTGAAAGTTTAAAACAGAGATCAGTTAAATGCTCAGTTCATCAACCTCAAGGTGCCTATTTCAGATGTTGGGTTTATGTATTACACAATGAAATTAAGTTAGATGCCTTAACATTGATACCTCTCCATATTTAACAAATATTTTTATTGAAGATAACTGAGCTAGTCTAGTATGGTGGCAGATTCACAAAGTTGGTCTAGTACAGTGGAAGATTCAAAAATTTATTCATTCTATAACTCCTCTTACTCTGTGCCTATTCCATAACCTTTGCCAACATACTCCTTGTTTGTGCCAAAATAGGATCTTTGGAACAGGGTATGGATATCCATCAAAGCATAATGAAAGGGGGTTTTCATGAGATGTTATAGTTGGAAATTCTATTATAGAGATATATGCAAAATGTAAAATCATAGACAAGGCACATAAATTGTTTGAGAGAATGCCTTAGAGAAACGTGGTCTCGTGGAATGCAACAATTGCAAGATATGCACAAGATGGATTTGTTGAAAAGGTTGTAGAAACTTTCAATCAAATACACTTGGTAGGTGTAAATCCTAATTTTTCAACCTTTGTCAGCATTCTCTCTACTTGTACTAAAATGGGAGTGATGCAGAGGATAGAATGATGAACCCTTTAAACAACCCAAAATGAGCAAAATTGTAGAAGTGTTCCAAGTGACCCTTCTAGGTCCTGATGGGCAAAATCTACAAATAGTCAACTCTAGGAGGTTTCAAGGCTTCAATAGGTTTGTTTTAGAATATCTAACATGTTCCAAACATCACCTTCAAGTTTCAACACCTCTGAAGTAAAAATTCATAGCAAACCAAAATGTTGTCAATGACAATTTTCAATTTCTGTAGCAGCAGCAAGGTAAATTGGCAGATATCTTTTGTTTTTCTCAAGTGAATCTCTGAAAAAACAACCTTTTCAAATACCCTTTATCCTTATATAAAACATATGTCAAGATTGGATGGGCTTCCTTTGGCAAAAATCAAAGTTTCTTCACAATGACCCTGTCTTTAACAATGGAACAACTAGTGCATTTACAAAGCAACATATAGCAATACTTAATGTATGGACTTCAAACTTTGTATAGGCTCATCAAATGCCTTCAATTAGAAAAATCCAAAATCAATTTCAGTCTATGGGTTTCCCATCCCCAAAAACCCCAATTCATCCCTTATAAACCCTTGTTCCTAGGGTATCACCAATCTCACATGTGTAATGACTTATTTGACTAATTCCAAGTGAAAAAATCAATGTTTCAACATCATAACCATGAATCAAAACTCAAACACTACCCTCCTTAAGGCAAATCTCTCTCTATAGGACTGTCCCTTCAATCCTTAACCCTTGTTTTCACCTTTTTATTGTTGGTGGCCACCAAATATTCTGGTTAGATATTCATTACAGAGTTAGAAGCATTTGTAAATGTTAGAAGAGTGCCATTCCATGAAGAAATAGTGGAAATTTCATGGGATGAGCATGATTTAATGAAAAAAAAACTACAAAATTGGTTGAAAACTATCTGCTACAGCCAGGCAGTGAATAAAATTGAACAACAAACTCACCAAATGGATTCAAGACTTGATTATTATCATCAAAAAATGTTTGGTAAGATAGCACAATACATTCCCAATCAAAAGATATGCAGAAAAACCAAGAATGCTTCAAATTGCTATTCAAACCAAGCTTTTTCTATACACTTTTCTGAGACAGTCCGTCCATTATATCTTCTAGTCCGTACAAACACATATTTATAGACCTAGGCGTGGTAACTACCCCTCTTAACCATCTCCAACTGGTTTCATTTTCTAATCCTTCTTAAAATTTGAATTATGGAGTATCCTTCCAAAATGGCTTTATAGCCGTTAACATTCAAATTTCAAATTTTAAACTACTAAACTATGCTCTTAAAGAGTTTATTGAATCTTCTGATTTATGTAATGACATGGTAAGGTTATGATAACCTATAGGACCCTATCCAATTTCTTTTCTACCCTAGGCAACCCTAAGATGCAATTACAACTTTTTTTCAACATAGAAATCCATCAAGACATTATGCAATTTCATGACTTCCAATGCCTCCATGTGCCATGATTGGTTGAAGGATTGCCCAATTGAATCTAGGAGATGCTCCATGACCTCTTTAATGCCTTAGATCTCCAATGTGCCTTTGACAAGCATATGATAATCCTACATCAATTTCACCACCTTTAAAGATGTTCTTGTCCCAAGAACCATGTCTGGCATAAATTGCTTCTTTTCCTCCATATATCTGCATATGGTGCATAGGAATGAAACCTCCTAAGGTAAAGTGTCTCTTCTGCTGATGTCCTACATGAAAAACATTCAAACATTTGTTAGAAATCATAACTCCTACCCTTGGGGCAGTCACCATTGCTGCCTTGGTTGTTTTCTTGACTGTCTGGACAGTCTTTATTGATGGAATATGGATGAAGTGACTGAGAGGGGGGGGGGTGAATCAGTCAACCATAAAAACACTTCTCTTTTAATTCTTTGCAGATCCCTTAGGATATCTTAACAATTTTATCTGTTTTAGCACTCAGTAAATAGATTGCAGTAACTTATTAGCAATATTATCTTTATATATTCATCAGCACATGTATATGATTGAGAAAGCAATTAAGAACACAAGAGACACAAGATTTAACGTGGAAACCCAATATGGGAAAAACCACCAATGTATCTAGATACTAATTTTCACTTTTCTGAAGTGATGCCCGGTTAGAAGCCAACCCGGTAAAAGGTTACAAAACACACTATTAGGTGTGACCTTGTTAGAGGATTTAAAACACCCTGCTAGGAGTGGCCTGGTAAGAGGTCTTGAAAACAATTCAATGGAATTGTCACCTTGTTAGAGGATTTACATTATGGTTGTTAAACCAACTCGGTTAAGAGATTTAGAATTCACTGTTACAATGATAAGAAGGTAACAATGAAAAATGACCTGTATAATAATGCAACTGTCTTGCTGATTATAGATCTCTGTTCTGCATAAGTCTGATCCTTTCTGATCGAATAAATCTCTGCTGCACCTCAAGGATATCTGAACATCCTTCACAAATTCACATACACCTTTCCTGCTTTTCTTCTGTAAATCTTCTGCTATGTGTATTCTACATTTTTCACATTTGACCTTTTATTTATATGATTTTAGATTTGTCAAATTGACATTATTTAGTATAACAGTCGGCTGAATTAAGCAAACTCTTTTTGCAAAAATCCTTCAAGGGCCGATACTGCTCGGTGACCATAACTTTCTATAATCATTCGGAGACCGAGGGAACTTGGTAAACATCGACAATCCTTTTCCTTCGATAACCGACTGAACTCGGTAAACACTAACTTTTCTTCGATGACCGACTGAACTCGGTAAACACTAACTTTTCTTCCATGACCGACTGAACTCGGTAAACACTAACTTTTCTTCGATGACCGACTGAACTCGGTAAATGCTGAATTTCCTTTGGTAACCGAGTGAACTCGGTAGACACTGATTTTCTTTGATAACCGAGTGGACTCAGTAAGCACTAATATTCCTGTCTAGCAGACCGACTGAGCTCGGTAGAAACTGATTGCTGCGGACTATGACATTGTGTGACATCAAAGACAATACATAATTGAGTAGCAATTTCTTTCAGACAATTGTTTCCAACAATCTCCCTCTTTGGCATTGATGGCAACACAATATGTCATATCATAAAAAATTTGAAAGAGTTAGCTCGGTTTAGATTCAAATCTCCCTCTGTCAGCAAACTTCCTGTATCCTGAAAATTCTTCCTTCTGACTATTGAAAATTTCTTGAAGTAATAGCAAAGACATAGCAAACACTCCCTCTTTGACAACACATGCCAAAGACAATTCACATATTACCGGTGAAAATTAATGTACCTCAAGTACTGATTCATATGCAATGATTCCTTTAATATGCTGCATCAACTGGTTGATTTTCAATCATGTTCTGGTTGATGCATCACTAAAACTGTATTTAGTGAGCCTCGGATAGGGGAATGACCCCTAACTTACCTCTTAGATACACAAATGCATCCTTAGGTAATGGTTTGGTAAAAATGTCTGCAATCTGTTCTTTTGTATGAATATATTCTAATCTGATTTCCTTGTCCTGTACCAATTCTCTGACAAAATGATATTTAATAGCAATGTGCTTGGTTTTGGAATGCATCATTGGATTCTTCGAAATGTTTATTGCACTGGTATTGTCACAAAATATAACAACTGGTTGTTTGATTTCAACCTTCATACCTTCTAATAGCTGTTTAAACCAAACAATATTTGAACAGTTTACTGCAGTAGCAACATATTCTGCTTCAGCTGTGGATTGAGATGTGCAATTCTGCTTTTTACTAGTCCAGGATACCAGTCTTTTTCCAAAAAAAAATGCTCCACCACTTGTGCTTTTTCTGTCATCAATGTTTCCTGCCCAATCAGCATCAGTAAACACTTTTAAGTCTAGATTGCCTCCAAATTTATACCACAAACCATATTCTTCAGTTCCTCTTAAGTATCTTAAGATTCTTTTGATTGCCATCATGTGATTTTCCTTAGGTTTTGCTGAGAATCTAGCTACTATACCGACTGCTAAGGCAATATCAGGTCTTGTATGTACTACATACTACAATTTTCCAATCATGGATCGGTATAGGGTCTGATCAACTTCTTTTGAATCATCATTTTTGGTAAGTTTCAGTCCAGTACACATGGGTGTACCAACTGGTTTTGAATCTTCCATACCAAACTTCTTAAGTAATTCCTTAATGTATTTAGATTGAGTAATGTATATACCATTCTTGCTTTGCTGAATTTGAAGACCAACAAAGAATTTTATTAAACCAAACATAGACATTTCAAATTCTCTGTTCATTTGCTCTGAAAATTCTTTGCACTGATCCTCATTCCCTGTAAATATAGTATCATCCAAAAATATTTTTGCCAATACAATTTTGTCATCCGGTCCTTCTTTAATATACAGATTGCTGTTATCATTAGCTCTTTTGAAATTAATCTGAATCAAATAGTTATGGAGTCTTTCATACCATGCTCTAGGAGCTTGTTTTAAACCGTACAATGCTTTGTGTAACCTGCAGACCATGTTCCTTTTATCTGGATTAACAAAACCTTCAGGTTGTTCAATGTAGACTTCTTCATCAAGAATTCCATTGAGAAATACAGATTTTATATCCATCTGATATACCTTAAATCCTTTGTGTGCTGCATAAGCAAGTAGAGTTCTTACACCTTCTAATCTTGCAACAGGAGAAAAAGTTTCTCCATAATCTATACCTTCTTCTTGAGAATAACCTTTACATACCAATCTAGCTTTGTTTCTAGATACTTGACCATCTTCATTCAGCTTATTCCTGAATACCCATTTTGTTCCAATTACATTCTTATCTTTAGGTCTAGGTACAAGAGTCCAAGTTTTGTTCTTTTGTATTTGTTCTAATTCTTCATTCATTGCTTCAATCCAACTTTCATTTTCCAATGCATCTTTGATATTTCTAGGTTCAAAATCAGTAAGCAGACATGTACCTTTTAGCTTGCTTCTTGTCATAGTGCCATCTGATTTGTTTCCAATGATTTGATCTGGTGTATGATGTCTTCTGACATATTTTTCTAGTATAGGTTCCTTGCCTCTTGAATGATTCATGCTGTTGTCTTCTAGGATCTCTTCTTCAGGTTGCTCGAGCTCGGTAGATATTTTCTCGGTAACTTCAGGCTGAGACTCGGTCTGAATTTCTTCCTGTGACTCGGTTTGAACTTCTTCCTGTGACTCAGTTTGAACTTCTTCCTATGACTCGGTAACTGTGCTCGGCTCGGTAGATATAGTTTTCTTACTGATAGTTGTGTCTGCCAATGTTTCAGGTTCAATGTAAACGAATCTTCTGTAGTTCTCAGGTTCCCTTTTGCTTTCTTCCTCAGTCTTTTCTGCAAACTCATCAAATTTTACATGTATACTTTCTATGACTTTGTGAGTAGATAAGTTCAGACATTTGTATGCCTTGCTTTTGCTAGAATATCCTAGGAATATTCCTTCATCACTTTTCACATCAAATTTATTTCTTCTGGATTCTTTTAAGATATAACACTTGCTACCAAATATTTTCATGTAACTTACATTAGGTTTATAGCCATACCATAATTCATAAGGAGTTTTGAATGTGTCTTTCTTCAATTGTACTCAGTTCAAGGTATGAACTGCAGTGCTGATAGCTTCCTTCCAGTACTTTATAGCGATGTTCTTTTCTATCATTAGAGTCCTTGCACAATCCATAATAGATCTATTTCTTCTTTCTGCTATTCCATTCTGCTCAGGAGTTCTAGGAGCTGATACCTATCTTTTGATTCCTCTTTCAATGCAAAAGTTGTTAAAATCATGGGAGATGAATTCACCACCTCTGTCTGATCTTAAGCATTTCAATCTTTTCCCTGTTTCCTTTTATACTCTTGCTAAGTACCATTTGAACTTTTCAAATGCTTTTGATTTTTCTCTTAAATACATAACAGTCATCATTCTAGAATAATCATCAACGAAAAGAATAAAGAATTTATCTCCAGTATAGCTTTGTATTCCAATAGGTCCACATAAATTAGTATGCACAATTTCCAAAATTTCTTTAGACTGATAGTTCTTACTCTTCAAACTAGTTTTACTCATTTTGCCAATCTGACAATTCTTACATAGACTAGTGTCAGGTTTCTTCAAAGTAGGAATGCCTCTAACCTTCTTGAATTTGCTTATTTTTATCATGTTATCAAAATTTACATGACATAACCTTTTGTGCCATAGCCAACTTTCTTCTATTTGAGCAATAAAGCATGAATATTCACTGAGATCAAGATAAAATAAGTTACCTTTTGTTTGTTTGCCTGATCCAATGAGTCTCCCTTTTTCATCCAGCAGTCTTGCTTGACCATTCATGAATTCAACCTTGAAACAAGTGTTGATTAGCTGTGCTACACTTAGAAGATTATGTTTTAGTCCTTCAACCCAATAAGCATTATCACATATGAGTTCTTTGGTTAATGAGATTCTTCCTTTTCCTTTTATACAACAAGGTTCATTGTTTCCAAATCTTACATTACCACTATCACAGTCTTCTAGATATTCAAATTTTGTCTTGTCACCAGTCATGTGGTGTGAACATCCGCTGTCTATTATCCATATATCATCTTTGCTTATATGAGAAATAAGTGCCATCTTATCTTCATCATCATCAGATTCATCTTTTATAGCAATAAAGACAATTTCTTCTTCACTATCATCAGAATCTTTAGCCATAAAACATGATTTCTTACCTTTATCCTTGTATGATTTGAAATTCTTTTTGCCATAGTACTTGTGACTTCTCTTCTCTTCTTTGACTTGCTTGTTTGGGCACCTAGCTGCAATATGTCCAATTTCTTCACATGAAAAATAGATTAAAGGAGTTTTACCTTTATACTTACCTTTCCCTCTAGAGTACTTCTTTGCAAGTAATGCTTCTACAATTTCAAGATCACTATTAGAACTTTCTTCTGATTCTTCTTCACTTTCTGACTGAACTTCTTTAATTTTCTTGTTCTTCTTTAGTGAAACCTTGGCCTCAAATGCTGATTCAATATTTTTGGAACTAGGAACATAGTTGTCATAGTTGTCTAATTCAAAAGCTGTCAATCTTCCAACTAAAGCATCCAAAGTTATATTGTGGTTTGTTTCACATCTTCTTTCTTGAATAGCTGATACTCTTATTGCATAGATAGGGAGTAATGTTCTGAGTACCTTACTTATAACAGTCTCATCTGAGATTGTTCCTCCAGAAGCTCTAATTGCACTTACACTTGCTTTGATTGTTTCAACATATTTTGCAATGTTTTCATCTTCCTTCATATTCATCTTGTCAAACTGTCCTCTTAGGCTTTCTGCTTTGGCTCTTTTCACATTTGCATCACCACCATATATTTTCTTCAGTGCCATCCACATTTCATATGCAGTAGTGCAGTCTTTAATATCATCAAATTCTTCATAGCTGAGAGTAGATGCAATGTCTATCATCATGGTGTTGTGAGTCTTTTTATCTGCAATGTCTTCAACAGTTAATGCGCCATTAAGAATTGTGTATTCTTCATCAATGTATTTGCATCCTGAGTCACCAATGGAAGTCAGATGAAGTCGCATGAGACCTTGCCATGCTGAAAAGTTATCTCTGTTGAGCTTTGGAATTTCCCTCTTGTACGATATCCTGATCTTTAGCTTAGGTCCTTGAAACCCTTCCTGCAAGCACCAAAAGCTCTGATACCAATTGATGGAATATGGATGAAGTGACTGAGAGGGGGGGGGTGAATCAGTCAACCATAAAAACACTTCTCTTTTAATTCTTTGCAGATCCCTTAGGATATCTTAACAATGTTATCTGTTTTAGCACTCGGTAAATAGATTGCAGTAACTTATTAGCAATATTATCTTTATATATTCATCAGCACATGTATATGATTGAGAAAGCAATTCAGAACACAAGAGACATAAGATTTAACGTGGAAACCCAATATGGGAAAAACCACCAATGTATCTAGATACTGATTTTCACTTTTCTGAAGTGATGCCCGGTTAGAAGCCAACCCGATAAAAGGTTACAAAACACACTGTTAGGTGTGACCTTGTTAGAGGATTTAAAACACCCTGCTAGGAGTGGCCTAGTAAGAGGTCTTGAAAACAATTCAATGGAATTGTCACCTTGTTAGAGGATTTACATTATGGTTGTTAAACCAACTCGGTTAAGAGATTTAGAATTCACTGTTACAATGATAAGAAGGTAACAATGAAAAATGACCTGTCTAATAATGCAACTATCTTGCTGATTATAGATCTCTGTTCTGCATAAGTCTGATCCTTTCTGATCGAATAAATCTCTGCTGCACCTCAAGGATATCTGAACATCCTTCACAAATTCGCATACACCTTTCCTACTTTTCTTCTGTAAATCTTCTGCTGTGTGTATTCTACATTTTTCACATTTGACCTTTTATTTATATGATTTTAGATTTGTCAAATTGACATTATTTAGTATAACAGTCAGCTGAATTAAGCAAACTCTTTTTGCAAAAATCCTTCAAGGGCTGACAGTGCTCGGTGACCATAACTTTCTATAATCATTCGGAGACCGAGGGAACTCGGTAAACACCGACAATCCGTTTCCTTCGATAACCGACTGAACTCGGTAAACACTAACTTTTCTTCGATGACCGACTGAACTCAGTAAACACTAACTTTTCTTGCATGACCGACTGAACTCGGTAAACACTAACTTTTCTTCGATGACCGACTAAACTCGGTAAATGCTGAATTTCCTTTGGTAATCGAGTGAACTCGGTAGACACTGATTTTCTTTGATAACCAAGTGGACTCGGTAAGCACTAATATTCTTGTCTGGTAGACCGACTGAGCTCGGTAGAAACTGATTGTTGTGGACTATGACATTGTGTGACATCAAAGACAATACATAATTGAGTAGCAATTTCCTTCAAACAATTGTTTCCAACATTTATTTCTGCCTGTTTGGGGCAGTACCCCTGCTATCCTTCCAACTGCTGCTACACCATCTTTTCATTTTCTTTTTCATGTCCTCTGATAGGATAGTACCAATCCCCCACTAACAATCCTTCACCACCTTTAAATCTTGTCCTTATCTCTGTCACAGAATTTAGAATTCTCTGTCCTTTATTCTCCACTACTTGCTATTCCAACTTTATGCTTTTCCCAGTTTGACCTGTATCCAATTCTCTGATTCTTCCTATGAGGAGAGATTCATTTCCCTTGCAAGGCAATGGTATCAACTCAAACCTTTTTCCATTACTCCACACTTGGTAGAATTTAGTGAAGCAATCATGTAACACTTTCCTAGAAACTTGCCAAGATCTTCCTAGGATAACATGTGCACAATTCATTTTTACAACATCACATAGAATCTGATCAGAGTACCCACCTATTGAGAAATTTAACATGGTCTGATAATGCACTATGAAATTTTGATTTTCCTCCACCCATGTAGCATAATAAGGCCTAGGATGGTGTTGAATAGGCAGTTTCAAAGCATTGACAACATCCCATGATATTAGATTGCTGCAAGTACCTGAATCTATGACTAATTTATAAACTTCACCTTGTATTAAACAATTAGTCCTAAAAATACTTACTTGTGGTGTCCATTCCTCACCTCTCCTAAACATTAAGAATTCTCCTGTCTCAGGGTCTGCATTACCTTTTGGCATTTCTTCCTTGTCTTCTTCTTGGACCAGGTGTACTCTCTCCTCTTTGTTAGGACATTGGTAGGATTGATGCCCCACCTTTCCACATGTGAAGCATGTGCCTGTAAACAAACCACTCCCTCTTCCTTGTCCACTCCTACCACCTCTCTGATTTTTTCCTCCTCTGGAATCAGAACTAGGACCTTTGTCCTTCTCCTCCCAAACCTGGTTTGTCTTTCCTCCTCTTCCTCTCATGGAAGATCCTCCTCTTGTGTTGTTGTGCCTTTCACTCCTCCTTTTCAGTTTCTTTTCTATCCTCAAAGCCATCTGATAACACTCCTTCACACTCCTAGGATTAGTAGCAGCAAACTCATCTTGAATAGCAAATTTCAATCCTCCTAAATACCTTGCAACTTTAACAACTTCTTCTTCATCCAAACCTGATCTCATACTCAGTTTGTAGAACTCATCCGTGTATGCCTTTACATCCAAGTCCTTTTGCTTTAAGCCCTGCATCTTCTTATGCATTTGAACTTCAAAATCTTTAGGAAGGAAATTACTTTTCATCTTTGAAACCATTCTATCGCAAGAAGTGATTTTAGACTTACCTCTTTTTCTTCTTTTAGCCTCCTCATGGTTCCACCATAGGAGTGCATGCCCTTTCAGTTTGGTCTTTGCCAACTTGACCCTTTGTCCCTCAGGTATATCATCACTTTCAAAATAAGCATCCATAGATGCAATCCATGCTTAAACATTTAATGTCATTATGGTTATATGAATGGATTCTTTGCCTTAGAACACTATCATCTTCAAAATCCTATATGAAATCTATATGACCATTTCATTTCTTCAATATGCCCTATGGATGTCCCTATCTAACTATATATCTTTTAATTGCATATAATAACTAATTTATGTGCTTTTTCATGACTATGTTTGACTCATATAATTGTGATCTCTCTAGCACTATGATGTCATTTAATATGTCTTGCTAAAGCTTGTAAATTTTGTTCCTTTTGCCATGTCATGTAATATGTCTTGCGTTGTAGCTTATATGTTTTGAAATTGTTGTTAGGCCTTGTAGCTTATACGCTTTGATTACTGGAGAGCTTCTAGAGCTAAGCAAGAAGACCATTGCATGAGTTATAGCCACACACTTAGGTAGATTGTCGATTGTTACTTCTCGAGTTATAGTACTTTCGACAGTTTTGCTTAGTTTGTGAAAGTTGTAGACCAAAGTTTTCATAGCCCGATTTTTGCTTCCTGCGAAGAATGATCATGTCAGATAATATAAGTGAAGAACAAAATAGGGAGACAATCGCTAGATTGTGGTCTAACTTGAAAACAAAAGGTGATGGAAAATGTTATTATCCCTGCAAAATTTGTAAGGGCTTAAACCGTAGAAGATTGCTAATCAAAATAGTTAAGAGACATTGTAGGGAGAATGGTCACATTGAAGGGGGGCATGATTATCATCCACTAGTAAGTTGTTTATTATATCATTTTAACAATTTATATACATATGAAATCACTTGATGATGAGTTGATGATCATGGTTTATTTATGTTAATCAATTTTATATAGGTTGATCTCCCCAGGGAAGTACATGATATGAACCACAACAATCCGAAGAATATGATTTTTGAAGTGGAGGAACATGGAGGTGCGAATATCCAAGGTGAAGACAATGATCCCATGGAAGATGATGATCATGCGCCAGAAAACACAATTGAAGATGATGGTATAAATACATTAATCCATGACACATTTAGTCCAAGCGTATCTGATCATGATGATGATGATAGCCTCGATGTACCTCTACTTGAGAAGGCATACGAGCCCCTATACAAAAACTCCCAAACAACTCTTCTCTCTACTGTATTGTTGTTGTTGAACTTGAAGGTTATGAATGGTTTATCCAACATAACAATGTCACGTATGTTAAGGTATGTCATATATGTCTTTATAGTTAACAAATGGTGAATAATGTACCACTAATATTGTTTATATTAACAACTTATATTTTTTTTTTGTAGATTGATAGGTGAGTTTTTGTTACCACCATCAAATATTCTACCTCTCTCATATCAAGAGTTATCTACTATTATGAAAGATATTGGAATGGAGTATCAAGCAATACATGCTTGTCCCAATGATCATATTATATATTATAAAGAACATGAATTTGCAACACAATGCCCTGTATGTCATATGAGTAGATATCGAACAGATTGAATAACAAAAAAGGTGCCTCACAAGGTTCTTCGTTACATCCCCATTATTCCACGGATGCGACAATTATTTAGGTGTAGTAGCTTGGCACAATTTATGGATTACCATGCACGCAATAGAAGTCAAGATGACATTATTTGAATCCCTGTGGATGGTTCAGCATTTATGCACATAGAGGAAAAGTGGCAACACTTCAAAGAAGAACCTCATAATCTCAGGCTTTCATTGGCAATGGATGGTGTCAATCCATTTGGAGAGATGAGATCTATTTACTCGGTGTGGCCTATTTTTGTTATCAACAATAACATTCCTCCATGGATGTCAATAAAGAGGGAGCACATTATGTTGGCAATGATTGTTCCAGGTATTTTATCATTTGATAGTTATTAATTTACATGTACTTACAAATCTTGCAGTAAAATGGTCACAATAATTATGTAATGTTACTTTTCATTCAAGTAGGTAAATATCAAGTTAAAGATATGAATGTATATATTGAGCCACTTATCGACGATTTGGTGGAGTTATGGAATGGTGTCACTATGTATGATGTGTCTAGACCAATAGGACAAAGACAATTTCAATTTCATGCAATACTTGCATGGACAATACATGATGCCCCAGGGCTAACACAGTTTTGTGGTATGTTATAGTGAATTCAAGTTGCGCATGATAATTTTAATTATAAAAATCAACATATTTAATAATCCAATTATATCATTATCTTGTAGGTCTTCAAACAAAGGGAAAATTTGCATGTCTAGTTTGTGGTCCAAAGATGAAATCTTGTCATTCAAAAAGTTTAGTAAAGTAGGTGTTTGATGACTGTAGACACTTCCTCCACAGGAATCATAAGTATCAAAGTATGAAAAAAAATCTTTTCAATGGGAAAGAAGAGACTACATCAAAGCCACGAAGAATGACACCTCACCTATGGAAGTTGGAATATAATAGAATTAATCGTCGAGGTAATGTCATTCCACCTAATGGTTTATGTTTGTAATTTATATATTTCTATTGTGATTTTTGTTTACTAATTATGTAATTGATGATCGTGAAGGTCGTCAAGGCACTACTGACAACCTTCCAAAGGGACTAAAAAGCTATCCCAGACAATTTAGTAGGTTTCCCTACTATGAGCACCTACAAATTGCACATTTGTTTGATACTATACATATTGGAAAGAATATAAAAGAGACATTGTGGAAAACATTGGATGGAAGGTGTGACAAAGAAAAAATTGTCAAAATTTGTAATGACATTCATGAATCCAATCATGCACTGAGGAATTTCATTCACTCAAATAGCAATAGAGATCAGATTAATATAAGTGCCCTTCCTTGGTTATTAACGGAGCAACAAAGTGATGCCATAAAAGAAGTCATATGAAAAATTTGATTTCCCATACGATTTGCTGTGAACATAAGAAATCTCATATCAAAGAAAAGTGAATTTGGGCCAAGGCTCAAAATGCATGATTGGCATACTTTCATCAAGGTAAGTTATGTTCTTCTGTATTTACAATATATTCATAAACTACATGTCCTGTTCATTATGTTATGTTAGAAAACAATGAAATGATTGGTTTATAATTACTGCAGTACATACTACCTCTATCTCTCCTAGAGCACTTCAACAATAACATCAAACAAGTGATATATGATCTTGGAAAATACATGAGGTAAGCAGTAATATCTGTTCAATTTGTTGTATATATTTATTATATTCGCGATTTGTTTTTCTTTCTATGTAATCTATTGTATATTATTTTGTAAAGTCTCATATTTATATATTTTTTGTGACTTGAATCTCTTAATGTAGGTGGTTGTCATCTAAATAAATCCATAAAGAAGATATAAAATATTGGAAGAGAAGAATTCCTCATTTACTGTGTGAAATGCAAAAGTGTCTACCTCCAACTTTTTTCAATGCACAAGAACACTACCTCATACACCAAGTTGAGGAGATTGAATTGTGTGGACCTGTACACTCTAGGTCAATGTGCATGGTTGAGAGGCACTTGAAATCTTTGAAGGCTTTGGTTCGACAAAGAGCAGATCCTGAGGGTTCTATGGTAGAGGGATATATGGTATACTAGACTATGGTGTACGTTACTGAATATCTTCCTAAGTTTGCATCAAATATCCATGTAGATTGCATTTGGGATCTCGACCCTTTTAAAAAATTCGAAGGGGAGTACTTGATGGGGAAAGGTAGATTGAGGAAAGTGAGAAGTAATAAATTATAAGATGTTATTATAATAAATTATTTCTTAATCTTCAAAATAAATCAGTTGTAAGTCATCTATTTTTTTTTGTATAGTTGCTCGAGAGTGGGATGCACTACATTTGTATATTGCAAACAATCTTGATTGGATGACGGTATGGATTGAACGATGTCAAAATTCTGGTAGCACATTAACATGGGAAAGTGTATCTTCATTGGTTAAAGAAGCTCATCGTAATGGAGATTCCAATGTTACGCAAAGGGAAATAGATTTAGCATATGGTTTAAGAGATTTCTAGGTATGTACAAATTTATTAATCACCCGTATGTTTATCAACTCATGATACAATAATTTTGACATGTTTCACATATTATTGCAGGTTAAACACCATAAGGGTATGTTCTGTAATGGTCAAAAATTTCGCGTCAAAGTGTTGGATGACACAAAGAAAACTTGTGATTCTGGAATAACTGCAGTCTTTCAAGTGACTAATATTTCATCTAGAAATGACTTACATCCTCGAGAGTCTGAAAATTGATACTATGGCATTTTGGATGATATACTTGAGTGTGACTTTAGTTCCTTCAAATTAGTACTCTTCTTTGTCAAATGGTACAAGCTACAACTTAATCCAAATGATCCTGATAGAACTGTTATTGAACATGATAATAGATTTATAATGGTTAATACAAGGTCATTTGAGCCAGTTGGGGATGAGCCCTATGTTCTTCCAAGCCAATGTGAACAAGTATTTTACTCAGAGGTTTGACATAAACCGGGTTGGTCATTTGTTGTTAGACATGAATCGAGAGGAAGGTCGATAAAGTATAATGCGATGGAAGAAGAAGATACCGAAGAAGTAGAAGATGATGTAGATGATGATCATGATCGACAATTATTGGATGATGTTCCTGACACAAATTTTCATGAAGAAGAAGAAGAAGTTGATGACGATGATGCTGCTACTGATGATGATGATGAAGATGATGTTGATGTTGATGATGATGATGTTGATGATGATGACGATGATGATGATGATGATGATGATGACGACAATGATGATGATGCCGATGATGAGGATGGGGATGATGATGATGATGATGAGGATGATGATGATGAAATTTAGAGGTATGCCATCAATCCTTAATCTATTTAATATTCAAACCATCAAACCCAACCATCAAACCCTCCTTCCTAGGTGTATAAGCCTAGGGCTTTACCAAAATGACCACTCCAAACACTTCCAGATCATACCAATGGATCAAACACCATTACATGGTCCTAACATGACATTCTATGCCATCAAACTCTTTATTCCTCTCATAATTGGAAGTGTGCACTTGATCTGTGTATAGGAATTCTCCTTGAGTCTCTATTGGAGATTTGATGACTATGGCAACCATTATAGGGGTGTAACAACAAGAGAAAATCCAAAAAATATAGTAGCAATTGGACTACTCTAAGACTTTGTTAGGTATTGACCTTAACATGTGCTCATAAGTTAGGTATTGACCTTAACATGAAAGTTTTATGTTCATATTTATAAGATAATGAGATCCCTAAAGATAATGTGTATGAATAAAATTTAGAAACTTACCTCTACTAAAAAGTATCATTAATAAACTTTGGCTTCACCATACAATCCTTTTTCATTCAATAACTTATGTCCTTTGTTTGCAGCATTGAGGATACATTATTACCTAAATCGATTGGTTTTAGAAAACCTCTTTTAGAGTGTCTTTATTTCTCATTCAACATATTGTCTCTATGTATCATGATCATCAAGAAGGCTTGTGTGTCACTATCACACATTGGTGCAGAATGGCATTTCTTTCATTCTTCCTTATGTGCTATTTCTTACTATCCTATTGTTGCTATTATAAGAATAGATTTTCTCTTAATTGGATAGTGAATGCCTTGGGGTTTTATGCATAGGCTTTCCATGTCACTTTACCATAGCCTCTTGATTGGTTCTTCTTCTCCTCAACATCACTATTTGCTCCTAGACACCCATTGTTATGCATTTTTCCTTCCTCCATTGTCAAGTTGTTCACACCATGTGAAGATTCCCCATTTTGTTGGCACATGCTCAAGTGAATAAGTTCTATTAAGGAAGGACTCTTTCTCAATTTCAATCCTAATGGAGTGCTTCCCTACTCATCCATTTGGTTTTCAGCATTCACTCTGTCTCCTCCATTGTTCATCTCCTACTAGGAATAGATAACCAAACTTTGTCACTCACATATCACATTATTGAAGCAAAGTTGACACTTAAGAGCATTTGGCACTCAGAATAAGCAATACCCATCAAATGTTTGTCCTAAAAACTTATGAACATATCCTATTAACTTACCTGTTGAACCAGGTTCATATACTTGATACGTTTAGAACTTGAAATCTCTTGTGAATCTACATAAGAGTTCTTCATGTGGGCTTAGATTTTCTCGTTACTGACTAGACATGAAAATAAACTATTTGGAAATATATCTATGGTTTCCTGTGATGCAGTAGGGAATGGCAATGGACCCTCTACTGAAGGCAATGATCAACAATCCTTTGGTCAATCTCAACACCTACCCACAGGGATAGACCTTATGCTTTGGTCTATCAACTTACTCACTTGGAAAATGAGTAAACAACAAATTATTTTAGTTCATCCACAAGACACCCTAGGCAAGATACATTCAACCTTCAATGGTTACTAACATGAGTTTGTCTCCATGCCAATCCTACACCTCCAACTCAACACAAGCTTCACAAATATAATGGCCTCATTAGGTATGGCACCCTTGAGATGAACAAGAGATGGGTACTTAGGCTAGGAAAACCTTCAAGACACCAAATACTCTGTAATTACTTGATTTCCAAACACATACTCCAAGGTGAGTTGATGGATTAACAAGAAACACAAATTTAAGTGTTATAATGTGTACCTTTTAATGTTTTAAATTTTTATGTGATGCTTATGATGGATGTGATTATGATTATGATGTGATTATGCTCATGATAATTGAATTACATTTGCAGGAAACTGAACCCCTTTCAGGAGCATCCCGCACAGTCTCATGGATCGATAGGTATAAGTCAATACACCTTATAGACAGTCTATTTAATACACTTATCAAAAGTAAGATTGATTTCTTCTAAGATCTCTCCCATGTGCAGGTACCATCGAATAGGTATTTGTCAGAAGTGTCTTCCTCGAGTGAGGGAAATATAGGAATAGAAGAGGAAAGTGAGACATGCAGTTTATTTAGAACAGGGAGATTAACTAGAGGTCAAAGGACTAGAAGGAAATTCAATAAAAACATGAAAATTTTCCTTGCTCAAGGGGGGTCATGTTCTTATGATGATGAGATGAAAGGCAACATTGAGGTGCCCTTGAGGTACCAACATCTACAGAAACATTGGGTACCCAAGGAACTTCCTCCAATAAACACTAATTTTTGTGTTAACAAGATGATATATCACATAGCACCATCATCATTACATGGTTTGCACCTATTTTCTATGGACGGCATAAAGGTGTCTTACAAAAAAGTTTTTGAATTGATGGAGCATGTTGGACCATGTTACAATTACAAAAGTTGGATGCATATTGTTCAATATAAAAAAAGTATGCATAGGTATGCACTCTCGGCAAATTATATACAACAACAAGACAATAATCAAAGTAAAAGTGTGGCTATATACATTGATGGAAGGCCAAAAGCAACAGGGAATATTGTGGGTTTTATAAATAGTACACGACCTGGGTCAACTATAAAGCAACCCAATTGCATATTTGAGGCACGAGAGGGAAATCGTGTATTCATCTGTGCGATAAAGTCAATATGTGTAGGGGAAGAGCTGCTTATTGATTACAATTTGAACCGCATAGATACAAATGAGGCTACTATCATGGGGGTGGTACATACTATTAAACCAACTTCTAATCAATGACTCCAACATACCATTTAGTTATTAAATTTTTGGCTAACATTTTTATACTTGATCTTTGACACAGGGGCACAATATGGAGCAACCACTCGGAGGGGATGGTGATGATATTCCCAACTTATCTACACATGAGCAGGTAACACTCATTGTAATTGTGCAAACTAGATAGAAGCAAAATGTTATTTTTTTAATGTTGTTTTCTTCATTGTTTTGGAGTAATTTTGATAATACTAATACTATTGTTGTCACAGAGGGCCAATGATCAGAGAGAGGGAAAGCAACTTGCAGTCCCTCAGGAGTCCCCCCTTGAGGAGGACCCTTTTTTTATTGATTTAGAAGAGACCGATGACCCAATCGGTTCCATTAAAAAGCTGCTAAAGAAAATTGGAAAAGAACTTTTACATTTGGCATCCATACAGCCTCAGACTCAGGAAATAAAAGAGAGGGGAGCTGACTTGTTGCACACTTCTGAAAACTTAAAAGTAAGTATTAATGAAAATTTTAATTATAACAAGAGTTCAATAATGGTTTTTATGTTATGCTCTTTTATGGCATTAATTAAAATATGGATGCGTTGTCTTTATAGAGTTATTTGCATAATTTTGAACCCCATTCCTATGATGAGGGTACTACAGGTGGTTCAGGTAGATCACATGTTCCATTCCCCACTTATGTTTTCCAATGAATATATATAGGAATGATCATAATCATTGACAATACATGCTCGAACAATCCTTTTTTTTAATGCTCTAACAATCTTGTCCATGCTAGTCCACGTGTTCTATATTTATGCATGCTCTAACAATTTTATTCTTCAGCTCCTTTCCATGATGCTATGACAACGCCACCTGCATCTAGGACAACCACACATGTCTTTCCGACTGCTATGTCAGCAACATGCAGCCTACAGGCATCAACTGTTGCACCATCTATTGGTACACAAATCCCTCTTTTTCTCTCTTTTCTTATGTGTTTAAGTGTTATGTGTTTATGATGTAGATCCCTTGATTATGTTTGTGCCATGGGTGCTCTGTACCAATTTATTTCCCTTGAAGTATTATTTCTTGGAGGCATTTGATAATGGTTTTCATTTTTTGCAATAGGAGATGCAACAAGTCCCGATGCAACATCATTTCTTGGATGTTCCCGTGTTCCTAGTATGGGAACGGTGAAGGATTGCATATTGATCATCAACAACGATGAAGGAATTCCCTTAAAAGTAGCCAAAGTTCCAGGTACTTTAAAGTTATTATTATTCTATAGTGATATAATAGTAATTTAGTTTTTGATCACTCTTCATCGACTAATGATCCCATGATTGTTTTGTAGGGAATGATGTTTTCTGGTGAAAACTTGGTGATGAGTGTTTGCAGATATTTGGGCCCACCCTACATACATGGTGGAACATCATATCCTAACTAAAACCCCAAACCACTATTTTGATTTCATATCATTGCTAGAATAGTTTTCCTTTTCATCCATTTCTTGAACTATATTAAAGGTAGCTTCACTTCATTTATGAGTCTAACTTGTTTTTTTTTAACTTAAAAGGTTGAATAACCAAGAAAAAAAGTTGAAGGATGATCTTGTAGAGAGTATGACCTAGCTTTTTGGACCTCGTGTATTCGAGAGAAACAGGCTCCTTGAAAGAGCTAGTTTATGTTTGAACTATATTAGGGACCAGTATAGGAAAAATTTACAGGTTAACCCTAGGCACGAGCATCCACCCTATGTTCCTGAGTCTGAGTGGCAGGCTCTGATTTTGGATGGAAAGTATAAAGCTAACATGAAAAAAGGAATTACACCAGTAGAGAGTAGAGCAAGGTATGTGATACTGTTGAGAATGTAATTATGTACTAATTAACCTCTATATTTATATGATCTAACATATTTCAAACTTTTCATAGATTGTCTGACACATCAAAGGCAACAAAGGCAAGACTAGAAAAGAACGGGACACACAAGCTCAGCTCTGGTGGTTTTTCAAAACTTCAAGCACGAGTTGTAAGTATTAGTAAATGAAAAATTGTATCAAATTTTTTATATATTGCAAGGAATTTTTTTTTGATGAAAGAATGCAAGTAAAATTCACCATACCAAGAAAAAATGTAGGGCTCAGAGTTCAATAGATGCCTCACAGAAGAGGACAAGAGAATTGGCTTCCAACAAGGCTATAGAGTCATGGCTAAATGGCTACGAGTTGAAATCATTGCGCAAGGTTCTAATAATGATGCATCTGAGCCACAGGTAAATAAGCTAAATGAAATTTATTTCAAATTGAATACTTTACCAATTAGTCTATTTGATGTTAAGTTCCAATATAAAGTGAGTATATCTATTTTAAGCAAGCAATGATAACAATGCGTAGGATATTGGAATGCAACCTGACAATCCTTCTACACAATCTGTGCATGATGAAGGTTTGCATGATGTGCATCCTAGTGGTGGAGGTATACATTTGCTATTAAATTTTTTATATGAAATTGCAATTGGTGTTTGGATTAACATAACATTTTGTATAGCAGCTATAGAGGATCGAGGGGTCAGTGTTCATGAGCATGTTGAGGTTGAGTCTAGACAAAATGATGTGGCCAGATCAAGTAAAGAGCGCCATAGTTATGTTCTTTAAAATAATTAAATACTTGTAACAATTATATTAAAATATTTTTAATTTAACTCTTTTATTTGTTATTGCAGAGGACTCCCCTTTGCAACAGCATAGGAATTTGAGATCATCAAAAATAGAGAACAAAACAACTGATGAGGGGGGAATTGATGATAACACTGATGCTCCTCTTAGAGCTTACATAGAAAAAAAAATTAGAAAGAAAAAAAAGAAATGATTGTCATCTACATACCTTAATTGATAATGACTGAATTTTATGTCTCAATGAATTTAATTATGTGCTAATGAATGTTCATGAATTATGTGTTAATGCAGAATATTGATGAATGTTGTGTGTTAACGAATCTAATGTGTTAATGAATGTTATCATGTGATATTGATTGAATGTTACATTTTATTAATGGTTGAAAGAATGAATGAATGTTAGATGTTAACAGGGAATGTAGAGTGATGTTAGGGGGAGGGGGGGTGGGGCCAAATGAGCTTCCACCTTCACATGGTTGGCCCTGTTTAGTAGAGAATATTAAACTATTCTCGAAACAAAGTGAAGCTCAATAAGATACTAAATATTTCTCTATTTTGTCAAATTTATACTTTTCGAAGTCTTTTGAAGATTTGTATCTGATAGTACTCTAATACCCTGTGACTACTCTAAGGTTCTTGGTACATCTTCTTGTAGGTAATTCTTCATAAACTCAGAGTAGAGTTTGAGGCAGAGGAACGGAGGGAAAAATCTTTTTCCAGGTAATTCTTCATAGACTCTTCATTATTATTGTATGTAAGGAAACCCAACACATTCATTTCCTTCATCTTTACCACATTTGTACCCTCCATTTGAATGGATTCAGTCCCATATCAGGAGGAAATGGTGAAATAACCATCATAACAATAGTAATATAGAGAAAGTTTAATTGGTCTTTTCATATGTCTATCTTGTGCATTTAGAGATCATGGCACGTCATGAGGCTATATTTCTTTGAGCAATTCAGTCAAACAATTCACACGCAATGTCTATGGTTCTACATTCCTTTACAGAAATTCTGTCAGAGTTCATGAGCTAAGCCTAGGGTTCCACATTCCACTACATACAAATTTGCCAGAGCATTTCCAATTTCTAACTATACTTCACTTACAACCTTAAAATAAATATACCCATTGTATTAATAATTTATTAATTTAGGAAGAGTGATTTTGGCTGGGTGAGCAGATACAAAATTGTTGAGGGAATGGCAGTGCTGTCTGCACCATGATTGTAATCCAATTCAATGCGTATATTTTGATATAGGAAATAAAACCTTTAGTTGAGCTCAAATATTTCTTTATAAAAGATGGTTTCTTTAAAGATGAATAAAATAATTATAGATTCCTCCATGTTCTATACTTCGTTGTCCATTAAAATATTGTGTGTGCTAAAAACATGATTCACAAATTAATGTCTCAAAGGTCATTGCTTAAAATTATTCTGTGCTAAAAACAAAACATTCATTTGATATCATGGATTTATAAAGCCTAAATGTTTATTACACATATTTTGACCAAATGTTAATTATAGAGTTCTATTGATAAACAGTCATGTAATGGATTTTTTTTATACCAGCACTAAGTTGACATACAAGCTTATTTGGGGTTTGCTATACTTTTACTTCATTGCAGGTTATGTAGCTCAACAGTTCACTGACCTCATAGGACATACAATTGCAATGCCCTATTGAGTATCTGGTATGTCTATAGATGTCTTTCTCTACATTATTTTGTTGTAGCATTCCATTGTTTATTGACTTTCAAATATTTTATGGAACTTACACTAGTAAGGCCAAAGTATCAATTAACCGATCTTTATTGTTTATGTATTTTACCGAGTACTGAAGTTTGTTTACCATGTGGAATTTAGTAATTTTAATTCAAGGTGTAATATTATTTTGGATTCCTTGTTTTTGGGAACATTTGTTGGTTTTATTCATTTTCTTTAATATTTAAAATGGAGTAGAGGGATACAATTTTCTTTAGCATCAAGTTTCATGGAATTTTTAGTATTAAAATTTTAAGAATGTTTAAAATTTTATTGGGTGGGTGCTATTGTCATACATAGAAAAAAAAAGTGATTGTTTCTTGTGTATATCGTTCCTTTAGACTTGACTAGAATCTACTATATTATTAATAGTCTGTTATGATTCTTAATAAGAATAATATGAAATGATATTTCAGTTCATCTTTTAAGTTGTTTCCAATTCAAGAATTATATTCAGTAGGGATATAACTAGGATTGTGAATTTATTTTCGCTAGATTAGTAACCTTCCTACAATGCCATGGATGCTGTCAAGACATAAAACCCCATGTAATACAAATCTTCCCTAGAGATGCTATTCACATGTAAAATAGCTACCCCTCATGTTTAGAAAAAAATTGTTTCAAGCATTATGGGATCATCCTATTCAGTTACAAATGATTAGAGCATAGTTATGAAAGAGAAGAGCCAAATCATGTCTAAGATACAAAGATAAACTATTGTCCTGGTACAGATCCAAATTTTGTATGGACTATTTTTTTCTAGTTGCCTTGGTTTTTTTGATGTTTTAAAAAGGGAAAATTCACAATTGGGGAAATTTACCAGATATTGTTTGGTAGTGCACCTATATTGGCGACTCCCATAAAATCTCATGAATGCTGCACTTTTGCGAAATGAATCCATCTACTCAAATTTTAGCATAAAAATGTGAAACCCTAAACTCAAACAGTTCTAACCATTTTATCTCTGTTTCCACTAACACTTGTCATCTTTAGATGATAAAAGAAAGAGCTTGAAGTCTTGCAAAAACATTACTAAATTTAGAGGTAGCAAGAAGCTCAATGATAGACGTAGCATGTGTTTGGTTAGGTATTCATGTGAGCACAAAAGAAAGACCAGTCAAGTCACTCAATCAATTCACTCCCAATAGGCCTACTACTAGGAAATACGTAATTCAGCAGCAAATATGCTAACCAGATAGGACCACATTAATAACATCTTAAATTCATTTATGTTGTCCATAAACACTTACATTTTAATTGAACCATCACGCTTTATAAAATTTATTTTTTACTCTTAACTAATCAAAGATTACCATTCATAAAGATTGATAAATAGTCAACAGAGCATGATTATTCTACAAGAAATGCCTTTGTTTTGGGTAGTTCCCATCCGTCAAGACTGGAAAACTACAGGTAGGCTTATTTTACTGTGAGTTTTAGCAGTGGAATGGTAGTGAGAATATTTGAAGACATCAAGGATGTAGAGTAGTATTCAAACATCCAAATATTGTTGCAAGTAAAATATTGTTAAACAAGTCACCTTACTAGTTTTATAAGAAAATAATAACACCCATATACACATATCTTCTCCTTGATAATTTGCATATAAAGAATCACCTTGATAATGTGCATTTAAAGAATCACCTGTTAAGATAAAGTAAGCAATTGAACTTTTAATGAGGATGAACCCCAATATTCATTAAAATAAAGCTACATAACACATACACCATAATTATTAGCATTAAAATAAATATTTAATTTTCATTAAATTGAAAATTAGTTCATACATATTTCTTATACAAATAATGATATTATAGGGCCTACATTTATTTCCCCTATTCTTTTAGAATTCGAGCACCTTCAACCTTCCTTGGTAGTGGATGCCTCCACGTATCTTAGGCTCCCAAATGAAAATATAAATTATCAAAAATAGTACAATTCTTATCCTTTATAAAATATTCTTCCTATCATCTAACCATAGCTTCTCATTTAGATAAATTATTATATCTTGTTCTCATCTATGTAGCTTTCACTCATCTATCCTTTTTCTACCTTCGTCTACTACTCTATATGTTCACCCTCAGTGTTCCTATATAATAAAATGTTGTCCAAAAATTTTATTTGACACACTTGCGTCATATTTTTGATTATGTTAAACAAAAAATTAATTGTATTCTAGTCAATGATGCCTTCATGGGATTCTTATGATATTCTGGATTATTTAGGAAAGATAGTTATTTTTAACTCTTTTCTTGTTCATTCTTATGGTAGAGGCATTAGGTATGTGTATAAGTAAAAATTAAGAGAATGAAGATAAACGGATTTTATTTTCATAATGGAAATGAATCTAGTTTTTCATTTCAATTTTTGTGACACAATTTTTTGGGGGAAATTTCAATTATAAGTATTCATTGGTATGGTTATCAAATGTATTATCAGTATTATGGTTATGAAGAAAGTATGTGAGATTTTTAGAGGATATTGTGAATATATTTTCTAATAAGTAACTAGTTTTTCTGTGTTATAAATGTTTTGATGAAATCCATTTGAAGCTATCATCTTTGAATGGGAAATATTTGAGCCTTCCACACTATGCACACTTACAATTAAAACCAACAATCTGAGAATAGATATATACATAATCACCCTTATATGTATGAGATGCAGCATCATAAATATGAAAGTTAAAATTAAACAAATAATTTGAGAGAGCATTGATTTTCACATATAAACCTTTAAAGCTGATATTAAAACATTACCTGAGGCAGTACTTGCAGAAGCACTATCATCTTTCTTTCCATCAAAATACTCTTGTACTTTCTTCAACCAATCAGGATCTTCAATAACTCTGCCTGGTGTCAGAGAAGCAAAAACTTTGTTACCTTGCACACTGAAAGTAATTGAAGTTTGGCCATAAAATTTGGACCCTTTTAAAGTTTGATACGGAGTAGTGATAGAGTTATACACCTTCACTCCATGGATATATGTACTTCTTCCCCAACATTGTCTTTCTCTTTAGCCACTCCCACCCTTTCAATGCTTTCGATAATTCCCTAAAGTAGAAACTCTCGTCTTTAAAGTGCCCCAGCCAAGGCATTGCTGCACAGCCATTTTTAAAATTTTTTTTATCTTGAATCCGTCACAATTGTGACTTTGACCTCCATAATTATGACGGCGTCACTATATTGGCGACGCCCAAATGCCGTCGCAGTTGCTTGGGTGTTCATCGCCATTGAGACGTATACACATAGAATTACGATAGATTTGTTGTATTGGTGATGCCCAAATGCCGTTGTAGTTTTGGTGGGTGTACGTCGCACTTGCAATGGTTACACATAGAATTACGATGGATTTCCTATATTGGTGATGCCCCAAATGCCGTCGCAATATCAGGCAAGCACATCATAAGTACTATGGTATTTGTCGCCATTGCGATGCTAATATAAGGAATTACAACGGGGTTGATGTCACAATGAAGGGGTTGCATAGCGATGGATTGAAGTCATAATTGTGATAGAAAAGGAAAGACGTCATATTTTGTGACTAAAAAATAGCGACGTCTATTACTGTCGCAATTGCAACACATGGCTATCTCAATTGTGACACATAGCCATCGCAAATCGATGCCAAATTTATTAGTGAAGGATTAGGCTAACATTGTTTACATAATGTGGAGCTCTATAATAGGAATGTGAATGTTATTTAGAGACAACATGATTGAAATACAACTCATTGGCACATGATGATGAAGGGTGCTCCCCTTAATACCACAAACACATAACAAAAATAGAGAAACAACAACAATATGCAAGAACAGAAAATTGGTTTCTTATTATCTCCACAAATGTGGAATTACAAACTTTCAGAATTACAATATGCAAAGCCACATGGGCATTCCCTTACAATATTCTGTAGGACAAAGCCTCGAATCAATACCCAGATCTACTACCTAGAACTATTCTGAACTGCCTAAGACAATAATACAGCCTTCCTTATATAGGCAATTTTTCACCGCTTGGGAAGGTTCCAGAATTTTAGCCAATAAGGCCGACCAAACTTAGAATTATTTTTATTTTACATTTCATTACATCATAGTCGGCTCAAAATAAATTTTGAAACCCGAACAGAAATTTTGAAGAAAAAAATCATTTTCCACCATTTCAAGTGACCCAACTTCCGAAGACCATAAGTCATCACCAGTTGACCCGATTGACTATTGTAACCCCATTTCGGAAAGGGCGCGAGGAGCTCTACAACACTTAAATTAAGCAAGCTTCATTCAGCCCAAAATTCGACCTCATCCGGGGCCTCTAAAGCCTTCAAAACTGAGTTCAAAGTTTCTGTCCCCTGCTGCCAATACCGAAAATCTTCAATATCTTCCAATATACACTTGATCTGGCAATGAAACTTTACTGGCAGACTTATATGACCAAAATGAACCTCCAAGAAAGAAATCAGATCATTCTGAGCACATACGAAAAATTACCAAAAATAGTAACTTTCTATAAATAGCAGCTCTGCACAAGATAGCCCTTATTGAATTCAAAAAAAAAAAATAGAAATGTTTTTGGGTGATGCAAGATTGCTCTTACACCCAGGATGCTCCTGCATCAGACACCCAGGGTAATTTGAGAAGTGACCCTGTCACGACTCAGGTGTGCAGAGGAAAACCAAGACGGTTAACCTCCACCCTTGTTAGCCATGATGAATCTTCAATAGGTCGTCCTTTCCACTTGACTAGATATTCGTCATATGTCCTGTTCCTTGTGCTTCTGCCAACATGACTGTCCAGTACATCTTCGATCTCCTTAGTGTCTGAACTAGTTGCTGGAATACTCCACTGTGCTGCTGTGATCTCATCTTCAACACCTCCTTCATGATACTCTGTCAAATCTGAAATGTTAAACACTGGTGAAATATTTAGCTCAGTAGGCAATTATACCTCATATGCGTTTCCTGAATCATGTTTCTTCAGTATCTTACATGGTCCAAACTTCTTCATTTTCAGCTTGTTATATGTACCAACTGGAAACCGCTCCTTCCGCAAATGAACGATGACTTCATCTCCAACCCGAAATTCCTTATACCTCCTTTTCTCATCTGCCTTAGCCTTATACTATGCGTTCATCTTGGTAATATGCTTCCTCACCTCCCCATGGATGTTCTTCAAGTGTTCTGCAAAATCCTCAGCTTCAGCACTACTTATTTCTCCTTTATCTATCTTCCTTAATTCAGATGCATTTCTCGGACTACTTCCAAATACAATCTGGAATGGTGATTTACCAGTGCTCCTGTTGATAGAATTATTGTATGCAAATTCCACCTGTGGTAAAATCAAATCCCATCCTGTTGGCTTATCTCCAACCAAACATCTCAGCAAATTTCCCAAACTTCTATTCACTACCTCTGTCTGTCCATCAGTCTGTGGATGATGTGATGAACTGAACTTCAAATCTGTCTTTAGCTTCTTCCACAATGTATGCCAGAAATATCCAACAAACTTCGCGTCCCGATCTGAAACTATGGTTGTTGGCAAACCATGTAGTCTCACTACCTCTCTGAAAAACAATTCTGCTACATGAACAGCATCAGTAGTCTTCTTGCAGGGAATGAAATGTGCCATCTTTGAAAATCTATCAACCACCACAAAAATTGAATCATGTCCCCGCTGAGTCCTCGGTAA
Source organism: Chamaecyparis obtusa (assembly GCA_027943335.1). NCBI lineage: Eukaryota > Viridiplantae > Streptophyta > Pinopsida > Cupressales > Cupressaceae > Chamaecyparis > Chamaecyparis obtusa. The sequence continues at coordinate 1,456,302 of BSBK01002404.1, read as the reverse complement.
ACCAAGAACAAAGTCCATGCTAATATCCTCCCAAGGCTTCTCTGGTACAGGTAATGGCTGATACAACCCTGTATTCTACTTCACTCCTTTCGCCATCTGACATACTCTGCAACTCTGTACAAACTTCTTCACATCTTGCTGCAATTGTGGCCAATAATAATTCTCACCAACCAAAGCAAGGGTTTTATCACGACCAAAGTGTCCAGCCAATCCTCCAATATGCTTCTCCTTGATGAGATTCTCCCTCATAGAACTTCGTGGAATGCACAACTGACTCCCTCTGAATAGCATATCATCCTGGATGATGAAATCCAACCATTTCGTCCTATCTAGAGTAACAGGTTCTTTACAAGCTTTCCAAGCTTCACCAAAATCAGGATCCTCTGGATACAAATTCTTGAGCTCCTTGAACCCAACCACTTCAATCTGCATTTCTGTCAGCAGTATTTGCCTTCTGCTAAGAGCATCTGCAACCCTATTAGACTTTCCACTCCTGTGTTTCAAAACAAATGTATAACTCTGCAAAAATTCAACCCATTTCAAATGCCTTTGATTCAACTTTCCTTGACTATTCAAATATTGCAAAGCTTGATGATCAGTATACAAAACAAACTCCTTAGGAAGAAAATAGTGTCTCCACTTCTTTAATGCTTGAACTATAGCATAAAATTCCTGATCATAAACAGAATATTTTCTCTTGGCATCATTCAACTTCTCACTGAAATAAGCAATAGGTTTACCTTCTTGGCTCATAACAGCTCCTATTGCAGTACCACTAGCATCACAATCTACTTGAAACACCTTATTAAAATCTGGAAGTGGTAAAATAGGTTGTTCTGTAACTTTTTGTTTCAATAATTGAAAACTCTTTTCTGCCCCATTAGTCCACTTAAACTCTTTTCTATCCCCTCTCATTGTTTCAGTCAAGGGTCCACAAATACTGCTAAAATTTCTGATAAACTTTCTATAAAAGCTAGCTAGACCATGAAAAGATCTTACCTCAGTAGCATTCCTTGGAGTAGGCCATTCAAGGATAGCCTGTACCTTCTCTGGGTCCATTTTTAGACCTTCTCTTGAAACTACAAACCCCAAATACACCAATTCTTTCTTCACAAAACTGCACTTCTTCAAATTAATCAACAATTTCTCTTCTCTCAGCTTCTCAAATACCATACGAATATGCATCATATTCTCCTCCAATGTCTTACTAAAGATCAGAATATCATCTAGGTAAACAATGACAAACTTACCCAGAAATTCTTTCAGAACCTCGTTCATGAGCCGTATGAAAGTGCTCGGTGCATTGGTTAGCCCAAAAGGCATGACTAACCACTCATACAGTCCTTCCTTTGTCTTGAAGGCAGTCTTCCATTCATCTCCTTCTCTGATCCGAATCTGATGATATCCACTCTTCAGATCTATCTTTGAGAAATACAAGGCTCCACTCAAACAGTCCATAATATCATCCATTCGTGGCAATGGAAACCTGTACTTGATTATGATCTTGTTTATTGCCCTAGAATCTGTACACATCCTCCATTCTCTATTCTTCTTTGGTGCTAATACTGCTGGTACCCGCACAGGGACTTAGACTCTCACAGATCAATCCTTTCTGTAACAGTTCATGTACTTGTCTGTTTAACTCCTCACTTTCTGCAGGTGTCATTCTGTGTGCTGCCTTATTCGGCAAACTCACTCCTGGGATCAAGTCCATCTGATGACTGATCTTCCTGACTGGTGGTAATCCATCAGGCACATTATTGGATACAATATCCTGAAACTCATTCAACAAATCTGCAACTTCTACAGGAACATCTTCTACTTCCTCTTTACCAGCTTTTAGAATTAAAGCAAAACATACATGCTCATGCCTCATACCATCTAGGAAATTTCTTCCATCAACAAAAGTTATCCTTGCATTACCACATACCTTTTCTTCAGTCTCCTTCAATGGTTTTAGCTTATGTCGCACTCCATCCTTTGTCAGGGAATAGGTATTCGCACGGCCATCATGTACAGCACATCTGTCAAACTACCATGGTCAACCCAACAACATATGACATGCATCCATAGATATGATATCACACAATACCTCATCTTGGTATCCGCCAATCTTGAACTTCACCAGGCATTGTTCATTGACCATGACCTTGTGGTCATGCTGTACCCAGGCAATCCGATATGGATGTGGGTGTTTCTATCTCTTGAGCTTTAACTTTGTCACCATCTCTTCTGACACCAAATTGTCAGTGCTTCCACTATCGATAATCACATCACAACATTTACCTTCACACTTGCACCTGGTGCGAAACAAGCTCCTCCTTTGCTCAGGTTCATTCTCTCCACTCAACAGGACTCTTCTGTTAATCAACGTTTCTCCTCTTTCAGCATCTTCAGAATTTGATGATCTGGCATCTTCATCTACATGTGCAATTCTGGCCTGGCCTTCATTTCTCCTGTCTGTTCTGCCTTGGCGCTGAGGACATTCAAATGCCCTATGACCTTCTTCTCCACAGTGAAAACATGTTCCACGGAAGCCACCTCTTCCAGATCCTTGTCCTCTTCCTCTTCCTCTTTGATCTCTATTATTCTGATCCTGGAAGCGATTGGAATTATTTCCTCGCTGATTCTGACTGCTACTGGCCTCATCCTTCTTTTTCGGATCTTTATTTCGGCCACCATATGACCGTCCACCAGATCGGCCACCGCGACCTCTTCCGTTTTGTCTGCTCTCAAACTTCTTGTTCAGCTTTTCCTCTACTTTTAGGGCAAACTGGTATGCCTCTTCAATACTGTTCATTCAAACCAGATTCAGCTCCTCCTGAATGCTTGGCCTTAACCCATTAAGGTATCGGACAACTTTCTCCTTATCAGCTTCTGCATGGCTTGTTCTGATGAGAAGTCAATAGAACTCCTCTGTATACTCCTGAACAGATCTTCCCGCTTGCTTCAAACTCTGCATTTTCTTCAATAGGTCAAGCTCATAATCAACAGGAATGAACTGTCGCTTCAATTTATCCACCATCTGATCCCATCTCGTGATTTTCTCCTTTCCCCTTCTATTTCGCTCCAACTGAATCTCTTGCCACCATATCTTCGCATGACCTTTCAGTCTGGCCTTCGCAAATTTGACCCTATCAGGATCCTCAACATCTTCATACTCAAAATATTCTTCACACTCATTGATCTAGTCGATCAATTCCTCTGGGTTAAGATTTCTAGAAAATGTAGGAACCTCAATCTTAGGTCTTTTCCCAATCTTGGAAATCACCCGAAAAAGTCTTTCTTCCTCCTGGTTCACAATTTCAACTTCTCCTTCTTGATATTCTTCTTCAGCTTCATCCTCGCTTTCGTCTCCGATATTAAGATTCATTCCTCTGCGAATCTCTTCTTGCAATGCTCGCACTTGTCTCTGCAGCTCTCTAACCTCAGGTGTTACAACACCAGCTCTTCCACCACGTTCCCTTCGTGGAGGCATTTTCGCGATGCGCGCTGAAACCCTAGCCACGGTCCTGGTGCAAACTGCCTCACAGTCGGCGATCTGTTTACACACTCAAGAACTCCTGCTCTGATACCACTTGATGAAGGGTGCTCCCCTTAATACCACAAACACATAACAGAAATAGAGAAACAACAACAATATGCAAGAACAGAAAATTGGCTTCTTATTATCTCCACAAATGTGGAATTACAAACTTTCAGAATTACAATATGCAAAGCCACATGGGCATTCCCTTACAATATTCTGTAGGACAAAGCCTCGAATCAATACCCAGATCTACTACTCAGAACTATTCTGAACTGCCTAAGACAATAATACAGCCTTCCTTATATAGGCAATTTTCCACCGCCTGGGAAGGTTCCAGAATTTTAGCCAATAAGGCCGACCAAACTTAGAATTATTTTTATTTTACATTTCATTACATCATAGTCGGCTCAAAATAAATTTTGAAACCCGAACAGAAATTTTGAAGAAAAAAATTATTTTCCGCCATTTCAGGTGACCCAACTTCCGAAGACCATAAGTCATCACCAGTTGACCCGATTGACTATTGTAACCCCATTTCAGAAAGGGCGCAAGGAGCTCTACAACGCCTAAATTAAGCAAGCTTCATTCAGCCCAAAATTCGACCTCATCCGGGGCCTCTAAAGCCTTCAAAACTGAGTTCAAAGTTTCTGTCCCCTGCTGCCAATACCGAAAATCTTCAATATCTTCCAATATACACTTGATCTGGCAATGAAACTTTACTGGCAGACTTATATGACCAAAATGAACCTCCAAGAAAGAAATCAGATCATTCTGAGCACATACGAAAAATTACCAAAAATAGTAACTTTCTATAAATAGCAGCTCTGCACAAGATAGCCCTTATTGAATTCAAAAAAAAAAAAAATAGAAATGTTTTTGGGTGATGCAAGATTGCTCTTACACCCAGGATGCTCCTGCATCACATGATATATAAATAGCATTACTATCAATGATCTATCTAATCTTATAATTTAAAGCTTGACATTCATTAGTAGAGTGATCATGAAATCTATGATATAAACAAAAATGAAGAGTATTCAAGTGTGGACTATGTTTCTTTTTGCGTTTAGGTCTAGTAATCATCTTAGCATGAAGGAGTTTATGTAGAAGAACTTCTTGGTCTAATTCCTTCATAGTTTCATCATGTTTTGAAGTGTTATGTGAGATGTTATTAACATTGATTTGATTAAATCCCAATCCATAGGAATTCTCATGCCCCCAAGTATGTAAGGGCATTTCAATAACCTATTTATACTTATCACATCCTTGACTATTGAATCCTTGTTTAACTAGGAAATGATAAATAGGACTATAATGAGAAGCCATATCAAAAGGAGTCAATGAAACTTCAGTAGTCACTATGTCATCATTAGAAGGTTTGATATGTTCATTGTGGGTAGAAGTAGTGACAAAGTTATTATGAAGGGCTTTAGAAGTAAAAACTTGTTGTTCAAATTCTCTTTGTTGCTTCATAAAATCAAGATCATTAACCTTATATTCTCTAATAAAGGTAGGAGTAAAATCCAAGGTTCCCCAATCATCGCTAGGAAGAGCATTAGAGGAAGAAGGATTACTATTAGGAGTATGAGTAGTGTGGGTTTGAATATTCAGACAAGGATTAGGTGCATCATCTACATGAAGCAAATACATATTGTTATTATGTATAAACTTGCCTTTACGGTGAAGGGTGGAAGGAACGACATGCATCTCATGCAACCAAGGTCTACCCAAAAGAAGCTTATAATTGAGAGGTCCAGACATAACATGAATAGGTGTATTCAGGATGACCAGTCCTAATTTGATAGGTAAGGTAATGATGCCTAAAGTGTTCTTAGAAATGTTATCAAAGCCATGTATAGGAACATTGTCAGGTTGAATAGTTGAAAGATCGACGTTAATTTATTTGAGCATGTCCATGCTACAAACATTAAGCTAAGATCCATTATCAATCAAGGTCCTACGAATGATACTTTTATTGATAGAAACAATAACCATAAGAGCATCATATTGATTCTAAACTTCTTTAGAAGGTAAATCCTTTTGAGTAAATATAATGTCAGGAGGACCCGAGGTAGCATGCATACATTGTAAGAAGTTATTAATGTTCTCTTGATTAGGAGGTGGAGTGGGAAGAGTTGCTAGAGCTTTTTGTAAGGCTTCATAGTAGGCAGGTGAAGTTTGAAGAAGCTCCCATAAAGAAATCTTGGTAGGGGTATTTTGCAATTGGTTTATCAAATCATACTCCTTGCTAGGAAGACGAGGTGGAGGAGGAAGAAAAGGTTGAGAGGGTGGCAAAGAAACCACCGGATTAGGTTGAAGGTTATTCCTTGTATGATATGTGTGAGCTATCGAATCTTGGTCATTGAAAGAATCTAAAGACTCCATAGGTTTATCTTTGATAGTAATGTGAGGACAACCTTTTACAGTCAACAAGGGTTTGGGATAAACCATGTTAGTTGTCTCAACACTACAAATAGATTCACAATTTGGAAGCAAAGAAGACACCCTAGGAGGAGATGAGGTAGGATCTTGATTCTCCATAAGATCTTCAATAATAGGTAGAGCATTAAGGGAATTTATATCATTCTCCGCTAATGCCTCATAACTAGAAGGAATCCCAAATGGAGGTAAAGCATCTATAATGTCATCTTCTTTTGCTAAAATGTCTGTATGAGGTGAGTGTGTTGTAGAAAAAGAGTTATCATCATGTATGAATATGGCATCCATTAATAAATCACCCTCTTGTATCAAAGCTTCTTCATGAGGAGGGGATAAATAAATGTCTTTATCCAAGGGATCATTCACAATGGTCTCATTAGGAAAAGAAAAATCAACATCCCCATCCAAAGGTTTAATAAATCACTTGAACCACACTTGAGATAACTTGTGCAACATGATAACGAATAAAGAAATGCATATAAAATAGATCTAGATATATCTAAATGCATTCAAATGAAATGTTTTTGTTTTTTTGAAGAAATTTTGCAATTTTTTTTTGTATTTTTGAAATACAAGAGCATAAAATAAACCTACTTTTGTAAGCACAAAATGTAAATCTAACACCAAAAAGAAAGAGTTGTCATAAAATGGGTTCACCAAAATGTAAGATGTGAAGGTGAACGCACAAGATATAACAAACACAATAGGGCATCTAATTCCACAAAAGATAGGGGGTAAGCGTGTCAGGTTCACCAAAATGTATAGGTGTAAAATGGATCTTTGATAATGCATCTAACATTCCTATTCATTATTCATTTGTATACTTGAGTTGGATTTAAATAAGTAATGTAAATCAGATAATATAAGATACATACCTCATAATGGAATTAATTTGGAAATACCTAATTTTTTGATGCTTGTGTACTATCTTGGGAAATTCTGCAACCAGATTCAGGACCAAAAAACTGCAATAGAGAAAACCCAAAAAACTTGTCTTTTTGGCAGCAGGTAGTCTTTGACCCCGATAAAAGGTCAAAGACTACTTCAGAATTCTGACGGTTATCTTTGACTTTGTTCGCAAATCTCAAAGGTTCACCAAAAAGGTTATTCAGATCCAAGCTCTAATTCACAATCCTGCACCTGTACCTACAAGAAAAATGGTTTTGTTTGTTGGGGGAGGGGTTTGCCTTAGTCAAACCCCAGCTTGGAATCAACCTTAATAATGAAATTGAAATAGAGAATGCTAGCAAGTAGTAGAAGTAGATCTAACAACAAAGCTATGATATTCAATAGATATGCAATTGTATTTGAAATGTAATCAAGTATGTTAATATGAAAGATTGAACATAACATTAACAAATGTAAATCAAAACCTCCATGATTGTATGCTTGGAATCCACCTTGAGAGAAGAATGAACGGATCTTGAAGATGAACAAAGGATCTTGAAGGAAGATCACACCACCATGATGGATATATCTAGGGTTTGAATGATGAATCTTGAATGCTTGAACCAAATCCCTTCAAAGGCTTGAATGCTTGAATCCTTGATCTTCAATGGAGAAATTGAATGCTTAAATGGATGAAGATGAATTGAATGCTTCCTTGAAAATGCTTGCCTAATCTTTCTTGAGAGCTTGAGAGATTAGATTACCAAACTTGATGGAGAAAATGAGAGAGGAAGGCTTCCTTTTATAACGATCTAGGGCACAATCCTCTAGAGGGGCCACCTTGGGGAATTAAATTCCAATTAGGCCTCAACCCTTTAGAAATAGACCTAAAATAAATATAATTTAAGAGTACCATTTCGGAGACCAAAATAGCTGACCCGAAAGTGGGAAAACAAATCCTTTTGAAACCCGACATCCGAAAATCATGGGACCTTGAAATTTGAACTCTGGCTCAAGGATGAGGTAGACCCTACCCTAGGTTAGGGTTGAGGTCATCCCTGACCTAGGTTAGGGTGGAGGTCATCTTTGACCCTCAAGGTCATCTTTGACCCTCAAGGTTGTCTTTGACCTTGGGGTCAAAACCCTTAGGACCTCAATCTAGGATGCTAGGAAATGTAGAAAGACAGTGAAAACAAGGGACAAAATTAAGGGAAAATACCAGATCAAAGCTGGGGACCCATTCAAGGTGCTTAACATGATCCAAAATCACTTACTTGGAGAGGTAAATATGCTTAACATGGAAGTGCTTCCATTTTAAGATGATACACCTTTATTTTGACTATAAATAAGAAAAAGGAAGTGATACTTACTCATTCTTACTATTTGCATATTCGAAGAGAGAAATCAAGATGCCAAGGAGAGAAGAACTTTGAGTGACACACATGGAGCTCTTGAGATAGTGTCTAGCTATTAGATGATCACTTCCTGAGGTGATTTTGTTGTTATTAGTTCCTGTACTTTACAAATTCTTGATTTTTGTAGGCAACATCGACCTTGACCCTTAAAGGTCGACCTTGACCCAATTATGTTGACCCTGACCCAAAAAGGTCTACATGAATTGGAAGGTCTCCACCTTGTCTGGGGTGAGGTCGACCTTGACCCAAAAAGGTTGACCCTTAACTAGTAAAGTCAACCTTGACCTAGTAAGGTTGACTTTAACCTAACTGAGGTTGACCTTGACCTAGTCAAGTTGGATTTATAGATTTGATGATGCAGAATGCTGATATGATGTTTGTTTGTGCTGACAAGACCTAGTTCATCTCTGAGAGCATTCCTTTGGAGGGTTACTAGGGGTTATCAAAGAGAAACTGTCTAAGATGAGTGGGGATGAGATCCAGTTGCTAAGAGACGTAGGACTATACTAGGTGTTAGTCCTACCATAGATCAGACTTCATTAAGCCATGTTATTGACTCTAATAACAAGGTGGGATGAGGATACATGTTCCTTTTATCTTCCCTCAAGTGAGATCACTGTGACATTAGAGGATGTTTGCAAAATCATGCAGCTTCTGGTTTGAGGTGAGCCTATTAGACCAAGAGCATAGTGAGGTCCTTGATGGAATATGGATGAAGTGACTGAGAAGGGGGGGGGGGGTGAATCAGTCAACCATAAAACACTTCACAATTAATTCTTTCCAAATCCCTTAGGATATCTTAACAATGTTATCTGTTTTAGCACTCGGTAAATAGATTGCAGTAATATTGAAGATGCAGAAAGTATTAGCAAAATTATCTTTAGATATTCATCAGCACATGCATATGATTGAGAAAGCAATTAAGAACACAAGAGACACAAGATTTAACATGGAAACCCAATATGGGAAAAACCACCAATGTATCTAGATACTGATTTTCACTTTTCTGAAGTGATGCCCGGTTAGAAGCCAACCCGGTAAAAGGTTACAAAACACACTGTTAGGTGTGACCTTGTTAGAGGATTTAAAACACCCTGCTAGGAGTGGCCTGGTAAGAGGTCTTGAAAATAATTCAATGGAATTGTCACCTTGTTAGAGGATTTACAATATGGTTGTTAAACCAACTCGGTTAAGAGATTTAGAATTCACTGTTATAATGATAAGAAGGTAACAATGAAAAATGACCTGTATAATAATGCAACTGTCTTGCTGATTACAAATCTCTATTCTGCATAAGTCTTATCCTTTCTGATCAAATAAATCTCTGCTGCACCTTAAGGATATCTGAACATCCTTCACAAATTCGCATACACCTTTTCTGCTTTTCTTCTGTAAAATCTTCTGCTGTATTTCTTGTTTACTTTTCACATTTGACCTTTTATTTATATGATTTTAGATTTGTCAAATCGACATTATTTAGTATAACAGTTGGCTGAATTAAGAAAACTCTATTTGCAAAAATCCTTCAAGGGCCGACAGTGCTCGGTGACCATAACTTTCTATAATCTTTCGGAGACCGAGGGAACTCGGTAAACACCGACAATCTTTTACCTTCGATAACCGACTGAACTCGGTAAACACTAACTTTTCTTCGATAACCGAGTGAACTCAGTAAACACTAAATTTTCTTCGATGACCGACTGAACTCGGTAAACACTAAATTTTCTTCGATGACCGACTGAACTCGGTAAACACTAAATTTTCTTTGGTAACCAAGTGAACTCAGTAGATACTGATTTTCTTTGATAACCGAGTGGACTCGGTAAGCACTAATATTCCTGTCTAGCAGACTGACTGAGCTCGGTAGGATCTGATTGCTGCGGACTATGACATTGTGTGACATCAAAGACAATACATAATTGAGTAGCAATTTCTTTCAGACAATTGTTTCCAACAATCTCCCTCTTTGGCATTGATGGCAACACAATATGTCATATTATAAGAAATTTGAAAGAGTTAGCTCGGTTCAGATTCAAATCTCCCTCTGTCAGCAAACTTCCTATATCCTGAAAATTCTTCCTTCTGACTATTGAAAATTTCTTGAAGTAATAGGAAAGACATAGCAAACACTCCCTCTTTGACAACACATGCCAAAGATAATTCACATATTACCGGTGAAAATTAATGTACCTCAAGTACTGATTCATATGCAATGATTCCTTGAATATGCTGCATCAACAAGTTGATTTTCAATCATGTTCTGGTTGATGCATCACTAAAACTGTATTTAGTGAGCCTCGGATAGGGGAATGACCCCTAACTTACCTCTTAGATACACAAATGTATCCTTAGGTAATGGTTTGGTAAAAATGTCTACAATCTGTTCTTTTGTATGAATATATTCTAATCTGATTTCCTTGTCCTGCACCAATTCTCTGACAAAGTGATATTTAATAGCAATGTGCTTGGTTTTGGAATGCATCACTGGATTCTTAGAGATGTTTATTGCACTGGTATTGTCACAAAATATAACAACTGGTTCTTTGATTTCAACCTTCATACCTTCTAATAGCTGTTTAAACCAAACAATATTTGAACAGTTTACTGCAGCAGCAACATATTCTGCTTCAGCTGTGGATTGAGATGTGCAATTCTGCTTTTTACTGGTCCAGGATACCAGTCTTTTTCCAAGAAAAAATGCTCCACCACTTGTGCTTTTTTGTCATCAATGTTTTCTGCCCAATCAGCATCAGTAAACACTTTCAAGTCTAGATTGCCTCCAAATTTATACCACAAACTATATTCTTCAGTTCCTCTTAAGTATCTTAAGATTCTTTTGATTGCCATCATGTGATTTTCCTTAGGTTTTGCTAAGAATCTAGCTACTATACTGACTGCTAAGGCAATATCAGGTCTTGTATGTACTACATACTGCAATTTTCCAATCATAGATCGGTATAGGGTCTGATCAACTTCTTTTGAATCATCATTTTTGGTAAGATTCAGTCCAGTACACATGGGTGTACCAACTGGTTTTGAATCTTCCATACCAAACTTCTTAAGTATTTCCTTAATGTATTTAGATTGAGTAATGTATATACCATTCTTACTTTGCTGAATTTGAAGACCAACAAAGAATTTTATTAAACCAAACATAGACATTTCAAATTCTTTGTTCATTTGCTCTGAAAATTCTTTGCACTGATCCTCATTCCCTGTAAATATAGTATCATCCACAAATATTTCTGCCAATACAATTTTGTCATCCGGTCCTTCTTTAATATACAGATTGTTGTTATCATTAGCTTTTTTAAAATTAATCTGAATCAAATAGTTATGGAGTCTTTCATACCATGCTCTAGGAGCTTGTTTTAAACCATACAATGCTTTGTGTAACCTACAGACCATGTTCCTTTTATCTGGATCAACAAAACCTTCAGGTTGTTCAATGTAGACTTCTTCATCAAGAATTCCATTGAGAAATGCAGATTTTATATCCATTTGATATACCTTAAATCCTTTGTGTGCTGCATAAGCAAGTAGAGTTCTTACATCTTCTAATCTTGCAACAGGAGCGAAAGTTTCTCCATAATCTATACCTTCTTCTTGAGAATAACCTTTACATACCAGTCTAGCTTTGTTTCTAGATACTTGACCATCTTCATTCAGCTTATTCCTGAATACCCATTTTGTTTCAATTACATTCTTATCTTTAGGTCTAGGTACAAGAGTCCAAGTTTTGTTCTTTTGTATTTGTTCTAATTCTTCATTCATTGCTTCAATCCAACTTTCATTTTCCAATGCATCTTTGATATTTCTAGGTTCAAAGTCAGTAAGCAGACATGTACCTTTTAGCTTGCTTCTTGTCATAGTACCATCTGATTTGTTTCCAATGATTTGATCTGGTGTATGATATTTGGCTAGTATAGGTTCCTTGCCTTTTGAATGATTCATGCTGTTGTCTTCTAGGATCTCTTCTTCAGCTTGCTCGGGCTTGATAGATATTTGCTCGGTAACTTCAGGCTGAGACTCGGTCTGAATTCCTTCCTATAACTCGGTTTGAACTTCTTCCTATGACTCGGTTTGTGACTCGGTAACTGTGCTCGGCTTAGTAGATCCTTACTGATAGTTGTATCTGCCAATGTTTCAGGTTCAATGTAAATGAATCTTCTGTAGTTCTCAGGTTCCCTTTTGCTTTCTTCCTCAGTCTTTTCTGCAAACTCATCAAATTTTACATGTATACTTTCTATGACTTTGTGAGTAGATAAGTTCAGACATTTGTATGCCTTGCTTTTGCTAGAATATCCTAGGAATATTCCTTCATCACTTTTCACATCAAATTTATTTCTTCTGGATTCTTTTAAGATATAACACTTGCTACCAAATATTTTCATGTAACTTATATTGGGTTTATAGCCATACCATAATTCATAAGGAGTTTTGAATGTGTCTTTCTTCAGTTGTACTCGGTTCAAGGTATGGATTGCAGTGTTGATAGCTTCCTTCCAGTACTTTATAGCAATGTTCTTTTCTATCATTAGAGTCCTTGCACAATCCATAATAGATTTGTTTCTTCTTTCTGCTATTCCATTCTGCTCAAGAGTTCTAGGAGCTGATACCTGTCTTTTGATTCCTCTTTCAATGCAAAAGTTGTTAAAATCATGGGAGATGAATTCACCACCTCTGTCTGATTTTAAGCATTTCAATCTTTTCCCTGTTTCCTTTTCCACTCTTGCTAAGTACCATTTGAACTTTTCAAATGCTTCTGATTTTTCTCTTAAATACATAACAGTCATCATTCTAGAATAATCATCAACGAAAAGAATAAAGAATTTATCTCCAGTATAGCTTTGTATACCAATAGGTCCACATAAATCAATATGCACAATTTCCAAAATTTCTTTAGACTGATAGTTCTTACTCTTGAAACTAGTTTTACTCATTTTGCCAATCTGACAATTCTTACATAGACCAGTGTCAGGTTTCTTCAAAGTAGGAATGCCTCTAACCTTCTTGAATTTGCTTATTTTTATCATGTTATCAAAATTCACATGACATAACCTTTTGTGCCATTTCCAACTTTCTTCTATTTGAGTAATAAAGCATGAATATTCACTGAGATCAAGATAAAATAAGTTACCTTTTGTTTGTTTGCCTGATCCAATGAGTTTTCCTTTTCCATCCAGCAGTCTTGCTTGACCATTCATGATTTCAACCTTGAAACCAGTGTTGATTAGCTGTGCTACACTTAGAAGATTATGTTTTAGTCCTTCAACCCAATAAGCATTATCACATATGAGTTCTTTGGTTAATGAGATTCTTCCTTTTCCTTTTATACAACAAGGTTCATTGTTTCCAAATCTTACATTACCATTGTCACAGTCTTCTAGATATTCAAATTTTGTCTTGTCACCAGTCATGTGGTGTGAACATCCGCTGTCTATTATCCATATATCATCTTTGCTTATATGAGAAATAAGTGCCATCTTATCTTCATCATCATCAGATTCATCTTTTATAGCAATAAAGACAATTTCTTCTTCACTATCATCAGAATCTTTAGCCATAAAACATGATTTCTTACCTTTATCCTTGTATGATTTGAAATTCTTTTTGCCATAGTACTTGTGACTTCTCTTCTCTTCCTTGACTTGCTTGTTTGGGCACCTAGCTGCAATATGTCCAATTTCTTCACATGAAAAATAGATTAAAGGAGTTTTACCTTTATATTTACCTTTCCCTCTACAGTACTTCTTTGCAAGTAATGCTTCTACAATTTCAAGATCACTATCAGAACTTTCTTTTGATACTTCTTCACTTTCTGACTGAACTTCTTTAATTTTCTTGTTCTTCTTTAGTGAAACCTTGGCCTCAAATGCTGATTCAATATTTTTGGAATTTGGAACATAGTTGTCATAGTTGTCTAATTCAAAGGCTATCAATCTTCCAACTAAAGCATCCAAAGTTATATTGTGGTTTGTTTCACATCTTCTTTCTTGAATAGCTGATACTCTTATTGCATAGATAGGGAGTAATGTTCTGAGTACCTTACTTATAACAGTCTCATTTGAGATTGTTCCTCCAGAAGCTCTAATTGCACTTACACTTGCTTTGATTCTTTCAATATATTTTGCAATGTTTTCATCTTCCTTCATATTCATCTTGTCAAACTGTCCTCTTAGGCTTTCTGCTTTGGCTCTTTTCACATTTGCATCACCACCATATATTTTCTTCAGTGCCATCCACATTTCATATGCAGTAGTGCAGTCTTTAATATCATCAAATTCTTCATAGCTGAGAGCAGATGCAATGTCTATCATCATGGTGTTGTGAGTCTTTTTATCTGCAATGTCTTCAACAGTTAATGCGCCATTAGGAATTGTGTATTCTTCATCAATGTATTTGCATCCTGAATCACCAATGGAAGTCAGATGAAGTCACATGAGACCTTTCCATGCTGAAAATTTATCTCTGTTGAGGTTTGGAATTTCCCTCTTATAAGACATCCTGATCTTTAGCTTAGGTCTTTGAAACCCTTCTTGCAAGCACCAAAAGCTCTGATACCAATTGATGGAATATGGATGAAGTGACTGAGAGGGGGGGGGTGAATCAGTCAACCATAAAACACTTCACAATTAATTCTTTCCAGATCCCTTAGGATATCTTAACAATGTTATCTGTTTTAGCACTCGGTAAATAGATTGCAGTAATATTGAAGATGCAGAAAGTATTAGCAAAATTATCTTTAGATATTCATCAGCACATGCATATGATTGAGAAAGCAATTAAGAACACAAGAGACACAAGATTTAACGTGGAAACCCAATATGGGAAAAACCACCAATGTATCTAGATACTGATTTTCACTTTTCTGAAGTGATGCCCGGTTAGAAGCCAACCCGGTAAAAGGTTACAAAACACACTGTTAGGTGTGACCTTGTTAGAGGATTTAAAACACCCTGCTAGGAGTGGCCTGGTAAGAGGTCTTGAAAATAATTCAATGGAATTGTCACCTTGTTAGAGGATTTACAATATGGTTGTTAAACCAACTCGGTTAAGAGATTTAGAATTCACTGTTACAATGATAAGAAGGTAACAATGAAAAATGACCTGTATAATAATGCAACTGTCTTGCTGATTACAGATCTCTGTTCTGCATAAGTTTGATCCTTTTTGATCGAATAAATCTCTGCTGTACCTTAAGGATATCTGAACATCCTTCACAAATTTGCATACACCTTTTCTGCTTTTCTTCTGTAAAATCTTCTGCTGTATTTCTTGTTTACTTTTCACATTTGACCTTTTATTTATATGATTTTAGATTTGTCAAATCGACATTATTTAGTATAACAGTCGGCTAAATTAAGCAAACTCTATTTGCAAAAATCCTTCAAGGGCCGACAGTGCTCGGTGACCATAACTTTCTATAATCTTTCGGAGACCGAGGGAACTCGGTAAACACCGACAATCTTTTACCTTTGATAACCGACTGAACTCGGTAAACACTAACTTTTCTTCGATAACCGAGTGAACTCGGTAAACACTAAATTTTCTTCGATGACCGACTGAACTCAGTAAACACTAAATTTTCTTCGATGACCGACTGAACTCGGTAAACACTAAATTTTCTTTGGTAACCGAGTGAACTCGGTAGATACTAATTTTCTTTGATAACCGAGTGGACTCGGTAAGCACTAATATTCATGTCTGGTAGACCGACTGAGCTTGGTAGGATCTGATTGCTGCGGACTATGACATTGTGTGACATCAAAGACAATACATAATTGAGTAGCAATTTCTTTCAGACAATTGTTTCCAACAGTCCTGAGGAGATCCATACAGATGCAGAGTATTGTTTGGGATGGGTTCCACAGTTGTGAACCTAGGAAGATCAGATCACTTTATCATCCATACTGGAAGGCCCTACATCCTTGGTATGGAGAGTGATGCTATGTATACTATCTTTGGTTATGGTACCCAACACAAAGGGTACAATATTTTCTTCACTTTTTACCCATCTTGTATGGAGGATGGAGAGCGATAGGATTTTTTTCTCATGGGGTTGCAACATGTTAGCCCAGCTATACCACGAGCTATGTTAGCTAGTGAGATATTAGAGAGAAAGTCTTTCAGTATGCATGCTTTTGCAGATTTGGTTGTTTGAGCATTTTGCATGTACACAACCATAGGGTTTTCTAGTGATGGTAGATGCTATAATACCGAGAGGCTTTTCTTATCCTCTGAGAGATGTCTGACAGTTCAAAGATATCCTCTATTGGAGGGTATGTCTAGACCTTATTCCAAGCATAGATGTGATATGGAGACCCTATTGCCAAATGGAAGAGTGGCCAGATACATGATACTAGATGAGACATTCACAACAACACAAGCTACTAGAGGGTCATTAGAGCCACATAGTGATGCCATACTACTATGATCGAGTGATGAGATAGTTTGGCCTTTTATAGGGAGTCCCCAAAGAGGTACCTCATCATGTACATCTGATAAGGTATTATTAGAGACCTGATGCCATATGCAGACCATTAGTAGTAGACATAGTAGACAATGATTTAGATGAGACAAATGATATTAAGGTACCACTAGATGTATCCTATTTAGGCATGAGCCAAGACTAAATCAGGTACTGGAGTCTAAAGGGAACCCACCCCATCTTCCCTAAGGATTATCCCATAGGTGATCCAGGCCTTTCAGAGAGGACATAAGAGGATAGAGACATAACAGAGGAGGATGAGGATCAAAGAGATGAGGAGGAGCCCATCTTCAAGGGAGACCCCATGGAGGAGGAGAGAGCAGAGGAAATTCCCCTAGCCAGTGATACTGGTGTGGATGTGCACATTTTTCATGCATCACCACTGAGATCACGATGACCTCCACGTGCCCATACAAAGACACCACCACTGAGACCTAGACATAGTGAGCGTGGAGAGAGTAGTCACTCCATGCCCCCACTAGCCAGATCCTTTGGTGACACCCAAGAGGGAGATCCAAGTATGGAACATGAAATTTATTGAAAATGTAACTCAATTTATGAAGAGAGAGCACCAAATTGATAAATGTATTTTCATTCTACAGCTAGCGTAGATGAGTGGATGAGCTTTGTATCTGAGGTTCTAAAGGATACATGTATATCCTACCGACTAGTAGCTAGTGAGCGAGAGTCTTCCACTAGCCACAGAGATCCTGATAGGCATGCCGATATCTTTGCATGTGTCCAGTGAGAGTTGATGTTATACATAGAGAGAGAGGAGAAACTAATAGCTGACTTACAGAGGGCCCAAGAGCATATGTCTGATATGAGCATATCGAGGAGCCATTCATGAACACATAGATCTACATCTTCCTATCATAGACCAGAGAGATCTGGGAGTCATCAACCATCAGAGCATAGAGATAAACATAGTGATAAATAGGGCCATGAGCCACATGTGTATCAGAACTGAAAAGAGTTTATAGATGGAAAAATTTCTCTACTAATTAGTTCTATGTTTGATTACTATATTTTCATCAATATGAAACCTAACAGAAGGAAAGAGGGTGCATGAATATATTCAAACGTAATTTTGTTAAAACTACATAACCTATAAAAAAACATAATTATTTTATAAGGAATACATAAATGCACAAGGAAAGAAATAAAGAAATTAAGGATAATAACAGTTAAGATACATAATATTGATAGGTTCCTTAAAAGAAACACCATCCATATCAACAAGTTTATAAGCACCTGAACCAAACTATTCAATCACAACAAAAGGTTTGAGCCAATTAGGGCTAAAATTTCCTTTTTCACCAAGTAAAGCATTCACATTTCATTGATTCTCATATAAGACTAAATCACAAACCAAAAATGTTCATTCAATTACCTTATGATTATATTGTTTCTGAAGAGATTTATGATAAGCTTTTATATGTTCCAAAGCATTTATTCGTTGTTCATCTAACATTTCTAATTCTTGTAATCATTGTTCTCGAAATGTATCCTTGTTGATTATCCCATGAAATGAAACATGTAATGAAGGTATTTCTAATTCCAAAGGCATAATAGAATGAGTACCATAGACAAGATTGTAAGGAGAAGTACTCATAGTAGTACGAACACTAGTCCTATAAGTCCATAAAGCATAGGTCAGTTGAGTATGCTAATCTTTCACATGCTTGTTAACTATTTTTATAAAAAAATGTTCAATGATTTTATTTGATGCTTCAGCTTGACCATTAGATTGAGGATAATAAGGAGTTGAAAATCTATGTTGAATTTGATATTTCTCCAAGAATTTCATGACTTCTTTGTTCTTAATAGAGGTACCATTATTCAAAACTATCATCGAAGGGATACCAAATCATGTTATAATATTGTTAAGGATGAAATAAAAAATAACATCCACGGTTGTTGAACAAAGAGGAACAACTTCTACCCACTTTGTAAAGTAATCTGTAGCAGTTAAGATGTACGTATTTCCTTGAGAAGAAGCTGGTGAGATTTTTCCAATAAGGTCAAAACTCCAAATACTAAAAGGCCATGGAGAAACTTGATTACGAAGCTCACAAGGAGCATGAATCAAATTACTATGTTTTTGACATTGAGGACATTTCTTAACAAACATGAAAGAATCTTGTTCCATTGTTTTCTAATAATATCCCGTTCTAAGAAGTTTATTAACCAGATATTTTCCACCAAAATATCCCCCACAAGAACCAGAATGAGCTTCTGCCAAAGCTACCAGAATTTTGATTCTATTAAGACATCCTAATAGTA
This sequence comes from Chamaecyparis obtusa, assembly GCA_027943335.1. NCBI lineage: Eukaryota > Viridiplantae > Streptophyta > Pinopsida > Cupressales > Cupressaceae > Chamaecyparis > Chamaecyparis obtusa. The sequence continues at coordinate 1,437,254 of BSBK01002404.1, read as the reverse complement.
AACCCTCATAAGAGCATTTGTAAAATGCATCTCCTAAAATGATGTAATGTGCTACAAGATTCCTAATATGATTACATGTGTTCCTTGTTGTCGATTTAGGAAAAGTACCATCTTTCAAAAAATAAAAGATATGAGAATACCATTCATCCAAATGCAAATTGAAACAATCAGAGGTAACCTTATTAAAAATTTTAGGGTTTATAAGAATGTGTATATTAAATTAAATTTTTTTAGCATTATTCTCAAGACAAACCAAAGAAGCTGCACTTGCCATGGTGGCTGCATGTCGATTATCTTTCCTAGGTAAAGTTTGAATCATATAAGAAGAGAATTGTGAAAGCACATCAAGAGAAAAATCTCTATATTATGTCATTTTATCATTCTTAGTCTAATAACCTCCTTTAATGTATTCTACAATCAATTGAAAATCTCCATATATTTGCAAGTGTTTGATGTTAAGGGATGAAGCTACTCTCAGACTAGCTAGAAGAACTTCATACTCTGCAATGTTATTAGTACAAGGAAAGGTTATTTTGTACGATAAAGGGATTGGTTTTTTTATAGGTGGGATCAAGATAATGCCGAAACCAGAACCTGTCTTACATCTAGACCTATCAAAACATAATTCCCAGACATCATCCTGTTGAATAGCTAGAGTATTTTCATCAAGGAATTCTATTGAAGTAAACCATGTATTTGAATGAGGACAAGGAGCTTCAGCTAAATAATCTATTAAATCTTGTCCCTTAATTGACTTTTGAGAAATGAAATTAAGATCAAATTCTGTAAGTAACATCACCCACTTTGCCAAATGACCAGAGAGATCAGTTTTTGAGAAAAGATGTTTCAAAGGATCAAATTTAACAATCACATTGACTTCAACATTTAGAAGATAATGCCTGAGTTTCTGGCAAGCATAAACTACAACTAATCATTGTCTTTCCAAATCTATGTATCTTGTTTCATAATCAAGTAAAGTCTGACTAATGTAATACACAGGTCTTTCCTTACCTTCACTATCATATAGAGCTAACAATGCACTCACCACTTTTAGAGTGGCTAAAGTATAAAAATGAAAGGGTTTATCAAATTTATCTAGTTGCAAGATAAGAGGATTGGTGAGATACTCCTTAAATTTCTCAAAGGATTGTTTACATTCATCATTCCAAGAGAAAGTGGTATCCTTTCTAAGAAAGGAAGTAAAAGGATCTGTTCTATCAACTAAGTTGGAAATAAAGTGACGAATAGCTTGAATTTTTCCTTGTAAACTTTGCAATTGAGAAATATTCTTAGGAGGCATATTAAGAATAGCTTCAATCTTTTCACTATCTACTTCTATGCCTCGCTTAGAGATTATAAACCCTAAAATTTTACCAGAATCAACTCTAAAGACATATTTCTTAGGATTCAATCTCATATTGTAACTTCTAATCCGTTCAAATATCTTTCATAAAATAGTAACATGATCTTCTCTTTGTATAGATTTTTCTAAGATCTCATCCACATAATCCTCCAGAATCTTATGAATGTAATCATGAAAAATCAAAGTCATAGCTCGTTGATAAGTTGCTCCTGCATTTTTTAATCCAAAAGGCATCATGACCCAACAAAATGTGGTCTTAAATTGATCTTCAGGAGGAATAAAGATTTGATTATAGCCAGAAAAGCTATCCATAAAAGATAACAAAGCATGATCCGCTGTTGAATCCACAATCATATGAATATTAGGTGATGGGAAATCATCTTTTAAGGATGCTTTATTTAAATCTCTAAAGTCAATACACATCCTTATCTTATTTTATCCTTCTGAAATTGGTACAATATTTGAAATCCAGTCTGAGTAATCAATAGAATGGATAAATCTAGAATCTAATAATCTTTCAATTTCAGCCTTAACTAATAAAGCAATTCGTGGATTCATCATTCAAATTTTCTGCTTTATAGGTTTAACATTTGGTTTGAGAACAATATTGTGAGTAACAATCTTAGAATCTATACCTAGCATATCCGAATATGTCCAAGCAAAAATGTCCTTAAATTTAAGTAAAAGGGAAACCAACTAATCACATTCTTCCGAATTCAAAAATTTCCCAATTTTTATAATCTTGTCAACGTCATTTTCATCCATTTGAATATCAACTATCTTAGTTATTAGCAAATCACTTTGTATCAAAGAATCCATTGGTAAAGGAGAAATATTCTATTCATCGTGTTCTCCAAAATAAGAATCGATACTTAAACAATAAGGCTTCCGTTGTTTGTGATAAAACTTAGGTAAGTCCTCATAAACCCTTAAAAAATCTGCTAAGGCTTCATCTTCAAGAAATATATCCAAAGTAGGTCTTTGATTAATGTCAAGGAGTGGGTTAACCAACCTCAACTGTTCCCCACAGATATGATTCACATTAAGAGGAAGAAGTGATGGTTGTCTATAAGGATTGAATCCTAATCCATATGTATGATCACAAATTTCATTATCCAAAGGTACTTGTATACCTTGCTCATATTTACCACATCCTTTCCCATTAAATCTTGACTTCTTGAGTAGATGATAACCAGAACCATATCGATAAACCATATCAGATGGAGTCCAAGGAGCGATTTATGTCACAATATCATAAAAATCAAGTTTTATTATTTCAATTGTTTCTTCAATCGAGGTGGCAAGAAAGTTACTTTTTAATTCCTTAGAAAGCGGAGGAGTAAAAACTTGTTTCTCAAATTCACTTTGTTGTTTCATGAATTCCAAATCAAAGACCTTATATTCTCTAATGAAAGTAAGATTAAATTCCAATGTCCCCCAATCATCCTCATTCTAAGAAGAAGATGGAGCTTCAATTTGTTTAATCTCAGGCTTCTTTTCAGTCTCTTTGCTTGGTTGAAGAGGCTCAGAAACTTTAACATATTCTGCATTTAGGAAAGGATTCGACACATCATCTGCATGTAATGTATACATTAAGTTTTTATAGATGAACCTAACCTTGCGATGAGAAGTAGAAGGAAATGCATGCATAGTATGTAACCATGGTCTATCTGAAAGAAGGTTATAATTGAGAGGTCTAGGCATAACATGAATAGTATATTTAGAATAATTGGACCAACTCTAACAGATAAGGTAATAATGCCCAAAGTTCTTTTTTCAATATTTTCAAATCCATGTATAGGGACATTATCAAGTTGAATAGTTGTGAGATCAGCCTTAATTGCCTTAAGCATATCCATGCTACAAAAATTAAGCCCAGATCTATTATCAATTAACGTTCTTTGAATGATACTCTGATTGATAGAAACAACAACCATAAGAGCATCATATTGATTCTGCACCTCAGGAGAAGGTGAATCATCATTAGTAAACACAATAGGAGGTACTGAAGGCATAGTATGCATGCAATACAAATTGAATAAATATTCTCTTGATTAGGAGGCAAATCAGACATAGTAGATAAATCCTTTTACAATGCCTCATGATATGTCAGGGAAGTTTGAAGCAATTCCCATAAAGATATCTTAGCAGGAGTAGTACATAATTGGTCAACTAAGTCATAATCCTTAAAGGTATAAGGAAACCTAGGAGCTTGAGGAAGCATAGGTTGAGAAGGCAGTAAAGAAACCAGAACAGTAGGCTTAGGGTTATTCTGTGTGTGATAAGCATGTGAAACAAAATCCATGTTATCAAAGAAATCCAAAGGATCTCTAGGTTTACCCTTAATTTTTATTCGAGGACATCCTTTTACTATCAACAAAGGTCTAGGATATATCATTTTAGGTTTATCAATATTGAAAATAGTGAGACATGAAGGTAACCATGCACACACCTTATAGTAAAGGTCAATTCAAGATGTTGTGGAGGAGAGTGAAATAGGAATAGGATCAACGGAGATCTCATTCGAACAAATTTCATCCTCACTACCATGTACCTCATTAGGGAATCTATCCTCTTGTACAATAAAATCTTCATAAAAAATATTCAAAACAAGAATCATACATGTTGAATATGAAGTAATATTAAAAGCATGAAAATGTAAATGTTTTTGTATTTTTAAAGAGACTTTGCAAATTTTTTTTTGTATTTTTGAAATATAAATCCAAGAGCATAAAATAAATCTACTTTTATAAAAATGTAAGATCTAACACAAGAAACAAATCTAACACTAAAAATAAAGAGTTGTCATAAACAGGTTCACCTAAATGTAATATGGAAACTGTGGGTATAGGTAGGTAGGGTTTTAACAATGTACCTAAAAGAGATCCTAAACCAACATTATCCACCATACATATGAATTGATAACAATATAAATATGGAAATGCTTGAAATTAGATAAGATGAAATACATACCTCATAATAAAATAGATCTGGAAATACCTATTTTCTGATGTCGGTGTTTGGTTTCAAGAAATTATGCAACCGGATCTGGAACAGGAAAACAGAGGTGAAGAAAACCTAGAAATCTTTTTCAATTCTGAGGAAGGTCATCCTTGACCCAAGGATCACGGTAAGATCTTACCCTAAGGTACAATCTTACCCCTAAAAGTCATCCTTGACCTGCACTACTCTGACGGAAATTCTGTTCACGTATCCTGGAAGTTTGATGAAAAGGGTACTCAAATCTACTTTACAACTCCCAAAACAATGACTATAGATATCTAAAAATAGTGTTTTGGGGTGGCTATATATGGTTTTGCCTTAGTCAAACCCCCATTTTGGTGATCTCCACCTCCACGAATAGCTGGATGTAATAGAATATGTGTGTGTATTGAATGTGTAATGCCAAGATATAATCCTCTAGATTGAAACCCTAACATGAATTGATATGATAAAGCAATGCATAGATTTGAATATGATAAGAAAGCATGTAACACCCTACCAGGGAACCCAAGAGAGATAACCTAAAACATGCTACTAAGTTTGGTGAACAATTTTTTTTTTCTAAAGTTAACATACAAGATAAATAACAGTGCGGAAGCAATTACCATTTACTCACATTAATACATCATCCAACATAGAGTACAAATCTTGAGGGTCCTATGATGTAGATCGAGTCACTAAAGAACATAACATGACTAAAATATAATCAAAAAAAGATTCCATAACATAAATATTACAATTACAACTTACAACAATAATTACAATCCTCATGGACATCCATCATAACTAAATATACTGACATCCATTGCACATGTCGTAGGGAATGTAATAATCAATCTAACTACACTAATACAATGTCTAGATTAGGTATCACATGCGATACACTAATATAGGATTACAAATAAGGAAGATAAGAAAAGAAACATCAATGAAGCATTAGAAGGAATCCAACTGTAGAATCACCATCAAGCACCAATACTAGGACGTTGAATCTCAAATGGTAAAGAATCACTACCACCCGTCCATGTAGAACCACAAAGGCCTACCCCACCATGCTAAGGAGATAACAACAAACCCCAATCAGGTAACCAATACAAAAGAAAGATGAAACCACTAAGAAAGGAGTCCTAAAAGCTCTCTAAATCAAGGTATACAAATGACAGTGATAGGTAAGACTCACTAATCCAGAGGCATCTAAAAAAAATGAAGAATACCTATGGAGGAGGCTTAGGCTACATACTATGGGAGTTTCATCACATGGATGACTACTTGAGTTACCTTGGACTGGTCTCTTGACCCCAGACCCTCAAGCATCTATCAGGTTGATTTACCCTGGACTAGTCACTCTAGACCCCAGACCCTCAACATAATCCATGTGGAACTAGATTATCAATCTTGTATTTAATATTATTCCCCAAGTTTTATTATTAGGTTATCACTTATTAAATCAACTTAAAATAGGTTACCCTTGTACTGGTCCCTTTTGAGCCCCGGACCCCTATTGTAAGCCACTCCCCTAAGATGCACTTAATTAACCTCTCCTAAGCTCACAAATCTCACATAGATCAATTAGGTATACAACCAAGTAATCTCAGATCTAGTCTCACACATAAGAACTAGAAATGATTACAAAGATACCATAAATAGAATACAATACATCATGAGCCCATCATGGTCAAATCAGGAATGATAATCAGATTATAAACACATACAAAAAAACATAACCATTTAACACAACCCTGCCTTTGTTCCCCCTAGGTCATTCTAATACCCGACATCACATAAAACACAAGAATACAGTTCAGGAATGAGAAAACAACAATCACAACTTTAAGAACTGAAAGGGAGCTACAAACATTTAAACTTCATAATGAACATAAACCAAACACAATATAGTTCGCATAATACTGATAAAAGAATCTTGACATAACAATCATATTAATGTCACTGATAAAAGGAAATTTTCCCTATTAACGTTCTAGGAATTCAATAGCATAAAAATACCCAATTTTAGTATAAACATAAAAAAATGCCCTATTCGCTATTAGCATATGCATTTGTCAATTAATTGTTCCTAAAAAGGACAAATGATTTACAGTTACCACTATTAATTTTCATATATTAAAACTAATGTTCAATTAAATCCCTATAACATAGTTAAGAAAAATTGATTCAAAATTATAATCATAATTTAATTTTAACCAAATTTAACTAAATTAATTCAACACATAATACAAAATTTTATAAATTTATTAATTAACAAAAATTAATAAAAACATGAATTAAATTAAGCTAAATCATATATTAAATTTTAAATAAACTTAATTTAATATTAATAAAAAAAAAGAAATAAATAAAAATAAAAACAATTTTTTAAAAAAGGTAACATTGTGAGTGGGGAGTGCACGCACCCCCACGCTCATCACCCAGTGCAAGCCCCTGTACCTCGTAGCAGGGTACTGCCCTCGGTAGTACTCTTTGCCACGACAGAGATACTACCGCCGACAGTACCTTCTTCCATGTGGGTACGCTGCCGGCAGGGAGGTAGGGGGAGGTTGGTGGCCCCCACCTCCCTTCAAACTTTAAAATATATATATATATATATATATATTTTTTTTTTTTAATTAATAAAAACAAACTTCAAAGCACGAAATATTTTATATATTTTCTTTCTTTTTTAATTCTGAAAAATGAAATTAATCAAATAGCATGTATTATTGCTTGATTTGACTTTTCTCATTTTTTTTCTCTGTCTTTTACTAGTAGACTATATTTTTTTAATAACAAAGGGTAAACACACACACACACACACACAGATATATATATATATATATATATATATATATATATATATATATATATATATATATATATATATATATATATATATATATATATATATATATATATATATATATATATATATATATATATATATATATATATATATATATACACAAATTGGGTTTTTGATACAAATTGATTTTCTCTTAATCAAAGCAATTATTTTCTATAGCTCAATAGTTAAACTATAGCCTAGATTAATAATTTGTTTTCTAGGCAAACCATAAACAATCGTTTAACAAAATTTTGCCAGAGTAACGATACGATGCTAAATTTCAATAAAAACATAAAATCAATGTAACCTAGGGTTTTCTAATAATCCAAATCCAAGATAAACACAAATCTACCTAATAATAAGCATAGAAATCTATACAAACACATAAAGACAAATAAATGTGAAAACATAGCTAACATGCAAAATTCAATGCCTACCTCAGATCTAATGCCAGACACTGAAAATGGAAACCCTTGTAGATCTGAAATAGAGTTCCCTCCAAAATCAACCCAGTCTACATATCTAAAAACTATGCAAAAAATAGGTACCTGATCTAGAAGCACAAACAAAAATTACACATATCCAAATTGCCAAAAGAATCTGCAAATTTCAATTCCAAACCCTCTCCACACAAATTTTCTCCAAAACTTGTCTCCTCTCAAAAATGAATGCAATTTCCCCTATTAGGGATTCAATTGCCCATTTCATGCAAATCCTAGAGATGACTCAACAATTAACTCCTAATCAAACTCCAATTCTAAAATTTAAAGTAAATCCTAATTAATTAATTAAAATATCTTTATTTTGCACAACTCAACTTTGACTTTTGAAAACTAGTTGTTCACTTTGTGAAAACAAATCCAATTTTTTCAATTAATATTAATGCATATGTTATAATTAAAATTCATTATTAAATAAATTAAATATTTAAAGCATCCTAGAACATCCAATTAAATATTTAATTATTTAATAATACACTCAAGAATAATTAAATCTACTTTCAATTAAATAATTAATTAATTCTAAATAATCACATAATTGATTTTAGATTGATTTTCTCAATTAAATATAAGAATATAAATAATCATTAAATTAATAATCACATGAAACTACCCACATAAGCAATAAATCAGCTAAAATCAAACGACATAAACTAAACAAACTCAGGAGAAGGGATCCACGAATTCCTGTCAACCAGACGAATTTGGAGAGGGTAGTCAAACATATACTTGTCCAATCCTAAGATAAATTAGGCTTAGGTTAGGGTTTTAGGTCTGTGTATTATCTCCCCTCTTTACCATTGAGATGTAGGTTTATGGGTACACTCACTCCTACCAATTCAGGGAAGATGATGCCATGTACCTGCAAACCTGTCATCACAAGATGAAGCATGTACATCCAATATATATATATATATATATATATATATATATATATATATATATATATATATATATATATATATATATATATATATATATATATATATATATATATATATATATATATATATATAACAGACAATGGTGGGGATCAACCAATCGTGTGAATCTTGCAAGCAAGTAACTATGACTCTATCCCTCAACCACATCAGGCACATCAAACAGAAATATAAAACAAACACATCAACCATACACATGCAAGTATGGGGTTAGTAAAATCATAAGCATCAATGATTTCCTAACATATAATCTATCATCCTAAAATAATCATAACATTTATAAAATCAAACTAGGGGTGAGGTACTACATCCACCCCCCCCTAGGATTAGGCTTACTCCTGGAAGCCTACAAATAGATAAGGATATATATCCCCCAAGAATGAAGCATTTACTAAAAACAAAACACAACATCTGAGAACAAGCCATAAAATAAGAACATGGTATACAGTCATAATGAGCAATATAAATCTGGTTAAGAATAACTGGAATTCACATTAATCAATCATTTATTAACAATTCAAATAGATCAAAACCTTTATTCCTTCATGATCATAGAAAATATCTAGGATCAATTGCATAAAGAACATGTATTCGCATCTTTATTCAAAAAATGAGTTGAGAGGTTCATGAAAATCTATCTAGTTAATGCAACACTTAAGAAATCATATAAGATACACAATGATTCTATCCTCACACAAAATAGCATAGTACCATCTCCACAATGTCCTCCCTTATACACACTATCAGGGGTTCATGATGAATATGATAGAAATAACACTTATCACATAACAGGGCCAACAATACCAAACATTCAGAATAGCCACCATAAAGTTCAAACATGACAAACCCAAGTAGGGGAATCATAAGTCCAACATTAAATCATAAGAGATCTCAATTTCAACAATAAATTATGTGTGACTAATGTCACAAAAAAGATAATGAAAAGAGAGTTAGGTGACTAATCCAATCATAAGAAAGTTAAAAAATCTCAATGCTAGCCCATACACAACACGAACAATTCATCAATCAACCAAAATAAAAATTATCAATCAAGAAACATAAACATAACAAGGTGACTAGTGATAGCCACACTCAAGGGAGTAATCACTTGATGCCATCCAAAGGTACTTCACCCTAGATGCATTAGAGAAGGTAACCATACATAATAAACAGTCCAATCACCTATGACAATCACTAGGCAAGTCATCTTTCAAAGACATTTAAGAGAAGCAAGAACATAAATGTTTAGATGCAATTTAATGGTTCTCAAACACAAAAGAGTTATATGTCTATGTTTAGTTTCCAGTTTAAACTTCACAATTCATAATAGGTGTACATACCAAGAGTTCCTAGTGTAGAAACCTGGCTTTGATACCAGATGTAACACCCCGCCAGGGAACCCAAGAGAGATAACCTAAAACATGCTACTAAGTTTGGTGAACAATTTTTTTTTCTAAAGTTAACATACAAGATAAATAACAGTGTGGAAGCAATTACCATTTACTCACATTAATACATCATCCAACATAGATTACAAATCTCAAGGGTCCCATGATGCAGAGTCACTAAAGAACGTAACATGACTAAAATATAATCAACAAAAGATTTCATAACATAAATATTACAATTACAACTTACAACAATAATTACAATCCTCATGGACATCCATCATAACTAAATATACTAACATCCACTGCACATGTCGTAGGGTATGTAATAATCAATCTAACTACACTAATACAATGTCTAGATTAGGTATCACATGTGATACACTAATACGGGATTACAAATAAAGAAGATAAGAAAAGAAACATCAATGAAGCATCAGAAGGAATCCAACTGTAGAATCACCATCAAGCACCGACACCAGGACGTCGAATCTCAAATGGTAAAGAATCACTACCACCCGTCCATGTAGAACCACAAAGGCCTACCCCACCATGCTGAGGAGATAACAACAAACCCCAATCGGGTAACCAATACAAAAGCAAGATGAAACCACTAAGCAAGGATTCTTGAAAGCTCTCTAACTCAAGGCATACAAATGACAATGATAGGTAAGACTCACTAATCCAGAGGCATCTGAAAAAAATGAAGAATAACTATGGAGGAGGCTTAGCCTACATACTATGGGAGTGTCATCACATGGACGACTACTTGAGTTACCCCAGACTAGTCTCTTGACCCCAGACCCTCAAGCGTCTATCAGGTTGAGTTACCCTAGACTGGCCACTCTAGACCCCAGACCCTCAACATAATCCATGCGGAACCAGAATATCAATCTTGTATATAATATTATTCCCCAAGTTTTATTATTAGGTTATCACTTGTTAAATCAACTTATGATAGGTTACCCTGGTACTGGCCCTTTTTGAGCCCCAAACCCCTATTGTAAGCCACTCCCATAAGATGCACCTAATTAACCTCTCCTAGGTTCACAAATCTCACATAGATCAATCAGGTATACAACCAAGTAATCTCAGATCTAGTCTCACACACAAGAACTAGAAATGATTACAAAGATACCATAAATAGAATATAATATAGCATGAGCCCATCATGGTCAAATCATGAATGATAATCAGATTATAAACACATATAACAAAACATAACCATCTGACACATAACCCTTCCTTTGTTCCCCCTAGGTCATTCTAATGCCTGACATCACATAAAACACAAGAATATAATTCAAGAATGAGAAAACAACAATCACAACTTTAAGAACTGAAAGGGAGCTACAAACATTTAAACTTCATAATGAACATAAACCAAACACAATATAGTTCGCATAATACTAATAAAAGAATCTTGACATAACAATCATATTAATGTCATTAATAAAAGGAAATGTTCCCTATTAACGTTCTAGGAATTCAGTAGCATAAAAATACCTAGTTTTAGTATAAACATATAAAAATGCCCTATTCGGTATTAGCATATGCATTTGTCAATTAATTGTTCCTAAAAAAGGACAAATGATTTACATTTACCACTATTAATTTTTATATATTAAAACTAATGTTCAATTAAGTCCCTATAACATAGTTAAGAAAAATTGATTCAAAATTATAATCATAATTTAATTTAAACCAAATTCAGTGAACAAATTTATCCTATCAAAACAATATTGACAAGCATCCATTCAAATTTAAATAAACTAGTAAGATTCATTTATTAACAAACAAAAATATAAATGCCACTAATAATTAACCAAATTAATTTTACAAATTCATTAACTACAAACTAATTTTCAACAAAAATTAATTTAATTAAACTAAATTTAATTAAATTAATTCAACACATAATACAAAATTTTATAAATTTATTAATTAACAAAAATTAATAAAAACATGAATTAAATTAAGCTAAATCATATATTAAATTTTAAATAAACTAAATTTAATATTAATTAAAAAAATGAAATAAATAAAAATAAAAACAATTTTAAAAAAAAGGTAACATTGTGAGTGGGGAGCGCACGCGCCCCCACGTTCACTGCCCAGTGCAGCCCCATGTACCTCGTGGTAGGGTACTACCCTCAACAGTACTCTCTACCATGGCAGAGATACTATTGTCAGTAGTACCTGCTGCCATGCGGGTACGCTGTCGGCAGGGAGGTAGGGGGAGGTTGGTGGCTGCCACCTCCCTTCAAACTTTAAAAAATATATATATATTTTGTTTTGTTAATTAATAAAAACAAACTTCAAAGCACGAAATATTTTATGTATTTTCTTTTTTTTAATTCTGAAAAAAGAAATTAATCAAATAGCATGTATTATTGCTTGATTTGACTTTTCTCATTTTTTTTCTCTGTCTTTTACCAGTAGACTGTATTTTTTTAATAACAAAGGGTATATATATATATATATATATATATTACAAAATGATTTTAGTACTAGAATTGGGTTTTCGATACAAATTGATTTTCTCTTAATCAAAGCAATTATTTTCTATAGCTCAATAGTTAAACTATAGCCTAGATTAATAATTCATTTTCTAGGCAAACCATAAATAATCCTTTAACAAAATTTTGCCAGAGTAACGGTACGATGCTAAATTTTAATAAAAACATAAAATCAATGTAACCTAGGGTTTTCTAATAATCCAGATCCAAGATCAACATAGATCTACCTAATGATAAGTATATAAATCTATACAAACACAGAAAGACAAATAAATGTGAAAACAAAGCTAACAGGTAAAATTCAATGCCTACCTCAGAACCAATGCCAGACACTGAAAATGGAAACCCTTGTAGATCTGAAATAGAATTCCCTCCAAAATCAACCCAATCTATAGATCTAAGAATTATGCAGAAAATAGGTACCCGATCTAGAGGCACAAACAAAAATTACACACATTCAAATTGCCAAAAGAATCTGCAAATTTCAATTCCAAACCCTCTCCACACAAATTTTCTCCAAAACTTGTCTCCTCTCAAAAATGAATGCAATTTCTCCTATTAGGGATTCAATTCCCCATTTCATGCAAATCCTAGAGATGACTCAATAGTTAACTCCTAATCAAACTCCAATTCAAAAATTGAAAGTAAATCCTAATTAATTAATTAAAATATCTTTATTTTGAGCAACTCAACTTTGAATTTTGAAAACTAGTTGTTCACTTTTTGAAAACAAATCCAATTTTTCTAATTAATATTAATGCACATGTTATAATTAAAATTCATTATTAAATAAATTAAATATTTAAAGCATCCTAGAACATCCAATTAAATATTTAATTATTTAATAATACACTCAAGCATAATTAAATCTACTTTCAATTAAATAATCAATTAATTCCAAATAATCAAATAATTGATTTTAGATTGATTTTCTCAATTAAACATAAGAACATAAATAATCATTAAATTAATAATCACATGAAACCACCCACATAAGTAATAAATCAGCTAAAATCAAATGACATAAACTAAATAAACTCAAGAGAAGGGATCCACGTACTCCTGTCAACCAGACGAATTCGGATAGGGTAGTCAAACAGATACTTGTCCAATCCTAGGACAAATTAGGCTTAGGTTATTATTTTGGATTTGTGTATTATCTCCCCTCTTTACCATTGAGATGAAGGTTTATGGGCACGCCCACTCCTACCAATTCAGGGAAGATGATGCCATGTACCTGCAAACCTGTCATCACAAGATGAAGCATGTACATCCAATATATATATATATATATATATATATATATATATATATATATATATATATATATATATATATATATATATATATATATATATATAATGGTGGGGATCAACTGATCATGTGGATCTCACAAGCAAGTAACTATGACTCCATCCCTCAACCACATCAGGCACGTCAAATAGAAATATAAAACAAACACATCAACCATACACATGCAAGTATGGGGTTAGTAAAATCATAAGCATCAATGGTTTCCTAACATATAATCTATCATCCTAAAATAATCATAATATTTATAAAATTAGACTAGGGGCAAGGTACTACAAAGCATACCAAGCCCCCAAGGCTAAAGTAATCTTACCAAACTCATAATCTGTAATTACTACCCCATGATTGTATCTTTGAATGCTTGAATATTGAATATTGTGGATCAAGAAAGAAGGAATCCCTCTTGCTCCAAATGAATGTACACAATCGTTTATCCATAAAAATGATTGATATCAACAATGCCTTGGTCTTCTATATCATCCTCTTGTAATATTGCATCTTCACTTCACCATCGCTTGCTTGCTTGATGCAATCTTAATCATCTTGTTGTGTCTAAATGAAGGCAAGAGAGTCTTTATATAGAGGTTTCAAGGTGAGGCTCCTTGGGCAATGTAAGGGCCCATAATCCAAATTTCACCTCGAATTATGGTTTAATCACAATAACCAACTAAGGAGGGAAAATAATTAAATGAATTTCAAATTAAAACCCTTTCACATTCGGATCTAGAAGCTCGACATTGATTTTGGGGTCCTTCGGGACTAAAATTTGAAAAGGGGGATCAAATCCTAAAAAAGGTCAATGATGACCTTGACTTTGACCTAGGTCAAATTCAACCTCAACCTTGACCTAGGGGTCCAGATCTAGTAAGTGTAGAGAATAGGAGGTCCCGGGGATGCCTAGAGACTTGGAAATGATGATAGAATAGGTTAGAGTGCCAGAATGGGACATAAAGGCCTATGATGAACATGATGAAGGCTAGGAGGACCTATGTCTACATCCTACCTAGAAAATAGAACCATAGAGAAGGAAACTTGAGGAGGATCCTTGGGATCATAACCCTAATTTCACCTAGAATGAAGAAATCAAGTACAAATGCATCCTATATGTAAATCTATCATGATAAATGCACTAAAAGAGGGTGCTAAACCTATCAAGATGGAAGTGGTTCCATTTTAAGACGATACAGGAATCAAAGTCAACTATGTTTTTAGAAAGAAAAAATGTATTAAAGATAGAAATATATAGTTTTTAATGTTTGTTTGAATATAAATAAAAGTCTAAGGCTAGATAGTTGGCATAACATTATGATTAGTCTAAGTTTAAGTCTATGGCTTATTCTTTTTAAAATTGGAATTCTTTGTTGATACAATAAACAATACTCTTGAGTTGGGATTATTTGTTGTATGGATAACTAATTACAAGTTATTTTTGGGATATGTATTTCTGTAAGAGGACTTAAACACATTTTTGTTCTCACAAACTACCCCATATTAACCATTTGGTTGAAACTGTTATATTAAAGTCTTACCTTCTATTATGTTTCTATTTCGGAACTAACATCTTAGTGTTCTTCAGTGATTTTGGTCTGATCACAACACTATAGTTCTATTAAGGGAAAGATGAATTGTAGAAAATTTTGATTGTGTGAGGAATAGTCCCAAGAGATAACTGAGAGGGGGGGGGGGGGGGTGAATCAATTATCTACAAGTTTCAATTCTTTGTTCAATTAAGTATACTTAAACATTAAACATAAACACAATGAAAGAACACTTGAACACAACACCAATATTTTGGTTACGGGGAAACCCAAATAGGTAAAAACCCCAGTGGGAATTGACACCCACTAATAATCTACACTAGTGTATTATCATCCTTGTTAGAAGATCCTTAACCCTGTTAGGAGTTGTCTTTACAATGCATTTAGTACAGTGACCTAGTCAAGGGTCAGACCCTGTTAGGAATTTTTTACAATTAGCCCTGTTAGGGGTGAGGACGCATTGTCCAAGAGCACACTGCTCAAAGGGGTGAAGGCTACAACCTTCTGAATAACAAACACACACTATATCTGGATCTTGGTGAAATGCGCTTTGACCTACTATCTGGATCAATTCCAATGTATAGCACAAACTCTTTACTTGGTCACATAGACCTTCTGCTGATGGCTCAACACTTCTCACACTCTACTCTACTCTTCACATTCAACTCTGAACCATGCTTTAACAATCATAAATGACTGATTATAAATATCTTTCCTCTAAATGATATAATCAAGTAGTCTTGTTAGAACCACCTTGAAATCATATTAGAGAAACAATAATATAATCCAATAACATCTCAGTCGGCTCTACTAAGCATGAAACACAATCTAGGACTTGTCTAAATTAATAAGCGTAGGCGCAGGCGCACACTACACACTGTTGGCTCTACCAAATTAATAGATATTTTCTCCTCAAGATGAATTACATCATGCACTCTTAACCAAACATTTTTAACTCTTCTCCAATCACTAATCCAAGGGTGCATACTGTAATGATAGGCAAAACTCCTGTTCCAACATAATCTCTATCGGCTCTTCTGAATAAACACAAGAAACTGTAACTAGTGAATAGAAACTAGATAACTTCACTTTTACTGATCATCAGACTTTGTGTCCATGACTGTAACATCACTAGCATGTCTTCATCACATATCCAAATGTACATGACTCCATGATGATTGTACAAACAATCCCTCACAGAACACTGCCTGTAACTCTGTCAGGAACATTGCTGACATAAGCTACTACATAACTATCTGTACTAATAATTAACCTCTACGTCCATGATATCAAGATGATAACATGTCTATGCTACTTATACTCAAATCTTACTGCATAAGTCTTCCATGCATGCTACTTACCATATGTTGTCATCAATGACAAACATACAATCATCACTGGCTTGCTAGCAAATCTCCAACAGATTGTACTATGTATGAGGAGTTTAGTGATTTTGATGTTAGTACTAAGTTCAAGTTGTTTTTGGGATTTGTATTTCTGCACAAGGACTTAACACATTTTTGTTCTCACAAACTACCCCATATTAACCATTTGGTTAAAACTGTTATATTAAAGTCTTACCTTCTATTATGTTTGTATTTTGGAACTAACAACTTAGTGTTCTTTAGTGAGTTTGGTCCAATCAAAACACTATAGGTAGTGAATTAGAAACCACTGTTATGAAAAATTTGCTTTCTAAAAAGTACACAGATAGTTATGAATGAGTTCCCTAATTTCATGTTATCATAGAATTAACATTCTCTAAAACAAGCACAAGTATGCTAAAATACTGGCATCTTGACAGGGAAGGTTCTATTTTCCTCCAACCTCTTGTAATCAAACTTCTAACACAAGCATTTTTTATTTCTTTAACATTCTTAAAATATTTTGTAGCTAAATACTACATTTTTTTAATTACAAGAGTCATTTAACTACTCAAATTTTAACAAGTTCTGAGTTCTTCAATTAACTAAAACTAGAGTACATACTAGGTTGTCCACAACCAATTAGTTTCCAAAAACAATAAATAGAATTTTAAAAAATAAAATGGTTTATGTGCATTCCCATTGGCAACACCTATCCTACATATGGATGCATCTATTGCATGGATCGATGCAACTAATGAGAGTGGCACCATGGTTTCTTATTGTTCAAATGAACCAAATGAATGAAGAGCAAGATAAAAATTCTTTCTTATAGTTTAGCATTAACTATTTTAAATTGGTTATAAAATATCAATGAATTAGTAAAATTATCAATATTTTATAACTATTAACTATGATTTCAAATATGTACCTTTATTTACTTACAACTTATGGGCATTTTTAATATATTTTTAACATATACAATAGGCCTTACCTAGCCATACTCGAGGGAAAAAAATCCAAAACTAAAACCTATACCCAACCATGTACTCAAACCAACAAATTGGGTATTTTTATCCTTGGTACTTTCTATTCCACAAATTAACACATTCATTTTTGTGAATTTAAATCATCATCACCAAAAAATGATAAAAGGTTGCCTTGATAGAAAACCTTATCCCCTTATTCCTTAAAACTTGGATAAACACTAGAATATTAAGTTAAATATATCAAGCCAAAATTATAAATCAAATCTTTTCTTCCATTTAGAAACAACATATTTCCACCATGCACCAATAGCCCTATCAAGTAGCATTCTTTAAAATTCTAACAAATATAAAATTGAAATTTGAATTATGGTAACTGTAACATCCTAGCATAGGAATTACCAACCACATCAAGAGTTGAATCGCAATTACATTCATTGACAAACTTAAAGTTCCTAATCAAACTACCAATCAATTGACAACCTATGATACAAGCTAAAATGGGAATCACCCCACCATCCCACTACCACCACTCAAGACCTAAGGGCATTTCCATCGCAACCTCTTGGTTTGGGTGTAGCTAGGGGACTCCATGACATCCATAAGAATTCCATAAACTCCCATGTAAAGGAAGTAAAAAAGAAAATATTTTCTCAAAGTCAGTAAGTGTATCCAATTTGTGTGCCACAAACCCTAACCCTGATGATTTATATGCCCCACCCATGCCCTCACCATACACATAAAACTGACAAGGACATAATTTCTAAGCCTCATGTCAAACCACTCCTAAGTTCTTAAAATAGTAATAGTTAGGAATGGGAACACTGAGAGGGGGGGGGGTGTGAATCAGTGTTATATAATATTAATATTTTTCTATTTCTTTGAAACTTAACCCAATTAATCAATTACTCAATTGAATATTAAAACAATTAAAGTAAACAACCATAACACATTACACCATATATGATTATGGGGAAACCTTGGCCAAAGGAAAAACCCCGGTGGGAATTAATATCCACTAATAATTGTACTTGTGTATTATGAACCTGTTAATGTTCCTTTTCCCTGTTAGGAGCAGTCATTACAATGCTTTAGTACAATGCCCTTGCCAAGGGTTTGACCCTGCTAGGAGTCTTGAAGTAACAAACCCTATTAGGGGTGGAAGGCTCACTACCAGAGCTCATAGCTCAATAGAGAAGGCTACAACCTCCTAGATATCAGATACACACTATATCTGCAAAGGTGATCTGCTACTATGAAACTGCTTGTCTGATCAGTTCCTTTTGCGCACTGATGCTTTAACCTCTTGTAAAGCTCTATATCATCTTTACTGCACTTAACACATACTTCACATACTTCTACTCTTCTATCAACTCCCCATGTCAACTTCATACTCAAATACAAAAGCGCATGTCTTATATATAGGCGCAACCAAAACTATTTACTAAGTCGGCCTATAACCTATTACATACAACACTTCCAAAATTAATTAGCTCAAGCATGTTTACATACATTGATATTAACATGTTTACAACACATTTACAATAGGCACATAGCCTTAACAAAACAATAGGATACTGTATGAACTGAAAATGATCACACTACTATGAATCCTTGCATCCAAGAATACTCAATAATGAGCTCTCGGATACCGATCCATAGTTCTCTATCTGTGGAGTGCATGACTTTCTATGAGGCCCTCCGATAGAACCCATGCAAGTACACCATAGAATGAGAGATTCAAGGAGGAGAAGCAAGAATGCTAATATCCATTGAATCGAGTTCTTGCATACAAATGGAACTAATCTATATGATTGCAAATGCAAGAAAATAAACTAATTTATTGAAATGAAGATTAAACTATGTGATTGCAAGAAATAAACTATTTTATTGAAATTAATCTATATGAAATACAAGAAATAAACTACTTCACTAATTAATCTATATGAAAATTAAACTAAATGTGCAATCTAAAATGATGATTTCTAAAGCTCTAATGTTGTCAAGAAAATCTTCAGCATAATGATAATATGAAAATTCTAGATCTTTAACTGAGAGCGAGAAGGCTCATTTTATAGAAAAATGTGGATTTGAATGCAAATTGAAGATCAATGTGGGATAAATGGAAAAGAGGAAACAAATTTGATTTTTAGAAAGTTTGTAGGAAAAGGAATTTTTATTTATTTCTTTTATTTTTATTTAGCTTGTTTCCTTTTCCATCACAAAAGATCTTGAGAGAATATTTTATTTATTTAATTTAAAAGAATAATATCTCTCTTAATTAAATAAAATAAGATTATATAATTTAGAGATGAATATTAATTAAATTAAATTAAATCATTTAATTAAAAATGGACTTTAATTAAATAACATTATTTCATTTAAGGAATATTAATTTCAATTAAATAACATTATTTTATTTATTTAAAAGGGATTTATTTCTTTTGATTAAATAAAGTTAATGAAATATTCAACCTTAGGAGAAAATTGAAATAATTGAAATAGTTACAATTTGATCAAGAAGTTTGATTCGAATATGTTGCAAAGCATTGATTTAGGGATTGATTTTTGATAATTGAATAAATGGGGCCCAAAGTCTAGGTGACCATTTTAGGGTGCATACATTTGCCCCTCTTTGACTAATGTGAGGTTGACTCGGGATCACATGTAGTCAAAGAATGGAATTGTAGTGTGAGATCGATTTGGGATCACAAAACAACCCAGATGTGTGTTCAACGGATGGGAACACATCAGGGCAAGCATAAGCTAAAGTTGAAGGATGAGACATAGCTGAATCAAGTCCAAAATAGGAGATAAGAATCTCAAGCAAGGTTGCCCCAAGAGAAGCAATTGATAAATTGATAAAGCTGAATCAAGGATTGAAGTTTGGTAGGTACTGCCCCCTCGTGATCGAAATTGAAATGAGATAAAGGAGAAACAGTAAATTGATAAATTTGATCAAATTGAACTAAAGATAAGGTTCTTGATGTAAGATGAAAAATATAAGAATCATAGAACCAAGGTAGATCATCAAGAAAGATTATGCCCCAAGGTTGAATTAGAAGAAAAGAAGTGGGGTGAAAGCGAATGGAAGATAGAAGTTTGGAAGAAATGAAAAGAAATGGGAAGAAGAAAAAGGATTTGTCTCAAGGAAGAGGATGCATCAAAATCAATCAACTGTTTAAGATAGGAAATTTTGATTGAGATCATGAAAGAAAATAAGGAAATGAAGATCAAATCGTGACCATAGTTGACTGAAAGTCCACAAGAAAGATGAAGGAAACCCTCTCAAACTCACAATGTAGCCTAAAAGTGCAATTTTAACATGAAGTCTAAATAATGCAAGCTACATGAAAATGCAAAGGTGTACTTTCATTGGTAACATAGGTTTTTTGTGTTCATCATTCATTAGAGAATGTAAGAGAACTTATTTTCATCATAGGGCCATTATTACAAGACATTGGACGATCACGCAATCATCACTAGTCACAAATGCAACTATGAAGATATGAATGTGATTGATATCGGATTGGAATGTGGAAAGATTATAACATGAGCATCAAACACATAAAGGTCAAGATGACTGCAATGTTAGCTTACCCAATTTAATGTAGCAAAACCATGCTCGCATCAGGGCATAAACGCCAAGATGACCATGAGAACGGTTGTGCAAAAATAGTCAAGGATGATGCCTTAAATCTCCTAAGTGTGTCAAGGAGACAACAAGAGACACTAAAGAGGTTCAAGACAACACCCACAAGTAGAAAGAAAATAAAAACATGCCCTATGCCCCAAGTCCTCTAGCTATGCATCATGGAGAGACTTGTTAGACAAGGACACTCAACGAAAATCAATATCAGTTAGCACACAAAGAAAAGATCATGATATATCTCAAGCATTAAGTGTTGCATTTAAAAATTTTAAGTGTGTAAACTGATACTGAGTTCCAAGGGTAAGGATCAAATGCTTGCTAGTAGGTAAGATCACATGACCAAACTGGATAAGACCAAACTGATAAGTGTTGAAAAACACTCGATGTCGAGGGTTGTGTTGAAAAACACAGTTGGGTTGGTGTTGAAAAACACCGTTTGTGAGGTGTCCTAAAGACAAGCATATC
This sequence comes from Chamaecyparis obtusa, assembly GCA_027943335.1. Taxonomy (NCBI): domain Eukaryota; kingdom Viridiplantae; phylum Streptophyta; class Pinopsida; order Cupressales; family Cupressaceae; genus Chamaecyparis; species Chamaecyparis obtusa. The sequence continues at coordinate 1,415,385 of BSBK01002404.1, read as the reverse complement.
CAAGAGACCAAAGCTAACACAGTGATGCCCCCTAGACAAAGACAAAGACCAATTCTAAACCAAGGCAAGAAGGACAAGGCATGATGGAGAAAGGTTAAGTGTCGAGGACGCATGCTAAGAAATAGGGGTGCAAAGGCCTCAAGTAGCACCTGTTTCTAGGTTTTCACCACTTGGAAGAATTTTTTCAGGACTTTTTATATTTTTTTTGTATTTTTGCTACCAAGGCGCCTATTTCTAGGTTTTCACCAAGGCACTTTTTCTTTTTTTTTTTTGAAATTTTTTTTTTTTTGAAATTTTTTGAAATTTTGATTTTTTAAAAATATTTTTTCAGCATTATATATGAGTTTTTTTTTGGAATTTTTTGAGAATATATCAAATTTTTTTTGGATTTTTTCAGGATCAATAAGGTATATACAAAGGATGCCCCCAAATAGAATGGGCATCAAGGATAGAACTTCTTTAGGTGCAAAACATTGATAGGCTTAGGGAGCTGCTCCCCCTCTTCAGTAGATAGTAAATAAGCACCTGTACCAAAAGTTGTTGTAATAATGTAGGGTCCAAGCCAATTAGGTTTGAATTTTCCCTTTTGTTCTCTATTATGTTGGTTCTTAGGATTCTCTCACAGGACAAGATCTCCTACTTGGAATTCTCTTGGTCGAACCTTTTTGTTGAAGGCTTTGGACATCTGCTTTTGGTAGACCCTCATATGGTCAAATGATGCTTTACACTTTTCATCCAGAAGTTCTAATTCTTGTAATCTCATGGCGTGATAATCTTCATCTGTAACTAGACCTTTGAGAGAGACTCTAAGTGATGGAATCTCGACCTCTAAAGGTAACACTTCTTCAGCGCCATATGTGAGGGAAAAAGGAGTAGCCCCAGTTGGAGTATGAATACTCATTCTATAGGCCCACAAGGCCGGGTTTATCTGTAGGTGCCAGTCTCTACCATTCTTATGAACTGTTTTGTGTAAAATCTTGAGAATGGTTTTATTTGAAGCCTTTTCCTGACCATTTCCTTGCGGGAAGTAAATGGAGGACCAATGTTGCTTTATCTTAAATCTTTGGCAGAGTTGTGTAAGGTCCTTGTTTTTGAACTGACCTCCACTGTCAGTGATGATCTCAGATGGTACTCCATATCGAAAAATGATATGGTTTAAAATGAATAAAGATATTGTCTTTCCTGAGGTAACAAAAAGTGGAATAGCCTCTACCCATTTTGTGAAGTAGCCAGTAGCAGTGATAATGAACTTATGTCCACCTGATGAGTTGGGATGAATCTTCCCAACAAGGTCAAAGGCCCATCACTGAAATGGCCAGTGAGATATAGAAGGAATTACCTCCCTACCTGGAGCATGTAACAGGTGTCCATGTTTCTGACATTTTTCACAAGACTTGGCAAAAGCTACTACATCTATTTGCATCATAGGCCAATAGTTCCCCGCCCTAATCAACCTTCTAGCCATGGAAAGACCATTAGAATGTCCCCCACATATTCCCTCATGGATGTCAACTAGCGCTTGATCGAATTCCTCCTTTTCTAAGCACCTAAGAAGTGTCCCATCTAGACCCCTTCTATACAAATCACCAGAGATGAGGGAATGGTGAGAGGAATTACGGACAAGGTTTCTTCTTTTAGATCGGTTAAATGTGTCGGGGATGATGCCATCAAAGAGATATGAGTAAATAGCACCATAGCGAGAGGATTCATGATTGACAAGGGTGCAAATGACATGGTTTTCAGGTGAGTCAAATATGGGATGTCATAACTCTTACACGAGGAATTCATATCTAGACTCATGTTCTTCTAACTAGAGAAGTGAAGCAAGGGTGGCCATAGCATCAGCTGCTTTGTTCTCAGCCCTAGGGATTTGTTGAAAAGTGACAAAAGTAAAATACCATCTTAATGAATCAACCATTTTTTTGTAAGGTATCAACTTGTCATCTTTTGTTTGGTATTGCTCACTGACTTGATTAATGATCAGATGAGAATCCCTGTAGATATGTAGTTCTATGATATTCCACTCTATAGCCATTTTTAGTCCATTTGTTAAAGCCTCATACTTGGCTATGTTGTTTGTGCATGGGAAGAGTAACTTGTAGGATTTGGGAATAGTGTACCCATGAGGAGAGACAAAGAACACACCAGCTCCAGAACCATTTTGCATGTAGGAACCATCAAAGAATAGTTTCTAGGATCTCTTAGTCATGTACATAAGATGCTCATCTAGGAAATGGACTTGAATGGGCATATTATCTTGAATTCAGAAATTAGCCAGTTGATCTGCAATAGCCTAGCCTTTGATTGCCTTGCGCTCAATATACTCTATGTCAAATTTAGAAAGAATCATCATCCATTTAGCAAGTCTACCTGTGAGAGCAGCTTTATTGAGAAAGTATTTGAGAGGATCAATTTTTGCTATGAGGTGTATGGTGTGCACAAGCATATAGTGTCACAATTTTTTAGAAGAAAACACTACTGCAAGGAAAGCTTTTTCAATACTAGTATAATTTGCCTCATAAGCAACAAGAGTGTGACTAATATAATATATGGCCCTTTCTTTCCCTTGTTCATCTAATTGAGCCAACAATGCCCCCAGTGAAGATTCAGTATCTGAGACATACAAAATGAGAGGTTTTCCTGAGATGGGAGGCATTAAAATGGGAGGATTTGCCAAGTATTCTTTAATTTGATCCATGCTCTACTAGCAATCCTCATTCCAGACACATTGAACACCTTTATGCAAGTTTTTGTTAAAGGGATGCGCTATATCTGGCAATTGTGAAATAAACCTCCTTATAGATTGAAGGTGTCCTTGAACTCCTCATTTGACTAATATTTTTGGGAGGTGGCATGTCTATAATGGCTTGGACCTTTTCAAGGTCCACTTCTATCCCTTTGGCTGAAATGATGAATCCCAATAATTTGCTAGAAGTAACACCAAATGCACACTTTTTTGGGTTTAATCTTAGTTAAAATTATTCCATGTGATCCAGAATTACTTCTAAATCAGCCAGATGTGTTCCTCTTTTCTTAGACTTAGTGAGTGTGTCATCCACATAATCTTCCATATTCTTATGCATCATGTCATGGAAGATGGTTGTCATAGCTCTTTGATAATTAGCTCCTGCATTTTTTAATCCAAAGGGCATGACATTCCAACAATAAGTACCCCATGCACATGTGAAGGCAGTCTTTTTCTGATCCTCAGGAGCAATCTTGATCTGATTATACCTAGAAAAACCATCCATCAAGGAATAGATCTCATAGCCTGCCATCATGTCCACTATCATGTCTATGTTAGGAAGTGGAAAATCATCCTTTGGGCATGCTCTGTTAAGATCTCTAAAATCTATGCAGATTTAGATGGATTTATCATGTTTAGAATAGGTACAATGTTGGAAATCCAGTCAGCATAATCTATGGCTCTAATGAATTCTACACCAAGGATCTTTTCTAAATCAACTTTCACTAAAAGAGCTATATGAGGGTGCATTTTTCTCAACTTTTGTTTGACTAGTTTCACACCTAGAGCTATGGACAAATGATGCATAATGAGATTAGTGTCCAACCTTGGCATGTTTGAATATGTCCATGCAAAATTAATTTTCTTCTTTTGGAGGAACTCAGTGTAGGCTTTCTTTTCTTGAGGTGATAAAGATTTAGCCAAGTGTACAATTTTTGGAGCCTCTTCTATTCCCAAATTAACAACTTCTGTAGGTTCAACCAATACTGATGACCTGTCTTGAAAATAGCTTGGGAGACTATCAAGTACTTCATCCATAGGTGCCTCAGAGAGGTTTTCACCTTTGGATACGTCTTTTATTTTTACTTTTTTTGGTTCTGACACCGCCACACAATGGTTTTTGCCATCATAACTCTTATTCTTTTTTTTCTTTTCTTTTTATCTTGTGACTAAGGTACTTGATGTCAAGTTCTATCATACTGGTAGCTGGTTCACTGGTGGAAGAGACTACAGGTTCAATGGCATTTAGATAGCAGGTGATCTCATAGTCATTGTGAAATGTCAAGAGTTGAGGCTCTTGGTAATGTTGAGACCAATCAATAAGGTTGGGATCAATAAGGGGTAGGTTAATGACTGGTTCAATATTAAGGATATAGGTGATGTCATCTCTGGTGACTGCAGAATTGGATTCTGTCCAGTATCCCTCTAAGGTGTCTAAATCAGGATTTATCCTATCAAGCGAAGAATTGTCTACTAATGCAATACGTGGGTTCCAATCTTCTAATCTGACACATGACTCATCAGCTATATCAGGTTGAGAACTATGAGCATGGACAACATCCATATCCAAGTCAACTATTGCATTTGAGAGTGAATCCCATTCAAACTCATGAGAGTCTATTTCTGAATTATTGTTCGGGCCTTGTGATGTAGAAGTCTCAAGATTTGGAAGAGTTTCCCCTCTAAAAATTTGCTCAATCACAAAATTATTTGAATTATCACCATCTGTTGTAGCTAGGATGGAGACACTATCCATAGTCAATCTTGCATTCATATAGTCACTATCTATCACAGCTAGGATAGGAGGACTATCAATTGTTAAATCTCTGGAATCTCCCTAAAGGAGATTTGTTGAAGGTACCCAATCATCTATCATGTCTTTCTAATTTGTCAAATCTGGTACATATTCTATGTCATCTTCACTATCCCACCTATCAAGAATGGGGACAGTGCACTTGTTATTCTTCATAAAGCCTAGGCCAACTATTTTCTTAGACTTACATCCAAAAAGATCATGATTAAGTGGTTTGGCTCTAGCATCCAACATGTGACTAAGAGGGCCATATCCTGGATAACCCATCTTCTTGACAAAAGTATATCCTCTCCCATAGGACTTAGGAGAGGGGGAGAAATTTTCATTGTGTTGGTACTTCTCCTCTTTGTATATCCAATCTCGAATAGCTACTTCCTCTTTTTCATCTTGTATTGGTATTGAAGATTCCACAAACTTGTCAAATAGTGTCATTGCTGAAGAAGACAGTTTCATCTCCTGTGAAGGTTTTCCATAGGACCTAGGGGAAATAGGCAACTTTTCAAAAGAGTCAAGTTGACACCCCGCCATGCCAAGGTCTATTGATTTAAACTTGTCTTGATAGTTTGCTAAAGTTGCTTGATAATCCTCTTGCTTCTCGATTAAGAGGGACATGAACATTAGCTGAGATTGAATTAACTGATAAAGTGCTATCCCTTGGTATGAAAATTTCTACTCCATTGTAGGGGAACTTAACACACTGGTGGTAGGTAGATGGCACTGCCTGCATGTTGTGAATCCATGGTCTACCCAATAAGATGTTGTATGCAAGAGGTCCAGTATCAACAATTTGGAACAAGATATCTTTTTCAACGGGGCCAATCCTAACAGGAAAGATAGCTAACCCCTTAGAACTTCATTCTACCTCATCATAGGCCTTTATAGTGATCTTCTTTTTAGTGTCAATCACCTCCTCTAAATAGCCCCAAGTTTTTAAAAAACTTAAAGTACAAATATTTAGCCCAGCACCCCCATCTATCAACACACCCCTGACATGGGTTTTATGAATCATTACTTCAATGTGAAGGGCAAGATTGTGTGGATGGCTTAGGGATTTGTCATCATCTTCTGAGAAAGAGAGGTAATTTGGGCTAGTAATATGATTCATCATGCCTTGAAATTGGACGATATCTATGTTGTTGGGGACATTTTCTATGCGCAAAGCATCCTTAAGGATCTGTTTATGTTTGGGGGACAACTCTGGAAGCTCCAAGATTGATATTTGTGCTGGAGTTTTCTGTAACTGATCTACAAGATTGTAGTTTGGTTTGGGAGTAGTGGCAGACTTGGTGACAATCTTGGATGCCACTTGCTTGGGTTTATTGGATGGACCTAAACTAGGACCTCTAAGAACAATAGGGCCTTGACTCTTGGTAACAGCATTAAGGGCTTGAGAAGATAACCTAGAATGAGGACCTCTCAGCACCACAATAGGTTCTTTGTCAAAGATAGGGGGAGAGTCATAACCATGCGGGTCCTTACTCCTCATCATATTAACACTTGGCTCCACAACTTCAAGCATGTTTACCACATTTTGTGCCACTGTGTAAGTGTAGTTGATTGTAGCCTTGCCATCCTTTGGTTTAGAGGTTTCCCCCTTGTCATACTTAGGCAACGGCTCTTTAAATGCTTTGTGATCAGCATTGGTGTTCAGTCCATCCACCTTAAGCTTTCCATTCTCAATGAGATCTTGGATAATGTGCTTGAGTTTCCAACAATTCTCAATGGTATGCCCAATGCCATTATGAAATGTGCAGAAAGCCTTCTCATCCCACCAATGTGGCTTAATGTCAGGGATGTAATGTTTTGTGGGATCTTGTGGATTCACAAGATTATTGGCAATGAGTGTTTTGAAAACATCCTTGTAAGAATCACCAAGCTTGGAAAATTGACATTTTTCCTTCTTGGGCTTCTCTTGATACTGTGGCTTGCTCTCTTGTTGAGTAGGTGCATTGAGCTTCATAGCTTGAATTGCACTAGACAAGTGAAGGATACCTTGATCTTTAGGTTGGGGAGAGTCTACAACTCCATCATTGACAACTTGTTTGTTCTTGTTCCAATTGTTGTTCTTCCCTTTATCCTTGTTGCTGTGTTGACCATTGTTGCCATTGCTGCTATGTCTAGTAAAAATGCCTTGTTCTTTTAGGACATCTTCAATTTGACATGCAGTTTCAACCATGGTATCAAAGGAATTGAAGACTATCTTTTTAATCTCATATCTCATTTTAGGCACCAAGTTAATAACAAGTATGTCAATCTTTTCATCCTCATGGATCATCCTATGATACCGAGAGCATTGTCTCCTCCACCTCTGTAAGAAGGTAACAAAGGGTTCCCCTTGATTTTGTTTCAAGTTGCATAGGTCCAACATAGTAATAGATCTTGACAGATTATATGCAAAGTGTTGAAAGAATCGATGAACAAGTTCTCTAAAAGTCTTGATAGGGGGAGTGATATTGGTAAAACATTCCATTGCTTTTCCTTTAAGACTTCTAGGGAACAACCTCATCAAATAGGAGTCATCCTGATGGAATTCAAAGCTCATAGTATAGAACTGGCACACATGGATCACCACTGCCATCATATTTATCATATTGAGGAAATTCCACCCTTCTTGGAAAATCCTTCATATTCACACTCTTGTCAAATGGATTAGGACAAATTGAGTCTAGTGAGAATGAGCTCTTAGGTTGCATCATTTTCTCCATCATTTGCTTCATTTGGCAGATTTCTTCCTCTTGAGAGGGATTTTTCTTTTATATTTTGTTGTCCACATCAAAATTATAAGGGACTCTGGCACCCTTGTTGATTAGACTTTCCAAGAACTTATCTTTGTTTTCTTCCAAATACTTATCCACATATTGTTGGAAGATAGGCTCTTGTTGCATTTGCATGAAGTCTTGAGTATCAAGGTCATATTGTGAGCTACCACCTCCATGTTGGGAACCATGATGTACATGTTGGGAGTGTGGTCTTGAGTTTCTGGGAGGGGTTTGCCTCCTATAGTGAGCATACTGAGAGGCCCTTCTTCCTCTAGGACTAGGAGATCTAGAAGGGGTTCTTGACCGCCTTCTACTTCTTGGTGTTCTAGAAGGGGTGGAGGGAGGAGAATTATTTCCACTGTTAGCACCCCTATTGTTGAATTGAGTGTTTAATTGTTGGGCTAACAGCCTATCTTGCTCCTCTTGGAATGCTTTTCTCTCTATATCCAACAAGGCTTGTTGTTCCTCTTCTAGAAGCCTAAGTTTTTCTTCTTTTGTAGCTCGTTCATTTTTTGCAGCCTATTTTTCCCGCTCAATTCTTTTTAGCCTCTCACTTGTATGCCTTGAGGTTGTTTGAAGTGGAGGGTTTGGTCTTAAATGTTTGTACAAATCATTGGTATACATTGCATTGACATGAGCATCACCAAGTTCATTGTCTTGGTCTTCATGTTGTGACCATTATTCTAGGTGAGCTCATCTCTCATGTCTTTCAGCTCTTTGATGTGCATCTAGGTACCTAGTGTTGATGTGGGGTGACCTAGGTTGAGCATCATGAGAGGAATTACCAAAAAAAATCTTGTCTCTGTGTCTTTCATAGATATCATCAAGGGTTTGATCCATAGCTTCCCTCTCCCACTGAGTCATGGTATAACTCATATCCATACCTAAGTGGGAAGGTGTTGAGGGGGCACTCAAATCACTAAAATGGCTCTTTGGGTCAAACCAAGTTTCAAACTTACTCCTAGGTGACTGGTCAAATATTGGTTCCTTTTCCTTTCTCTTTTGATGAGTTTGAATTGGGGGTAGTTGGTTGAAGACTATTTGAGGTCGCTTTCCTTGGCTCACTTGATATCTTGTTGTTACTGACATGAAAGGGAGAGTTCAGGCAAATAGAAAATTCTAGGAAACGTCAATACTAGACTAGGATAGTAAAAGTTTTCTCTTGTCCGAGAGAAATGGTGAAATAGAACTATTACAAATAGGTGCAAACCAACACTACCACAAAGGTGCTCAATTCTTGGGTGAATACCCTAGCATGTATGGATCAGGAGGATGACTTACAAAAAGTATACTAAGTTTGAATTGTATGAAAATGGGTGGATGAAGAGATTACTAGTACTCTTCAAGTGTGTTATCAAAGAGTCTAAAAATTTATCTATTTGATAGGAACAATTCTTGATTTGCCAATCTCAAGCAAAATCACTTATGAGATCAAGGACCACTAACTCAAAATGTCAAGGAAACAAGAACCCTAAATATAGAACAGGTCTCTAGAACTGGGACAAGTCACCTAATCGAAGAACTCAGTATTTCAGTTTGTTGTTCATTTTCAAAGATGAAGGAAGTACATCAATAGATTTTTAGCATTGCTTAGGCACATAAGACAGCAATCAAGGAGTTCAAGCAATCAGTTGTCTTCAAACAATGAGCAAGGGGCAAAGCAACCTTGCACATGAACAAGAATAGTGACTTAGTATGCTACTCCTTAAAGATGCTAATTGTGTATGTTCTTGAAGATGTTTTAGCAGGCACTTAGAACACAACAACATCCTAGCGAGCTATCTAGAAGGATATGCATGGCTTTTGTAAAGGGCATTCTCGATATATGCAAGGTACGTGAGGCCCAAATCCATAGATGAGAAGAATAAAAAATCACACACCCGGGGGGAGACAGTAACCCAAATCTCCTCCACTTCTCAAAGGTATAAAGTTCTTTGAGGCTTAGCCAAGAGTGAAATCTAACTCATTCCAAAGAGAGGTGTCTTTGGATTCACCTCCTGATATTTATACTCTGCCAGAACATGGGAGTTAAGGTTGTCCCTTGAGGTGATGAAATCCCCAAGCAGGCCTTCTAGAAAATGAAAAGGTAAGTAATTCACAATCAAAAAGTATTGAAAAGAACTAAAGGTGGAACACTTAACGCTTAGAGAAAATATGAGGTGAGTCCACAAGGTGGAACACTTAACACCTGACACAAGCTACAAACAAGTCCACAACCTAGAAAACATGTGAGTTCCAGAAAGCACAAAAGGGTTGCCTAGTGGAACAATTAACACTTCTTTCCTATAGACCCATCCCCTTTAATGTGGCGTTGACCTTGCAACCACAGGGTGGAACGAGGGGCCGGTGGATTAGCGAGTCCAATAACCCGAGATAGAAATCTTGATCAATCACAAGTAATCTAAGACTGCTAATCAATACTATTGATATTTGAAACCGAGAATTACTTAATGTTAAAAGACACGCATGCACTTAAACACAAACTTCTATGAAAGCAAATCTATGTTCATTTATTTTCCAATAAGAGCATAAAAGAAAATGTGTTCTATGAAAGCGTGTAACACTCAAGCCAAACACATGAGAGGTAAATTTTATGCCCAAATGAAGTGTTATATAGATTGTGAGAACGTACCTTAGGTCCAAAGATTTGCAATCGAACAAAATAGATGCCTCCTCCCTGCACAAAAAGGTAAAAGATCAACCGTCTAAAAAGAGGGAGCACAACTAAAATTAGAAATTAGTCTAATTAACATCTAATCTAATTAAACAAAATTTAATCTAAAAAAATTAATTAACAAAACTAAAATCAAAATTAAATTAATCTAGCACTAAGCTAAATTTAAAAAAAAAAACTAATCTAAATTAAAGAAATGAAAAAAAATCTAATGTAAATTAATAAAATTAAAAAAATCTAATTTAAATTTTAAAAACTAAAAATCTAATTTATATTAACAAAATTAAGAAATCTAATTTGAATTTTAAAAACTAAAAAAATTCTAATCTAAATTAGCAAAATTTTAAAAAATCTAATTTAAAATTTAAAAAAAAACTAAAAATCTAATCTAAAAATCTAAAAAATAAAAACTAAAAACTAATTACTAAAAACTAATGTAAAAATTAAACTAAAAACTAAACCACTGCCTTTCAAAAAGTTCTTTGCACTTCTAACAAATTGCAATGAGTTATTTGGATTTTCATGCAAAGGAATTAGTGATGATTTCAGAGCTTTGACATGTGTGACTGCAATAGACTCATCAGGTTGTCCTGCATTGGAAAAAGAGGTAGTGGACTAGATGATTGAATTGAAGAGTTTGTTGGTGAAGACTGATATATGGGCTCTGCAAGGCTTGGCCGAATGGATCAAAACCAATATTGGGACGTGACCTGTTATATATTTTACTCAACTGATGAAAAAAACCAAATTCTACGACCATTCAAGTAAGTCAATGTGTGTCTGAGATAGAGTGTCTACGACTATGCTCCAAGAGCCTATGTAATGCAAAAAATAGAACTAGAAAAACCTTGGAATCAAAACACGTATAATGTGTTCGTAGCAGATCATCTTTTCAAACATAGACTAATCTATACACGCATCGATGTTCCAATTGTTTCAAGATGAATCCTTATTGATCTACAGAGATTGGCTGGCCAGAGGAATGAAGTAGAATTGCTTTCTCACCAAACATAGCCTTCACATTAAGAGGCCAAACCGAGGCATCAAATAATATGCCAATGATAAACACACTTAATGCAGGAACACTCTGATGCTGCTACTTTTCGTATGCGTGCCTATGACATATACATAATGTGTGATGCAAGAGTTTATTTCACAGAAAGCATATTAGGAGAAGCTCTGAAAGATGCCATTGAAAGAGGTCTAGTATCCCAGGAGGAAATATAATAAATTCGATCAAATCTCATGCTATCTTAAAAAAAAATGCAATCCAGAATAGTTTCAATCTGAATTTCAATAGCAATAGCAATACCAACAAAATCAAGACTCGTATGAATGCCAACAAAACCAAAAATAGTTATGATAGAAAAATCTCTTCAAAGATTTTTGAAAATTAGACAAATGCTATATTGAAACAATCCTGAGTATAATATTGCCCATTGTTTACAGAACTTAGCAATTCAACAAGATCATACAAGAATAATCTATCTGTTGCTTGTGAACAAATTTTGGTCAGTTCCTTTGCTAAATAAAGAAGGTGCTTCAAACTACAATGCAGAAATGTATTAAAGCTACAACGTTTATGATAATGTGTGCATTTATGTAATTCACGGTGGGCGCCAAAATGTATGAACTGAAAATGATCACACTACTATGAATCCTTGCATCCAAGAATACTCAATAATGAGCTCTCAGATATCGATCCATAGCTCTCTATCTAGGGAGTGCATGGCTTTCTATGAGGCCCTCAGATTGAACCCATGCAAGTACACCACAGAATGAGAGATTCAAGGAGGAGAAGCAAGAATGCTAATCTCCATTGAATCAAGTTCTTGCATGCAAATGGAACTAATCTATATGATTGCAAATGCAAAAAAATAAACTAATTTATTGAAATGAAGATTAAACTATATGATTGCAAGAAATAAACTATTTTATTGAAATTAATCTATATGCAATACAAGAAATAAACTACTTCACTAATTAATCTATATGAAAATTAAACTAAATGTGCAATCTAAAATGATGATTTCTAAAGCTCTAATGTTGTCAAGAAAATCTTCAGCATAATGATAATATGAAAATTCTAGATCTTTAACTGAGAGCGAGAGGGCTCATTTTATAGAAAAATGTGGATTTGAATGCAAATTGAAGATCAATGTGGGATAAATGGAAAAGAGGAAACAAATCTGATTTTTAGAAAGTTTGTAGGAAAAGGAATTTTTATTTATTTCTTTTATTTTTATTTAGCTTGTTTCCTTTTCCATCACAAAAGATCTTGAGAGAATATTTTATTTATTTAATTTAAAAGAATAATATCTCTCTTAATTAAATAAAATAAGATTATATAATTTAGAGATGAATATTAATTAAATAAAATAAAATCATTTAATTAAAAATGGACTTTAATTAAATAACATTATTTCATTTAAGGAATATTAATTTCAATTAAATAACATTATTTTATTTATTTAAAAGGGATTTATTTCTTTTGATTAAATAAAGTTAATGAAATATTCAAACCTTAGGGGAAAATTGAAATAGTTACAATTTGATCAAGAAGTTTGATTTGAATATGTTGCAAAGCATTGATTCAGGGATTGATTTTTGATAATTGAATAAATGGGGCCCAAAGTCTAGGCGACCATTTTAGGGTGCATACAGATACACGCTATACAAAAAACTAACTATCAGCTCCATGCTCTGTTATGCTCTGCCACTCACTTTTTGTGTCCCTTCAAATCACTGTAACTTCTTCATGCTATCACATATGAACATGCATTCTTAACCATAGCTTACTACCTTTATAATAGTAGGGGGGGCGGGCCGGTACAGGAGGAGAATAGAGGCTGGGACAAACATGAAGGGCAGCATTCGAAGAACATACTCAAGCTTATCTTCAAGGGTGCATACCAAAACTTTATCATATGCATGTGCGCTGATGTTCTGTTTATCGAGTGCTTCGTTGACTATTTGTCTTCCATACTTAGCCAAATGTTGATCTTCTAAGTTATTATGCTGACTCAAAAACTTCATATGACTTTGTTGCCATAATGAAAACACTAAGCTTAGTCATATACACCAGTATAGTCAACTTGACAACAATCTCCCCTTTTGTCATTAATGGAAACAAAGGAATATGGCTAAGTTGATAAACTATATCTTTACACAAAAAACTTCTATCATATACTCTTATCTTTTCCTGTATACTATACATCACATGTTATCTAACTGATGCAGGGGCAGGGTAGATGCAAGAAGAATCAATAGGATTGAGTCCACTTGAATCAAAAAACAAGCCCTACTCAGAGTTACACATAGAAGCAATATGAAAACCACATGAAATTAGTAAAAATACAAAGGATATGAGCCAAGCACTGGCAGTAACAATAGCGTAATTATATTGAATCTTTCAACATGCCTAACTGTGAGGCCTTCTGGGTTTCAGCCTTATACAATGAGAATTATGCAATTAAATCATTATGAGCATCCAATCTTCTCTACTACTTCTACTGCTACTCTTCTATTATCTAACCCTTGTCCTAAATAACAATCTAAGCTCCAAATATATAGCCAACAAAGCCACAAGTCTTCCAGTCAGGGATTTAATTACAATATAGGTCCACACTTAGGAGGAGAAACCAAAACTAAAGCAAGAAACAAAAAAACTTAATGTGAAGATGGATTTAGGTCTACTCAAGATCCAAGAATAGATCCCCAACCACGCAAGATCTAATTCTCCTACATGGAACCACGCAAGATGTAATGCCACACATTTCATGAGCAAAACTGGTAGAAAATCAATGCCAGAGGAGAATTGTGATAACTTCCACATCCAGATGAATTAAGATGTGCACCCTTAGGAGATTGTTCAAAATTAGTTCCACATCACTACATTAACTTCGAAAGGAAAGAAACCAACAGAAACATTGGCGCTAAAACAAGCATCAGACTTGTAAAGGAAACATAAATATTTTGGTGTTGCAAGATTGCTCAAGACCCAAGATGCTCCAACATCAGACACCTGAGGTAACAAAAGAAATGATGTCCACATCACAAATTGCTCATATTCTCACCTGAATCATAAAGATCCAACTCAGCTTGTGTAATCCATGAACTATCTTCAACTGGCTTGTCTTTCCATTGAACTAGGTATTCCACGTAGTTTTTTCCTCTTCTATTGATCTTCTCAATGTTGTCTTTGTCCTTCTTAAGATAATTTAGATCATCCTCTATCTCATCATTTGATTCAAAGTACTCAAAGATGTCTGCAATGTTGAATATAGGTGATATGTCCATGTCCTTTGGTAATTCCACTTCATAAGCATTTCCACTGTCAAACTTCTTCAGAATCGTACAAGGTCCAAACTTCTTCATTTTTAGCTTGTTGTAGGTACCAATTGGAAACCTATTCTTCTTCAAATGAATCATAACCTCATCTCCAACTTCAAAATATTTATGTCTCCTCTTATTTTCTCTCTATTTATATTTCAGATTATTGTCCTCCAAATTCTTTTTGGTTTCATCATGAAAAGTTCTTATATATTCTGAAAAATGATAAGCTTCAGCACTTCTTCTTGTCTCAGTAGGTAAATCTCTCAACTCTATGATTCCCTTAGGATGAAATCCAGTAATAATCTCAAATGGTGTTCTCTTAGTACTTATATTCACATAATTACTATATGAAAATTGTGCTTGTGCCAAAACTAAATCCCAATTAGTAGGCTTATCTCCAACTAAACATCTCAACAAGTTTCCCAAACTTTTGTTCACAACTTCATTCTGTCCATCTGTTTGAGGGTGAAATGTAGAACTAAACTTCAACTCAGTATTCATCTTCTTCCAAAGTGTTTTCCAAAGTAACCAGTAAACTTAATATCTTTTTCTAAAACAATAGACTTAGGAAAACCATGCAATCTTACCACTTCCTTGAATAATACTTCAGCTACATGCAATGCACCAGATGTCTTCTTACAAGGTATGAAATGAGCCATCTTAGAAAAATTTTCAACCACTACTAGAATAGAATCATTACCTCTCTGAGTTCTAGGCAATCCAAGAACAAAGTCCATACTCACATCTTCCCAAGGTCTATCAGGTACAGGCAAAGGTGTATACAATCCCAAATTCTAACTAGTTCCTTTTTTTTTTTGGAAAATTCTATAACCTCTAACCATTCTCTGTACATCTCTATAAATCTATGGCCAAAAGTATCTCTCTAAAATCAGTTTCACAGTCTTATCAATCCCAAAATTTCCAACAAGTCCACCACTATGTTTCTCCTTTATTATGTTCTCTCTCACAGATCCTCTGGGTATGCACAACTGAACTCCTTTAAACAACATGTCTTCTTGAATAAAATAATCAGTTCACTTATCACTCACTGTGTGTTCCTTACAAGCTTTCCAAGGCTCTACAAAATCAAGGTCATTTTCATACAAACACTTCAAATCATCAAAACCAAGTACCTCAACTCTCATTTCTGTCAGTAAATTTATTCTTTGGCTCAAGGCATCAGAAACCTTATTTGAATGTCCACTCTTATGCTTTAATGAAAAGGAAAAATTCTGCAAGAACTCAACCCACTTCATATGTCTCTGATTCAACTTATTCTGACTTCCCAAATACTCCAAAGCTTTATGGTTAGTATACAACACAAAATCTTTAGGCATCAAATAATGTCTCCATTTCTTTAAAGCTTGAACAATAGCATAGAATTCCTGGTCATAAACTAAATATTTTCTCTTAGCATCATTCAACTTATCACTAAAGAAAGCTACAGGTCTTCCTTCTTGACTCAAAACAACCCCAATTGTAATTCCACTAGAAACACATTCAACTTGAAAAAATTTACTAAAATCAGGCAAAGCAAGTGTAGGTAATTCTGCAATTCTTTATTTCAATGTTTCAAAACTCTTTTGTGCTCCATGTGTCCATTTAAAATCCCTTTTATCTCCTCTCATAGTTTTAGTCATAGCATTACAAATAGAACTAAAATTTTTGGTGAACTTCTTATAAAAACTTGTCAATCCATGAAATGATCTTACCTCTCCAACATTATCTGGTGTAGGCCAATCAAGTATAACTCTCACTTTCTCAAGATCCATCTTCAATACATCAGCTGAAATTACAAAACCAAGGTACACAATCTCCTTCTTCATAAATGAACATTTCTTCAAATTAATCAGCAACTTTTCTTCCTTCAATCTCTGCAATACTTGTCTGATATGTTCAAGATTTTCTTCCTTCCCCTTACTGAATATCAAAATGTCATCAAGATATACAATTAAAAACTTACCCAAGAATCTTTTCAAAACTTCATTCGTCAGTCTCATGAAAGTACTAGGTGCATTAGTCAAACCAAAAGGCATAACCAACCATTCATACAAACCTTCATTAGTCTTAAAGTAGTTTTCTATTCATCCCATTCTCTAATTCTAATATGATGATATCCACTCTTCAAATCAATCTTTGTGAAATAATTTTCTCCACTCAAACTATCCATTATGTCATCCATCCTAGGTAAAGGAAATATGTACTTTACTGTTATCTTGTTTATAGCTCTAGAATCCGTGCACATTCTCCATTCTCCATTCTTTTTAGGTGCTAACACAACAGGTACTGCACAAGGACTCAAACTTTCCCTAATCAAACCTCTTTCAAGAATTTCTTGTACTTGTCTATTCAACTCAATCTTTTCATCAGGTGTCAACCTATGTGGTGCTTTATTAGGCAAAATAGCTCCAGGTATCAAATCCATACAGTGACTTATACTTCTCATAGGAGGCAAACCATCAGGTACATTATAAAAAATGATGTCATGAAATTAAGTCCACAAAGGTTTAACCTTAGGTGCATGTTCTAACTCATCTTGTTTCTCAATTTTCCTTGAAATTAAAGAAAAACAAATATTATGTTCTTTCATTTCTCTTGCAAACTTTTTACCATCAACCAAGCATACTTTGACAATAGTACAGTGACCTTCATCAAGCTTCTCTACCAAAGACAATAATACTTGTTTCTTTACATCCATCCAAATAGTATATCAATTCAATCTACCATCATGCAAATCTTTCCTATCATACTGCCAAGGTCTACCCAAAAGAATATGACAACAATCCATAGGCATAATATCACACAAGACTTCATCATGATAATTCCCAATTTTGATTTTAACAAGGCATTGTTCACTTACAAGTATTTTATGCTCCTTTTGGATCCAAGCAATATGGTAAGGCTTAGGATGTTTCAATCTCTGCAACTGCAATTTGTTAACCAGCTCTTCAAATGCCAAATTATTAGAACTTCCACTATCAATGATTACCTTACAACATTTGTCAACTATCTTACATTTGTTTCTGAATAAAATTTTCCTCAGAATAGCTTCCTCATCAACTTCTTTGTTCCACAAGATCCTTCTTAGCATCAAGTTTTCACCATGTTTAGGTTCATTAAATAATTCATCTACTTCTTTACAAGCCAAATTACTTCTGCCATTACCTCCAATCTTCTTTCCAGAGTTAGTATATTCAAAGGCTCTATGTCCTTCTTCACCACATTTGTAACAAGTACCTTTAAACCAAGATTTCTCTTCTCTTTTCCCATTATTGTTATTCCTAGAGTAACCAGTATAGCTACCTCTAGAGTAATTACCTCTTCTACTAGTAGGTTCATCTTTCCATCCTTTATCTTGTACTGCATTGTCAAATTTGCTACTTTCTCCATAAGATCCACCTCTACCTCTTTTAAATCTGCCACCTCTTCCTCTCTATCTTTGTTCATGTCTCTTTGTCAATCTTTCTTCATCCTTCCAAGAAAATTGATATGCTTCCTCCACATTATCAATCTTTACATAACTGATCTCATCTTGAATAGATGTCCTCAGACCATTCAGGTATCTAGCCACCTTCTCAAATTCATCATCCACATGTCTAGATCTGATATCCAATTTGTAAAATTCCTCAGTATATTCTTTCACACTCATGTCCTTTTATCTCAGATTTTTCATTTTTCTCATCAAACTCACTTGGTAGTCAGCTGGAAGAAACTTCTTCTTCATCTTTGCAAGCATCTTCATCTACATCTTGATCTTTTCTTTTCATCTCTTCTATCTCTCAATTTGCAAATGATCCCACCAAAGAGATGCATGGCCTTTCAACTTTGTGATTGCTATCTTGACCTTCTTATTATTAGGAGTACCTTCATAGTCAAAGTATTTATCCATCTCAGAGATCCAATCTAAAAGTACATTGGTCTCAAGTCTTCCATAATAGCAAGCAACTTCAACTATAGGTATGGAGTTAGCCTTAGACAAAAATATCAAGAGGCTTTCCTCATCCTATTCAACTTTAGGTTCAGGATTAGGTGGTGCTTCTTCTTCATCACTAACATCTTCAAGATGTGCACCTCTTCTCTGGGCTATCTCTACAACTTCAAGCCTAGTTGCAATCTACCTCAACATATCCATGATAGAATTATCATTTCCTCTACCATGAACCATCTTGACAATCAGGTTCCAACAAGATCATAACCTTATGCAAGTTATAGGTTAGATATTAGATCTACCACCCTACAACCAATCCAATAAGGTTCTCCATGATCCAATCCACAAGAAAGAACTTGCTCTAATACCACTTGACACAAGGGCAGGGTAGATACAAGCAAAATCAACAAGATTGAGTTCAATTGATTCAAAAAACAAGCCCTGCTCAGAGTTACACATGGGAGCAATATGAAAACCACATGAAATCAGTGAAAACATAAAGGATATAAGACAAGCACTAGCAAAAACAATAGAGTAATTATATTGAATCTTTCAACATGCCCGGCTGCAAGGCCTTTCGGGTTTCAGCCTTATACAATGATAATTATGTAATTAAATAATTGCAAGCATCCAATCTTCTCTGCTACTTCTATTGCTACTCTTCTATTATCTAATCCTTTTCCTAAATAAGAATCTAAGCTCCAAATATATAGCCAGCAAAGCCACAAGTCAGCCAGTCATGCATTTAATTATAATATAGTTCCACACTTAGGAGGAGAAACAAAAACCAAAGCATGAAACAAAAAAACATGATGCGAAGATGGATTTAGGTCTACACAAGATCCAAGAATAGATCCCTAACTGCATAAGATCTAATTATCCCGCATGGAACCACGCAAGATGAAATGTCACATGTTTCATGAGAGAAACTGGCAAAAAATTGATGCCTGAGGAGAATTGCAATAAACTCTACATCCAGATGAATTAAGACATGCGCCCTTAGGAGAGTGTTCAAAATTAGGTCCACAACACTGCATTAACTTTGCAAGGCAAGAAAATAATAGAAACATTGGTGCTAAAACAAACATCACACTGGTACAGGAAACATAAATATTTTTGTGATGCAAGATTTCTCAAGACCCAAGATGCTCTTGCATCACTAACTTATATCTCCCTTATACCATATTACTCTACTAGTCCATATTACTCTACCCCCCCTTTGACATTAATGAAAAAGGTGCTCAAAAAGGGAAAACTTAAAGTACTTACATAGAATGTACATTTGAGTATGCAATCTTAAGGTTTGTAATTTATTTCTGCCAAAATGCCTTTAGTGCATCCACTGTCTGTAGATGGGCGCATAATGCATAGGTTAGCTTCTCCATCTTTTCCAAATCTGTACATGGACCTTGATCATATGTCACAATAGTGGCATCTATCTAATTGATGTTTTGATTCAACACATCCAATGAGGGCGCAAGTGCATTTCTCAACTGAGTTTGTCTAGTCCTTAACTTTGCTATCTCTTTTTCTACCTTTTCAATTTTGTCCAACTATCCTTGATAGACATTATTAAACATGTTAACATCTTGTGAGGGATCTAGCACTAATTTTCTCACAGCTGCCATAAGAGATTCTGCATCCTAAATCTTCTTGGAAAGGTCTGAAGTAAGTTTGTCTTTGTTCATACAATCAGCTATTACCTTTCTTCCTTTAGCTACAAACTCCTTCAACATAGCTTAACCAACCTTAAGAGAATTGAGGTCAAGTGAGAATTTACTTATCAACTCATCCAACCTTTTCTTTCTGTACTTCTCTTCTACAATTTGGGATGCTGATTCCCCAAGACTTGAGAAATTTTCTTTGAAGCATGTCAAGATGGTGCTGACATCATCCAATGAATGTGTACACTTGATACTTTCTTATCCTTAGCAAATAGATTATTCAATATGTTGACTGATTCAACAAAAAATGGATTTCTCATAAGTTTTTTCTCTTTTTCTTTCTCCATTGTGAGCACACTAATCTTTATTAAATATTCTTCTCCCCAAGAGTCTAGACTGGTTGTATCAAGGGTCAAACTTGACAACAATGAAACTGATGATTTAGGGGTAAGGAGTGAGGTTTGAATTACTTCCATCATCTCAATCTTTACATTCATTGGAATCTCAACTGAAGGTTCTTCTCTATGTTCCTCTTCCTTCTCACTTTTAGGTTAATCTTCCTTCTCATTTTCTTGTTCAATCAAGTCTTCAACTTTCTTTTCTTCTTCTTGTCTTGTTAGGGCCTCAATTTGGACTTGTTCTTGCTGCATAGGTGTGTCATCATCACATAGTATCTCAGGCTGTTCTGTTCTCAAAAAAGATTCCTCAAACTTATCAAGATCCTTATCTAATGCCACCATGGATATTTCTACATTATCTATCACAATTGTTTCATCCTTAGCTTCAGGCATGGGTGTAGAATCCTGTGGACCTATCATAGGTGCATCAAGGATCTTAGATTCTTTTTCTAGCTCAGAGGGTGCTTGGATTGTAGGCACAGTAGGAGGATACCTATGTCTTTCCAAGAACACCTTCTCAAATGCCTTCTCAGTCTCTTTCACAACCAACTCATAATCCTTATTCATTATTTGTAGAGTTCTAAGTTTAGTTCTTAGGTGCGGCTTCACCAAATCTAATAGCAATGATTTATCTTCAACTGAACATACTAAGAGGTTATCATCCAGTGTCTTTTCTTTGATTCTCATGTCCTCTTCAATGGCTTTCCTTTTCAAAGAGTCAAGTATATTCCATACTTGATCAGGAATGATTGTCTTAAGTTCCAAGACTCTCTTCTTGAACTTAATCATATGCTTGATTATCATACCATGGATCTCTGATTTATCTATCTCATGATATTTATCATAGAACTTAGAAATTTGGTCTAATCTCCCTTCATCAACAACTCTAGCTCTCAACACTTGTAGATTCAGTCTGAATCCTACCTCAGGAGGTACTTGAGTGTTCTTTCCTTGACTTCTGGTTGTCCTAGAGGATGGGTGGCTTGCACCAGTCTTCTTCTTCCCCTTAGGCATCTTACTAGTCTCAAGAGGTGGAGTGGACTCGAGATCAATAGTATATGTGGCCGCCATAATATGGAATGTAACAAAGAATTCCAAACTTTTTTTCTACTAACAATCAAGCTATGCGATCTTTCATACAACATCAACTATTATCCAAACAACTATAACCAAAGGCGCATACTTAGAGGGTGAGTATACCAGCCATGCAGGGGTCTCGATCTTATCTAGATCCCCCTATGACCATGAGGGTCATTCATCCAGAAGTAGAAGATGCATCCACTGAGGATGCATCTACTATTTTGGCACTGACATTATCTTTCTTTACTTCCATCCAAATCTTTCTTGCATCTTCTATAGCTTGTACAAACTTGACTTCTCCCGATTCATCCAATATTGATCCTTGAGACTTATTAAGGCTTTCTTGTCTTTACACTTTTGATCTGCAAAACTTTGAGATGTGTCTAGCCTTGTTACAAGAGTAACAAATAAATAGAGGTCTTATAATCCTCGGTGCATTGATGTGAGTTACCATACTGAATTGTTTAGCAATGTGACCATTTTAATTGCATATCTAACATGTAATATTCTGAGGACTTCTAACATTTTTCTATGGTTGAATTCTCTGATTGTGCAGTTTCTAATTTCTTTAATTTGATCTACAATTCATAGCTCTATGACCAAATTTATTGTATGAATAACAATAACCATTGAAAGGTTTTACCTATTTACAATCTCTTGCTATATTTCCATGCTTCTTATAGGCATAACAAGTTATGTTTACTAGCTTGCACTCATCTGTAGATGGTTCTACTTTAGGTTTAGTATGATCTTGAGTCTTCTTGGATTATGTAGATTCTTCTGGTGCTTTCCTTCTTTCTCACATATCATTGATTTGATTTTTTGCTTCATTGAATCCAATACCAGTGGTATCTCCTTTAATCTTCTGTGCATATAACTATGACTCTATTAGATCAGTACTTGTGTGCAATTTGTCAACATGGTTCCTTGCTTCTATCAGCTTAGATTCCATCTACTTCTTGATGTTTTCTAACTCCAAGATTTTCATGTTTTCTTGCATAAGTTCTTTATCTAGCTTCTTGTTTTCTTTGATATGTTCTTCATAAGCTTCCTAATTATTGAATAAATTTTCATCCAACTCATTAATATGATCCTTCAGAGACAAGTTTTCTTCATTCATCTTTTTGACCATTTTTCCCAAATCATTGTTTGAACAATCCTTCAAATATTTTTTGATTTTCCTAATGAACACTTGTGCGCCACTGACCTTCAATTTTAGTTCTTCAATTTCTTTTTTAGATCTGTCAAGATCTTCAAGAGCTACTTCAAGATTCTTCTTCAGATGTTTCACTTCTTTTGAACCCATGATCTCCTCAAGAGGTTAAACTTCTCTTCAGAGGACCAAAACTCTGATACCAATTGTTAGGAATGGGAAAACTAAGAGGGGGAGTGGTGAATTAGTGTTCTATAATATTTATGCTTTTCTGCTTCTTTGAAACTTAACCCAGTTAATCAATTACTGAATTGAATAATAAAACAAGTAAAGTAAACAACCATAACACATTAAACCAGATAGGATTATGAGGAAAACTTGGCCAAAGGAAAAACCCTGTGGGAATTAATACCCAATAATAATTATACTTGTGTATTATGAACTTGTTAATGTTCCTTTGTTCTATTGGAGCTATCATTACAATGCTTTAGTATGATGACCTTGTCAAGGGTCTAACCCTATTAGGAGTGTTGAAGTATTAAACCCTGTTAGGGGTGGAAGGCTCACTTCCAAAGCTCACTGCTCAATAGAGAAGGCTACGACCTCTTGGATATCAGATACACACTATATTTTCAAAGGTGAACTGCTATTATGACACTGCTTGTTTGATCAGTTCCTTTTTTGCGTTGATTCTATAACCTCTTGTAAAGCTCTATATCATCTTTACTACACTTAACATATACGTCACATACTTCTTCTCTTCTATCAACTCCGCATGTCAACTTCATACTCAAATAAAAAAGTGCATGTCATATATATAGGCACAACCAAAACTATTTACTAAGTCAGCCTATACCCCATTACATACAATGCTTCCAAAATTAATTGGCTCAAGTGTGTTTACATACATTTATATTAACATGTTTACAACACATTTATAATAGGCTCATAGCCTTAACAAAATAATAGGATACACGTTATACAAAAAACTAACAATCAACTCCATGCTCTATTTTGTTCTGCCACTCACTATCTATGTCACTTCAACTCGCTATAACTTCTTCATGCTATCACATATGACCATGCGTTCTTAACCATATCTTAATAACATACTCAGAAGATTATCTTCAAGGGCGCGTACCAAAACTTGGTCATATGCACGTGTGTTGATGCTCTATTCATCAGGTGCTTCATTGACTGCTCTGTCTTCCATACTTAGCCAAATGATAAAATTAATATTGGAAATGAAGGTTTATTTGGATTTGAAGGTTTCCAAGGGCACTACATGTGTTCTACAATGGAAATGTTAAATGTAAATTCATAATCCCAATTAATATGGGTAGACAATTATCAGAAAACTAATGCAAATATCTCATTTGGATGATGCTAACTAGCATGGCTTATAACACCACACTCCATGGAGGCATGCTAGTATGGGTTAATTTTCTAGGATATGTGTCTACCCATGAGAATGTAATAGTCAAAGATGCATGTGTTAAAAACTTTGTTAACATCTACGAATTGGAAAAATTGGGTAAGTTAACATCATATCGCCCATCTAATTCCCCATGTGAACAAATAGCAAGACTGCAAATTTATAAACATGCTTAGAAAAGTTATTTTGTATAACACTAAACATAACTACATAAATTTGTGCATTAAGAATCAAAGGAGTAGGCTTCTTCGTTGGAGGAGCTTACTGAGACTAATTCTAACAATGACTCAAAGAGTCAAAAGTGAATCCATTTGAAGTGGTTGGGTTATGATATTGTCAAAATGTGTGGCATGACCTATTAATAGTTAGACTTATGTTACCAAATTTTAAACCAATTTATGATATGACTCCATGCACAAGGATGACTTTCATTCTTCCCTATATCTTCAAATTATCCTAATCTTGAAAAACAACACTGAAGATCTAGAATTTTGATAGAGGATACAAAAAGAAATAGAAGGGACTCTGCCAATGCACTCTTAAAAAGTTAATTAAAGTGAAAAGATTATAATAAAATAAATAATAGTAAGAATTCTACTAGTGCACTATCTAAATTTTTATGAAAATTACAGATAGGAATACTCAACAATGAAGAAAACAAAAGATATGATTATATGGTGTATTGTGCTTTGCTGTCACTTATGTAAATAATTGCAATACATCAATACAAACTAAAAATGGTTGTTCAAAATACTCATGATTGCATATAAAATAAAATCATTCAGGAGCTCTACACAAGTCAAATAAGGAAAAACAAAATGAAATCGCATAGATACAGAAAATGGAAGATCAAACTAAAAGAGACCATATATACTGACAATAGGTGTTATGTGTCAGATTATAAAATTTACCTTTACCCACCTTCGATAAAGAGCCATGTGAAGAGTTTTCAAACTTTCATCAGCTCTACTCCACTTGGATACCTTAAATACCACTTGAAATTCAAAAGATGGGTTTTAATATACAACCAAATTATACAGAACGCGGCCTCAATCAAAAGCATTGTGAAATGAAATGGAACCCTAGCCACATGAATGGACAAGAATGTTGCCCAAAAGTGAGCTATAAAATACCAAATAGAGCTATGAAAGACAAAAATACAAAGGTATATAAGGAGCACATACTTGTTTAGGGGAAAAAATGGATTAATGTTGCCCAAAAATGTATCAAAATTGATGAACTACAACTGATTTGGAACTAGAATGAAGAATCTATAATTCAAGATTACTAAGAAGTTGATGATTAGATAATGAAAGATGATTTAATTAGTTTTATGATGTCATTGATGTCAACTAGCTTGACACTACTTATCTTGTAAGTTACTATACCGACACATCTGAAGGAAGGTGAAAGAAATGAAGAACAAAGAAATCTACATGAGGAAGATGTAAATGTTAGAAGAGGATAAAGAATACACTGAGTAACTTGTTGATTAGTCTATGACTTGATGGAATTGACTTCATTATGTTGCATTCATCTATAATGAAGAATAGAGCTGAAAGACACAAAGCAGTGTTGTCGGTAAATGAAAGCATTTCGGTATTCACCAACAAAGTGTAGTGTATACTGAGCACAGTGTTAACTAAGCTTGTGTTCACCGATGCATTTCTTTTTTAATTGAGAAAAATAGAAAGGAATTAAATGATCAGTTTAGCTGATAAGATTGATGAGCTGGAAAGTGTATGATTACGAGGTAACAAATAAAGTTTGTTATGATGATCGATGGCTAACATAAATCAAAAGGATCTAACAAAGAAGATTGAAATGTGTTATTGACACATCAGCCGAGGAAGCCTAAAGTGGCAAAATCTATGAATATGATTAAGTGGAAAAATCCAATGAAGGAAAAGAAAATGATTTACTCATCTATATAAGAGACATTGGTTTCACAGTGAAAAGATGCTGGAAGAAGAAGTTACTGCAAAATTATCACATGAACAAGCTTCATGTATTTCTGATCATACTGGTTAATGAGAAATGAGCTATAGAATAGTTACCAAGCTACAAAGAGCAATTACCAATGGAAAATAAGTTAATACATTGTTGAATCTGAAGTGATATATTGGTCAGAAGGATTTGTATGAGCAAAATATTGATCTGTAATCTGCAATTGAAGTTGTATTAAGGTAGATCAATTACTGTTACATATTTAACCATTGTACACAGTCAAATCTCTTAACCAAGTGGACTAAGAAAGTCTTATGATGTCTCATTCATAGAATGAACATTGTTATCCTATCAACCCCAGAGTGACTGCTAGTTGGATGATAAATTCTAGTTTAAAATCCTCTAACAAGGTCACACCTGACAGTGTGTTTGTAAACCTTTAACAGGGTTCAGTCTTCACCGACCTCACTTCAGAAGAGTGAATATTTTGGGTTGCCAGTCCCAGATGGTTTTTCCCTTCATAGGGTTTCCACGTTAAATCTCTTGTGTCATGTGTTGATTGTGATATTTTTTTTTTATCATACTTTGCATATTACATATTAGATTTGATCGGTAATAGTTATAAGTTTATGAATGACAATCAGTAAAAGCAAAGATAGTGAAAGTATTTTATGTTTACCGAGCAGCATGAATTGAAGTAATTGCTTTTGAATTATATATTTTGATTTGGGATAGTGTTTAACTAATTCACCCCCCTCTCAGTTATTCCAACAATTGGTATCAGAGTTTTGGTTTCTTAGAACAGAGTTTTAAGGACTTCAACACAAAGGTCTCAAGATGTATAAGAGGGAAGTGCCACGACTGAACAAAGAAAACTTCATAGTATGGAAAAGCTGAATGTTTTTGCACGTATCTGGAATTGGGAACTCAGTTGTAGATCTGATGAAGAATGGCTACATTGAACCGACACCAGGTCCCTTAACCCTTAATCAACTAAGAGACAAGCATGAACACAATGTCACTATTATGGAACTTGTTGCTGCCTATACCGACGCTGAATTTGAAGACATTAAGGGATGCACTACTACCAAAGCAATGTGGGATAAGTTAAATTTGATATACAATGGAGATTTGAATGTCAAGAGAGCCAGAGCAAAAAGTCTAAGAGGTCATTTTGATGATATGAGATGAAGGAAGGTGAGAACATTATGCAATATACAAATAGACTGAAAGAGGTAGTACATGCTATTAGAGAATTTGATGGAGAGATTGATGATGAAATAGTGATAAGTAAGATTCTTAGAACCTTATTGCCAGTTTATGTGATCAGGATCTCTGCAATTCATGAAACAAGGGTCGTATCCAATCTTACCCTTGATACATTGATTGGTAAGCTTACAACCTTTGAATTAAACAACTTTGACAATAGTATTGTTCCTTTTGTTGAATCCACTTTCATGTCTTCTTTGAAGATTAGTAAGTCTAGCAGAAAAAATAAGAATGATGATAGTGATAGCAATACCGATGATGAGCTTGACGAGCTTGAAGCTCTTATGGCCATAAGATTACCCAAAGGAAGAGGAAGATATAGAGGTAAGCTACCTTTGGCATGCTTTAATTGTAAAGAGGTTGGCCACATTACTGTTAGATGTCCATAGAAGAAAGATGATGATAGATCCAAAGACCGATCAAAAGGAAGCTATGGGAGAAGAGTCAATAGAGGCTACTGATACAACAAAAGAGATAACTGAGATAGTTATGAAAAAGGGAACAACTATGTTACATAGCTGAAGATATTGAATCTAAATCTAACACTGATGATGATGTAGAAGTTGTATTTGTTGCTATGAAAGATGATTCAGAGGAAGAAAAGAAACATGAAGAGACAACACTGATCTCTAGAGTAGACAGAAATGATACATGGATCATAGATAGTGGCTGCACACATCATATGACTGGTGATGTAGAAAAATTTGATCATCTTGTTGAATACAATGGAGGATCTGTGAGAATGGGAAATGATGCACCTTGTATGGTAAGAGGTAAAGGTTCACTGATGATTAATGATAGAATTAAATGTGAAAATGCATATTGGGTAGATGGACTAAACTATAACTTGTTAAGTGTGGCACAGTTGAACAATTCAGGCCACCAACTTGCTTTTGAGAGCAAAAAGGTGAAAATCTATGATGATGGAGGAAGACTTATCGGAACTGGTACACAATCTAGAGGTAACCTATTTTATCTTGATATTGATCATTATTCTTGTTTATTGATGAATTATGAAGATGCATGGTTGTGGCACAAAAGGTTATGTCATGTGAATTTTGATAACATGATCAAGATTAGCAGAAAGAGAAGAGTTAGAGGATTGCCTAACTTGTCAAAACCAGATCATGCTATGTGCCATGAATGTCAGAAACGTAAGATGACTAAGTCTAGTTTCAAAAGAAAAGACTACTCAACAAAGAAGATACTTGATTTGGTTCATACCGACCTATGTGGTCCTATGAGAACTTAGAGTTGTTCTAGTGATAGATACTTTATTCTTTTTGTTGATGACTATACTGAACTGATGACTGTTATGTTTTTGAAAGAGAAATCTGAAGCTTTTAAAATGTTTAAATGGTATAAAGCTAAGGTAGAAAAAGAGACTAGAAAGGAGATTACATGCTTATGATCTGATAGAGGTGGTGAATTTATCTCTGATGAATTTACTAATTTCTATAATGAGCATGGAATTAAGAGATAGGTTTCTGCACTGAGGACACCTCACCAAAATGGCATTGCTAAAAGAAGGAATAGATCAATCATTGATTGTGCTAGAAAATTGATGATATAGAAGAACGTTGCTCAAAAATATTGGAGAGAAGCTGTTAGTACAACTGTATATGTTCTTGACTGAGTACAATTGAAGAAGGACACATTTGAATACTTGAGGACTAGACTTGGGGTCCGTCCCCTGTCTATCAGTCACTAAGTTGATCTAGATGTTGCATCAGCCTACTTTTGTCAGAGGATCATTCATGTTGATGCAAAATAGTTCACACTTTGAATCATGTTCAAGGTTGTGATTAAGTTTGAAGAATCAAGACAGATTGAGATATCGGTATACAGAGATATAGAGAATGTAATGGACAACTGAGAGTTATTTGGCTACCGACAGAGCTACTTGTTTATTTGTTTCTTTGGCATTATTGTCAAAGGGAGAGATAAATAATATGAAAAAGAAAGATAAACAAAGGGAGAGAAACTGCACATATGAGAACTATCTGAGGGAGAGACAATCTGGAAGGAAAAGAGAATTGAAGATCAATTACTAAGAATAGAAGTAGAAACAGGAGAACTGAAAAGATCACATCTGATGACAAGCATTACAGCATTACAAATGTTGAGTAACATCGTGATTAAACATATTAAGTCTATTCAAGTTACATCATTTGTTTATAGAGTTGTAGAATACATGTTTGGTATGTGTATGGTACATTTCATATTACTTGAGTTGCCATCAATGCCAAAGGGAGAGATTGATGAACTACAACTGATTTGGAACTAGAATGAAGAATATGTAATTCAAGATTACTAAGAAGTTGATGATTAGATAATGCAAGATGATTTAATCAGTTTTATGTTGTCATTGATGTCAACTAGCTTGACAGTACTTATCTTGTAAGTTACTATACCGACACATCTAAAAGAAGGTGAAAGAAATGAAGAACAAAGAAATCTACATGAGGAAGATGTACATGTCAGATGAGGATAAAGAATACACTGAGTAACTTGTTGATGAGTCTATGACTTGATGGAATTAACTTCATTATGTTGCATTCATCTATAATGAAGAATAGAGCTGAAAGACACAAAGCAGTGTTGTCGATAAATGAAAGTATTTCAGTATACACCGACGGAGTGTAGAGTATACCAAGCATAGTGTTAACTGAGCTTGTGTTCACTGACGCATTTCTTTGTTAACCGAGCAAAATAGAAAGGAATTAAATCATCAATTTAGCCGATAAGATTGATGAGCTGGAAAGTGTATGATTATGAGGTAATAGATAAAGTTTGTTATGATGATCGATAGCTAACATAAATCAAAAGGATCTAACGAAGTAGATTGAAATGTGTTATTAACACATCAGCCGAGGAAGCCTAAAGAGAAAAAATCTATGAATATGATTAAGCGGAAAAATCCAATGAAGGAAAAGAAAATGATTTACTCGTCTATATAAGAGACATTGGTTTCACAGTGAAAAGATGCTGGAAGAAGAAGTTACTGTAGGATTATCACGTGAACAAGCTTCATGTATTTCTAATCATACTGGTTAATGAGAACCGAGTTGTAGAACAGTTACCAAGCTACAAAGAGCAATTACTGACGGATAGTAAGTTAATACATTATTGAATCTGAAGTGATATATTGGTCAGAAGGATTTGTATGAGCAAAATATTGATCTATAATTTGCAATTGAAGTTGTATTAAGGTAGATCAACTACTGTTACATATTTAACCATTGTACACAGTCAAGTCTCTTAACTGAGTGGACTAAGAAATTTTGATGATGTCTCTATCATAGAATGAACATTATTATCCTGTCAACCCCAAAGTGACTGCTGGTTGGACGATAACTTCTAGTTTAAAATCCTCTAACAAGGTCACACCTGACAATGTGTTTGTAAACCTTTAACAGGGTTCGGTCTTCACCGACCTCACTTCAGAAGAGTGAATATTTTGGGTTGCCAGTCCCAGGTGGTTTTTCCCTTCACAGGGTTTCCACGTTAAATCTCTTGTGTCATGTGTTGATTGTGATATTTTTTTGTTATCATACTTTGCATATTACATATTAGATTTGATCGGTAATAGTTATAAGTTTATGACTGACAATCAGTAAAAGCATAGACAGTGAAAGTATTTTATGTTTACCAAGTAGTAGCAATTGAAGTATTTGTTTTTGAATTATACATTTTGATTTGGGACAGTGTTTAACTGATTCAGCCCCCTCTTAGTTATTCCAAAAAAAATGTCAATACAGTGTAAGAACCTACACAAAATGATTCAAGGAAAATGTCAAGGTAAGGGTAAATGCGGAAGAACCTACAACAAAAATACACTCACCTCATCTAGCTCCCGCATGCCCAGACCTCCAAACCTCCTACCCACAATACCCAAAGACTGATCAAATGATCAATCAAACCCTTTTATTTTTTGTTTATACCAAATGATTTCGACCAAATCAGGTGCCTCCTAAACATTAAAAGCCAAATTTTGACCAAATCAGGCTAGCATAAATATTAAAAGCCAAATTTTGACCAAATTGGGCTCATAAACAAAAAAAATTGAATCTAACAAGCCAAAAAAAGGCCTTGGTTGAAATTAAAGGTAGAAAATTGACCTCAAATGTATTAGTGTCCGCCCTATAGGACTTAGAGTTTGGTTTTCAAATTCTCCTAAAATAAATTTTCCCATGACATATCTTTTTGTTTTCTCAATGCTCTTTCCACTATTAGCTTAATTAAACAATGGTGAGAAATGACATTTAGCTTACCCTCCTGCACGAGTGAAACCCTCTTCTTTAGAATATGGAATAGAAAGTTGGGAACATTCATTGGCCAATTGTCATGGTGTAAGGACCTTAAAAATTTGAAATGAATAGAATGCATAATTTTTTTTTGACCTTCACAAGTGAAATATTTTATGATATATACCGCACAATCCCTGTAAGGGTCTAGTAACAACAATTTGTTTATACCTTGTTTCTTGTCAACATCCAATGGTGGGTTTGTATGTAATGCAAATTGAGCTCTAGTAGTTGTAGGATCAAGATTTTCCAAAAATTCTTCCCCTTCCTACGGCAACCCCATGACTTCTACCACAATTTCTTGAGTGAATGGCACCCTTAATCCCTTGACCATAGCTACACCATTACTCAATGTGCTTAGAAACTGATAAGCCACTTTACCATCCTATTTGGTAAGCTTTTGAAAGTAGTCAAGCCAACCCCTAGCTTGAAAACATGACATGCATGCCTAGTCACTTAACAAGATATTATGGACTTTAGGTTCATACCAAACCAAACCTCCTCCATCTTCTTAGAGTACCAAGTAACACAAAAAATACTCACAACAATTCAAGAAAAACTTCACAATCATAGCAATGATTCTTAGAGAAATTTGAAATGTGGAGAGGACAAAGGCAATAGTCACATGCAAAGTTTAAATACATAAGTTTTTGGAGTTAGACCCTTATGGAAGCATGATTGCAAATCTTCAACATATCACAAGTTAAATAATCATAATTATTTCTTCAGACTTCTTGTATCAGCCACCTTAGCAAATTAAAGTTGTCACATCATACAAAAATATGACAAAAGATAAATTTAGCAAAAGCGTGCGAAAGTGCAAATATGGGTAGATTTAAAAGAATAACATATACAATAATTATAGTCACATAAAACAAAGAAGATGATATCTCTCCCCCCAACTTAATTGTGTAATTGGTCCCACAATTGCACATGTGACAAGAGCGTAGCTAAATTGAAAAATAAATTAATGAAATATATACTTTGAATAGTATGTACGAACTTGGCAAGGTGTTGATGACAACAATAAATTATCATCCATTGGTGGAGAATGATGAAGTGGAAAGGTGGGTAGAGAAGAAATGATGAGGTGGAAATATGGAATTTATTATGGAGAAGATACTTTCATAAAGAAAGTATTTATTATGAGGTGATGTGAACATTAAAGAGAAGAACTCACATGAGCGGATGACTCATGTCCAGATGCTACAAGAGGCCCATTTTCAGATTTGGATTGAAATTACTGTAAGAACTCCTCTTGGCTCTGAGGCTCATGATACAACTTAAGCCATTGTCCATTTATCGACAATTTGGAATGCATAGGATCAATAGTTGATAACTAAACAACACCATTGGGAGAAACAATAACAATCTCATAAGGTCCCAGCCACCTAGTTGAAATTTTCCAAGGGTATGTTGATATCTAGAATCATAAAGGAGATCCCTATCACCAACGACAAAGTATTTATCCTTTAAAAATTTATCATGCTACTGTTTCCTTTGTTGTTGCACCAGTTCTATGTTATGTAAGGCATATTTCCTTCATTCATCGAGTCCATTCGAAGTCAAAATACACTCTCTTTGGGCAGTAGTAAGATCCATATGTAGTTCTAATGCTATCCTTAAAGTCTTGTGCTCAAATTCCACATGCATCATAGCTGTCTTACCATAGACAAGCTAAAAAGGTGTGAATCCAGTGGTAGTTTTCCATGTAGTCCTATAAGTCCATAGTGCTTCAGGAAGTTTTGTTGCCCAATCTTTCTTTTGAACTAACACTGTCTTGGTAAGGATTTCTTCAAGCTCCCTGTTAGTTACCTCTACTTGGCCATTGGCTTGCAGATGGTAGGGATAATATTTTCCATGCCTAATTTTGCATTCCTCCATCAAAGCAGTTATGAGATTTGAAGTGAATTGAGATCCTTGGTCAGATACTAATTCTCTAGGGACACCAAATCTTGTGAAAATGAATTCATATAAAAATTTGGGAACATTATTATCCCTAGGATGTTTCATAGGCTTGGCTTTTGCCCACTTGGTGACATATTCAGTGCAAACCAAGATATAAGATTTACCTTGTGAAGTAGGTTCAATAGGTGTTACAACAACTTGCGGCTGTGGGGGAATCTCATCTGATTTAGTAGGCCTTCCCATTTGTTGGCATCTATCACATTTCTTTGTGTACGTACTGTATCCTTGTGGAGAGTTGGCCAATAGTATTCATTGGTCAAGATTTTAAATGTTGTTCTTTTGGTAGAAAAATGACCTCCACATGGCTCATCATGATATGCCTAAAGGATATCATAAGTTTTATCTTCTCTTATACATCTAGGCATCACTTGATCAGGGCCAATGTAAAACATAAATCCAACAATCCAAGAAAAGTTAAAACTTTTCTCTGCTAACAATTTTCTTTCCTTAGAAGAGAAGTGAGCTAGTGTCCTTCTTGTGGTAAGGTAATTTGCAATGTTAGCAAACCATGGATTTTGTGCTAATAGCATAAAAATATGCTTATTTGGAAAACTCTCATCAATGGCTACAAGATCATCGGGAACATGTAAACGAGATAGAAAGTCATCTACTACATTACCTTTTCCCTAGCTGTTTTATGCAAGCTTCCTTAATGGCCTTAGTGTAAACATGAACTTCTTTTATAGAATCTAGTAATGGTATTTTCAAAGTCATATGCTTCAGCTGGTTGAGCAAGTCTATTACAACTTATTTTTCTATGGGCACAACTGGGTCTACTAGTCTTTGAGGAAATGGGGGATCTTTTGTTGCAGGAGAGTCTTGTGGAGTGGGCACATCCTCCTTTTAGCAGGAGGATCTTCAACTTCTATGATTATAGGCCCTTGAGGTGAAGAAAGAGTGGTTCCTAACCTTAAATGGATATCATTCAAAGAGATAGCATAACTTTGTTGTTGAGCTGGTGACTTGCTATTATTAGGATTAGGTTGAGCTAGCAGTTGGGTTTTCTTAGGAAGTTTTTTATTGGCTGTAGGAGGAGGAATTATAGCTGCTGTTGAGGTGGTGGCATTAAGGCCTATTGATTGGATTGGTTAGACCACTAATTAGATTGCTACAAACCTTGCTGAGGTTGACTAGACCAGTTTCTATGCCCGCTAAAACCTTGGGGACCTATATTATGGTAATTTTTCCATTGACTATTGTTACTGTGATTTTGCAAAGGGTCTTGTGGCATACCTAGTCTTTGGGCCCATGGCCTACATTGAGAAACATAGAGAACCTCTCCATTTTCATCAATAGCTTTGAATTCAGTAGGCATTGGTTGCAGCTCCAGACTTGCAACAGTCTTGTATTTGCAGTTCTTCTTCCTTTTCCTACAATGTGGACAATATTCAACTAACATAGTTTTAGCTTCTTCCTTCTTCCTTCTTTCTTGCATGTTGTCTAGCTGAGTGGAAACATCATTAATGATGTCTTGTTTGAAATTAGACAAAAGATTGGAAAACTCCACCTTAGATACTCCTGAACCATTAGACTTATTAAGCATGGCCCTAAGTCCTTGACCTTTCTTCACATTAGCTCTTGAGTAATTCAGACATATATTTTATATATCAGCCTAGTTTCGCTAAGTGATGTCTCCTCCCACCATAAGGTCTAAGGCCTCAATACTTGCATCATTTATACCTTTTAGAAAAAGATGTTTTTGTGACTCCTCATTCAATTGATTTTGGGTATTGTGCTGCAAGTTACACATAAACCTTGAGACATAGTGTTCCAAGGTCTCATCCTCTTTTTGTGACATTTTGAAGATGTCATATCCCTTCATATCATGACCCCTACAATACTGCTTATATTTAGCAAGAAATGTATTCTTTATTGCATCCCAATCCGGTATAACATTGGAACCTAATCCCATGAACCATCTTAGAGTGACCTCTTTAAGAGTAGATGGAAATAATTTTAGCTTATTGGCATCAATTGTATAATCATAACCCCTACACAAGATGCCAAATTCAAATAGGAAGGTTTCAGGGTCTTCAGTGATAAGGCCATAAAACTTGGGAAGTGCAGAGGCAGGTATGTTTTTCAAATTATTGTTGTCATGCAAATCAAGGATAGGGAAAGGAAAGGTAGGTTGAGCCATCCTTGGTGGTGGAACTGGGTGTTGTTGTGGATGATAAATTACAAGAGCTAATGGATTGTCCTGATACTCAAGTTTAGCAAAAAGATCATTCAAGTGTAGTGATTCTTTAGAAGATGATGGTGAATGTATATGTTCTTATGCATTAGCAAATGGGTTTTCAAATAATTATTCTTCTTCTCTCTACTTGGGGTTCCTTAGGCTCAAGATTAAAGATATCTTCTGGTTCAATCTAGACATTCTGAGGAATGAATCTCCCAAGATGATCTCTTCTTATATGCATACAAAATAATGCACAAACTAAAACTAAGGAAATGACTCTAGGATTGGATTAAATTGACACCATCCCCGGAAGCAACGCCAAAAATGGCTAGTCATTAATGACTCTGTAATTAAAGATTGGACATCCTTCTTATAATGACTCTGTATTTAAGCAGTGCCAAATATCATACTAGACTAACACATAGAGCTCATTAAATTATCTACCAGGGACGTAAACTTGAAATGATGCCCACAAAATATATGCTCTAACCCATCTTAAGTGTCATCATAACTTATGCAATTGAAATGCTGAAGGAAATACTAAGCTAAGAAATGGAATAAAAATCTAACCTAGTACTCTGGAATAATGCTACAAACAAGAAACTAACTATTTGCCTATGCTGCAAGAAACAACCAATAGTTATGTTACCATATAGCTACAAGAGCAACAAAGTTATAAATACTTCTATTGAAACTGAAAGCTGATTCCTACCTAGCTATGAACTAATTTCACCTCTTGGGTGGGCTCCCACAGAAGAGTTAATGAATAAAAACTCAGAGATTAAGAACTGTAAATATCATTTCATTCATGAGAAAAACATAAGTACATATTGTAGCAACAAAATTGTATTTATCACTACTACTAGATTACAAGAGGATTCCACACAAAAACTAACTAACTCAGGAATCTAAACTCCAACTTATTTATAAAATCAACATAGAAAAAAATCCTAAATCTAGGATTCTCCAATGTCACGGATATGACAATATTGAAGATACAAAACAACATCATT
Organism: Chamaecyparis obtusa; assembly: GCA_027943335.1. NCBI lineage: Eukaryota > Viridiplantae > Streptophyta > Pinopsida > Cupressales > Cupressaceae > Chamaecyparis > Chamaecyparis obtusa. The sequence goes on along the minus strand of BSBK01002404.1, from coordinate 1,378,717 downwards.
TAATATAGGAGAAGGTTTCATTTAGTTGTGCATGAATTCAAGAGTTCATGACTTCTAGATTTACTCCATAATGGTTGATAACTATGTTGACTCAGCCCACAATGGTAATCACTGATGACTAAAAGTAATGGAATCATTATGAGTTCAAAATAGTTAACCAACTTCTTATCACCACTTTGTCTTCTGATGCTGACTTCTTCCCTTGCTGACTCACCATTTTCCTGTAAAAGATTAATGTGCACATGCAAAAATCATAATACATATCCAAGATAAAAAATTTAATAAGTTTTTCTTATATTAGTTTTTCTGTTATCACATGGCTACATGAAGAACTACCCAATCAATGCAAGATAGAAAGATACATTATTTCATTCCATGTAACTATATAACATATATGTTCAACATATTTATTTAATCTTAGGAACATCAAAATGCACACACATGTAGCAATATAAACATAAGTAGTCTAAATACATCCATTAAAAGCTCATAAAGTTTCCAGGTCCTAGTCATAAAAACATATAAAAATATGAACCAAGTAGGCCTTAAATTGGCCTCATCAAAGGCCATTCTTAAAAGTGATATATGTTCTCTTTTTACTGATTCTAGTACTAGTAACACCCTAGAACTAAATACGACTCAATTTCCTATACATTGGTGTGTTCACAATAGGATGAACACATCTTTTTGGGATAAGCGATATATGGTCTTTGACCAAGCACCCTGTAATAACTAGGAGGTGCCTCTATATTTATTGAGAAAGCAATATTGTGAGTTTATCCTCGTAGAGAAGCTGAATTACTTTGACATCTGACACTTCTAGGGAAGAGGGAGAGACTTTGCATAGGATAGACCTGGGGCCCATAGGGTGGTACAACCATAACATATGAGGCCTCTAGCTAAAAAACCCATTGTTCATTTTGTGGTCCCAATAGTTGTGAAGGAGTCCATAGATTTATAGACCCTTAATGTAGCTACATCATTGATAAATGTCATCATTGATCATGGAACATAGTTTTTCAGAGCATAGGGTGGATCAACACATGTGCCACCTCCATCATCATCAGATGCACCATTTGCATTAGCACTTGTGCCACCTCCATCGTCATCAAATGCACCATTTGGATTAGCCCAACCCATTGAGCGTATGTGCCCTAATTGTCAGGGTATATGTGTTGGAGTAGATAGTAACATGAATGAGGATGGTTTGACATCTCATTCATGTACACATTGCGGGGGTAGATGCCATGCATTCAATGTTGAGGATGCAACCCTCACATATGACTTGATGACGATGTTATTTTCTAGAGAGCAGAGACATGTTTGTTTATTTGTATTTTGACATATTATTAATTAATCACCTAAATTTTATAAAAGTAAATAATTTTTTATTTAGATAATAATTTAAATTGATACATGAATAATATGCATTGCAGGGTGCAGCAGGTGATACAAGCACACCACAAAGTGTTTGTTCGAGTAGATGTACATGCACATGTGTAGCTTCGACATCTGAGGTAATTCTTTTAAAATATTCCTTAAAATAGAATATATGCATGTTTCAAATTTTTTTTTATAATATATGCATATCTATTTGGTGTTGTATATGGTGTGTCAGCTACTCAAATTTCTAAACTTGATGATATCACTCTTTCTACCATTGACTTTGGTTTTGAAAGCTTTACGGTATAATATTTTGCACATATCTTGTTTACAGTTTTAATTGAACCCATGCGGTATCATATTCCTTTATCTTATGATAATTTTTTTGCTAGGGTATCTCACCTAACTTGAGGACACCAAGAAAGAGAAAGAAATCCTCGAGGACACCCAAATGATAAAAGGTAATTTAATAGAATATAAGTTTATTTGTTGAAATGTGTTATTCATGATTAAAGATGTACTTGTAGTCTATATTGATGAATGCACCCGACTTATTTGTTATATGTATAGAAATAGTTGTTATATGTTTAGGAGAGAGAAGAGGTAACATTTTTATATTTACTTTCAATTGCATTCTTGATCATTCTAAATCTATTAGAAATAATTCCTCTATGAATATGACATATGATTTTTCATATAGGAATAATTCCTCTATGAATATGACATATGATATATAATTCCTCCCATGGATCCTCTTCCTTTACATTTTTTTAGGAGTCCAGCTCACGCAAAATGGGGACCATCAACTTTAGGGAATGATGCAATTATAGAAGAAAGAGATGAGGTAACCAACAATTCAACTACCAACGCATTACAATCATGTATTTAGTTATTTTGAGAAAATATATTTGATTTAGCATTTGAATTGTTCTTGTGCAGACACCTAGTGAGCCACCTACTATTTTGAAGAGGCTCAATTTTGATGATCCAGTAGAGTATTAGATATTGATAGAGATATACAGATCTAGTTCTAGTTATTTAATGACCAAATTTTGTATGTATTTGACATTTTTATTGTATATATTGACCTTGACATAGTTGATGCCATATTTTTGTAACTTTATTATTGATTTGGCATGTATGCCATTTTTTGATATGTACAGAATTATTGTTCATTTTGATATATATGAAACTTGATATTTGATCCAATTTGTTAATTGTGTGTTCATTTGTTCATTGTTAGTATGTAAATATGCTTGTGTGTATGTACTCATGTGTAGGATTTATTCCTTAAGTATATTCATGTGTATTCAAGTACATTCTTCATAACCTAAATTCATGTGTACAGGCTACATGCATGACTTAAGTGAATTCATGTGTATGCTTTATAATATATGTGCTACATGTATGCTTCATGACTTAAGAAAAATTATGTGTACGCTTTATGTGCTATGTGTGTTCACATGTGTAATTCATCATTTAAGTGAATTCATTCTTTATGCGCTACTGTATCATCTTAAAATGGAAGCACTTCCATGTTAAGAGCATTTAGCCCTCCAAGTGAGTGGTCTGGGTCATGTCAAGCACCTTGAATGAGCTCTTTTCTCAGATCATACTTGTTCTCCTCATTTTGCTTCTATCTATCCCTGATTTTCACTTCAATCTACATTTCCTGGCATTCTGGGCCAAGATCCTAACCTGGTCAGTTACAACCTTAATCTTGACCTGGTTAGTTACAACCTCAATCCTAACCTAGTCAGTTACAACCTCGATCCTGACCTGGTCAGTTAAAACCTCAATTTTGACCTGGTCAGTTACAACCTCAATTTTGACCCCCCTGTTCAAATTTCAATTTTCCTTAAATTCTGGGTGTCAGGTTTCGAGGATATTTGTTTTCCTGCCTCTGGATCAGCCATTTCAGGTTTCGAAATGGTAAATCCTTAAATTGCATTTAATCTAGGTATATTTTCTAAAGGTTAGGACTTAATTGGGATTTAATTCTCCAAGGTGGCCCCTCTAGAGGATTGTGCCCTAGTTCACTATAAAAGGAGGCCTTCCTCTCTCATTTTCTCATCCATTATTCACATCTATCCATCAAGTTTTGTGAGAACATCTCTCAAGCTCTCAAGGCGATCAAGCAAGCATCCATTCAAACATTCAAGTTTTCTTCTCCATCCAAGTTCTCCATTAAAGATCAAGGATTTAAGCATTCAAGATTCATCATTCAAACCCTACATCTAGCCATCATGATGGTGTGATCTTCCTTCAAGATCCATTCATTCTTCGCTCAAGGTGGATTCCAAGCATACAATCATGGAGGTTTGATTTACATTTGTTGATGTTATGTTCAAGCTTTCATATCAACATACTTGATTACATTTCAAATACAATTGCATATCTATTGAATGTCATAGCTTCATTGTTAGATCTACTTCTACTACTTGTTAGCATTCTCCATTTCAATTTCAATATTAAGGTTGATTCCAAACTGGGGTTTGACCAAGACAAACCCCCCAAACAAACAACAAAACCATCTTTTTCTTGCAGGTGCAGGTGCAAAACTTCAGATCTGAGATCGGATTCAGATACCCTTTTCGGCGAACTTCCGAGATCTGCGAACAAAGTCAAAATCAACCTTCAGAAAAAAAAAATGTGGCCTTTGACCTTTTATGAGGGTCCAAGATGACCTCCCTTAGAATTGGAAAAGATTTTTGGGTTTTGTAGATCTTGCAGTTTCGGTTCAAGATTGTAGAAATCAATAGTTTTTGAGACTGTTTGACAGGGTTTTCAGTAGGTTCTTTTCCGGAGGTAAGTACCTTTATTTCTTAATTTCAACATTAGTCATTTACATTTACTTTCCATATCAATACAATTCAAATGTAAGTGTAAAATATTAGTTTTGGGGTCTCTTTTATGTGCAAACCATTGTTCTAGGACCCCATCCATATTTTATCCTTTACATTTTGGTGAACCCGACATACTTACTCTCCTTTCTTTTGTGGAATTAGATGCCCTATTGTGTTTTGTGGTGTTAGATTTCCTTTATATTATCTTGTTGATGTTAGATTTTCCCTTTGTGTTAAATCTTGCATGGTAATTAGATTCAAAAATCCAAAAAAAATCCAAAATTTCTTCAAAAATACAAAAACATTTCATTTGAATGCATTTAGATATATCTAGATCTATTTTATATGCATTTCTTTATTTGTTATCATGTTGCACAAGTTATCTCAAGCATGGTTTAAGTTCTTTATTGAACCTTTGGATGGGGATGTTGATTTTTCTCTTCTTCATGAAACCATTGTGAATGGACCCTTTGATAAAGACATTGATTTATCCCCTCCTGAAGAAGCTTTGATACACGAGGGTGATTTATTAATACATGATGGTGACTCTTTTCCTAAAACACATTCCCTTTATGCAGACATTTTAGTGAAAGAAGATGAAATTATAGATGTTGTACCTCCATTTGAGATTCCTTCTAGTGATGAGACATTAGTGGAGAATCATATGAATTCCCTTAATGCTCTCCCTTTTAGTGATGATCCTATAGAGAATCAAGATCTTACCACATCTCCTCCTAGGATGTCCTCTTTTCTTCCTTCTTGTGAATCTATTTGTAGTGTTGAGACAACTAAAATGGTTTATCCTAAACCCTTGTTGACTGTCAAAGGTTGCCCTCACCTTATTATCAAAGGTAAACCTATGGAGTCTTTCAATGATCAAGATTCTATAGCTCACACTTATTGTACAAGGAATAACCCTCAACCTAATCTAGTGGTTTCTACTTCTTTGCCACCTTCTCAACCTATTCTTCCTCTTCCACCCCATCTTCCTAGCAAGGAGTATGATTTGATAAACCAATTGCAACATACTCCTACCAAGATTTCTTTATTGGAGCTTCTTCAAACTTCACCTACCTACTATGAAGCCTTGCAAAAATATCTAGCAACTCTTCCTACTCCACCTCCTAGTCAAGAGAACATCAATAACTTCTTACAATGCATGCATGCTACCCCGAGTCCTCCTGACATTGTTTTTACTCAAAAATATTTACCTTCTAAAGAAGTTCAGAATTGGTATGATGCTCTTATGGTTGTTGTTTCTATTAATAAAAGTATCATTCGTAGGACCTTGATTGATAATGGATCTAGGCTTAATGTTTGTAGCATGGACATGCTCAAAGTGATTAATGTCGATCTTTCAACTATTCAACCTGACAATGTTCCTATATGTGGCTTTGATAACATTGCTAAGAACACTTTAGGCATCATTACCTTACCTATCAAAGTAGGACTATTCATCCTGAATACACCTATTCATGTTATGTCTGGACCTCTCAATTATAACCTTCTTTTGGGTAGACCTTGGTTGCATGAGATGCATGTCGTTCCTTCCACCCTTCACCATAAAGTCAAGTTTATACATAATAACAAGATGTATTCACTTCCTGTAGATGATGCACCTAATCCTTGTCTAAATATTCAAACCCACACTACTCCTACTCCTAATAGTAATCCTTCTTCCTCTAATGCTATTCCTGAAGATGATTGGGGATCCTTGGATTTTACTCCTACCTTTATTGGAGAATATAAGATTAATGATCTTAATTTTATGAAGAAACAAAGAGAATTTGAACAACAAGTTTTTACTTCTAAAACCCTTAGTAATAACTTTGTCATTGCTTCTACCCACAATGAATCTTTCAAATATACTAAGGATGATATTGTGACTACTAAGGTTCCACTGACTCCTAATATGGCTTCTTGTTATGGTCCTGGTTATCATTTCCTAGTTAAAAAAGGATTTAATGCTCAAGGATGTGGTAAGCATAAATAGGGAATTCAAATGCCCTTACACACTGGGGGGCATGAGCATTCTTATGGATTAGGATTTAATCCTCAACAACAAATCAATGTTAATAATATCTTAAATAACACTTCAAGACATGATGAAACTATGAAAGAATTTAACCAAGAAGTTCTTTTGTCTAAACTCCTTTGTGCTAAGATGATTACTAGACCTAAATGCAAAAAGAAACATAGTCCACACTTGAAGATTCTTCCTTTTTATTTATATCGTAGATTTCATGATTACTCTACTAATGAATGTCAAGCTTTACATTATAAGATTAGGCAGCTCATTGATAGTAATGTTATTTATACATCATGTAATAATGAGTTGTATTTCAATCCTATTTGTTCTAAATAACATTTAAGTTCCTATTATGGAGCTCCACATTATATAAACAATGGTAGCCTAATACTTGGGGGATTTTTGTCTTGCATAGTGTTGCGAGCGATATAATAGGTCCCCTTTCATCTTTGTTCCTACACTTGGGGGGCAAGGATGTCATCTCCTTCTTTTCTATCTTTTCAGGATTCATCTCTTTCCTTGGTTAAGATGTATCTATCTATTATGTGATATCCAATCATACATGATAATTTTGGTTTGCATTGAGGATCTTTGTCCTTGATCACAACCTATTTCATTGTTTGACATTGGGTTTCCATGGTGGATAAATCTCTCACCTTGGAAGTTGAACAATGTGCTATCCCTCACAAGGGTTACTTTTTCACTTTTTGCATGATATCTCTTTGCATTCGCCCCTTCCATGGCCTCATAGGAGCTGTGACCTTCTTGGCTTGGATTGGGTGTTGTCTAAGGATATTGTCTTGATGTTGAAGAGGGATTTATCCTTGTTCTTTTCTTTCCTTAACATGTCAAAATAATATGTTTTTGCCATATTAAGGAGGGGGGCATATATACGGCCTCCCTTGCTCTATATTATGTATTTTTTGTTCTAACCTTTTGTTTTGTAGTATGCTAAATCTTCCGAAGGTAATGCACATAAGTTGCTAAATTCTAAGGAGACACGCATTTTTCAAAATTTTCAACATGCTAAATCTTGAAAAGACACACATTCATATGCTAAATCTTCCGAAGGTAATGCACATAAGTTTCTAAATCCTGAGGAGACGTGCATTTCATATTCATAGTGATACAAGAAGGTGGATCTATGGGTATTCCAGAAGCCATTACAAGATGCATTACAATTGCAAGCATAATTTATGGGTGAACCTATTGGGCTCTCCCTCCAGGGTGATTCATGGTAAGGTGGGCATCTTACTAGGCGAGGTAATCACTCTTTTCCCTTTCTCTTTTTTCACTTTCATGCTAGTAGGATAGGATCATGAAGCTATGTTATTTATAGTGTTTCTCTAGTCTTTCTTATGTAATCATTTATGCTTTTATGATAGCTTTCCAAATATGATATTAGTATGAGAAATATTTCTTAGCAAGGTTTCTTATGCTAATTGATTTGGGTTGTTTATGCTAACCCTTGTTCTTTTGGCACCCTCGTGTACATATGTTGAGTTATAATCCTTAGCATGGGGGCTTTTGTCCCTAACTAAGTGTCATTCTATCTCATTTTGAATCTACTAGGATCTCTTCTCCCTTCTCCTTTACCAAGAGTTTGCATCAAATCCATACTCTTTCTAAAGTGGGGGCTTAATTTATCATTTGGAAATGGAAGCACTTCCATGTTAAGAGTGTTTATCCCTCTGAGTGAGTGGTTTGGGTCATTTCAAGCACCTTGAATCAGCTCTTTACTTGAATTATACTTGTTCTCCTCATTCTACTTCTATTTGTCCCTAATTTTCACTTCAATCTGCATTTCCTAGCATTCTGGGCTAGCATCCTGACCTAGTCAGTTATAGCCTCAATCCTGACCTGGCCAGTTACAACCTCAATCTTGACCTAGTTAGTTACAATCTTGATTCTAACATGGTCAGTTACAAGCTTGATTTTGACCCCCCTGTTCAAATTTCAATTTTCCTTGAATTTCGGGTGTCGGGTTTTGGGGATATTTGTTTTCCCACCTCTGGATCGGCCATTTTAGGTTTCAGAATGGTAAATCCTTAAATTTCATTTAATATAGGTATATTTTCTAAAGGTTAGGACTTAATTGGGATTTAATTCTCCAAGGTGGCCCCTCTAGAGGATTGTGCCCTAGTTCACTATAAAAGGAGGCCTTCCTCTCTCATTTTCTCATCCATTATTCACATCTATCCATCAAGTTTTGTGAGAACATCTCTCAAGATCTCAAGGTGATCAAGCAAGCATCTATTGAAGCATTCAAGTCTTCTTCTCCATCCAAGTTCTCCATTGAAGATCAAGGATTTAAGCATTCAAGCCATTGAAGGGATTTGGTTCAAGCTTCATCATTCAAACCCTAGATCTAGCCATCATGATGGTGTGATCTTCCTTCAAGATCCTCTTGTTCATCTTCAAGATCCATTCATTCTTCACTCAAGGTGGATTCTAAGCATACAATCATGGAGGTTTGATTTACATTTTTTGATGTTATGTTCAAGCTTTCATATCAACATACTTGATTACATTTCAAATACAATTGCATATCTATTGAATGTCATAGCTTCATTGTTAGATCTACTTCTACTACTTGTTAGCATTCTCCATTTCAATTTCAATATTAAGGTTGATTCCAAACTAGGGTTTGACCAAGGCAAACCCCCCAAACAAACAACAAAAACCCTCTTTTTCTTGCAGGTGCAGGTGCGGAACTTTGGATATGAGATCAGATTCAGATACCCTTTTCGATGAACTTCTAGGATTTGTGAACAAAGTTAGAATCAACCTTTAGAATAAAAATGTAGCCTTTGACCTTTTATGAGGGTCAAAGACGACCTCCCTAAAAATTGGAAAAGATTTTTGAGTTTTGTAGATCTTGCAATTTCGGTTCAAGAGCATAGAAATAAACAGTTTTTGAGACTGTTTGAAAGGGTTTTCAAAAGGTTCTTTTCTGGAGGTAAGTACCTTTATTTCTTAATTTCAACATTAGTCATTTACATTTACTTTCCATATCAATACAATTCAAATGTAAGTGTAAATTATTAGTTTTGGGGTTTCTTTTATGTGCAAACCATTGTTCTAGGACCCCATCCATATTTTATCCTTTACAGCTACATTGTATTCATGTGTATCTGATGTTCTCACCAATCAAATTCTTCAAAGTTTACTTCACAAATCTAGTGATCACCTTGTCAAATCAACTCTTCTGCAATGTATCATGTTAGAAATCTATTATACATGTCAAAGAAACATCATTCCATGAGAATCAGTAAGCACATTCATGGAATTATGCTTCTACATCAAGATTTTGTCAAACTGTTATTGAGAAAATAATGACCTATCATTCTATGTACCAAACCCTCCTTTTTAGGGTCTCTAGGCTAGGGCTTGTTCAAAAAGACTCTTGCAAATCTCTCTAGATCCACCCAATGGATCTAACACATCCCTATGGACCCCAATTGCATAGATACATGAAAAAATATACTCATCCTTTGGAGTATATGCACATAACAATGACTAGTGTTCCTTCATGCACCTTCAATCAACATTACCACCATTAGTGGTCTCTCCACCACCATATCCTGCATATCCCAGCAACCAAAAACTATTGTACAAGACACTAGTTAATTCCTTGCCTTAAATTGCCAATGAAATGATGCAACACAGACATGAAAGTGATAAAAAGACAATAGACAATCAATTTACTCCATTTCCAATCACAGACACATTCCACAATGCATTCAAATGCCCTGGTTTAATGACTGTACCCACGGGCTAGTGGACCAGTTTGCAAGAATAAAAATTTGTTTATTGATTTGGAACCATTAAATTTGGTTCTCTATCACACCACTCTACATAATAAACCATACTCACGTGGATCTCCTCTAATAGATCCCAAAATACTCTAAAACTGACAACAACTAACTCTAAAACTGTCTACAACAGTCACAAACCAACTGTTAACAATTACAAGTTTTTGTAAGAAGTTGTCAACTTGACAACTAACTTTGTCAACTCAACCCTCATAAGACATATCTTTTCTTAGATCCTTGTCAAAGACTTAAACACTCTATCTCAAACCAAATATTACCCCTAAGGTCATCTAGACCTCATAGTGATCGTTAAGGCTTATTTTGCCAATAAGGCAATATTACACCATTTTAGCACATTTAGTGCATTTACATCATTTTAATGGCTCTATTGGCCACATTACAATTGATTTTGACCTTCAAGGTCTTTATCAATGTTAGACAATGATCATCAAAACTTTACAAACATGTTTAAAAAATATTTAAATGACCATACTTGGTCTCTTTACATTTGCAAATGACCCTTTATGGTCATGTCTCCATCTCCCTTAGAGAAACAACATGTATTCATTATGGGAAAAAACCGATGCTTCCACCATGTCTGGTTGGGTAGGTTTACCCTAGGAATGGTTCCACTTTGCCTCTTGACACACTAGAATGCTCACTGACATACCCAATGGTGCTTAGTGCACCTTGGGGACACTTTGGTCCGGCACGGTCATGAATGTTCTAGTGACTCCATGTTCAAAATGAGGTTGTCACTAGAGTTTACCTACCCAATAGGAGCTAATGGCATAGACCATTCGGTGCCAGGATGAACGGTTTTAAAGAAACCCAGTGGTACAACTCTCAACTGACCCTCACTACAAGTTTTGGCATCAAGCGATATTGGCATGCCGAATTCAAACAAATTCAAGTCTCCCAGAATGGAGAGAGGTTATTGTAGGCCTCAAAAACATAGTCCTATAGCATCTCATGATTTACTGATACCTCTCATGGGGTCCGAGATACGAGCCTCAAAATATCACTTCCCAATCATGCTTAGTGCACCTTGGGGACACTTTGATCCAGCATGGTCGTGAACACTCTAGTGACTCCATGGGTGAAACAAGGTTGTACTATCATTTACCCACCTAATGGAGTTAATGATGTAGACCATTCAGTGCCAGGATGAACGGTTTGGTTGAAACCCAGTGGTGCAACTTTCAACTGACCCTCACTACAAGTTTTGGCATCAAGCGAGATTGACATGCCAAATTCAAAAAATTTGAATCTCCCAAAATAGAGAGAGGTTATTGTAGGTCTTAGAAACATGGTCTTGTATCATCTCATGGTTTGATAATACCTCTCACGATTTCTGAGATACGAGCCTCAAAAGATCGCTACCCAATCGTGCTTAGTGCACCTTGGGGACACTTTGGTCTGGCATGGTTGTGAACATTCTAGTGACTCTACGGTCTAAATTTGGTTGTCACTAGAGTTTACCCACCCAACTAGAGCTAATGGTGAAAACTATTTGGTGCCAGGATGAACAGTTTGGAAGAAACACAGTGGTGAAACTTTCAACTGACCCTCACTGCAAGTTTTGGTGTCAAACGAGATTGGCATGCCAAATTTAAAGAAATTTGAATCTCCTAGAATGGAGAGAGGTTATTGTAGGCCTCAGAAACATGGTCCTATAGCATCTCATGGTTGGTGTATAACTCTCATGGGGTCTGAGATACGAACCTCAAAATATCACTGCCCAATTGTACTTAGTGCACCTTGGGGGACACTTTTGTCCAGCATGGTTGCAAATGTTCTAGTGACCTTGTGGTTGAAATGAGGTTGTCACTATCATTTACCAACCCAATTAGAGCTAATGGTGTAGACTGTTTGGTGCTAGGACAAATGGTTTGGAATAAACCTAGTGGTGCAACTTTCAACTAACCCTTACTACAAGTTTTGACGTCAAGCAAGATTGGCATGCCGAATTCAAAAAAAATTGAATCTCCCAAAATGGAGAGAGGTTTTTGTAGGCCTCAGAAAAATGGTCATGTAGAATCTCATGGGGTCTGAGATATGAGCCTTTAAATATCACTGCTCAATCGTGCTTAGTGCACCTTGGGGAGACTTTGGTCTGGCATGGTCACGAATGTTCTAGTGACTCTATGGGTGAAAAGGGGTTGTCACCAGTGTTTACCCACCCAACCAGAGCTAATGGCACATAATTTTTGGTGCTAGGATGCAATCCTTCAACACTATCCCTTCACCCTAGGGAATCACCATTTTACTTTGGACACATGTGACCAATTTTGACTCAATAACTCCAACTATTACATCATTTGATGATACAAATGTACATGGAATAAAGACAATACAAATGTAAGCATATAAAATTAAGACAATACAAAATTCATAGTAAGGAATCACAATTTTTGTACTTTACATGGCATTAAGATGATACAAATGTAAGGATACAAAATTAAATATGTATTTATAATTAAATGGTACAAATTAGGATATACAAAATGTGGGCTCTTAATATTGGAAAATAAACCCCATGGGCTCTTTTATATTTCAAATTTTGCATCTAATACACATGATGAAACTTATTATTATTTATATATACAAAATTTTTCATCTAAATATGCACATTACAGTTGAATGTTGTTTTTATATACAAAATTTAGCATCTAAATATGCACATTAGAATTGATTGTTACATTTTTATATACAAAATTTAGCATCTAAATATGCACATTATATCTTATATGCACATAGAATCATATACAAATATCTCAAAATCATTCTACCATATTGTAGAATCATTCATCTTTATGGCCCAAAATCAATCAAGTGAACCTTCTGGATTAGCTCTAACCCTTATTGTGTTAAGTATTGGCTCGTGGACAGATTCATGAACTTTCCACAAATTATTTTTAAGAGGTCTACCATGATATTTATTCAATTGAATATTTTTTGCAGCAACAAGGTTAGACTAATGAAGAATATGCTTGTGTCTCAAAGTCCTCAAACAACTAGGCATTAGAATTCTTGATAGGGTACGTACATTTTATTATAAAAATAAGTTAATTCCAATATCAATACAAAGTGTAATAAATTAAGTTTAAGTGTTCTCAATACAACTCAACACAACAAAGGTACCTTCTAAGATATGTGCCTGTCACAACAATAGAAGATATTGGGTACTCAATACTCTCTCCATCAGTGACTATAGTTGTCAATTTCTTTTTGGCCTCAATACAACAACACAAAAAGTAATTTGTTCCTTCTTCATTGTTCTCATTTGCAATGATTGCATATACATGACCCACATTTAGTAGAAGGCTATAAGTTAATACTAAAATAAACAGAAAGAACTAATAAATTGACCTTAAAATGCATACAAGATGAGAAAAAGAATTCACTAAGTAATAAATTGATAAATTACCTCATTCAACTAGGTCAGATACATGGTCAAAATCTATTGATGCTTCCATCTGGTTTAGTTGTAGTGCTCAAGGAAGTCGATATATATCTAGGTTTTTCAAAGGTCTACAAGACCATTGGTCGACCCACTCTTTTGATTCACATTCATCCCACAAAAAAATGCATACATGAAGAGAAAAATCATGCAATCTGTCTAGTATAAATAGCTAATGATGTTTCATTTAAACTTCTAAATGAATACATGTCACTTGATCCTGTAAGTGTACAACAATCTAAATAGTTTTCAATGTTAGATTCACATATTCACCAAAAAAATATGGAAACCATAGACTTACCTACATTACCTGGTCCCATCATAGAATTACACCATTTCACTATTGTTTTTCCATCTATTAACATGCTCCTCTACCATCATGCTCTCCCTTTCCATGACCTGCCTGAGTAAAATTCCAAAAATGTTGCACACCACTTGTCACATGTATCCTAGTCAACCAGTAGAACATCCTTGCATTCTTGAATTATGAGATGCAATTGTCTAACCATATTAAGTGTTGGTTGTATCTTATACCTCTTTCCCTTAATCTGTCATAGAAAAATTTAAAGCATCCTTTCACAAAATCTGAGGAATGTGTATGATCATCGCTGATATAGAAGTGATACTATCTTATAACCTTTATGTCCTTCTCTCTGCCATCATGTGCATGCATTAATACTATGTGTACAAAAATTGTAACTTGTGTAGAGTGATAATACATAGATTGTACTTCATTTTGAGGTTTTAGTGTACAATTATCTGCAAAATCAATGACATAGACAATAGTACTGAGTGGGAAAGTGTCCTTACACAACTTAAATTTCTCATCTAACCACCTAGCTCTACGTGTGTGACCTATGTACTCATAAAATAATTTTTCTTGAAACATCTTCATAAAATTAGCTACGCATAAATTACTTTTCACTAACTCACACCTCTTTAATTATTTTCCATCTTTAAGACCATATGTGACTGACTTGTATTTTCCAAAAGAAATTAGTTCTTGCCTAATTTTGTGTGTGTTATCGAGTGATGATCTACAACTAATTGAATATCTAGATGAACTGAAGAAACAATGATTAGAGATTAGCAAGATGTCAAAGTGACGTGTAAGATGTTTAAATCAGTCAATATGTTATCATTGATGTCAACTAGTTTTGATAGTACTTATCATGATAGTTACAAATATTTGAACATCTATAGAAAGAAGAAAAGATGAAGAAATGAGATATCTACATAAGGAAAAGATGGATATGACATATAAGGATAAGGTATACATTGGGTAACTTATTGATGAGTCTATGGCTTTATATTATTTACTTGAACATGTTACATTAATCTATTATGAAGAAGAGACCAAAACTCAACAAGTAAATGTGGTCGGTAATTGAAGACTTCTATATACACCGAGCCAGTGTAGTGTATACTGAGTTAGTTATCACCAACACATTTTAGTATTAACCAAGTATGGGTGAAAATATTAAATGCTAAGAACAGCCGACTGAAATTGATGAGCTAGATATTGTTATGATTTTGAGGTTAAGGATGAAGTTAGTTATGAGATCCATAGCTCAAAAAATTTAGAGAAGATCTAAAGAATGAGATTGAAACGTGTTATGGACACATCTGTCGAGGAAGGTTTGAGCAGAAAAATGGACGAAGGAGATTAAGAGGAAAAATTTGATGTCTAATATGAAAACGGTTTACTTGTCTATTTAAGAGACATCAGTTTCATTGTTGAAACATGCCAGACAAATTGATACTGTAGATATTTCTCGTGAAGACTTTATTCATGCATTCCTGATCAAACTAGTTATAGATAGAACCAAGTTACAGACATTACCAAGCATCAAAGAACTATTTACCAAGTAAATTAAGTTGAAGAAAATTGAGGAAGTGAATTGATTAATGATTAGAAGATTTTATGAGCATAGCATAGATCTGAATATTTTCAATTGAGTTGTATTTAAATAAGATCATAATTATATCCATTTAACCATTGATTCAAAAAATCTCTTAACCAAGTGGACTTAACAGTCTTATTGTATTACCCTATGACATTCAATGAATGTAAATTGTTATCTTGTTGACCCCATAGTGAATGCTGGTCAAAAGTTGACTATTAGTGATAAATCCTCTAACTAGGTCACACCTAACAGTGTGCATTATAACCTTTAATAGGGTTGGATCTTAACCAAGCTCACTTTAGAAGAGTGAATTATTTTGGGTTACCAGTTCCAGGTGGTTTTTCCCTTAGCAGGGTTTCCACGTTAAATCATTGTATTATGTGTTATTTGTTATGAATTTTTTTTCTATCATAATTTATATACTGCATAGTTGATTTAATCGGTAATCACAGTTTGGATAATTAATCATATTAGGTGAATGAACAAACAGTTAGATATTTTTTCTTATCGAGTTGCAGAGATTGTTGAAAAAGTTAAGAAATATACATTTGGGAATTTGGGACTGTAGGATAACTGACTTAACTGATTCACCCCCCCTCTTAGTTATTCTAACAATTGGTATCAAAGAATATTGGTTTCTTGGAGGAAGTTTCAAGGAATTGAGCAAAAGATCACAAGATGTATAAAAGGGAAGTGCCTAAGTTGAACAAAGATAACTTCTCCACATGGAAAAGCAGGATGAGGCTTCACATATTTGGAATTGGAGAATCTGTTATACCTCTACTAGACAATGGCTACTTACAACTAAATGTTGGACATTTGACACTTGATCAATTGAGGGATAGGCATGAACACAATATAACTATGATAAAGATTGTTGCTTCTCTATTTGATGTTGAGTTTGAAGATGTTAAGGATTACACTACAACAAAGAAAATGTGGGACAAGCTTGCACTATTTTATGATGGTGATGTGAATGTAATGAGATCTAGAGCTAAACTATTAAGAGGTAGATTTGATGACATGAAAATGAAAGAAGGAGAGAACATCACAAAATACTCAAACTAAATCAAAGAGGTAGTCAATGCTATCCGAGGAGCAGGAGGTATTTTTTTGAAGATACAGTGGTAAGTAAGATATTGAGAACCTTGTTTCCTGGCTATACAATTAGAATATTTGTTATTCATGAAATGAGGTCTGAACCTAATAGCACTCTTACTCTTGATAGTCTGATTGGAAATTTAACTACTTTTGAGCTAAATAATTTTGACAATAGTGTTGTATCGAGTGTTGAGTATGCTTTTATGTCATCTCTAAAGATTGGTAAATCTAGCAATAAGCATAGTATAAGAAATGAAAGTGATAGTGACACTGAAGATGAGCTTGATGAGCTTGAAGCACTTATGGCCTAGAGACTACAAAAAGGTAAAGGAAGGCATAAGGGAAAATTACCTTTAGCTTGTTTTAATTGTAAGGAGATTGGCCATATTGCTGCTAGATGTCCTAACATGAGAGAAGAAGATAAAAACAATGACTGATTTGGTGATGGAAAGTTTTGGAAGAAGAAATAACAGAGGTTACTGACACTTTGACAGAAGGGACAATAGAGACAACTGAGATCATAAAGACAAAGGCAAGAAGGCATGCTACCTTGTTGGAGAAAATGAAGATGACACCAACACCGACACTAATGATGAAATTGAAGTGGTATTTGTTGCAATGAAAGATGATTCAAAAGAAGAGGAAAGTTATGTAGAAACAACACTCATCTCTAAAGTTAGTAAAAATGACACATGGATCATTGATAGTGGCTGTACACATCACATGACTAGTGATAAAGATAAATTTGAACATCTTGAGCACTACAACGGAGGATCAATGAAAATGGGAAATGATACACCTTGTCAAGTAAAAGGAAAAGGGTCTATGTTATTGAATGAAAGGATTAGATGTGATAATGCATACTTGGTAAAAGGACTTAACTATAATTTGTTGAGTGTAGCATAGCTGAATAACTAAGGTCACTGAGTTGCATTTGAAAGCAAGAAGAAGAAAATCTATGATGAAAATGAAAATCTTGTCGGTACTAGAGGACAATCAAAAGGTAATTTATTTTATCTTGAAAATGTTGAAACTTCTTGTTTACTAGTGAAGAATGAAGATGTATCATTATGGCATAAGAGACTATGTCATGTAAATTTTGATAACATGATTAAGATCAGTAAAAAGAGAAAAGTTAGAGGTTTACCAAGTCTAACCAAGCCTGATCATGTTATGTGCAATCAATGTCAGAAAGGAAAACTAACCAAATCTAGTTTTAAAAGTAAAGACTACTCATATAAAGGTATTTTGGAGTTGGTACATACTGACTTATGTGGTCCTATGAGAACACAAAGCTAATACGGTGAGAAATATTTTATTTTATTTATTGATGACTACTCTAGGATGATGACAATCATGTTCTTAAAAGAAAAATCTGAGGCATTCAAATTGTTTAAGCGGTACAAGGATAAAGTTGAAAAAGAAACTGAGAAAGAACTAAAATGCTTAAGATCTAATAAAGGTGGTGAGTTTATTTCTGATGAGTTCACTAACTTCTGTAATGAGCATGGAATAAAAAGGAAGGTTTCTGCACCTAGGATACCACAATAGATTGGAGTTGCTAAAAGGAGGAACTAATCAATTGTTGATTATGCCACAACATTGATGATTGAGAAATATGTTGCACAAATGTATTGGAGAGAAGCAATTAGCACTGCTATATACACCTTGAACTGATTTCAACTGAAAAAAGACACAAACAAGACACCCTATGAGTTATGGTTTGGCTATACACTGAATGCAAGTTATTTTAGAATCTTTGGAAGTAGGTTTTATATTCTAAAAGATGATAGGAATGGAAAATTTGTCTCTAAAGGTGATGAAGGAATATTTCTAGGATATTCTACTAAGAGTAAAGTTTATAAATGTTTGAACAAGGCTACTAATAAGATGGTTGAAAGTGCTAATGTAAAAGTTGATGAGTTTACTAAAAATAATGATGAAGAAAGAATGAAGGAACCTGAAGACTATGGTAGGTTTACATATTTTGAGCATCCAAACTATCTACCGAAGCCATAGGTTGATTCTATTGAGCATCAAGAAAATGCTACCAAGAATTAGCAAATGCAAACCAAGAATTAGGAAGAAGCTACCGTGCAAGAAAATGAACCCGAACCAAATGATGAGCAAAGAAGAGAACAAGTGCTAGCAAGATTTGTTAGAAGACACCATCCACATAATCAAATCATTGGAGATAAAAAAGATGACATGTTGACCCGAAGTAAGTTAAGAAAAAACACATGCTTAGTTTGTGAATTTGAACCTAAGAATGTTAGAGATGCACTTGAAAATGATGAATGGATTAAGGCTATGAATAAGGAAATTGAATAGATTGAGAAGAATAAGACATGGACATTAGAATCTAGGCCAAAAGATAAAAAATGTAATTGGTACCAAGTGGATTTTCATAAACAAGTTAAATGAGAATGGTGAGGTTACTAGGAATAAGGCAAGACTTGTAATCAAGGGATATGCACAAGAAAAAGGTATAGATTATGGTGAAACTTTTGCACAAGTAGAAAGACTTGAAGGAGTCTGAGTCTTACTTGTGTTTTCTAAAATGTTGGCACACTTCTATGAGTAATTATTTTGAAGATTGCTCAAGAATGAGGTCTCAAATGGTGACTCATAGCTCTCTATTCATGGAGTGCAAGGGTTTGTAATGGAGGCCCTCAGCTTAGACCTAGTTTGTGCCCATGCAAGTACACCATAAAATGAGAGATTCAAAGAGGAAAAGAAAGAATGCTAGTCTCCATGACCATCAAGTATGCATGCAAATAAAAATGAAGGCTATTCTATATGATAACAATGCATGAAAGAAAACTAATCTATGAAAGGAAATGCTTATGCAAGATTATTCTATGAAAGGAAATATGAATCTAATATAATATACAAGTGCAAGATTAATCTAAATGTATTTCCATGAAAGCATGTGATGAAGGGTGCTCACAAACAAATAACAAAAATAGAGAAACAACAACAATTTGCACGAATAGAAAATGGGCTTCTTATTATCTTCACAAGTGTGGAATTACAAATTAGAATTACAATATGCAAAGACACATGGGCATTCCCCTTACAATATTCTATAGGAAAAGGCTTAGAATAATTACCCAGATCTACTACCTAGAACTATCCTAGACAACACTACGGGCCTTCTTTATATAGGCAATTTCCACCGCCTGAGAAGGTTCCAGAAATTTAGCCCTAAGGGCTGACCAAACTTAGAATTATTTTATTTTTCATTTTATTACATCATAGTCAGCTCAAAATAACTTTTGAAACCCAAATAGAAATTTTGAAGGAAATCTATTTTCTGCCATTTCTGGTGGCTTGACTTTCAGAGACCATAAGGCATCACCTGTTGATCTGATTGACTATTATGACCTCAATTCAAAAAGGGCATGAGGAGCTCTACAGTGCTTGACTTGTGCAAGCTCTAGTTAGCTAAAGTTTCAACCTCATTCGGGGCCTCTAAAGCCTTCAAAATTGAGTTCAAAGTTTTTGTACCCTACTGCCAATACCAAAATTTTTTAATATCTTCAAAACTAGACTAGATCTAGCAATGCAACTTTATTGGCAGGCTGAGATGAATGAGATGAACCTCCAACTGTGAAATCAGAACATTCTGTGATCGTATGACCAATTTACTAAAAATAGAAAGTTTCCATAAATAATAGCTCTACACAAGATAGCCCTTATTGAAAATAAAAACAAAAATATTTTTGGGTGATGCAAGATTTCTCTTACACCTAGGATGCTCCTACATCGGCATGAGAGAAGAAGACAAGAAAAGAGAAGTTGCAATAATCAAGCTCAAGTGCTCAAATTCTTCTCCAAAGTTGTTCCCCAAACCTGCAGCATAACAATACAAAAATCCTGGATATATCCAAATGAGGAGAGGGCTCCTTTTAAAGGAAAGTGGATTGAATGGAGGGTCAAGATTAAGAGGAAAAAATAAATGAGAAATGGTGGAGATTAAATCTTGGTTGATCCATGTGCTCAAGATTCTTTAAGAGTCAAAAAGATGAAAAAGGCCCACCACTTAGAAGTATGTGCATTCAAAGTGGAGAGAAAAAAGAATTTTTATTTATTTTATTTCTTTTTTCAACACAAAAAGATATTTAAGTGGGGATTTTATTAAAAGAGGAATTTTATTTTAATAAGATGATTTTATTTAATTAAAAGGGAAGTTTTCTTTTAATTAAATGAGGCTTAGGATAAAATGATCAAACCTTAGGAAATATTGAAATAATTACAATTTGATCAAGGCAATTGATTTGAATTGAAAATGTTGCAAAGCATTGATTCAGGAAATTGATAAATTGATGAATGGAAGCCCAAAGCCTAGGTGACCATTTTAGGGTGCATACATTTGCCCCTTTTTGACTAATGTGTGATCTTCATGGGAACACATGTAGTCAAAGAATAAATTTGAAGTGTGAGATCGATTTGGGATCACAAAACAACTTAGATGTGTGATCGACAGATGGGAACACATCAGGACAAAGATAAGCTAATTGAAAAAGACAAGGGCAACACCCCTGTAAATAGGTAATTGTCAAGTCTCAAGCAAGGTTTAATTGATAGGTTTGATAAAGCTAAATCAAGGAATGAAGTTTGATAGGTACTGCCCCCTCATGATCAAAATTGAAATGAGATAGAGGAGAAACAATAAATTGACAAATTGGATCAAATTGAACTAAAAATAAGGTTCTTGATGTAAGATGAAAGATTTAAGGATCACAGAACCAAGGTAGATCATTAAGCATGAAAGATTATGCCCCAAATTTGAATTAGAAGAAAAGAAGTGGGGGGAAAGCGAATGGAAGATAGAAGTTTGGAAGAGGTGGAAAGAAATGAAGAGAAGAAAGAGAATTTGCCTCAAGAAAGAGAATGTCTCAAAATCAATCAATTGTTTAAGATAGGAAATTTCGATTGAGATTACGAAAGAAGATAAGGAAATGAAGATCAAAACGTGACCACAGTTGATTAAAAGTCCAAAAGAAAGATGAAGGAAAACCCTCTCAAACTCCTAATGCAACTTAAAAATGAAAATTAACATGAAGTCTAACAATGCAAGCTACATGAAAATGCAAAGGTGTACTTGCAATAGAGCAATTGTAACATATGTTTTTGTGTTCATCATTCATTAGAGAATGAAAATGAACTTATTTTTTATATCGTCTTAAAATGGAAGCACTTTCATGTTAAGAGTGTTTATCCCTCCGAGTGAGTGGTCTAGGTCATGTCAAGCACCTTGAATCAGCTCTTTTCTTAGATCATACTTGTTCTCCTCATTCTGCTTCTATCTGTCCTTGATTTTCACTTCAATCTGCATTTCCTAGCATTCTGGGTCAGGATCTAGAGGTTTTTGACCACAAGGTCAAAGTTGACCTTATGGGTCAAAGTCAACCTCAACCCTGACCTAGGTCAAAGTCAACCTTGACTCTGACCTAGGTCAGAGTCGAGCTTTTCTTTGACCCCCAGTCCAAATTTCAAATTTTCTTGATTTCTGGGTGTCGGGTTTCAGAGATATTTGTTTTCCCACCTCCGGGTCGGCTATTTCAGGTTTCAGAATGGTAAATCCTAAAATTGCATATAATGTAGGTATATTTTCTAAAGGTTAGGACCTAATTGAGATTTAATTCTCCAAGGTGGCCCCTCTAGAGGATTGTGCCCTAGTTCACTATAAAAGGAGGCCTTCTTCTCTCATTTTCACATCAAGTTTTGCAATCTCCTCTCTCAAGCTCTCAAGGTGATCAAGCAAGCATTCCATCAAGCATTTTTCAAGGAAGCATTCAAGTCCTCTTTTCCATCAAAGTTCTCCATTGAAGATCAAGGATGCAAGCATTCAAGCCTTTGAAGGGATTTGGTTTAAGCATGCAAGATTCATCATTAAAACCCTAGATCTAGCCATCATGATGATGTGATCTTCCTTCAAGATCCTTTGTGTATCTTCTAGATCCATTCATTCTTCTATCAAGGTGGATTCCAAGAATACAAGTATGGAGGTTTTGTATTTACTTTCATGGTTTTGATTTATATTTACCATTGTTGCATTGAAGCTTTCATATCAATATACTTGTTTACATTCGGAATACAATTGCATATCTATCAAATTGCATAGCTTCATTGTTAGATCTACTTCTACTACTTGCTAGCATTCTTATTTCAATTTTAATATTAAGGTTGATTCTAAACTAGGGTTTGACCAAGGCAAACCCCTCAAACTAACAACAAAAACCCTCTTTTTCTTGCAGGTGCAAGTGCAGAATTTTGAATCTAAGAGCAGATTTGGATACCCTTTTCGGTGAACTTCTGAGATCTGTGAACAAAGTCAAAATCGACCTTCAAATAAAGAATGTAGCCTTTGACCTTTTATGAGGGTCAAAGACTACCTGCCATCGGAAAGACAAAAGATTTATGGGTTTTCTTCGTCTCAACGTTTCTAATCCGAAATAGGTTGCAAAATTGCCCGAAAGTACACACAGACATAAAAAATTGGCATTTTCTATATTTTCCCAAATTTGAGGTTAGATGTATTTATATTTCAATTATTTCAAATACAATTCTATCATAGGGAAATATAGGGTTTTTATCTCTCTTTCATATTCTCCATAGATTGATTCAATTGTGTATTAACCTTTAGGTTGATCAAATTAGATCTCTGCTTTGGGAATTTGGAGTTAGGAGTGGATCTCATATTTCCCCCATACATTACACTCAATAGAGGTGATTCCATATTACCTCTATTCATTTTGGTGAACCCGACGTACTTACTCTCCTTTATTTTATGGAATTAGATGCTCTATTATGTTAGGCTATAGATCCATTCTTGCATTTAGATTGGATCTAGTTTATGTTCTTGCATTTTAAATTCAAAAATACAAAAAAAATTATATATTTACAAAAATATTTCAAAAATTTCATTTTCTATGGAAATCGTTAAGATGCTTTGGTGTGTGGGAATGTTCTTTATTACCCTTCTTTTAGCATCTCTTTATAATACCTATGATGTTTATGAAAGTATCATTCACTTCATTATGTTGATGACCCTTCACTTTGCTCTTGCCTATGCTTTTGTGAAGTTGACCGACACTAGTCTACCTACATTCAAAACCTTCATTAAAGATTTATGTGGTAGCCTTATTCATCTTTTGGTTTATGTGAAAAATTTGGTAGATGATACACCATCTCCTAATCATCCTAATCCTAATCCTATCAATTCTAATCCTATCAATCCTAATCCGATACCTAATTCTCCATCTATTCATCCTCACTCTTCCCATACTTATGATGGGATTCAAGCTATAGTCCAGGATGCAGATGTGAAAGATTTCTTTGATTTACCTTCTCCTCCAATTCATGATGATATTAAAGGAATGGGTAAAGAAACTTCTTCAAAACATATTATCTCACCTTATACAACCTTTACTCATGAACATGATAAACAATCACCTCCTGTAGAAGCTTTACATAATATGTACACTACCGGATATAATATGGTGACTAAACAAGGTTATAAAGGTTCAAGGCTTGGGGTTAATGAGCATGGTATTATGTTTAGTTCATATACCCCCTAAATTGGATATGTATGGTGTTGGTTGTTCAATATCTCAAGTCAAGGTAGGTGGTATTGATCATCATCCTCCTCTTCACATTCTTCTCCCCACACCTATCTTAGATAACCCTAATACTTGTCAAGAAGTGACTAAGAAGGTATATGCTGAGCTAATGAATTCCAAGAAAGAAATCTTTAGCCCTATGCTGATAAATGCTTTATACAAATACAAATGTCATTTTCATTATAGTAACAAACATCTACTTGCTGATTTTAAACATTTCAAGTTATATGTTAGAGAAAGAGCTGCTTTAGGAATTATATCTCACTCTTGTGTAGTTTTACAATTCCTTCATAATTTTGATATAGGGGATTCCCCTCCTTTAGATATAATTTAGATGTTCTTCCCCTCTTGTCTTATAACTAGGGGGCAAGAGTTGTATCTTCATCCAGTCTCCAAGGATCCATTAGGTCTTTTTATTGGGGCTTAATCGGTATTCTTTCTCTCCTAATTTTCTATGGTTTTGCATTATGTTAATCATCCATAGACTCTATTTTCTTTTCAAGATATCTTTTCTAAGGCATTTGTTTTGCAAAGGTATCCCTTGTCTTTATCTCTAGGGGGCAAGGTACCTCTTTCTTCCTCTTTCTCTAGGGAGCCGCTTTCCTTAGCTTAGTGGTATTTGTTTATATTGCAATATTATTTCAACATATGGATAGATGTTTTGACTACAGATAACCTTCTTATATGAGAAGTTGTTGTCCTAAGTCATCACTTCTTCTCTATTTTGCAAATTATGTTCTTTATCAACTCTCACCCTTTCTTTGGTGTTAGAGTTGTTTCCCTCATTCCAAAGATTCCTCTTCCTTTTCTTTGTAGGGGGCTTGATGATTGAATCTTTGTTCCCACTATTGAAAGATGATATTTTATCTAAAGCACTCCTCTTTGGTGGGGGTCTTCTTGATAAGATCTATTTTCATTGGAGGATCCTTTTTCATGATTATCTATATTCTTGGATGTAGGGGTCAATATCCCTCGCTAAGGATATGGTGTATATTGTTGTAAACATGATATCTCCTTGCATTGTGAAGTAGGTATCCTCTTTCATCTTTGTTCCTACACTTGGGGGCCAAGAATGCCATCTCCTTCTGTCTTTCTGGGATTCACCTCTTTTCTTGGGTAAGCAGTATTTATCTATTATGTGATATTCAATCATACATAAAAAATTTGGTTTGCATTGAGGATATATGTCCTTGATAACAACCTCTTTTGTTGTTTGACATTGGGTTTTGATGATTGATATATCTCTTACCTTGGTAATTGAACAGTGTGCTATCCCTCATAAGGGTTACTTTCTTTTCACTTCTTGCATGATATCTCTTTACATTTGTCCCTTCCATGGCCTCATAGGAGCTGTGACCTTCTTGGCTTGGACTGGGTGTTGTTTGTGGATATTGTCTTGATGTTGAAGAAGGCTTTATCCTTGTTCTTTCATTTCCTTAACATGTCAAAATAGTATGTTTTTTCCATATTAACAAGGGGGGCATATATAGGGTCTCCCTTGTACTATAGTTTTTTATTTTTACGTGCTAAATCTTGGAAGGTAATGCACATAAGTTGTTAAATCCTGAAAAGACACGTATCCATATGCTAAATCTTCTGAAGGTAATGCACATAAGTTGCTAAATCTTGAGGAGACACGCATTTTCAAAAAAATTCAATATGCTAAATCTTGGAAGGTAATGCACATAAGTTGCTAAATCTAGAAGGGACACACATTTCCAATTTCAAATATGCTAAATCTTGGAAGGTAACACACATAAGTTGCTAAATCCTGAGGAGACATGCATTTCATATTCATAGTGATACAAGAAGGTGGATCTATGTGTATTCTAGAAGCTGACAGAAGATGCATTACAATTGCAAGCATAGTTTATGGGTGAACTTGTTGGGCTCTCCCTCCAGGGTGATTCATGGTAAGGTGGGCATCTTACTAGGAGAGGTAATCACTCTTTTCCCTTTCTCTCTTTTTGCTTTCATGCTAGTAGGACTGGCTCATGAAGCTATGTCATTTATAGTGTTGTTCTTATCTTTCTTATATAATCATTTATGCTTTTATGATAGTTTTTGAAATATGATGTTAGTATAAGAAATGTTTCTTAGCAAGGTTTCTTATGCTAGTTGATTTGGGTTTGTTTTAGTACTAACCCCTCTTTTGTATCCTTTTGTTTTTTGCACCCTCATGTGTATATGTTGAGATAGAATCTTTAACCTAGGCACTGGTGTCCCTAGCTAAGTGTCATTCTATCTCATTTCGAATCCATTGGGATCTCTTCTTTCTTCTCCTTTACCAAGAGTTTGCATCGAATCCATACTCTTACTAAAGTGGGGGCTTAATGTATCATCTTAAAATGGAAGCACTTCCATGTTAAAAGAATTTATCTCTTTGAGTGAGTGGTATGGGTCATGTCAAGTACCTTGAATTATCTCTTTGCTTGGATCATACTTGTTCTTCTCATTCTGCTTCTATATGTCCCTAATTTTCACTTCATATCTACATTTCCTAGCATTCTAGGTT
The DNA here is from genome assembly GCA_027943335.1 of Chamaecyparis obtusa. NCBI lineage: Eukaryota > Viridiplantae > Streptophyta > Pinopsida > Cupressales > Cupressaceae > Chamaecyparis > Chamaecyparis obtusa. Next base: position 1,352,030 of record BSBK01002404.1, on the reverse strand, counting down.
AGGATCTAGAGGTTTTTGACCACAAGGTCAAATTCAACCTTATGGATCAAAGTCAACCTCAACCCTGACCTAGGTTAGAGTCAAGCTCATCCTTGACCCCCAGTTCAGATTTCAAATTTCCTTGATTTGCGGGTGTCGAGTTTCGAAGATATTTGTTTTCTTGCCTCCAGGTCGACCATTTTGGGTTTCAGAATGGTAAATCTTCAAATTGCATTTAATCTAGGTATATTTTCTAAAGGTTAGGACCTAATTGAGATTTAATTCTCTAAGGTGGCCCCTCTAGAGGATTGTGCCCTAGTTCACTATAAAAGGAGGCCTTCCTCTCTCATTTTCACATCAAGTTTTGCAATCTCCTCTCTCAAGCTCTCAAGGTGATCAAGCAAGCATTCCATCAAGCATTTTCAAGGAAGCATTCAAGTCCTCTTTTCCATCCAAGTTTTTCGTTGAAGATCAAGGATTCAAGCATTCAAACCTTTGAAGGGATTTGGTTCAAGCATGCAAGATTTATCATTCAAACCCTAGATCTAGCCATCATGATGGTGTGATATTCCTTCAAGATCCTTTGTTTATCTTCTAGATCCATTCATTCTTCTATCAAGGTGGATTCCAAGAATACAAGCATGGAGGTTTTGTATTTACTTTCATAGTTTTTATTTACATTTACCATTGTTGTGTTGAAGCTTTCATATCAATATACTTGTTTACATTCAAAATACAATTGCATATCTATCAAATTGCATAGCTTCGTTGTTAGATCTACTTCTACTACTTGCTAACATTCTTATTTCAATTTCAATATTAAGGTTGATTTCAAACCGAGGTTTGACCAAGGCAAACCCCTCAAACAAACAATAAAAATACTCTTTTTTTGCAGGTGTAGGTGCGGGATTTCAGATATGAGAGCGGATTTGGATACCCTTTTTGATGAACTTCTGAAATTTAAGAACAAAGTCCGAATCGACCTTCAAATAAAGAATGTAGCCTTTGACCTTTTATGAGGGTCAAAGACTACCTGCCATCAGAAAGACAAAAGATTTCTAGGTTTTCTTCGTCTTGTCATTTCAAGTCTGAAACATGTTGCATAATTGCTTGAAAGTACACAGAGACATTAGAAATTGGCATTTTCTAGATTTGCTCTAATTTGAGGTTAGTATTTATATTTCAATTATTTCAAATACAATTCTACCATAGGAAAATATAGGGTTTTTCTCTAACTTTCATATTCTTCATAGATTGATTCGATTGTGTATTAACCTTTAGATTGATCAAATTGGATCTCTCCTTTCAGAATTTGGATTTAGGAGTGGATCTCATATTTCTCCCATACATTACACTCAATAAAGGTGATTGTATATTACCTCTATTCAACAAGTTATTAGGATTAATAACTCTTACAGTCAACTTTACAAAATCTTTATACAAAATACATATTTACCCAAGGGTTAACATCTATAATGTCATCCCTTTATATTATTAAGACATTATTTTGATAAATAAAATAATCCCTTAACTCTTTACCAATTCTATCTTCATATTCTGTCATGTCAGCTTAACACTATCTCTGGTAAAACTACCATAACTTCTTCCATATATGTCATGCTGACTTGCACTCTTAGGTGAGTCTTCAATAGTCATCATAGTATCTATGTTCAAGTGTGCAAGCACTAAACTTACTCCAATCAACATCGCCAATCAAAACTATCTTCGGGTACACTGGGAAAATACTGCTTCATACTTAGACAATTTTTCTTTACGCTCTATCATACTTGCTTTCTGTCATATACGATCTTCACATAGATTATATGTTGCCATAATGAAAACATCTAGATATCTAACTCAGCCAAATTTCCAACATATATAACCTCAACAAAATAAGTAATGAACATACATAGGTGATACATGTGTGCTAAAATATTGTCACACTTTTATGAGTCATTAAATCCAAGATTGCTCAAGAATAAGGTCTCAAATAGTTTCTCATAGCTCTCTATTCATGGAGTGCAAGGGTTTGTAATGGAGGCTCTCATATTAGACCTAATTTTTTCCCATGAAAGTACACCATAAAACAAGAGATTCAAAGAAAAAAAACAATAATGCTAGTCTCCATGATCATCAAGTATGTATGCAAATAAAAATAAAAGCTATTCTATATGATAACAATGCATGAAAGTAAAATAATCTATGAAAAGAAATACTTATGCAAGATTATTCTATGAAAGGAAATATGAATCTAAGCTACAATGCAAGTGCAAGATTAATGTAAATGGATTACCATTAGGCATGAGAGAAGAAGACAAGAAAAGAGAAGTTTCAATCTCCAAGCTCAAGTGTTCAAGAATCTTCTCCAAAATCACTCTCCAAACCTGTAGCATAACAATACTTAAAATCTAGATGTCTTAGAATGAGAAGGAGAGGGCACCTTATAAAGTAAAGTGGATGGTCAAGATTAAGAGGTAAAAAGAAATGAGAAATGGTGGAGATTAAATCTTGGTTTATCCATGTGCTCAAGATTCTTTAAGAGGCAAAAGGATGAAAAATGTCTAGCACTTAAAAGTATATGCAATCAAAGTGGAGAGAAAAAGGGATTTTTATTTATTTTATTTTCTTTTTCAACACAAAGAGATATTTAAGTGAGGATTTTATTAAAAGAGGAATTTTATTTTAATAAGATGATTTTATTTAATTTAAAGGGAAGTTTTCTTTTAATTAAATGAGGCTTAGGATAAAATTATCAAACCTTATGAAGTATTGAAATAATTGAATTAATTGTGATTTGATTAAGGAAATTGATTTGAATTGAAAATATTGCAAAGCAATGATTCAGGAAATTGATAAATTGATGAAAATGGGGCCCAAAGTCTAGGCGACCATTTTAGGGTGCATACATTTGCCCCTCTTTGACTAATGTGTGATCTTCATGGGAACACATGTAGTCAAAGAATGAAGTTGAAATGTGAGATTGATTTGGGATCATAAGACAACCCATACATGTGATTGACAGATGGGAACACATCAGGACAAAGATAAGATGATTGAAAAAGACAAGGTCAACACCCCTGTTAATAGGTAATTGTCAAGTCTCAAGCAAGGTTTAATTGATAGGTTTGATAAAGTTGAATCAAGGATTGAATTTTGATAGGTACTACCCCCTCATGATCAAAATCAAAATGAGATAGAGGAGAAATAGTAAATTGATAAATTTGATCAAATCAAACTAAAGATAAGGTTCTTGATGTAAGATGAAAGATATAAGGATCACAGAACCAAGGTAGATCATCAAGAAAGATTATGTCCCAAGGTTGAATTAGAAGAAAAGAAGTGGGGTGAAAGTGAATGGAAGATAGAAGTTTGAAAAAGGTGAAAAGAAATGAAGAGAAGAAAGAGAATTTGCCTCAAGAAATAGGATGCCCCAAAATCAATCAACTGTTTAAGATAGGAAAATTTCGATTGAGATCATGAAAGAAGATAAGAAAATGAAGATCAAAATGTGGTCATAGTTGATTAAAGGTCCAAAAGAAAGATGAAAGAAAACCCTCTCAAATTCCTAATGCAGTCTAAAAATGCAAATTAACATGAAGTCTAACAATGCAAGCTACATGAAAATGCAAAGGTGTACTTGTAATAGAGAAATTGTAACATAGGATTTTGTGTTCATCATTCATTACAGAATGTTAAGGAACTTATTTTCATCATTGGGCCATTATTAATGCATATCAAAAAATCACACAATCATCACTAGTCACAAACAGAACTATGAAGATATGAATGTGATTGATATCGGATTGGAATGTGGAAAGATTATAACATAAGAATCAAAGACATAAAGGTCAAGATGAATTCGATGTTAGCTTACCCAATTTAATGTAGTAAAACCACACTCGCATCAAGGCATAGATGCCAGGATGACCATAAGAATGGTTGTGCAAAAATAGTCAAGGATGATGCCTCAAATCTCCTAAGTGTTTCAAGGGAACAACAAGAGACACTCAAGAGGTTCAAGACCACACCCACAAGTAGAAAGCAAATAAAAACATGCCCCATGCCCCAAGTTCTCTAGCTATGCATCTTGGAGAGACTTATTAGACAAGGACAGTCAACAAAAATCAATAATAGTCAGCACACAAAGAAAATATCATGACATAGCTCAAGCATTAAGTGTTGTGTTTAAAAATTTAAGTGTGTTAACTGATACCGAGTTCCAAGGATAAGGATCAAATTCTTGCAAGTAGGTAAGATCGCATGACAAAACTAGGTAAGACCAAACTGAGAAGTGTTGAGAAACACTCGATGCAAGGGGTTGTGTTGAAAAACACAGTTTGCGAGGTGTCCTAAAGACTAACGCATCCAAGAGACCAAAGCTAACACAGTTATGCCCCCTAGACAAAGAAAAACACCAATTCCAAACCAAGGCAACAAGGATAAGGCATGATGGAGAAAGGCTAAGTGTCAAGGATGCATGCTAAGAAATAGGGGTGCAAAGGCCTCAAATAGTGCATGTTTCCAGGTTTTCACCACTTGGATTTTATTGCAATTTTTTTTCTTTTTTTTCAAGAACTTTTTATAATTTTTTTGTATTTTTGCTACCCAGGTGTCTATTTCCAGGTTTTCACCAAGGCACTTTTTCTTTTTTTTTTTAATTTTTTTAATTTTTTTGGTATTTTTTGGAATATATAGGCTTTTTGAGATACATCAAAGCACATATTGCTAGGTTTTCACTAAGATGATCATTTTTTTTGGACATTTTCAGATTTTTAGAATTTTGACAATATATCATTTTTTTCAAGACCAATAAGTATGTGCAAAGGATGCCCCCAAACAAAATGGGCATCATGGATAGAACTTCTTCAGGTGCAAGACATTGAGAGTATCAGGGAGCTACTCTCCCTCTTCAGTAGATGACAAATAAGCACTTGTCCAAAAAATTTTTGTAATGATATAAGGTCCAAGCCAATTAGGTTAAATTTACCCTTTTGATCTCTATGCTGTTGATTTTTAAGATTTTTACGTAGGACAAGATCTCCCACTTGGAATTCTCTAGGGCAAACCTTTTTGTTAAAGGCTTTGGACATGCGCTTTTGATAAACCCTCATATGGTCAAATGATGCTTGACATTTCTCATCTAGAAGTTCTAACTTTTGAAGTCTCATGGTGTGATACTCTTCATATGTAACTAGACCTTTGAGGGAAACTCTAAGTGAAGGAATCTCAACCTCCAAAGGTAACACTACTTCAGCACCATGTGTAAGGGAAAAAGGAGTAGCCCCAGTAGGAGTATGAATACTCATTCTATAAGCCCATAAAGCTAGATTTATCTGTAAATGCCAATCTCTACCATTCTTATGAACTATTTTATGTAAGATTTTAAGAATGGTTTTGTTTGATGCCTCTGCTTGACCATTTCCTTGCGGGAAGTAAATGGAGGACCAATGTTGTTTAATCTTGAATTTATTGAAGATTTGTTTAAGGTCCTTATTTTTTAACTAGCCTCCATTGTCAGTGATAATCTCAGAAGGCACTCCATATCGACAGATGATAGGGTTTAGAATGAATAGAGAGACTGTCTTGCCTGAGGCAACAGAAAGTGGGACAACTTCTACCCATTTAGTGAAGTAATCAGTAGAAATGATAATAAACTTGTCTCCACCTGATGAGTTGGGATGAATCTATCCAACAAGGTCAAAGTCCCAGTGCTGAAATAGCCAATGAGATATAGAAGGAATGAGCTCCCTGCCTAGAGCATGTATCAGATTACCATGTTTTTGACACTTTTCACATGACTTTGCAAAAGCTACCACATCAATCTATATTGTAGGCCAATAGTACCTTGCCCTAAGCAACCTTCAGGCCATGGCAAGACCATTGGAATGTCCCCCATAGATGTCCTTGTGAATGTCAACTAACACTTGGTCAGATTCTTCCTTTTCTAAGCATCTAAGAAGTGTTCCATCTAGACCCCTCCTATACAAATCACCAAAGATAAGGGTATGACGAGAGGCATTTCAGCTAAGGTTTCTTCATTCAGATTGGTGAAAGATTTCATGAATAATGCCATCATGAAGGTATGAGTAAATAGCACCATAACGAGATGACTCACGACCAATGAGGGTACAAATAACATGGCTTTCTTGGGAGTCATAGATAGGGTGATGTAGATCTTCCACCAAGAATTCAAATCTTGATTCATGTTTCTCTAATTGAAGGAGTGAAGCAAGTGTGGCCATAGCATCAGTTGCTTTGTTTTTTTCTCTAGGGATTTGCTGAAATGTGACAAATGTGAAGTATCATTTCAAGGAATCAACCAATTTTTTGTAAGGTACCAGTTTCTCATCTTTTGTTTGATATTCTTCATTGACTTGATTGATTATCAGCTATGAATCCCCATAGATGTGTAATTTTGTGATTCTCCATTTGATGGCCATTTTAAGTCCATTTGTTAAAGCTTCATACTTGGAAATGTTGTTTGTACATGGGAACAATAGCTTCTAAGACTTAGGAATCGTGTAACCATGAGGAGAAACAAACAGCACACCAGCTCCTAAACCATTTTGCATAAAAGATCCATCAAAGAACATCTTCCATGTTCTTTTAGTCATATACATGAGGTGCTCATCTGGGAAGTCAACTTGAATAGGTGCACTATCTTGAATTGGGAAATCAACTAATTGATCTGCTATAGCTTGTCCTTTGATTGCTTTACGTTCAATGTACTCTATGGAAAACTCTGAAAGGATCATCATCCATTTAGTAAGTCTATCTGTGAGGGCAGCCTTACCAAGTAAATACTTGAGTGGATCAATTTTTGCTATGAGGTGTATTGTGTACGCAAGCATGTAATGTCACAATTTTTGGGAAGCAAACACAACTACAATGCAAGCTTTCTCAATGCTGGTGTAATTAACCTCATATGAAACAAGAGTACAACTAATGTAGTATATTGCTCTTTCTTTCCCATTTTCATCAAGTTGAGCTAATAATGCCCCCAAAGAAGATTCTATCACTAAAACATATAGAATAAGTGGCTTCCCTAGGATAGGAGGCATTAAAATAGGAGGACTTGCCAAGTATTTCTTGATTTGGTCTATGCTCTTTTGACAATCCTCATTCCAAACACATTTGACTCCTTTGTGTAAGTTCTTGTTGAAAGGTTGAGCTCTATCTACCAATTGTGAAATGAACCTCCTTATGGATTGAAGACGTCCTTGAAGACTCCTCATTTGACTAATGTTTTTAGGAGGTGGCATATCTATGATTGCTTGGACCTTTTCAGGGTCTAACTCTATTCCTTTTTCTGAAATAATGAATCCTAGAAGTTTTCCAGAGGTAACACCAAATGCACACTTTTTAGGATTTAACCTTAGTTGAAATTGTTCCATGCGATCTAGAATGATTTCTAAATCATCTAAGTGTGTGTAGACTTGGCCAAAGTGTCATCCACATAATCTTCCATGTTTTTATGCATCATGTCATGAAAAATGGTTGTCATAGCTCATTGATAGGTGGCTCCTACATTTTTTAATCCAAAAGGCATAAGGTTCCAACAAAAGGTACCCCATGCACAAGTGAATGCAGTCTTTTCTTGATCTTCAAGAGCTATCTTAATCTGATTGTTTCCAGGTTTTCACCAAGTCACTTTTTTTATTTTGAATTTTTTGAATTTTTTTATTTTTTTTGGTATTTTTAGAATATATGATTTTTTTGGGATACATCAAAGTGCCTATTGCTAGGTTTTCACTAAGATGATCATTTTTGCAGGACGTTTTTCAATTTTTAGAATTTTTGACAATATATCATTTTAAAAAAAAAAATTTCAGGATCAATAAGTATGTACAAAGGATGCCCCCAGACAAAATGGCATCATGGATAGAATTTTTTTAGGTGTAAGACATTGATAGGATCAGGGAGCTGCTCTCCCTCTTCAATAAATAATAAATAAGCACCTATCCCAAAATTTGTTGTAATGATGTAAAGTCCAAGCCAATTAGGTTCAAATTTGCCCTTTTGATCTCTATGTTGTTGATTCTTAAGATTTTCAAGTAGGAAAAGATCTCCCACTTGGAATTGTCTAGGGTGAACCTTTTTGTTGAAGGCTTTGGACATGCACTTTTGATAAACCCTCATATGGTTAAATGATGCTTGATGTTTCTCATCTAGAAGTTCTAACTCTTGAAGTCTCATGGCGCGGTAGTCTTCATTTGTAACTAGACCTTTGAGGGAAACTCTAAGTGAAGGAATCTCAACTTCTAAAGGTAACACTACTTCAACACCATATGTAAGGGAAAAAGGAGTAGCCCCAGTAGGAGTACGAATACTCGTTCGATAAGTCCATAAAGCCAGATTTATTTGTAAATGCCAATCTCTACCATTCTTATGAATTGTTCTATGTAGGATTTTAAGAATGGTTTTGTTTGAGGCTTCTGCTTGACCATTTATTTGTGAGAAGTAAATGGAGGACCAATGTTGCTTAATCTTGAATTTCTTGTAGAGTTGTGTAAGGTCCTTATTTTTGAACTAACCTCCATTGTTAGTGATAATCTCAAAAGGCACTCCATATTGACAGATGATATGGTTCAAAATGAATAGAGATATTGTCTTTCTTGAGGCAATAGAAAGTGGGACAACTTAGTGAAGTAATCAGTAGCAGTGATAATAAACTTGTGTCCACCTGATGAGTTGGGATGAATCTTCCCAACAAGATCAAAGGCCCAGCGCTGGAATGGCCAATGAGATATAGAAGAAATGAGCTCCCTGCCTGGAGCATGTATCAAGTTACCATGTTTTTGACACTTTTCACATGATTTTGCAAAAGCTACTGCATCAATCTGCATCGTAAGCCAATAGTACCCCACCCTAAGAAACCTCTGGGCCATGGAAAGACCATTGGAATGTCCCCCACAGATGCCCTCATCAATGTCAACTAACTCTTGGTCATATTCTTCCTTTTCTAAGCATCTAAGAAGTGTTCCATCCATACCCCTCCTATACAAATCACTAGAGATAAGGGTGTGGTGAGAGGCATTTTAGACAAGATTTCTACGTTTGGATCAATCAAAGGTTTTAGGGATAATGCCATCATGAAGGTATGAGTAAATGGCACCATAACAGGATGAGTCATGACTAGAAAGGGTACAAATGACATGGTTTTTTGGGGAGTTATAGATAGGGTGATGTAGCTCTTCCACCAGGAATTTGAATCTGGATTCATGTTGCTCTAACTGAAGGAGTGAAGCAAGTGTAGCCATAGCATCAGCTGCGTTATTTTTTTCTCTATGGATTTGCTCAAATGTGACAAATGTTAAGTATCATTTCAAGGAATCAACCATTTTCTTGTAAGGTACCAGTTTCTCATCTTTTGTTTGATATTGTTCATTGACTTGGTTGATTGTTAGCTTTGAATCCCCATAGATGTGTAACTTTGTGATTCTCCATTCTATGGCCACCTTAAGTCCATTTGTTAAAGCTTCATACTCAGCAATGTTGTTTGTACATGGGAACAATAAGTTGTAAGACTTAGGAATCATATACCCATGAGGAGAAACAAACAACACACTAGCTCATGAACCATTTTTCATAAAAGATCCATCAAAGAACATCTTCCATGATCTTTCAGTCATATACATGAGGTGCTCATCTGGAAAGTCAACTTGAATAGGTGCACTATCTTGTATTGGGAAATCAGCCAATTGATCTGCTATGGCTTGTCCTTTGATTGCTTTACGCTCAATGTACTCTGTGTCAAACTCTAAAAGGATCATCATCCATTTAGCAAGTCTACCTATGGGGGAAGCCTTACCGAGTAAATACTTGAGTGGATCAATTTTTGCTATAAGGTGTATTGTGTGTGCAAGCATGTAATGTCACAACTTTTGGGAAGCAAACACAACTGCAAGGCAAGCTTTCTCAATGCTGGTGTAATTAACCTCATATGGAACAAGAGTATGAATGATGTAGTATATGGCTCTTTATTTCCCATGTTCATCAAATTGAGCCAGTAATGCCCCCAAGGAAGATTCTCTCGCTGAAATGTATAGAATAAATGGTTTCCCTAGGATAGGAGGCATTAAAATGGGAGGATTTGCCAAGTATGTCTTGATCTGATCTATGCTCTTTTGACAATCCTCATTCCAAACACATTTGACTCCCTTGTGTAAGTTCTTCTTGAAAGGTTGAGCTCTATCTACCAATTGTGAAATAAACCTCCTTATAGATTGAAGATGTCCTTGAAGACTCCTCATTTGACTAATGTTTTTAGGAGGTGGAATATCTATGATGGCTTTGACTTTTTCAGGGTCTACCTCTATTCCTTTTGCTGAAATGATGAATCCTAGAAGTTTTCCAGAGGTGACACCAAATGCACACTTTTTAAGATTTAACCTTAGTTGAAATTATTCCATACGATCTAGAATGACTTCTAAATCATCTAAGTGTGTATCTCTTTTCTTAGATTTAGCCAAAGTGTCATCCACATAATCTTCCATGTTGTTATGCATCATGTCATGAAAAATGGTTGTCATAGCTTGTTGATAGGTAGCTCCTGCATTTTTTAACCTGAAAGGCATAACGTTCCAACAATATGTACCCCATACACAAGTGAATGCAGTCTTTTCTTGATCTTTAGGAGCTATCTTAATCTAATTGTATCTAGAAAAACCATCCATCAAAGAATAAATCTCATAACCTATAGTCATGTCCATAATCATGTCTATGTTGGGAAAAGGAAAATCATCCTTTGGGCATGCTCTATTGACATCTCTAAAGTCTATGCAAATTTGAATGGATTTGTCATGTTTGGAAACTGGTACAATGTTTGATATCCATTTAGCATAGTCAATAGCTCTTATGAATCCCACACCAACTAGTTTCTCTAATTTTTCTTTGACTAGAAGAGCTATGTGAGGATGCATCTTTCTCAATTTCTATTTAACTAGTTTTACACCTGAAGCTATGGACAAGTAATGCATGATAAGATTAGTTTCCAACCCTAGCATATCTAAATAAGTCCAAGAAAAATTGATCTTATTTTTCTATAAAAAATTAGTGTAGGCTTCCTTTTCTTGTGGTGACAAGGAGTTAGCCAAGTGTACTATCTGTAGAGCCTCATCTGTACCCAAATTGACTAATTGTGTTGGCTCAATAAGAACTAAAGATCTATCTTGAAAATATCTAGGGAGATGATCAAGTACCTCATCCTTAGGCACCTCAGAGAGGTTTTCACCCTTGGATACGTCATTTATTTTTACTTTTTTTTGTTCTGACACTACCACATAGTGGTTTTTGCCTTTAGAACTCCTATTCTTTTTATTTTATTTTCTTTTTTCTTGTGACTAAGGTAATTTATGTCTGGCTCTATCATACTGATAGCTAGTTCACTAGTGGAAGAGACTATGGGTTCCAAGGCGTTCAAGTAACAGTGTATCTCATAGTCATTCTGGAAGGTTAAGAGGTCAAGTTCTTGGCAGCGTTGAGACCAATCAATGAGGTTAGGATGAGCAAGAGGTAAGTCAATGAATGGTTCAAGGTTGTGAATGTGAATGGCATCATCTTTTCCAACTGAAGATTCAGAGTCCATCAAGTATCATTCTAAGCTACCCAAAGTAGGACTTGTCCTAACAAGCGAAGAATCGTCCACTAGGGAGACATGTGGATTCAAATCCTCTAATCCTACATGTGACTTGTCAGCTACCTTAGGTTGAGAACTATAATTTTGGATGATGTCAACATCCATGTCAACTATGGAAGAATTAGAGAGAGAGTCCCATTCATACTCATGTGAATCTATTTCTGAATCCTGACTAGGGTGTTTACACCATGAAGGCTTGGGACACCTTGATGTGGAAGCTTTAATGTCATCAAGAGTAACATCTCTCTCCATCAAATGAACAATGTTCTTTCCTTGACATTTTTTGATTAGATCTTCAACATCTAATTTAGTTCATTCTAAGTTTGCAACCGTTGCATGAGTAACTGGTTTATGTTAGGAATGGGAACACTGAGAGGGGGGGGAGGTGAATCAGTGTTCACTATATTTTAACTTTTCACTTTAATCTAAATACTGAATTGTAAATGCTTAAGTACTGAATTATAAATTCACATAAACATGAAATATGAAATCAACACATGACACCAATATGGTTACAGGGAAACTCAAATAGGTAAAAACCCCGGTGGGACTTGATACCCACTAATATTTTGTACTAGTGTATAATGATCCTTGTTAGAAGATCCTTTACACTGTTAGAAGTAGCTTTACAATATATGAAGTACAGTAGACCTGGTTAAGGGTCAGACCCTGTTAGGGGAGTGGACTCACTTTCCTAGAGCTCACTACTCAAATGATGAAGGCTACAACCTTCTAAGATCAGATACACACTACATTTGCAGGTGAACTGTCACTATGACACTACTTGTCAAATTAGTTTCTTTGGTGCGCTGATGTTTTGACCTCTAGCAAAGCTCTAATACATCATATGCTCTCTTTTCATACCTCTACTCTTCTTATCACAACTCCATATAACTCACATCACTTCCATACTGATTACAATGGGTGTATCTCATATTTATACGCTCATATAAACAAAACAATTAGGTCGACCCTATAACTAATTACAAACAATGCTTCCAAATGAATTGGCTTAAACATGCTTACAATTATACATATAAATATGTTGGAAACCTAAATACAATGGGTACATAGCCCTTACAACATTAAAATATAATCACAAACCAAAAATGCTCTCTATCGGCTCCATGCTCTGTTCTCTATTGGCAAACACTAGCTGTGCAACTTCAACTGTTTGTAACTTTCACATTTTTGCATATCTACTTATGCACTCTTAGACTAAGCATAAGTATAGTCTAACAACCTTAACTTCTAGGGTGCATACCATAATTCATCCATTCACATGTGCGTTGATGCTATGAGTCTCTAGTACTTTGTATGCTATCTAATCTTCAACACTTAACTGAATTTAGATCTTTATACTTAGTGCGCTAACTCCAAACTGCTATATGGCTTTGTTTCCATAATGACAACACTATATCTAGTCATATATTATAGTATAGACAACTTGCCAACAATCTCCCCTTTTGTCATTGATGGCAACAAAGGAATATGACCAAGTCTCTAACTGTCCCTTTACACAAACCATTTTGTCTTCTATACATCTTTATACATAAACTTATATCTCCCTATACATATATGTACTCTATATTCTATAAAACTCCCCCTTTGACATTAATGACAAAGGTGCATCACAAATTTTATCTACACACACTTACTGAGGGAAAACATCCGGATATGCAATTTTGAGTTTTTAGATCTCCTTCTTCCAAAAGGTTATCAGAGAATTGACTATCTGTAGATGGGTGCATAATTAATATTGAAGCTTTTCCATCTTTTCCAATTCTATGCTCGAACCTTGATCATAGGTCATCATGGTTACATCAATATCCTTTATGTTTTGACTAAGAATGTCTAGTGAGGGAACAAGAGCATTCCTCAACTGAGTCTGTCTAGACCTTATATTTTCCATTTCTTTATCTTCCTTTTCAATTATGTCTAACTGACCTTGATAGACATTGTTACATATGTTCACATCAATAGAAGTATCTAACACTGAACTCTTTCCCTTCTCAATCATTGCCTCTACATCTTTGATCTTCTTATGATGGGCATCAGTGAACTTGTCCTGATCCATGGATTCTGCAATGACTTTGCTTCCTTGATCTACAAATTCCTTCAATGATGTCTGACCAGACTTAAGAGAGTTCAAGTCTAGTGCAAAATTACTCATCAGTTCATCTAGTCTCTTCTTTATGTACTTATCCTCTGCCACTATGGCCGTAGATTCTTCTAGGCTTGAGAAATTAACTTTGAACTGTGATATGAATGTGCTCACATCATCCACAAAATGAACTTTTACTATCTTGTTATCCTCTGGAAGAAAACTATTCAAAATATTTACTGATTCCACTAGGAGAGGATTCCTCATTACTTGTTTTTCCTTAGCTTTCTCCATCACCAGGATGCTAAACTTAATCAGCTCTTCTTCCTTCCAAGAGTCCAAACTACTAGTGTCAGGTGTGAAACTTGACAACAATGCTGAGGAGGGAGTGATGGGAATGTTGTCCATCACCTCTTGCTTTACATTTACCAAATCAATAGAAGATTCATCTTTCTTTTCTATCTCTACTCCTTATTTCTTTTCTTCTTCTTTCTCATCAGAAATGTCTTCTATGATTACTTCTTCTTGCTGAGTGGGAGGGGTTTTGCTGCATAAGATTTTTGCTTCCTCAGTGTTGACAAATGCTTCCTCAAACTTGTCCAAGTCTTTATCAATAGCCACCATGGCTATTTCCACATAGTCTATGATAATTGAGTTGTCTTTGGGTGATCTTGTCATGGGTGCAGACTGATCTACTTCTATTTGAGTTCCTACTATGGGCACTGAGTCTTGAGGACTTGTCATTGGTACATTAGTGGGCTCTACCACTTTGTCTTCCTTCATGGGTGCATGAGAGATGGTTGCAGGAGGTGGTTTGATCTGCTATTCTAACAACACTCTCTCAAATGATTTTTTTGTCTCCTTCATTATAAGCTCATAATCCTTGTTCATTATATGCAGAGTTCTCATCTTTGTTCTTAGGTGTAGCATCACCAGATTCAATATCAGTGCTTCTTCATCTTTAGAAAATATAGGCATTCTATCTTCTAATACTTTTTCTCTTATTCTTTGATCTTCCTCATTAGCTTGTCTCTTTAGGTGTTCCAAAATGTCCCATACATTATTTGGAATCTCTATTTTCAATTCAAGAACTATCTTCTTGAACTTTATCATATTCTTGATAATCATTCCATGAATTTCTAACTTATCAATCTCACTATATGAATCATAATGTTTCCTTACTTGATCAATTCTACCTTCCTCAATAATTCTAGAGCTCAAAACTTTAAGGCTAGGCCTGAATCCTACCTCACAAGGTGCTTGAATATTTCTTTTGCTCCTTGTAGCTCACGAGGATGGATGACCAGTGCTAACTTCTTTCTTCCTCTTGATCATTGGTTTATACTTTGGAGGAGTATCTTTGGGTGTAGAAGGAGTATTGTCTTCTTTATCCTTCTGACTGTCATCTTTTTCAATTTTTATCTTTTTCGACTTAGGATCTTCTTCTTCTATTGCTGCACCTTTCAATTCTAGGGCAATCTTCTCATCCCTTTCTCTATCAAGGTATACTTGTGATACACCATTTCTTAATATCTCTGAGGTGACCTTTGCAACCTTTCTTTTTGTTGCAGCACTGTTTAGCTTAGCATCAACTTCTCTAGTCTTTTCTTCATAGGTTCCCCACCTAGGTTCATAGTAGTACTTGTGCATAAGCTTCAAGAACTTGTTCTTCAACCTCATAGCCAAGTGGATGAATCCACTTAGTTCTAGGTTCCATAGCTTCCGTACAAGTAGTATCAATCTCCACCATGAAGCATATTGTCTCCTTATACTTCTCTACAATTTTCTCAGGAATTATGTACCTCATCTGCATCCTTGCTCTGAAGGTCTTCAATTCCAAAGTAATGTAATCTCTAAGGGTGATTTTTGAGCATGCCTTGTCTGATATCCAAGGCATGGTAGGAATGGACTTGTCTAGATACAAGTCTGACACTTTACCAACTATACAAAGGTACATATAGATGATTAGGGACCCAAACCTAAATACCTTAGTCTTGTCATGTTTGATAGCTTTGATGTTGTCTATCAACTGTGCATGCAATATTTCTCACAAGTTGAACTCTCCATCTTCATGCACAAGACGGATGGCTCCTAGAATAGTGCCTGCAAACACACTATTCACCCTACTAGTATGATGAAATTTGTAACCCAATATCATTGATAATAACTTGATGTTTGGTTTCTCTATAGGCTCAATGGTCATGTCACGCTTATCACTTCTAGATTTACACACTTGCTCCACCATTTTTGTGACATCCTTGCCCACAGGAAGGATGGTGCCTATCTTAGAGAGACTTGTCATCTCATCAATCAAGTCTCCTATGATTCTCACTAGTACATCTCCAATCCAAAACAAGTCATCATGGATTCTACTCAATAATATCTTTATCCATTCTTCCTCATAGAACTCATATGCCATGGCATATTCAACAATGGGGTGATCATTCCATTTGGTGTATTCATCCATGAACATTTTGTCTGGTTTAACATTGTGTCCATGTGCACCCTTAACCTATCCAGTCCAACAGGTTCCTTCTTACAATAGATGTAAGCCCTTATATCTTCTACATGCATGATGCCCATCGGCGTGTGGGAAAATGCTCCCTCTAAATTATCTAGGGTTGATTTAAATGGGTGCCTCTTGAAAACATACCACTTCTACTCAGAAACATCAAAAACAATAGGAGTGGCCATGACTTACTTGATATTCACTTTCCAAATGATCTCTGAAATGATCTGACAGCTTTCGAACTGGCGCAACAAGCTAGGGTTTCTGCAACCAAAAAAAAGCACTGCAATCACTGATAACTTAATCTAAAAATCTCCACAATAACTTCCAAGGATCAATTTTCTCTCTAATAGCTCTGAGTATGAATGCAATGAGTGAACAAACAAATTTTTGTGTACTTAAAGTAAGAAATTCGCCATTAATGCAACTCATGTAAACTGGGCTATCACTTCAATTTTTCAAACTCGAGTTTCGCTAACAATCAACATGTGTGCTCTTTCACAAGGATTCCAATACACTCCAATAGCTTAAGTCCAAAGGTGCATACTTTGAGGATGAGTATACCAGCCACGCAGGGGTCTAGAGATAAATTAGCTCCCCCTATGACCCTGAGGGCCATTCATGTAGATGTAGAGGGTGTCTCCACTGGGGATACATCCAATACATTACCATCAACATTTTCTTTCTTTCCATTTGACCAAATCATGCTCGCATCTTTTGATGCCTTCAAAAACTTGACTTCTACTTCAGGATCCAAAACCGGTTCTTTGGCCTTTTTAGGACTTTCCTATCCTTGCATCCTTGATCTACAAAACTTTGATATATGTCCAGCCTTGTTATAGGTGTGACAAATCACTAGAGGTCTATTATTCCTTGGTGCATTAACATGAGTCACCATTCTACTTTGTTTCATGCTATGACCATTGTAGTTACATATCTAACATGTAACATTCTGAGAACTTCTTGCATTGGTCTGATTCTGATTTCTTTGATCATGCTGAATCATGCTCTTCTTACTAGTCTTGCAATTTATTGCTCTATGACCAAATCTATTACATGTATAACAGTAACCATTAAAAGGTTTTACCTCTATACAATTCCTTGCAATGTGACCATGCTTGTTACATGCAAAACATGTACGTTCAACAAGCTTGCGCTCATTCTTAGAAGGACCACCATTGTCTTTGGTTTGATCTTCAGTCTTCTCAATATCAGTAGATTCTTTTTGTGTCTCATTTCTTGCTCACATCTTATCAATCTGATTTTGTGCTTCATTGTATCCAATATAGCTAGTATCTCCTTTGACTCTTCTTGCATACAACTGAGATTCTATCAAATCAGAATTGGTGTGCAATTTGTCAATGTGATTCTTTGCATCTTTCAATTCAGACTCCAATCTTGCTTTGTAATTCTTCAGATCCAAGATTTCCAAATTTTCTTCCCTTAACTCTTCATTGAGTTGAAGGTTCTCCTTTACTTGTTCATTGTAGACATCTTGATTGTTCATCAGTCTGTCATCAAGTTCTTCAAGATGAATCAATAAGGATGCATTTTCTTCATTCAACTTCTTGACTTTTTCTTCAAGATCACTATTAGAGCATCCTTTCAAATATTTTCTTAGTCTTTTGATAACTAATTGAGCATCATTGACTTTCTCTTTTAGTTCTTCAATTTCCCTTTCTAAATTGTCTAGATTTTCAAGAGCAGCTTCGAGATTCTTCTTCAAATGTTTAATATCTTCTTTGTCCATGATCTCCTCAAGTGGTTAAACTTCTTTACTAAGGACTAGAGCTCTGATACCAATTGTTAGGAATGGGAACACTGAGAGGGGGGGGTGAATCAGTGTTCACTGTATTTTAACTTTTCACCTTAATTTGAATACTAAATTGTAAATGCTTAAGTACTAAATTATACATTCACATAAACATGAAACATTAAATCAACACATGACACCAATATGGTTATGGGGAAACCCAAATAGGTAAAAAGCCCGATGGGACTTGATACCCACTAATATTATGTACTAGTGTATAATGATCCTTGTTAGAAGATCATTTACCCTATTAGGAGTAGCTTTACAATATATGAAGTACAGTAGACCTAGTTAAGGGTTAGACCCTGTTAGGAGTCTTTTACAATGATCCTTGTTAGGGGAGTGGACTCACTTTCCTAGAGCTCACTACTCAAATGATGAAGGCTACAACCTTCTAAGATCAGATACACACTATATTTGTAGGTGGACTGTCACTGTGACACTTCTTGTCAGATCAATTTTTTTGGTGCGCTGATGTTTTGACCTCTAGAAAAGCTCTAATAAATCATATTCTCTCTTTGCATACCTCTACTCTTCTTATCAAAAATCCATATAACTCACATCACTTCCATACTAATTACAATGGGCACATCTCATATTTATACGCTCATATAAATAAAACAATTAGGTCGGCCCTATAACTAATTACAAATAACGCTTCCAAATGAATTGGCTTAAGTGTGCTTAAAATTATACATATCCATATGTCCAAAACCTAAATACAATGGGTGCATAGCCCTTACAACATTAAAATATAATTACAAACCAAAAATGCTCTCTATCGGCTCCATGCTCTGTTCTCTGCTGGCACACACTGGCTGTGCAACTTCAACTGTCTGTAACTTTCACATTTTTGCATATCTACTTATGCACTCTTAGAATAAGCATAAGTATAGTCTAAAAACCTTAACCTCTAGGGCGTATACCATAATTCATCTATACACATGTGCATTGATGCTCTAAGTCTTGGGTACTTTGTATGCTATCCAGTTTTCAACACTTAACTGAATTCAGATCTTTATACTTAGTGCGCTGACTCCAAACTACTATATGACTTTGTTTCCATAATGAAAACACTATATCTTGTCATATACTATAGTATAGAGAACTTACCAATAGATTATCTGATTCTCCCCAAAGGAGATTAGTGGAAGAGACCCAATCTTCACACATATCATTCTGGTTTGTCAAATTAGGTATGTACTCCTGTTCATCTTCACTATTCGACTTATCAAGGATAGAAGCATTGTTTTTTTTATGATTTTCAAATCCTAGGCCAATCATATTCTTAGACTTTCATCCAAGAATAGCATGATCAAGAGGTTCAGCTCTAGCATCTAATCTGTGACTAAGAGTGCCATGTCCAGGATAACCCATCTACTTGACAAAAGTATACCCTCTTCCATAAGCCTTAGGAGAGGGAGAGAAGTTCTCATTGTGCATGTATTTATCTTCTCTATAAATCTAGTCTTTAATAGCTACCTCTTCTTTCTCATCTTGAATGGGCACTGAGGACTCTACAAATGTGCCAAATAAAGTCATGGTAGAAGAGGAAGATCTCATTTCTTTTGAAGGCTTGCCATAAGACCTAGGAAAAACTGGCAGCTTTGTGAGGGAGCTGAGTTGATACCCTCCCATGCCAAGGTCTATCAACTTAAGCTTATCTTTACATGCTGCTAAGGTCACATTCAAATCTTCTTCTTCTCTGTTAAGAGGAACATGAACACTTGCTAAAATTGAGTTGACAGATAAAGCGCTATCCCCAGGTATGCAAATTTGTACTCCATTGTAGGGGAACTTAACACATTGATGGTAGGTAGATGGTATTGCTTTCATATCATGAATCCATGGTCTACCAAGTAAGATGTTGTACATGAGAGGACTAGCATCAATAATTTGAAGCAAAACATCCTTCTCAACAGGACCAATTCTAACAAGAAGGACGACCAATCCTTTGGAACTTCTCTCTGCCTCATCATAGGCTTTGATTGTGATCTTCTTTTTGGTATCTATGACTTGTTTTGAATAACCCAATGTCTTTAGAAGACTCAAGGAACAAATATTAAGCCCAACACCCCCATCTATCAACACATGCCTAACATGGGTTTTCTAAATCATGACTTCAATATGAAGGGTGAGATTGTGTGGGTGGATCAAAGCTTTATCATCATCTTCTAAAAAAGTAAGGTAATGAGGGATGGCAATACGATTAACCATGTTCTGGAATTGGTCAACGTCTAAGTTATTGGGAACATTTTCTGCATGCAAAGCATCCTCAAGGACTTTCTTGTGTCTCAGGGACAACTCTAAGAGCTCAAAGATCGAGATCTGAGCTGGGGTTCTCTACAATTGATCAATAAGGTTATAGCTCAATTTAGGATTCACAGCTACTTTTGTGGTGACATTCTTGAATGCCACTTGCTTTGGTTTACTAGACTGACTTGAACTAGGTCCTCTAATGACAATAGGACCTTGACTTCTCATGACAACATTAAGATCTTGGGATGACATTCTAGAGTTAGGACCCCTTACCACCACAATAGGTTCTTCATCAAAGATAGGAGGAGAGTCCACGTCTAGATCATAACAATAGGGATCTTTGTTCCTCATCATGTTGACAACATTCTTCGCAACTGTGTAAGTGTAATTGATCTCAGCCTTGCCATTCTTAGGTTTAGAGGTTTCCCCCTTCTCATACTTGGGTAAAGGCTCTTTGAACATCGTATGATCAGCATTAGTATTTGATGTAGGAGCATATCAGGTCCTTGGAAATCTTGTGTCACCAAAAACAATTTGGAGTCTTGTCTGTGTTGCTCGGTTTCTGATTTGACTGAGTTGGTTAGTAGTTGATCATTTTTCTTTGGTTACTAAGTGTGGTCGGCTCTCTCTTGGGTGGTTGATTATTTCACTGGCACTCGACATTGCCTATCTTCTGCTCGGTTATCTTGCTTACCAATAGGTCTATTTTTATTTCCTATTGTGGCCGACTTGTGCATTTATATTGGATCATGAATTTAATGTTGGAATCCATCATTGGGAAGTGTGTGGTCCTAGATTTGACCATTACTTCTATTGATTAAGGATCTGAAGGCCAACTCAGCTTGGTAGCTTCTTGTATAAATGTAGATGTTTGGTTGTAGTTTAGGAAGTAGTTTGTAGGTAGAAGATAGTAGACATTAGATAAGATATTTGTGACAGATCCTCACATGTTTGAGGACTTTTGAGATTCATTATAATATCAAGATGTAATCGGGAAGGCCTTACAGCCTGACATGTACGACTCAAATTGATGATAATATATTAAAGGTCTAGCATTCTCTCTCTCATTGTTGTTGTTTGTTGCTTCTGCATGTGTGTTGCAAGCTTGGATCATTAGGGTGTGCCATCATTTGGCCCCTCTTGTGTCCACTACCTTGCGTCAGTATTCAACCCATCCACCTTAAGTTTTCCACTCTCAATGAGATCTTGGATGATATGCTTAAGTTTCCAATAGTTTTAAATATTATGTCCAAAGCCATTATGAAATTTTTCAGATCTTGAGGATACATGAGATTGTTGGCAATGAGAGTTTTGAAGACATCCTCATAAGAATCTCCAAGTTTTGAAAATTGACGCCTCTCTTTCTTAGGCTTATCTTGGTATCTTGGCTTGCTCTCTTGTTGATGGGATGTGTTGAGTTTCATGGCTTGAACAACAGTAGACAAATGAAGTACAACTTGATCCTTAGGTTGAGAAGAGTCTACAACTCCATCATTGACCACTGGTTTGTTCCTATTCTAGTGTGAATTTCTTCCCTTATCCTTGTTAGAGTTATTATTTTGACTATTGTTGTTTTTATTGTTGGCCAAAATTCCTTGTTCTTTCAAAACATCTTCAATCCTACATGAAGTTTCAACCATGGTATCAAAGGAATCAAAGACCATCTTCCTAACCTCATACCACATTTCGGGAACTAGATTGCTAACAAGGATGTCAATCTTCTCATTTTCAGGAATGGTCCTAGAGTAGCGAGAGCATTGTTGTCTCCACCTTTGCAAGAAAGTGACAAAGGATTCCCCTTGATTTTTCTTTAAGTTGCACAAGTCCAACATGGTGACAAATCTTAAAAGGTTGTATGCAAAGTGTTGAACAAATCTATGAACAAGTTCTTTGAAAGTCTTGATGGGGGGAGTTATGTTGGTAAACCATTCCATTGCTTGACCTTTAAGACTTCTTGGGAACAATCTCATAAGGTATGAATCATCTTGATGAAACTCGAATCTCATAATATAAAACTGACACATGTGATCATGTGGATCCCCATTCCCATCATACTTGTCATATTGGGGGATCTCAACTTTTATAGGAAAGTCCTTCATGCTCACACTCTTGGCAAAAGGATTAGGACAAATTGAGTCTAGTGAGAATGAACTCTTGGGTGCCAACACTTTTGCCATCATAGGCTTGAGTTGTTTGATTTCCTCTTCCTGAGATGGACTTTTCTTCTTGATCTTCCTATCCACATCAAAGTTGTAGGGGACTTTGGCACCTTTGTTGATCAAACTCTCTAGGAGCTTATATTTGTTTTGCTCCAAGTATCTCTCCACATACTGTTGGAAGAGTGAATCTTGTTGTATCTTCATGAAATCTTGGGAGTTAAGGTCAAAAATCAAGCTACTACCCCCATATTGTGAACCATGATGAACACGTTGAGAAGGTTGTCTTGAGTTCCTAGGAGGTGTTTGTCTCCTATAATGATCTTGTTGTGAAGCCCTTCTTCCTCTAGGGCTAGGAGATCATGAAGGAGTTCTTGAATATCATCCACTTCATGGATTCTTAGGAATGGGTGGAGGAGAGTTGTTTCCACCACCAACACACATGTTTTTGTATTGGTCATTAAGTTGTTGAGCCAAAAGTCTATCTTTCTCTTCTTGTGTGGCTCTTCTTTCTATTTCCAATAAGGCTTGTCTTTCTGACTCTAGGAGTCTAAATTTTTCTTCCTTTGCAACTTGTTCATCTAGGAAAGATTTATTTTCATGCTCAATTCTTTTGAGTCTTTCACTTGTGTATCTTGAAGTTGTTTGGAGCAGTGAACTTAGCCTTGAATGCCTAAATAATTCATTGGTGTATGTTGCATTAAGGCTCACCATCTTGGCTATCATGTTGTGATTTTTCTTCTTGAGACGACTTCTTCATTTCCCTTTCAGCCCTTTGGTGTGCATCCAAATATCTAGTGGAGATAAGAGATAAGATTGGTTGATTTTCATGAGAGGAACTGCCAAACAAAATGCTATATCTATGTCTCTCAAATATATCATCAAGATTTTTATCCATTTCTCCCCTCTCTTGTTGAGTCATTGTGTAGCTCATATCCATATTTGAATGTTAAGGTCCTAAGGGTGTACTCAACTAACTAAGGTTTCTCTTTGGATTGAACCAAACTTTTGAGTTGTTCCTAGGTGATTGATCAAAGACAGGCTCTTTTCCCTTACATTTTTGGCGAGTTTGAACTAAGGGTAATTGATCAAAGACTAGTTGAGGTTGTTTTCCTTGATTTACTTAATATCTTGTTGTAACTGACATGAAAGAAAAATTCCTAGGTGATAAGATACCCTAAAAAATGTTGATACCAAACTAGGATAGTAAAAGCATTCAATTGTCCAAAAGAGAGGTGGTAAGATAAAAATTTTGCAAAAGGTATAAACCAACACTGCCACAAAGGTGCCCAATGAACAAATAAGTATCCTAACACATATGGATCAGGAGGATGATTTACCCAAGTTATATTGATTGAATTTGATTTGTTATGGAAGTGAATGGACAAGAGATTACTAGAACTCTCCAAGTGTGTTATCAAAGAATCCAAAGGTTTAATTTCTCAACAAAGACAATTTATAACTCACCAATTCCAAGCAAGGTCACTTGTGAAATCAAAGATTACTAATTCAAGACGTCAAGACACATGAACCCAAGGTGCAAACAGGCTTCTAACAGTGGGGTAAGTGACCTACTATGATCCGGATCAACCAAGGAAACTGAAAATGACAAGAATCAACTCACTATTTTGACAGACTAGGGGATAGTGTTGCATGAGGGAATGTAGTCCCACGTGAAAAAATGTGAGGCTCATGTGAGAAAGTGCATGGTCGCATCAGGAAACCCAATCTCATGTGAGGAAACAGGATCAAACCTCCTAATAGCAAGTTTTAAACTCAAGAACTCAATTTTTTTATTCATTTTAATAGACCAACTAGATGCATCAACAAATTTTTATTATAAACTAGGCACCCAAGACAGCAATCAGGGAGTTCAAGAAAACAATTGTCTTCAAACAATGAGCAAGAGGAAAAGAAACCTTGCACATGAATAAGAATAGTGACTTAGTATGCTAATCCTTAAAGATTCTACTTGTGTATGTTCTCAAAATATTTTTTCAATGATGCACATAGTCCTAGCAAATACAATTTGGTTGCACTATGGTTCTTAGTAATGGTTTGACTCTGTAACTTTTGTAATCTCAAGAGGGTGAACTCCAATCTAGGCACACCAGGGTTTTGACACATTTCAAGAATTTAATCAATTAGAGATGTTGAGGAGATCTGACAGCCCAACAAGAAACTACACCCGTGGAGATTTCTTCCACAAGGACATTTGTATAGCAGTTGTTTCTACCATGGCAAAAATGGCTATTACCGCTTGAGGTTCCATCCATGTGGTTGACCCAATAAAGGGAATGTCCACTATAGTTAACCCTCTCTAAAAAGGTGACTCACAAAAAAGACCACATGGGGACTTAGTTTAGAATCAAGGATCTGAGTTTCTAGTACTACTCAAAAAGGGAGTAGAGCATAATCCTCTAGCCTCTTCACTTCACCAAAACATAGCAAATAGATTCATTGACATGCTAAGACTGAAATCATCTCACCAAGGTTCATGATGTCAACAATAATGTCTACCGAGATCTCTAAGTGGGACCAAGAGAGAACGTACCGATCAAAGTTGAGGACTAAACCAAGCAAGACCGTGAGATAATAATAGTATCCTCCCTACCTACAAGGGGATCTATCTTTGAGAAGAGCTTCATATGTAAAACAAGTGAATGAAGCTCACTCTCTCAAGAACTCCACAAATAGTGTTCATAGGGCCTATTTACTATGTGAAACATGTATGCAAGAAAAGTGAATCTATGTTCTTTTTAGAGCCCAAAATTGAAGTGTGATCTATGAAAGCAATAAACACTCAAGCTAGACACATGAGAGATTCATTTTACTTTCAAAATCAAAATGTTATAGAGTTTCAATACAATACCTCAATTCCAAAGCAATGTGCCTTGCTACTATGCTGCCTTAGAAAATAGAATCAAGGAAATAAACACAGCAAGCATTAAATGTTAGAAAACATCAAGCAAAACTAGCAAATCTAGAAATTTAGGTCTTTGTTGGTAAACTGTCGTGCGAGACAGTACACAATGTCGCGTGAGAAAGTACCAAACCCGTGTGTGAAAATGCACAGAGCCACCTGAGAAAATGCCTTTGTCGCACACAAAAATGCTAATACCAACAAAACTTCACGTGATATAGTGAGAAAATAAGTGTGAGAATCCGTACCAGAGACACAGAAGTATGGACAGCGCACAAAAATTGTCAAAAAAATAAAATAAAATAAAATGAGGCTAGAAATAAAAAAATTTTGCCCCATGGTGGGTGCCAAAAATATGTGTTAAAATGTTGACACACTTCTATGAGTCATTATATTGAAGATTTCTCAAGAATGAGGTCTCAAATGGTGACTCATAGCTCTCTATTCATGGAGTGCAAGGGTTGGTAGTGGAGGCCCTCAGCTTAGACCTAGTTTGTGCCCATGCAAGTACAACATAAAATGAGAGATTCAAAGAGGAAAAGCATGAATGCTAGTCTCCATGACCATCAAGTATGCATGCAAATGAAAATGAAGACTATTCTATATGATAACAATGTATGAAAGCAAACTAATCTATGAAAGGAAATGCTTATGCAAGATTATTTTATGAAAGGAAATATGAATTTGATCTAATATGAAAATGCAAGATTAATCTAAATGGATTGCCATGAAAGCATGAGAGAAGAAGACAAGAAAAGAGAATTTGCAATATCCAAGCTCAAGTGCTCAAATTCTTCTCTAAAGTTTCTCCCCAAACCTACAGCATAACAATACAAAAATCTTGGATATATCCAAATGAGAAGGAGAGGGCTCCTTTTAAAGGAAAGTGGAATGAATGGACGATCAAGATTAAGAGGCAAAAAAAAATGAGCAATGGTGGAGATTAAATCTTGGTTGATCTATGTGCTCAAGATTCTTTAAGAGGCAAAAAGATGAAAAAGGCCCACCACATAGAAGTATGTGCATTCAAAGTGGAGAGAAAAAGGGATTTTTATTTATTTTATTTCCTTTTTCAACATAAAAAGATATTTAAGTGGGGATTTTATTAAAAGAAGAATTTTATTTTAATAAGATGATTTCATTTAATTAAAATGAAATTTTTCTTTTAATTAAATGAGGCTTAGGATAAAATGATCAAACCTTAAGAAATATTGAAATAATTACGATTTGATCAAGGCAATTGATTTAAATTGAAAATGTTGCAAAGCATTGATTCAGAAAATTGATAAATTGATGAATGGGGGCCCAAAGTCTAGGTGACCATTTTAGGGTGCATACAACTTGCATATGCTACACATAAGGGATTAAAAGTATATCAAATGGATGTGAAATCAACATTTCTAAATGAAATTCTTGAAGAGGAGTTTTACATAGAACAACTAGAAGGCTTTGTTGATCCAAATCAGAAAAACATGGTATGTAGACTGCACAAAGCTTTTTATGGACTAAAGATAGCACCAAAAGCATGGTATGAAAGACTACATGCTTATTTGATTAGTATTGGTTTTGTAAGGACAAGTGATAATAGTAATTTGTAAATGAAAGGAGACAAAGATGATAATATTTTGATTGCTTAATTTTTTTGTGATGACATAATCTTTGGAGGACATGATATGATTTACAAATCTTTTGCCAATGAAATGAGAAAGGAATTTGAGATGTCAATGTTTGGAGAGATCAAATTCTTTCTAAGCTTACAGATTATACAATAGCATGATGGAATTTTTATCACTCAATCAAAATACATTAAGCAAGTGTTAAAGACTTTTGGCATGGAAGATTCAAAACCGGTAGGAACACTGATGGTAACAGGATGTAAGTTGACAAAGGATGATGAATTAACCGAGATAAATCAGACATTGTATAGGTTAATGCTTCGAAAACTCATGTATATGGTACATAGTAGGTCTGATATAACACATGTAGTTGGGATTGTGGCAATATTTTCTGCCAATCCTAAAGAATCACATATAGTTGCAGTAAAGAGGATTTTGAGGTACTTGAAGAAGACTTAAGACTATGGTTTATGGTGCTCTAAGGAAGGAAAATTTGAACTCCGAGTATACATTGATCTAGATTGGGCTTGAAACATTGATGATCGAAAGAGCACAACATGTGGAGCATTCTTCTTAGGAGAAAGGCTTGTGACTTGAATAAACAAGAAACAAGCATGCATTTATCAGTCTACTGTTGAAGCAGAGTATGTTGTTGCTACTGCTAACTATTCAAATATTGCTTGGATAAAACAATTGTTGGAAGGAATGAATGAGGTGATCACTGAACCGGTGATTATATATTGTGACAACACTAGTGCCATAAATATTTTCAAAAATTCAGTGATGCATTAAAAAACAAAACATATATCTATTAAGTATCACTATTTGAGGGAACAAGTACAAGAGAAGCAAGTCAAACTAGAATTTGTAACATCTAAAGAACAACTTGTTGACATATTCACCAAGCCCTTACCAAAGGACATATTTGAGTATTTGATGACTAGACTAGGGGTATGTCCTCTGTCTATCGGTCACTATGGTGATTAGGAGGTTGTGTCAACCTATACTTTGTCATGCCCAAAAGTTGAGCAAAACACAACTACAAATTTTTGTTCTAAATCCTACTGTTTACTACTAACAACACGTGCATAACAAACAGTGTTTGCTAAAGTCTAAAAATAACTTGGCACCAGCATTTAAAGAACACACAAAATGATGCAAAAGGAAAATGGTTTACCAATCTGGTCAAGTGTTAAAAAATGACACCGGGGTCTAACCAGATGAAGGTTGACCAAGTTTGACCAAGTTGGACCCAAAGTTAAACTTCACAAAATTGCTTCCAAATAAACCTAAAGGGTTTCCTAAGTCACTAACTTCAATAGACACACAAAATGAGGTTGTTGACTAAAGTCAACTAAAGTTGACCAAAAAGTCAACCATGCATCGATAAACATGTAACTAGGTTATGAGGGTGCTAAACTCAATAGGGAAGGTCTAGGCACACAAACTGGAATGAATTTACCTAGGTTTGACTAATAGTTGACCAAAAGTCAACTGTGTCTGAATTTGGTCAATGAGTCACTTATAGGCATAAAAACTCTATACTTGACGATATGAAAGTTGAATTATGATCTTAACGATAAAATTACGTTCACTTTATGATTATAATATTAATTTAATAATATACCTTACATTTTCCAATTTAATTAAGTTAATGTAATTAGCTACAAGCTATACTAATTAAATCATCCAATAAATTAAAATAATAATCTAAACCCAATACTAACTAAATACGTTACCCTGATGTAACCCATTTAGTCTATAAGAAATGACCCTAACTAAAAGAACTAATTATTTAATATCTAATTAGATAAAAGAATAACTTACTTTACAAATATTAAATATCCTAAAGAAATATCTAATTTGTCTCTAGATGTTTTAAGACCAATAGTCAACATATTCTATTAATGTTAATTTAAATAACAATTAAATAACATTCTAGAAGATTCTTAACCAAAGTAAACATATGACAACTAATTTCTAAATTTTATAAACAATCATATATTAGGAAATCAAATCTGGAAACATCTAGATAATTTTTTTAAAGTCAAACAAATACACTATAAACTAAAATCTATTTAATTTTGAATTCTATTTGTTTAAATAATCATTATAATTCTCACTTACATTCTATAAATAGCCCACAAACATAAATGATAAATTAGTTTAGAAACCCATGGGATTTCCTAGTTTATTAAATTAGATTTATATAATTTTCCCATTTTATTATGCTACTAACCCCCTTCATATTATTTTATTTTATTCTAATTCCAAAATAATATCATTAATGTTTAGTCTCTATTTATTTTAATTTTGAATTTATAAATAACTATTTGTTTTAGTTATAAAAATGCTTCTTATCTATCTATCTATCTATCTATCGACCTATCTACCTACCTACCTACCTATCTACCTACCTACCTACATATCTACCTACCTATCTACCTACCTACCTACCTACCTATCTATCTATCTATCTATCTATCTATCTATCTATCTATCTATCTATCTACCTATCTACCTACCTACCTATCTATCTACCTATCTAAAAATGCTTCTTATCTACCTACCTACCTATCTACCTATCTACCTACCTACCTACCTACCTATCTATCTACCTATCTACCTACCTACCTATCTATCTACCTATCTACCTATCTTAAAATACTTCTTATCTATCTATCTATCTACCTACCTACCTATCTACCTATCTACCTACCTATCTACCTATCTACCTATCTACCTAGCTACCTAGCTACCTAGCTACCTACCTATCTATCTATCTATCTATCTATCTATCTATCTATCTATCTATAATAACCTTGTTTTTATTTTAATGTTTCTTTTTTTTTGCAAGGGCCGAAGGCTATCTGCACGTGCGAAAGAGGACATGGTGGCCGAAAATCCCATCGGTGACCCACACGATGGTGGTGGCCGCAATGGCTTAGCCAACAGGTGTAGCCGCTTGGCTTCGCGCAGGTGTAGTGGGTGGCACGATGTGCCCTTTGTGCCTTCGTACATAGAAGAGAGAGGTAGCAGATGGGGTTAGGGCACGACCCACCCCATTTGGCCCTCAATAAACTTTTTAAAAAAATTTTTATTTTAAATATATATTATTATTATTTTTTAAAATTGGTTTTATTAAATGAAATCATTAATATATTAAGGGTAAAAATATTATTAAAATATCTACACAAATATTATTAAATCAGAATTTACTTTAAAACAACATAATGAAATTTATTTCATTTTGTTAAATATAACTATATATATATTTATATAAACACTTTTATATTTATATAACTATATATATACATATATATAATATTTAGTTTCTAATGCATAGGAATTTTTTCCTTATTAAATTATCTTTAAGAACCTAAAAGAAAACAATTGTTTAATTAAATAATTAGTTTATAAAAATAGATCAACTGATTATAAATTTCTTTAATACTTAGATAATTGTTTTCTTCCTTTGATTAAATTACATGTTTAATTAGTGTAACAAATATAGTAAACTAGGTGTAGTATTTTTTAAACATGAATAAAATTTTAAGGATATTTAAATTACTCCGTTATTTTTATCCCTTTGAGAATTATCAAATTAAAGTTTTACATATTCTAAGTTTGGAATTTTAATTTTATTAGCTCAATATTTAAAAGATTAATCAAATAGCATCTAAAGGTAATTACCCTTAATAATCACCATATAGGAATTTAATTTACTTGCTAATCAATTAATACTATGAAAAGTAAAATGATATAATTGTTCCATTAAAATATTAGGTTAATACCCCATATGAAAATTTAGTGAGATTAATTTCTACAACTTTAAAGTTTAGAATATCTATATCATGAAATACCATAGATAATTCAACTATCAATTTTTAAGGGAATATTTTCCTTTTAATCATCATTTATGATACTAGTTATTTGCAAGACAAATTATCATATATTAAGGAATTATTCTAAACTTTAATTCTATCAACAATTCAAAGGTATAATTTCACCCAAAGGATCAATCTTATGAGAACATGAATATTACTTTTTGTTCTAATTTTATTCAAATGAAAGCTTACAAAATTTACAACTTTGAAATACAAATTTTATCTTTCACAACATAGAAGGATTCATCTTAAATACAACCTGAAATTGGATAATATAATGAGGATTTATGACTTTAAATGAAATACTATTTCTCCTTTCGCATCGTAAGAAAATTACAACATTAATACAACTTTTATAAACCAAAATTTTCAAGGAGTTGCAACTTTCTCCTTATAAGAATTTTTAAGATAATCAGCGAAACAACTTGAAGAAAAAAATTCTCCTAGACAAGCTTGTCTCTTCCAAAAACCTTCTTAGATCCTACAATATGAACCCTATAGGTTGCCCATGGAGGCTCACCTCCCAACCTAGGCCTTTTAGGCCACCCCCGAGCTAGGGGTTTCAAAACACTAATAGGTACAAACATAAGTTCATAGAAAAAAAACATGGAGAGACTCACAAATAAACTCCCAACCAAAGTTATACACATAAGCCTTTGAGAGACTATTTTAACATGGGGTGAAAGTGGACCAAGAACCCAGAGCAGACAACCAAGATAATAGTAAGGAAATTATGTGCCACACATGGACACAAATTTCATTTTCAAATCTTCTTTATTCCATCCCTTTCCCTTAGGCAAACTTGACCACATGGAGCCCATAACATCCATGCTTATACTTCCCACACATGGAGAAGCTCTGCTGTAAAAAAGGCTGCCCAATATTCTTTCCCCCTCAAGGTTACCCAACCTTCCCACGGGTGATTACACCTTGAAAAATCCCTTAACAACATAATATAACTCAACACTGAAGTAAACACAATATTCAGCATCACAAAATAAGAAATAACACTTGCATACCTCCATGGAAACCCATGGAGTTGAAACAAATAACATAGTACTCCATTAAACTACCTAAATATTCTACATACATGAAACATGAAATATGCTACTAGTTTTAGAGAAGATCCAATCTTAAGTCCAAAGATTAAGAGATGGAGCTGTGAAGCTTTCTCCTCCTTAAGCCTTTCATTCCTTCTCCAATTCTAGTGGTCTCTAAGAGTAAAGAGTGGGTGAAAAACCTTGCTTTCCTCTCCCCATCTCCCTAAATAGGCTCTAGCCAAGAAAATATCTGAATCCTGCATTAATGAGGAAGCCTCTAGACTCTTCCCATTCCTTCCTAAGTTAAGGTACTAGTAAATTTCATTAATGGCTCACATGGGAAGGATTAAATACATTGCCCAAAATTCTCAAACTCTTCAATTTTCTCCACTTTGAAGAGGAGATATTTTAGGGGTGTCATAATGGAGTCTCAAGACTCTTAATGGGTTGAAAATGACCCCTAACCTCTAAGGTACCAAGTAGGGTGGTCAAAACTAACCCTAACTACCTTTTGGAAGACTATTTGGTCCTCCTAAACTCCATCTGAAATTTGCATCCGAATTTCAACTCTCTTGACCCAATATAATCTTCCTAAGTCTAGGGTTTGCATGGGTACTCCACTAGGTAACCCTTGGGTCATGAATAGGTCTACCCTAGTTACATTTACTAGCCATGCCAACACATTAAGACATAGGTGTCAAGTGACACACAAATTACATTAGGCATGACCTTTTTAACTTTTAACAAAGCTAATTTAAATACGATCATACGACATACATTTACAAATAAAATACATAACAATGAGGTACATGTCTCTTCACAAATAGGACCTTAGCATTATAGTGAATATACATAGGTTAGTCTCTGAAACCCCAAATTTAATACCATGGTCAACTACCTACAGACTCATTGCACACATCAGTAGGTCAATTAAATCACATATAACATAAAAAAATGCATAATGTAACACACACACCACTTACATCTACATTCCTTTACACATTAGAAATTTAAACAATATCTGCATTCTGAAATATCTTAACATGTATATTTCACTCATTGCATCTTACACTGAACCATAAGGATAAACTGCATAATTAACCATAGGATATCTCCCGAATAGGTTTGCATCAACATAATTCTTAATATCATGATACATAATCTTACAGATCCTCAAAATAACATATGTTTCCTAGTATCCAAGAATCTTAAATAGTAACAACTGAAAAACATAAATAGTAAAAAATAGTGCTAAGCTATGATGGGCTAGGATAGGCCCTACATACTTTATCAAAAGATCATTCATGTGGATGCACATAGATCACACTTTAGAATTTCTATGGTTGTGAAAGATTGTAGAAACTGGAACAAAAAATTGTTTATTAGTACATGAAGGTACTTGATCTAGACCGAACAACATAGAATTACATGGCTAATGAAGAGCTATATATTTTCTTTAGCATTGTTGTCAAAAGGAGAGATATCGGCATATGAAATATCAGTTAATGAGAACATAAAAAAGGAGAGAAAGTTCTATGAAATATCTGTAGCTGAGAAATTGAAACATGAGAAAGAATCAGAGAGCTGAAGAAGATCGAATCTATAGGGAGAGTCTCCATGGAATGTTGTTTTATTTTTGTAGTGATTAAACATATTAAATATAAAGCTAGAAAGAGCTTATTGAGCTACAACATTTACCTATACAGTTTTAGAATACATGTTTGGTATGTGTATGGCATATTTCATATTGTTTGTGTTGCCATCAATGACAAAGGGAGAGATTGATGATCTACAACTGATTAAATATCTAGATGAATTGAAGAAACAATGATTAGAGAGCATCAAGCTATCAAAGTGACATGTAAGATGATTAAATCAATCAATATGTTTTCATTGATGTTAACTAGTTTTGATAGTACTTATCATGATATTTACAAACATCTGAACATCTATAGAAGGAAGAAAAGATGAAGAAATGAGATATCTACATAAGGAAAAGATGGATATAACAGATAAGGATAAGGTATACATTAGGTAATTTATTGATGAGTCTATGGATTTATATTGTTGACTTGAGCATGTTACATTAATCTATTATGAAGAAGAGACCAGAACTGAATAAGTAAATGTGGTCGGTAATGAAGACTTTTGTATACACCGAGCAAGTGCAGTGTATACCGAGTGATAGTAATAACCGAGTTAGTTATCACTAACGCAATTGAGTATTAATCGAGTATGGATGAAAACATTAAATGCTAAGAACAGCCTAAAATTGATGAGCTAGATATTGTTATGATTTCAAGGTTAAAGATGAACTTAGTTATGAGATCCATGACTGAAAAAAATCAAAGAAGATCTAAAGGATGAAATTGAAACGTGTTACGAACACATCTATCGAGGAAGGTTTAAGCGGCAAAATGAATGAAGGAGATTAAGAAGAAAAATCTAATGGCTAATATGAAAATGGTTTACTTGTTTATTTAAGAGACATGAGTTTCATTTTTGAAACATGTCAAACAAATTGATACTGTAGAGATTTCACGTGAAGACTTTATTCATGCATTCCTGATCAAACTGGTTACAAATAGAACTGAGTTGTAGACATTACCGAGCATTAGAGAGCTATTTACCAAGTAAAGTAAGTTGAAGAAAATTGAGGAAGTGAATTGATTAATGATTAGAGGATTTTATGAGCATAGCATAAATTTGAATATTTGCAATTGAGTTGTATTTGAATTAGATCAAAACTGTATCATTTTAACCATTGATTCAAAAAATCTCTTAACCGAGTGGACTTAACAGTCTTATTGTATTACCCTATGACATTCAATGAATGTAAATTGTTATCTTGTTGACCCCATAGTGAATGTTGGTCAAAAGTTAACTGTTAGTGATAAATCCTCTAACCAGGTCACACCTAACAGTTTGCATTGTAACCTTTAACAGGGTTGGCTCTTAATCGAGCTCACTTCAGAAGAGTGAATTATTTTGGGTTACTGGTCCCAAGTGGTTTTTCCCTTAGCAGGGTTTCCATGTTAAATCATTGTGTTATGTGTTCTTTGTTATGATTTTTTGGCTATCATACTTTACATACTGCATATTTTATTTAATCGATAATCACAGTTTGGATAATTACTGGTATTCGATGAATGAACAAACAGTTAGATATTTTGGCTTACTAAGTTGCATAGATTTTTGAAAAAGTTAAGAAATATACATTTGGGAGTTTGGGACTGTAGGATAACTGACTTAACTGATTCACCCCCCCCCCCTCAGTCATTCTAACAATCGAGATGTAAGAATCTATGAAATTTTTGCAAACCACCACATGTAGGACAAAATCCTCTCAAACACATCTTATAATAAATGTACCCATCATCTCATTTACAAAGTACACTTGAAATGAAGTCTATCGATGACTTAGGAGGTGCTTGTAGACCACATTCCTACAAAACATTGTTAGTGTGCAAAGTACCACATATATAGTGATAAATCTCATAATGCATGAAAAAATCAACATGAACCCTACAACAACATGTAGTACGTGCATGATTAATATTAACATAAAATGGTTTTTTCATCTCAAAAAATCTTTGACTAATTTTAATGTAAGGAAAGCTTTGAAGAAAACTTTCATAAAATTGTGTTTGTGTCATATCTAAGTAGTGTTTTGGATGTGGCTCATGATTTCTAATTCCAATTCTCCTTCTAACAACATCTCTTTGGTTGGGTGAAACCCTTGTGTTTTCATGCTAATATTTCTCAATTAATGTTCTTAGTGCATCAACAACAAACTTTTCCTTGCGTGGGAGTCTACCTGAGAATGCCCAAAGAGAATTATTGTTAGGATCCTCAATTTTCTCTCGCCTATATAAAGCATGGTGTAATGTGGTTCTACTTATCCTTAATGACTTACTTGTTTTTCTTATTAAATGATATTTTTCATTT
The DNA here is from genome assembly GCA_027943335.1 of Chamaecyparis obtusa. Lineage (NCBI taxonomy): Eukaryota > Viridiplantae > Streptophyta > Pinopsida > Cupressales > Cupressaceae > Chamaecyparis > Chamaecyparis obtusa. Next base: position 1,316,158 of record BSBK01002404.1, on the reverse strand, counting down.
CCTTTCCCATTATGGTTTATTTTAGGACACACCGAGTAACATTAGCATCTTTAGAGCATGATTTCGAACCAATGGATTGGTATGCATCAAAAAGATTTCTCATAATGGTTCTTTCACTATTATTTTCAGATGTTCTGAACCACAAAATTTTCATTGTCTCTCTAAATTTTATATTTTTAATCATTTCAACAACTAATTGGAATCTTCCACTTTGATTTAAGTTTTCAAAATAGTTATTCCAAATTCTTATAACCATTCATCTACAAGTTCTCTCAAAAATTTTATTAGGCATTGGCCTCAAAATGTTTTCATCAATGTTTATTAGAAACTTTGTTTTTCTATGAATTATTCTAGGAGGTGTTAAGATTGGTGCATTCATTACATCATTTTTTTCAAATGGTAAATCTTCTTGAATTTGATTAACATGTGTATTCATTACATCATTTTCAAATGGTCTAGGTTCATCTCATTCATTAGGTGAATTCATCTCATGCAATTGAATTGGTGTATGTTGATCATTTTGATTTGGTGCATTCATCATATCAATTTCAATTGTTGAATGTTCATCATTTTCATTAGGTGCATTAGATGACGTACCTTCACATAATCTCCTTATACGCTCCCTTTGTCTTTTCTTCACTGCCTCTCATTGTTCAATCATTCCTCTCTTGTTCTTTCCCATTGTTGATATTGATTTTCCTACATGTCACATCATGAGGACAATCCAAAATCAAGTAGCATAAAAATAACAAATGAGCATCATTTTATTATAATATAAAGTAACCATGATAAAATAATTTAAAAAAGAATCCAAAAAACAACACAAATCAATCATTTCAAAGAAACATTGAGAGAGAGAGAGAGGAGAGAGGAGAAGGAGAGAGAGGAAATAAGAAGAGTTGTGCATGTATATAGATATATATATATAGACACACACACAAACATATATGTATTTATATATATGTATATATATATATACATATATATAGATATACATATATACATATATACATATATATATATATACACACACATACATACACACACACATAGATATGTGTCTATATATATATATATATATATATATATATATATATATATATATATATATATATATATATATATATATATTGTTGGAAAGTTGTCTATACTGTAGTATATGACTAGATATAGTGTTGTCATTATGCCAACAAAGTCATATAGAAGTTTGGAGTCAGTGCACTAAGTGTAAAGATTTGAATTCAGTTAAGTGTTGAAGACTAGACAACATACAGAGTACTAGAGACTCAGAGCATTAGCACACCTGTGTATAGATGAATTATGGTATGCGCCCTGGAAGTTAAGGTTGTTATACTATACTTATGCTTAGTCTAAGAGCGCATAAGTAGATATGCAAAGATGTGAAAGTTATAGTCAGTTGAAGTTGCACAGCCAGTGTGTGCCAGCAGAGAATAGAGCATGGAGCCGACAGTGACTATTTTGGTTTATGATTATAAATTAATGTTTTAGAGGCTATGCGCCCATTGTATTTAGGTTTTTGACATATATACATGTATAATTGTAAGGATGCTTAAGCCAATTCGCTTGGAAGCATTGTTTGTAATTAGTTTTAGGGCCGACCTAATTATTTTGTTTATATGACAGTATAAAGATGAGATGCGCCCATTATATTCAGTATGGAAGTTATGTGAGTTATATGAGAGTTGTGATAAGTAGAATAGAGGTATGTGAAGAGATCATATGATGTATTAGAGCTTTGCTAGATTTCAAAGCATCAAGCGCACCAAAGGAACTGATCTGACAAGCAGTGTCACAGCAACAGTTCACCTGCAGATATAGTGTGTATATGATCTCAGAAGGTTGTAGCCTTCATCATTTGAGTAGTGAGCTCTAGGATAGTGAGTCCACTCCCCTAACAGGGATCATTGTAAAATAATCCTAACAGGGTTTGACCCTTAACCAGGTCTACTGTACTTCATATATTGTAAAGCTACTCCTAACAAGGTAAAGGATCTTCTGACAAGGATCATTATACACTAGTACATAATATTAGTGGGTATCAAGTCCCACTGGGGTTTTTACCTATTTGGGTTTCCCCATAACCATATTCATGTCATGTGTTGATTTCATGTTTCATGTTTATGTGAATGTATAATTTAGTACTTAAGCATTTACAATTCAGTATTCAAATTAAAGTGAAAAGTCAAAATATAGTGAACACTGATTCAACCCCCCCCCCCTCTCAGTGTTCACATTCCTAACAATTGGTATCAGAGCTCTAGTCCTCAGAAAATAAGTTTAACCACTTGAGGAGATCATGGACAAAGAAGATATGAAACATTTGAAGAAGAATCTTGAAGCAACTCTTGAAGATATGGACAATTCAGAAAGGGAAATTGAAGAACTAAAAGAAAAAGTCAGTGATGCTCAATTAGTTATGAAGAGACTAAGAAAATATTTGAAAGGACGCTCTAACAATGATCTTGAAAAAAAAGTCAATAAGTTGAATGAAGAAAATGCATCCTTATTGAGTCGGCTTGAAGAACTTGATGACAAACTGATGAACAATCAAGATGTCTACAATGAACAAGTAAAGGAGAACCTTCAACTCAATGAAGAGTTAAGGGAAGAAAATTTGGAAATCTTCGATCTAAAGAATTGCAAAGCAAGATTGGAGTTTGAATTGAAAGATGCAAAGAATCACATTGACAAATTGCACACCAATTCTGATTTGATAGAATCTCAATTGTGTGCAAGAAGATTCAAAGGAGATACTAGTTGTATTGGATACAATGAACCACAAAATCAGATTGATAAGATGCGAGCAAGAAAGGAGACACAAAAAAGAATCTACTGATACTAAGAAGACTGAAGATCAAACCAAAGACAATAGTAGTCCTCCTAAGAATGAGTGCAAGCTTGTTGAATACACCTATTTTGCATGTAACAAGCATGGACACATTACAAGAAACTGTACAGAGGTAAAGCCTTTTAATGGTTATTGTTATACATGTAATAGATTTGTTCATAGAACAATAAATTGCAAGACTAGTAAGAAGAATAGGATTTAGCATGATCAAAAAAATCAGAATCAGACCAATTCAAGAAGTTCTCAAAATGTTACATGTCATATATGTAACTATAATGGTCATACAATGAAACAATGTAGAATGGTGACTCATATCAATGCACTGAGGAATAATAGACCTCCAATGATTTTTCACACCTATAACAAGGCTAGACATATCTCAAATTTTTGTAGATCAAGGACGTAAGGTCAGGAAAGCCCTAAAAAGGCCGAAGAACCAGTTTTGGATCCTGAAGCAGAAGTCAAGTTTGTGAAGGCCTCAGAAGATGTGAGCTTGATTTGGCCAAATAAAAAGAACAAAAATGTTAATGGTAATGTATTGGATGCATCCCCAGTGGACACACCCTCTACATCTGCATGAATGGCCCTCAGGGTCATAGGGGGAGCTAATTTATCTCTAGACCCCTACATGGCTGGTATACTCATCCTCAGAGTATGCACCATTGGACTTAAGCTATTGAAGTGTATTAGAATCTTTGTGCAAGAGCGCACATGCTAATTTTTAGTAGAACTTGAGTTTGAAAAATTGAAGTGACAGCCTGGTTTACGTGAGTTGCATTAATGGAAAATTTCTTACTTTAAGTACACAGAAATTTGTTTGTTCACTCATTGCATTCATGCTCAGAGCAATTGGAGAGCAGATTGAGCCTTGGAAGTTTTTGTGGAGATTTAGTTATCAGTGATTGCAGTGCTTTTGTTTGGTTGTAGAAACCCTAGCTCATTGCACTGATCCGGAAGCCATCAGATCATTTTAGATATCTGGAAAGTGAATATCAAGTAAGTCATGGCCACTCCTATTGTTTTTGATGTTGCTAAGAAGAAGCAGTATGTTTTCAAGAGGCACCCATTTAAATCAACCCTAGATGATTTAGAGGGAGCATTTTCCCACATGCTGATGGGCGTCATGCATGTAGAAGACATAAGGGCTTACATTCATTATAAGAAGGAACCTGTTGGACTGGATAGATTGAGAGCACACATGGACACAATGTTGAAACCAGACAAAACATTCATGGATGAATACACCAAATGGAATAATCACCCCATTATTGAATATGCCACAACATATGAGTTCTATGAGGAAGAATGGATAAAGATATTAATGAATAGAATCCATGATGATTTGTTTTGGATTGGAGATGTACCATTAAGAATCACAAGAGACTTGATTCATGAGATGATAGGTCTCTCTAAGACAGGCGTCGTCCTTCCTGTGGGCAAGGATGTCAGTAAAATGGTGGAGCAAGTATGTAAATCCAGAAGTGATAAGTGCGGCATGACCATTGAGCTTATAGAGCAACCAGACATCAAGTTGATATCAATGATATTGGGTTAAAAATTTCATCATACCAGCAGGGTGAATAGTGTGTCTGTGGGCACTATTCTAGCAGCCGTCTATCTTGTACAAGAAGATGGAGAGTTCAACTTGTGTGAAATCTTGCATGCACAGTTGATAGACAATATCAAAGCTATCAAACATGACAAGACTAAGGTATTCAGGTTTGGGTCCCTAATCATCTATATGTACCTTCATATAGTTGGTAAAGTATCAGACTTGTATCTAGACAAGTCCATTCCTACCATGCCTCAGATATTAGACAAGGCATGCTAAAAAAGCACCCTTAGAGATTACATTACTTTGGAATTGAAGACCTTCAAAGCAAGAATGCAGATGAGGTACATAATTCCTAAGAAAATTGTAGAGAAGTATAAGGATACAATATGCTTCATGGTGGAGATTGATACTACTTGTATGGAAGTTGTGGAGCCTAGAACAAAGTGGATTCATCCACTTGGGTATGAGGTTGAAGAACAAGTTCTTGAAGCTTATGCACAAGTACTACTATTAGCCCCTAAGGATGACAATGAACCTAGGTAGGGAACCTATGAAGAGAAGACTAGAGAAGTTGATGCTAAGCTGAACAATGCTGCAACAAAAAGAAAGGCTACAAAGGTCACATCAGAGATACTAAGAGTTCATGGTGTATCATAAGTAGACCTTGATAAAGCAATGGATGAGAAGATTGCCCTAGAATTGAAGAGCGCAATAGAAGAAAAAGAAGATCCTAGGTTGAAAAAGATAAAAATTGAAAAAGATTACAGTCAGAAGGATAAAGAAGACAATACTCCTTTTATGCCCAAAGATACTCCTCCAGAGTATAAACCAATGATCAACAGGAAGAAGGAAGTTAGCACTGATCATCCATCCTCGTGAGCTACAAGGAGAAGAAGAAATATTCAAGCACCTCCTAAGGTAGGATTCAGGCCTAGCCTCAAAGTTTTGAGCTCTAGAATTATTGATGAAGGCATAATTGATCAAGTAGGGAAACATTATGATTCATATAGTGAGATTGATAAGTCATAAATTCATGGTATGATTATCAAGCATATGATAAAGTTCAAGAAGATAGTTCTTGAATTGAAAATAGAGATTCTAAACAATGTATGGGACATTTTGGAACACCTAAAGAGACAAGCTAATGAGGAAGATCAAGGAATTAGAGAAAAAGTATTAGAAGATACATTGCCTGTATGTTCCAAAGATGAAGAAGCACTTATATTGAATCTGGTGAAGCCACACCTAAGAACAAAGATGAGAACTCTGCATATAATGAACAAGGACTATGATTTGATAATGAAGGAGACAAAAAAAGAATTTGAGAAAGTGTTGTTGGAAAAATAGATCAAACCACCTCCTATGCCCATCACTCATGCACCTAGCAAGGAAGATAAAGTGGCTGAGCCCACTAATGTACTAATGATGGGTCCTTAGGACTTCGCACCCATAGCAAGAACTCAAACAAAATTAGATCATTCTACGCCCATGATAGGATCACCCAAAGATAGCTCAATTATCATAGATAATGTGGAAATAGCCATGGTGCCTACTGATAAGGACTTGGACAAGTTTGAGGAAGCATTTGTCAGCACTGAGGAAGCAGAAATCTTATGTAGCAAAACCCCTCCCACTCAGCAAGAAGAAGTAATCATAGAAGAAATTTCTAATGAGAAAGAAGAAGAAAAGAAAGAAGGAGTAGAGGTAGAAAAGAAAGATGAATCTTCTGTTGATTTGGTAAAGGTAAAGCAAGAGGTGATGGACAACACTCCCATCACTCCTTCCTCAACATTGTTGTCAAGTTTCTCACCTAACACTAGCAGTTTGGACTCCTGGAAGGAAGAAGACCTAATTAAATTTAGCATTCTAGCGATGGAGAAGGCTAAGGAGAAACAAGTAATGATAAATCCTCTCTTGGTGGAATCAGTAAATATTTTGAACAGTTTGCTGCTAGAGGATAAGAAGATAGTAAAAGTCTAATCGATGGATGATGTGAGCTCAGTCATATCACAGTTCAAAGTCAATTTCTCAAGCCTACTAGAATATGTGGCCCCAGTGGTAGAGGATAAATACCTAAAGAAGAGACTCAATGAACTCATGAGTAATTTTGCACTAGACTTGGATTCTCTCAAGTCAGGTCAGGCATCATTTAAGGAATTTTCAGATCAAGGAAGGAAAGTCATTGTAAAATCTATGGATCAAGATAAGTTCACTAATGCACATCTAAAGAAGATCAAAGATGCAGAGGCAATGATTGAGAAGGTGAAGATTTTAGTGTTAGATACTTCCACTGATGTAAATGTGTAACAATGTCTATCAAGGTCAGTTAGACATAATTGTAAAGGCAGAGAAAGAAATGGAGAAGATAAGGTCTAGACAGACTCAGTTGAGGAATGCTCTTGCACCCTCACTAGACATTCTCAGTCAGAACATAAAGGATATTGATGCGACCTTGGTAACCTATGATCAAGGTCCGAGCATAGAATTGGAGAAGATGGAGAAGCTTCAATATGCATTATGTTCCCATCTACAGATAGTCAATTCTCTGATAACCTTTTGGAAGAAGGAGATCCAGAAACTCAAAATTGCATATCTAGATGTTTTTCCTCAGTAAGTGTGTGTAGATAAAAATTTTGATGCACCTTTGTCATTAATGTCAAAGGGGGAGTTGTATAGAATATGGAGTATATATATGTATAAGGAGATGTAAGTTTATGTATAAAGATGTATAGAAGACAAAACGTTTTGTGTAAAAAGATAGTTAGAGACTTGGACATATTCCTTTGTTGCCATCAATGACAAAGGGGGAGATTGTTGGAAAGTTGTCTATACTATAGTATATGACTATATATAGTGTTTTAATTATGGCAACAAAGTCATATAGTAGTTTGGAGTCAGTGCACTAAGTGTAAAGATCTGAATTTAGTTAAGTGTTGAAGACTGGACAGCATACAGAGTACCAGAGACTCAGAGTATCAGCGCATGTGTGTACAGATGAATTATGGTATGCCTCCTAGAATTTAAGGTTGTTAGACTATACTTATTCTTATTCTAAGGGTGCATAAGTAGATATGCAAAGATGTGAAAGTTATAGTCAGTTGAAGTTGCACAACTAGTGTGTGCCAGTAGAGAACAGAGCATGGAGCCGACAGTGACTATTTTGGTTTGCAATTATAAATTAATGTTGTAGAGGCTATGCGCCCATTGTATTTAGGTTGCCAACATATGTACATGTATAATTTTAAGCATGCTTAAGCCAATTCACTTGGAAGCATTGTTTGTAATTAGTTTTAGGGCCGACCTAATTGTTTTGTTTATATGAGCATATAAAGATGAGATGCACCCATTATATTCAGTATGGAAGTTATGTGAGTTATATGAGAGTTGTGATAAGTAGAAAAAAGGTATGTGAAGAGAGCATATGATGTATTAGAGCTTTACTAGATGTCAAAGCATCAAGTGCACCAAAGGAACTGATCTGACAAGCAGTGTCACAACAACAGTTCACCTGTAGATATAGTGTGTATCTAATCTCAGAAGGTTGTAGCCTTCATCATTTGAGCAGTGAGTTGTAGGAGAGTGACTCCACTCCCCTAACAAGGATCATTGTAAAAGACTCATAACAGGGTCTGACCCTTAGCCAAGTCTATTGTACTTCATATATTGTAAAGCTACTCCTAACAGGGTAAAGGATCTTCTAACAAGGATCATTGTACACTAGTATAGAATATTAGTGGGTATCAAGTCCCACTGGGGTTTTTACCTATTTTGGTTTCCCCATAACCATATTGGTGTCATGTGTTGATTTCATGTTTCATGTTTATGTGAATGTATAATTTAGTACTTAAGCATTTATAATTCAGTATTCAAATTAAAGTGAAAAGTCAAAATACAGTGAACATTGATTCACCCCCCCCCCCTCCTCTCAATGTTCCCATTCCTAACATATATATATATATATATATATATATATATATATATATACATAGATATCTATATATACCTACATATTAACATATTATATATATAAATATATACAAATGTGTATTTTATTACACATTTAAAAGTATTTTTTTAATGTCTTCATATTTCATACGGTTTATGGAAAATTGAAAATGTTGTTTTATGTGTTCATAACCTGTACGGGTTATGTAGAACTTGAAATTGTGGTTTTTGATTTTCAAAACCTGAGCGGGTTATTTAATTTGTACACCATAACCTGTATGGGTTACAGCTTGGAAAAAGGTTCGGAGTACGAGCCTATGGCTTTCAAGCCCATTTTCCCTCCAATTTTGTCCATTTACACATTTTTTCTTCTTTCGACATGAATTTTTGACTTTGTCATCATCAACTTTACAAATGATCAAGTGGGTATCTCTACCATCATCTCACACATCTTCTAAGATTTTTTACCATATAAATTTTTCTATTTTTGGACAAAATTAGCATAGTAAAATTTATTTTTCTTTACCAGCGTCTTTATAGTCCTCACAGATACATGTCTACCATTTTTTTAATAACTTTTGATCTACTTGACCAAATTCAAAAAAAATTACATATTACTGTTCTACACTAGATTCTATACACTTTAAAAAAAAGAAAGTTTTCAATTTGGGTTATTTTGATGCAAGTTATGCCCAACACAAGAACAGGTACTCAAGTTTTCAGGATGTGGTCACTTCAAAAGATCATAAAAAATATGATACTCAACATAAAATTATAAAAAAATACACAACTTCTAGATCTCACTCTTACCTATCATCCTACCAAAGGATTTTGCAAAATACTAAATTTAATTATAGATTTTGTGAAGCACATGGAAACAACTATGTTATGTTTTTTTAAAAAAATCAGGAACAATTTTTCGTGCACGAGAGATTTGAACCTCTTAATATTATCAATTTTTAAAAAACTTTAGTAGTTTAGAAACTAGATTCAAAGTACTACAATTCTTATTCTTTACACAACTCCTAGTTTTGGGGGCATGACCCTCAAATCTCTATGTGAAGTTTAGGTTTTCCCAATTTTAGAAAAAAAGTGGCCACTTATACCCCCCTTTTTGTTCACCATCTTGATGCACTTACCCATATACTCGGTTGTGTCAGTTCCTGGTTAATTGATTTGGCTGAAAATTTATTTCAATTGACTATATATATTTTCCTTCTCATTGATTGTTGCCTCAGGGACAATCTCATTCAAAATACTCTTTACTTTCTCCAACACATCAATTTTCTACTTTCTGGCTAGGAGCTTATCTTGTGCAGCTTTCCTCTTCAATAAGTCACCGAACTTAGAGAGTTCCTTAGGGCTCATGGTTGTATAGTCAACCTTTGGTATAACTATAATCCCATTTATATCTACCTCTTTTTCTAAATTTTTCTTCTTAGACTTGCCCTTTGATCTTGATGCCTTCTTTGCATCAGATTGAGTTGAAGTCTCATCAGTTTTATCTTCCTTCTTTTCTTTTGTTCTTCTTGCTTCTTCTCTTCTTTCTTCTCTTTTATTTCTTCCTTCTTTTCTTATTTGTCCTATTTCTTCTCTTTTACCTTTTCTTTTTCTTTCTTTGGTTCTTTCTTCTGTATAGTAGTCTCGGTGGGGGTCACTGACTTTCTATTTTGACCTTGAGTTATTTATGCCTTTGTAGTCTTCTCCTCGGTCTCTTTTGATTCATTCTCATTTTTTGGCTTGGTAGGAGTCTCAACATCTATAGGTACACTATCAGTCACCTCTATCTCTAAAAAATCCATTACTTGAATGATTACAAGCTCTTTTGTCAATAACCTTGTAGTAGCTAAATCATCTATATCCACGACTTCCGGTTCTATGGTGTCAGTTACCATGAAATTTTCATCTTCTTTATCTGTTTCATTAGGAGCTTTTTCGCTAATGTCTTCTATGATTACTTCTTCCTAATTTTTTATTAATCCAACTAGCTTGGATTTATCATCTTGAACTGTTATACCTTCAATAATTGGTTGGTCAATGGAATGGATATTTCTCCAAAGATCATCAATATCCTTTTGTACTTCTAATTAACCAACCATGATACTTAGTGCTCTTCCCTTCACTATGAATATTTTAGAATACTCATTTAAAGTATCTCTTATCCATCTCTTTGTCAAATCTAGGACTTTTATTGCAAGGGACCTTTCCCTCATTTCTTTCTCGACAACAATAGCATATTTCCATCTTGCTTATATTACCTTATATTGTTCCTTGTCAAGATGTTGTGCTACCTCAACTAGTATAATCTTGAATTTGTGCAGTGTGTCAATGAATGTTTCTTCTATTTTTCTATCTCCTCATCAATCCTTGTGTCAAACTTTAATTTCTCCATGACTCAATAGGCTCCATATTTCTCCAACGTATTGAGCAGTTCATCAAGACTTCTATTCTTTTTGCTCGGCGCAATCTTGAATTGTGATAAGTCATATGACTCATTATCACTCTCCTTTTGCAGCTTTGATTTTCTCCTAGGCCTTCCAGTAGCCTTTCTTTCCCTGACATAAGTCTTTGTCTTCATAGGTTCTACTTCTAATTTCTTCTTTCCTCTTGGTGTAGAGGTAGACCAAGTAGATGGTCTTACACCGACAGGACTAGGGGTTTCCTTCTTAAATTTTATTTTCTTCCCATTTATTATTGAAGGCTCAACAACATCCTCCTCAGATCCATCAACATCAATAATACCTAATTTCTCATATAATTCACTAATCATTTTACTTGTTTTCCTTATTGCTTTCAATATCAATATACCTATTCTTATTTTCTCCTTAACCTCTTCATAGGCTACATATCGAGTTGCAGTTCTATCCATTGGTTTCTCCAATAGTCATTTTATTTTACAGTGGCTGCATCTATATTCATCTCATAATCCATCAGTGGTAACCACTCAATTCTAGGATCTACTTCCCTTATGATATACACATTGGTATCAACTTCAAAACACAATTCATCTTTTTACTCTTCCACTAATGGTGGTGGAATCTTATACCTCTTATGCATTCTAGATTGGAATTTATTGAAATATTTATCCATTATAACATTAAAATTGTCACCCATACTTTGAATAAAATCGCTAATTTGATAAACTATTGATTTATCTACACTCCATGTGACCTTAGTGACTATTGGTGTTAAGGTTTTAGGATCATTACAAATGTAATAGCACTATCTCATTGTATGTTTTTTATGTGTTTTCCAAATGCACCAATATCTTCCATTTATATTGAGAATGAGTCAAGAAGAGACATGTCCCTTCATGGGACATGTCTATTCATTATTATGTAATTAATATAATGACAATTGTGATTATATATATATATATATATATATATATATATATATATAACATCTCTTGAGTATTATATTAATTTCTCTAATATTTATATAATAATAATAATATTTATTTTATCAATTTGACTATTTAGTTATTATGAGAATAGTTATAATCTAACTTTATATATATATATATATATATATATATATATATATATATATATATATATATATATATATATATATATATAATTATTTCTCATAATAATCATATAGCCAATATTATTTATCTGAGCGATGCTACAAACATCAACACTCCCTCTTAGTTAGGGAGGATAAATCAATCCAATGTCAATACTTATGACACTTGAAAACATCAATCATATGATGTAAGCAATAAAGGCATCATCCTCATGATGTAATCAATAGAAACATAGTCTCAATATATGGATTGCCTCCATCAATGATTCTATCCACAAGCTCTCGAGTAGATTGCCTCCATCGACGGTTCTATCCACAAGCTCTCAAGTGGATTGTCTCCTTTAATGATTCTATCCACAAGCTCTTGTGTGGATTGCCTCCATCGGCAATTCTATCCACAAGCTCTCATGTGGATTACCTCCATCGGCAATTCTATCCACGAAATCATGAGATTTAGTGTGGATTGCCTCTATTGATGATTTTATCCACAAGTTCTCGAATGGATTTCCTCAATCAGCGATTCTATCCACAAGCTCTCGTGTGGATTTCCTTCATTGACGATTCTATCCACAAACTCATGAGCTTTAGTGTAGATTACCTCTATCAGTGATTCTATCCACAAGTTCCCCAGTGGATTGCCTCAATCGGTGATTATATCCATAGGCTCTCTTGAGGATTGTCTCCATCGGCAATTCTATCCACAAACTCATGAGATTTAGTGTGGATTTCCTCTATCGGCGATTCTATCCAAAAGTTCCTAGGTGGATTGCCTCAATCGGTGATTCTATCCACAAGTTCTATCTATTATGATCGATTTCAGCCATCACAAGATGTCTATCACAATAGAAGGTCAAGTTATTGTAAGATTGTCACCTTACAATAACTTTTACAAATAATTGTAAGATCTATAGATCATCACCTTAGATGGTAAATAATTTCTTCAGAAATTAGAGAGATGGCTCCCGCTCCTACTGTGGCTACAGCTTCCACTTCTGCTTTCACTACCTCGAGTCTAGGTGAGTCTATGTTTGCAAGGGATCTTTCGACGGCCATTGCTTCTCCCCTTCCCTTGGCACCTTACAAGGCTTCTACCTCTACTCTCATAGAGGGAAGTGATGTTTCTGTGCCTGTTAGGGCCTCTGTAGATGTGTCACTACCTTGTATGGCTCCTGCTGGGGTGTCGACGCCAGTTAGGGTTTCTATTGTGGCTTCAAAGGCTGCTACATATTTGGCCTTGAAGGAATATTCATCACAAGGATGACCCTCTATGGCCCCTTTTCCCAAGATTCCTATCATTGCAAAGGGTACTCCTCGGAGTACTTTCCTGGTTAAGAGACATATTGCTATAGAGTTGGATGATGATATCCTTTCGGAGATCGATGGGGTTGCTTACATTCTATCTGATCATGGGATGATATGTAGATTCAAGGGTTTATGGCCCTCTCTACTTGATCTTCACTCATGAATTTCTAGCCATTGGGAACCAATCATCTCTAGTACAGTTCATATCTTCCCTATGGCCAAAGGTTTTTTTGTGGCTAAATTTGAAATTACTGGGGATAGGGACATTAATTTGTGTAAAAAAAAAATTTACTGGGATGATCGACACATGCTTTTTCTGAAACCCTGGCATTCTAATTTTGACCCATCCTCTGAATCGTTTGATTTGCAACCTATTTGGGTCAGGCTCCCTCATCTTCCCCTCCATCTATGGATTGATTCTATTTTGGAGATGGTGGAGGATGCTATAGGGGAAATGTTAATGGTGGATGATAAATCTTCAGAGCTAATCCACTCTACTTATGCTCATATCCTAGTGGATGTTGATATTTCCAAAGGCCTTCCTTCAGAGATTAAACATTTTTCTTCTTAGGGTAGAAGTTGGATCTAGCAATTGGACTATGAGGGTCTCCCATTTAGATGTCGATGCTTCTTTAAGACTGGGCATGTCACCTCTTAATGTGATATCTAGAAAGCTAAAAAATTCTACCTCATGGTGGAAGGGCACCTCATCTAAGCACTATACGATTGAGAAGGTTTCTTCCCACCGAAACTTTGTGCAAGTGGTTGAACAGTCAGTTTCTAGCACTATTCTAGCTAGTCCTTTGGTTGACTCTATTTTGGCTCCTACGTTGTTGGCTAGTAATGCTTGCCTATCTATTGGTCCCCCTGAGTCTTTGGGGGTTGATGTTGAGGTATCTGTTGGTTTCTCAGTGGGTGTTGCTACTATTCCTATTGCAGCTTTGGCAGGTGGTGCTGGTTCTGATGTTTTTGCTCCTCCTCTTGTTACTCCCTTTGCTAGGAGTGTTGTTGATTCCTTGCAGGGAGTAGTTCCTACTCCTTTGTTGGGTGTTAGTTCTTCTACCTTGGACTTGCAATGCTGGCAGGATGTGGCAGCTAGAGTTGAAGATGGGTGGATCTCGGTTAAAGGAAAATCTTCTAAGAAGCTTCCATCCTCTTTTGATATGATCCTTCGTTCCCACAAGAAGGGTTCAAAATGTTAGTCCTCTCCTATTGTTGGGGTTATCTTTGTTTGGAACCTTTATAGTTTTATCTTAAGTTCTAGTAAGGTATAGGGTTTCAGGGCCCCTTCAAAACTTGGTATTTTATTTACATTGTTTGCGATGTTCATTTCTTTTTTAGGGCTTTTGTTGAATATCTTCAGTTACCTTTTGTATAGGGTTTCGGGACCCCTTCAAAACCTATTTTTCCCTTTATCAAAAACTTTTACAAATACAAGTGATAACCATTTGGAAGTCATCACTTCCTCATGATTTACACAGGGGGTAGGCCAATTAAAAAACATTCATGATTCATTAGTATAATAATCAATTATATCAAGTTTACCTCATAAACATTTCACCTTCAATAGTGAACTCCCTCTCAATCAATATGATCAAGATTGTCACAAGTTGATAGAACCATCTACTCCCCCTAAAGCTCAATTTTATCAACTTATTGACCTCTTTTGAAATATCAGACTCCCTTTGCATCTAGTCTCAATCATCAATTTTTTTGCAAGCATCAAGTTCTTTCTCCCTTGAATGTAATTATCTTGTGCTTATGTCCTAAAGGTATGTCAGAGAGAGATTACAAATAGCTCACTAAACTATCTCGACTATAAATACCAATGATAGAAACATACAATATTTTACTAACCAATAGTATAACATGAATTACAAACTCAAACATTATGTGCATTAATAAAACATGAAATACTTATCTTTTATAAATTTCAAGTATTTCATTTTGTAAGGTGAGCCCATATAGAAAATATCATGCAAATTCAAGGAATGATGTCATCATTCTCGAACATTACTAGAATTATTCACATGGATTTTCATGAATATCCAAAGGTTCTATACACTATGAAAACCTTCAATTTGATTAGATCTCCCTTCAAGTGGTTAGGCTTTTAAAGAAGGAACCTCACTCTTTAACAAATTTTTGCATAGACCCATACATAGTCGGTCATAAATAGTGGATTTGACATTTTCTCTCCACTCTCTTTGGTGAGATTTTTCTAAATTTTTTTATCACCAACATATCCAAAATTTAGTAAAATCCAATGCTGCATTTGTGAGATATGGTCCTCGTACTAAGACTGTATTTTTTGAGTCACACATTCACCATCAACAAACTACTATCTTACATTTGCAACTTGGCTCTAATACCATGTTAAGGTTTTATGATCATTGCAAATGTAATAGAACTATCTCATAGTATGTTTTTATGTGTTTTCCAAATGCAACAATCTCTTGCATTTACATTGAGAATGAGTCAAGAAGAGACATGTCCCTATTGGAAACTACAAATGAAGCAATTGTTGTATTTTCATTGATGTCAAACCTTAACTGGTAAGACTATTCCTATCTAAGAAAGTACTATATCTATTGATTGATGAGAAGGATTAGGGTAGGGGTGATAACAATAGAACCTAGAGAAAGGTTGAGTTATTTGATACTTCAATGAGTACTTGATTATGTGGCACAATGATAAGATAATGTATTGTTTATCTAAGTAAGAAGCAAGACTGAACAAATAGTCTCAATCAAGCAAAACTGAAGAAATTTAGTTTAAGTCGAGTGATGCTAGTGTCGACTGAACATCAATTTATTATCGAGTGATAGCATTAGCTAAGGGAGACAGTTTGAAGAGATGACCGAGCTACGCAGTGACGACCGAAGAGTTAAACATGTAGTATTGACTGAGCGTTAGTAATTTACATTTGAAAGAAGAATTTAGATTCCTAGCTGACTTAGTTGAATTCTTGGATTATGTAAATTGTGTTGACTTTAATAATTGAGTGTATGGAGAATTAAATGCATGATAAACCATTTTATTATGAATTCAATGAGGAGATTGAAGATGTTTCTAGAAAGATGGATGAAGAACTTGAATGTTGGAAGGATTTGATGAATCCAACCTAAACCTAAGATCTACGGAGGAGATTAAGAGACAAAAGATGGATCTACCTATTGAAGATGTATAAAGGAAAACTTAAGTATGAGGTTAAAGATGTATGCTGATGTTGTTGATGTTATTGAATGGTAAGTCTAAGCAGAAACACTGAAGGTGAAGGAGTTGATTAGAGTTGTGATTTCTTGAAGTGAATTATGAGCAGATCAGTGATGGAGATGGAAATGGAACTCATTCAATAAGCCAACATATATGTGTAATTAGATCTGTTATTTGCAAAGTGAGTTGTATGTTTTTCAGATTAGATACTACTGCTACTTTCTAACCATTGTATGAGTCTAAAACATTTAATCAAGGTTGACCTAACAATCATTGTTTAAATCCTTTAATCAAGGTTGTATTTTGATAGAATGTACTTAAGTCCTCTAACAAGGCTCACTCCTAACAGGGTGATTGAGATCCTTTAACAGGGTCACACCTAGTAGTGTGTTTGTAAACCTTTAACAAAGTTGGCTTTTCACAGAGCTCACCTTAGAAGAGTGAAAATATCAGTAACATGTTACAAAGTGGTTTTTCCCAAATTGGGTTTCCACTATAAATCATGGTGTTATACTTATATGAATGTTTTGGTGTGAATTTTTTTATATTTTTCAAGTTAAATAATGTTGGATAGTGGACTGCATGTTATATGTTTCTGGCATACATTCTTTAGTGACCGAGTAATGTTGGTGATTAAATCTGAGATTGTTGAAGTGTTTAAAAGTTTGATTGATACATCTAGACATGAGAACAACTGATTCACCCCCCCCCCTCTCTATTGTTCTAAATCATATTAACAATTTGTATCAAAGCTGTTGGTACTTACAGAGAATAATTTTAAAGGTACTTGAAACAAATGATCAAGATGTATAAAAAGGAGGTACCGAAGTTGAATAATGAGAACTTTCCTGCATGGAAGAGTCTGATGAAACTGCATCTAGCTGGTATTGGTGACTCAATGAAATATTATGTTGAACATGACTATGTTTCACCTATTGCACCTTTGACTACTGAGGAGATGAGAACAAAATAGGAACACAACCAAGAAATGTTAGAGATTGCATTTGCCTTAAGCTATCCTAAATTTGAAGACATTAAAGATTGAAAAAATGCAAAGAAAATGTGGGACACTCTTGCAAATATCTATGGTGGTGATACAAATGTACTAAGGGAAAAAGCTGAAAGCCTGAGAGGTAAGTTTGATGAAATGAAAATGCAAGAAGGTGAAAATATTGCTCAATATTGTGGTAGAATCAAGAAGGTTGTAAATGCTATTAGAGGAGCTAATGAAACTATTGATGATGAGACTATTATTGGAAAGGTATTGAGAACTTTGCTTCCTATAAATGCCATCAAAATTTTAGAAATTCAAGAATCTAGATGTAACCCTGGTAATGATCTAACTCTGGAAAGTCTTGTTGGTAAGCTTACTACTTTTGAGCTTTCTAACTATGATAACTACACTGTTGCTAATGTTGAATCTGCATTCAAGTCACAAATGGTTTTGTATAAGTCCAAAAGGGAAAAAGAAAAATTTATAAGTGATAGTGACATTTCTAATGAGGAACTAGAGGATCTTGAAGCTCTTATGGCCAAAAGATTGAAAAGAGGAAAAGAAAAATATAAAGGTAAACTTTTTATCATATGTTTTTCATGCAACAAAGTTGGCCATATAGCTGCAAGATGTCTTGACAGGAATGAAAAGGATGAAGAAAGAGAAAGAAAGTACAAGGATAAGAGAAAAAACAAAGGTTACCAAAGGTACAAGGACTACAAGGATAAAGGTAAGAAATCCTGTTATATTGCAGAAGAAGAAACTGACACTGATAATGATGATTTTGAAATTAAAGTAGTTTATGTTGCTATGAAAGATGATTCTGATGAAGATGATAAAATTGCACTTGTTTCTTATGTGAGTAAAGGTGATAAATGGATTATTGATAGTGGTTTCTCACATCACATGACTGGTGACAAAAGTAAATTTGAAACCCTAGGTCATTACAAAGGTAGAACTGTTAAGTTTGGTAATGATGTACCATGTCATGTAAAGGGTAAATGATTAATTAAGCTAACTGATAAGATCACTTGTGAAAATGCTTATTGGGTTGAAGGTCTTAAATATAATTTTTTAAGTGTTGCACAACTTAATAGAACTGGTTATTGAGTGGAGTTTCATCATAGAAAGGCTAAAACATTCGATGCCAGTGGTGAAGTAATTGGAAGTAGAGAATAGACTAGAGGTAATTTGTTTTATCTAGATCTATCTGAAGACACATGCTTGTTTGCACAAAATTTGATGATGTATGGTTATGGCATAAGAGGCTATTTCATGTTAACTTTGACAATTTAGTAAATATTAGTAAAAAGAAGAAAGTTAGAGGTTTGTAGAGATTAAAGAAACCTGATAGTGTGATGTGAAACAATGTCAGTTGGGTAAAATGACAAAGTCTAGTTTCAAGAGCAAGACTTTACTTCTGAAAATATTTTGGATTTGGTTCATACTGACCTTTGTGGACCTATGGGTGTACAAAGCTATTGTGGTGCTAAATACTTTATTCTGTTTGTTGATGATTACACTAGGATGATGACTGTAATATTTTTAAAAGAAAAATCTGATGCATTTCAATTGTTTAAGTACTATTTGGCTAAGGTTGAAAAAGAAATAGGTAGAAACCTAAAATGTTTGAGATTTGATCGAGGTGGAGACTTTATATCAAATGAGTTCAATCTATTCTACAATGAGAGAGGAATCAAGAGACAGATGTCTGCACCTAGAATACCTCCACAGAATGGTATAGCTAAGAGAAAAAATAGATCTATTATGGATTGTGCAAGGACACTAATGATTGAGAAAAATGTTGCACAAAAGTACTGGAAATAAGCTGTAAGTATAACTGTTTATACCTTAAACCGAGTATGAATAAAAAAAGGTACAAATGTTACACCTTATGAATTATGGCATGGTTATGCACCTAATGTAAATACTTTAGAATCTTTGGGAGCAAATGCTATATATTAAAAGATAATAGGAATGAAAAGTTTGATGTAAAAAGTGATGAGGGCATATTCCTAGGTTATTCCACAAAGAGTAAAGCTTACAAGTGTTTGAACACTAACGCTAACAAAATTATGGAAAGTGTAAATGTGAAAGTTGATGAATATGCAGAGAAAATGAACAGGAAAGCATAAGATAAGATGAAGATTATAGATCTTTTGTCTATATAGAAGAAGGAGAGGTAAGTAACTCACTTACACCTAATGCAGAGTCATAGGTAAGAAATGATGAGCATCAGGAAGATAATGCCAAGCATCAGGAGGATGCAGTCGAGCATCAGGAGGATGCTACCAAACATCAGGAAGAGGCTACCAAGAAATCAAAAGCTGAATATGATAATCTTACTGATGAACCTGAAGAGCAAGGAGAAAATAAATCTAAACCTACACTGGCATAGTATGCAAGAAGACATCACAAGCCTAAGAAAATCATTAGAGATAAAGAAACTAGAGTTCTGACTAGAAGTAAATTGAAAGATCCTACATGTTTATTGTGTGAGTTTGAGCCTAAGACAACAAGGGAGGCATTAGAAAATGAAGACTGGATTCAAGCTATGAATGAGGAAATAGACCAGAAAACAAAAATGTCATTGGAACGAAATAGGTATTCGGAAACAAGCTTAATGAACATGGACAAATCACAAGGAACAAGGCAAGGTTGGTATGCAAGGGTTACGCACAAGAAGAAGGAATAGAATATGGGGAGAAATTTTCCCCTGTAGCAAGATTAGGAGTGAGAACTCTACTTGCATATGCTGCTTACAAAGATTTCAAGGTATACCAAATGGATGTCAAGTCTGCATTTTTGAATCATATATATAAGAAGAAGTGTACATAAAGGAACCTAAAGGATTTGTTGATCCAAACATGAGAAATATGGTTTGCAAGCTAAATAAGGTGTTGTATGGATTGAAGCAAGTCCCAGAGCATGGTATGAGAGGCTACACAATTACTTGATATAGATTGGATTTTCAAGAACAAATGACAACATCAATTTATACATGAAAGATGAAGAAGGTAAATGGATTTTGTTAGCTAAAATTTTTGTAGATGATATCATATTTGGAGGACAAGATGCCCTGTGTAAAAAAAATTTCAAATGAGATGCAAACTGAGTTTGAGATGTCTATGTTTGGGGAGATAAAATTCTTTGTTGGTTTGCAAGTCTATTAGATAGAAAAATGTATTTTTACCACACAATCTAAATATGTCAAAGAGATACTAAAAACCTTTGGTATGGAGGATTCAAAGCCAGTAAGTACTCCCATGGCTACTAGACAAAAACTATCTAAAAATGATGATACTGCTGAAGTAAACCAAACCCTATATTGATCCATGATTGGAAAGTTGTAATATGTTGTTCACAGCAGACCAGATATAGCTCTAGTAGTTGGGATTGTGGCAAGATTCTCTGCCAATCCTAAAGAAATTCATATGATGGCTATGAAGAGAATATTGAGATATCTGAAAGGGACAAAAGACTATGAACTATATTACAAGCATGAGAAATTTGAACCGAGAGTCTACACTAATGCAGATTGGGTAGGAAATGTTGATGATAGAAAAGGTACTAGTGGTGGACCTAGCTTTCTTGGATAGAGATTAGTTTCCTGGACAAGCAAAAAACAAAATTGCATTTCCCAATCTATAGCTAAAGTCGAGTATGTAGCAACTACAATGAACTATTTAAATCTAGTATGGATTAAGAAATTGTTGAAATGCATGAAAGAGGAGATCAATGAACTAGTTGTCATATACTGTGACAACACAAGTGCTATCAATGTATCAAAGAATCTAGTAATGCACACAATGACCAAACATATTTCTATCAAGTATCATTACTTGAGGGAATTGGTACAAGACAAAGAGGTGAGAATGGAATATGTGAATACAAAGGAACAACTAGAAGACATATTCACAAAAGCTTTACCTAAGGATGCTCATGAATATATTAGAGGTAAATTAGGGGTGCTTCCCCTAACTGAGGCTTCCTAGTCAAGATAGGAGCATTGCATCAAATGCGCTGCATTGAGTATCTAACAAATTGATGCATAAAAGGTTACACTTTAGGAGCGGCCTAGAGTTGTGAAAAGTACAGCAAAGATGATAATCAATCATAAGCAAGATGAAAGAGGGAGAAATATTGTTACTAAAATGACAAGATGACATCTACATCTGAAAGATGCAAGTTCTACATGCTACTTTGGCATTATTGTCAAAGAGGGAGAGATTCAGATGAAAACACATAAAAGAGAAACACATAGAAAGAGGAAGAAATTCAAAGAATCAAAGGAAAAGAGAGACAAAAAATATTTAGAGGGAGTAACTATGTGGGTGGTCAAGCAAGCAAAGCTAAGTGATTCAGAATCAGAATGAAGCTAAGGATATTAAAAATATTTCTATTGTAATGACAAAGTTTTGGATTGGTTGGTGAATCATGTGTTATTCATATGGTGTTGTCATCAATGCCAAAGAGGGAGATTATTGGAAACTACAATTGAAGTTAAGATAGTTGCTATCTAAGAAAGTACTATATCTATTGATTGATGAGAAGGATTGGGGAAGGGGTTGTTAGGGATTGACAGATTCAGAACAATATAAGAATAAACAGTTATATGCAAAAATAAAAGAAGAAAAACACAATAACATAGATAACACATAGGTTTAACGTGGTTCACCCAAAACTTGGGCTACGTCCACCTACACAGCCATCCAACCTTCCTTATTAACCAGTGATTACAATGCAAACCCTTGTAGCTCAATACCACCACAAGAACAACTATCACATTCTCTATCTTTCTCTTTGTTATGAGATCCCTAACCCTAAGCTACCTTATATAATATATTCCCACTTTAGGGTTACAATATGGCAACCTAATAAGGCACAATAAAATAGGAGCTGAAATTTTTTTCAAGCCAATGCCCTGAACCCCAAAGAATTATGAAAAGTGTACAGTACTTTCCTAATCATTCACCACATATCAACAATCTCCCACTTGGGGACTGATCAGGCTCCACACTAAATAACAATCTCCCACTTGGAGACTGATCCTGTAGCAATACCGCTACCGCCTAGGGCTCCCACTAGATAAAAGAACTTTGTTGTATATTAACTCCATAATCCTCAGTCAAGAAACCCAATAGAAGCTGAGCAAGAATCCAGCTTCTCCTTGGGGACTACCTTTGTGAACATGTCTACTGGATTATCACTCGTGTGAATCTTCTCAAGCTGTAATTGGCCATCCTCCAAAATAGACCTTATAAAATGGTACCTAAGTTGTATGTGCTTTGTCCTTGAATGAAAAGTAGAATTATTTGCAAGATGAATGGAACTCTAGCTATCACTGTACAATGGGCAATCTTCTTGCTTCTAACCCAATTCCTCCAAAAAATATTGTAACCAAATCATCTCCTTGCTAGCTTCTGTAGCAGCTACATACTCAGCTTTAGTGGTTGAAATTGCAACAACCTTCTGCAATCTAGAAATCCAACTGACTGCAGTACCCCCTACAGTGAAAACATACCCTGTAGTACTCCTTGTATCAACATCTCCTGCTAGATGAGAGTCAAAAAATCCACTTAGAGTAGAACTAGATCCTGTGAAACATAATGCCTTTGTAGTAGTACCTCTCAAATATCAAAGAATCCATTTGACAGCATTCCAATGTTCCATACCCAAATTGCTCATATACCTGCTGACAACTCCCACTGCATGAGCAATATCTAGCCATGTGCATACCATTGCATACATCAGACTGCCAACAGCTGATGAATACGGGATGTTAGACATTTTGTCTACCTATTCCTATGTCTTTGGACACATTTCCTTAGTCAATTTGAAATGACTAGCCAAAGGTGTATTGACTACTTTTGCATCTTGCATATTGAATCTTTTCAACACCTTCTTTATATACTCACTTTGGGACAAATTCAATGTTCTATTTTTCCTATCCCGTGTGATCCTCATACCAAGGATTTTCTTAGCAGCATCGAAATCCTTCATAGCAAATGACTTTGCTAATTTTTTTGTTTTAGTTCATTTATATGTTCCATATTAGACCCAACAACAAGCATGTCATCAACATAGAGTAACAAGATAATGTAACTCCCATTATCAAATCTCTTAAAATATACACAATGATCAGAATGACATCTATGGTAACCTTGTTCAGCTAGAAAACTATCAAATTTTAAATACCATTGCTGGGGTGCCTACTTTAGGCCATACAGACTCTTCCTTAACCTGCACACCAAATTCTCCTTACCCTTGACCTCATATCCCTCTGGTTGCTGCATGTAAATTTCCTCCTCCAAATCTCCATGGAGAAATGTTTTTTTGACATCTAATTGTTCAAGATGCAAATCATCTGTAGCCACAAGACTTAGTACAATTCTAATTGAAGTCATTTTTACAACATAAGAGAAAATTTCATCAAAATCTATACCCTTTTTCTATGCAAAACCTTTTACCACAAGTCTAGCCTTATACCTTTTGTTACCTCCATCTTCCTCCTTCATCCTATAAACCCATTTATTAGGAAAGGCTCTTTTTCCTTCAAGCAAAGGTACTAAGTCCCAAGTCTTATTTTTCAGCAAGGAGTCCATCTCCTCTTTCATGCCCAACTTCCACTGATGTTTGGTATCCACCTGCATTGCTTCTTTATATTCTTCTGGTTTACCAGAATCAGTCAATAGAATAGAATACAAAGAAGGAGAAAACCTATCAAGAGGTCTACTTGTCCTTGTAGAACATCTAACACTTATAGGAGTTTGTGAGATAACCTGTTGTTGCTAAGCATCAGGTACCCATGGCATTTCTTTTTCAGGAGTCTCATCCAATACCACATATTCTTGTTTGACCTGTTCATGCTTTTTTTCCTGCAAATGTTCTTTATACATGACCTTCTCATTGAATATAACATCTCTACTTCTAATTATTTTCAAATTTTCAAAATCCCATAACCGATAACCATATTCATCTACTCCATATCCAATGAAGGTACATTTTTTAGATTTAGCATCAAGCTTGGTTCTGTTTTCTTTATCAACATGGACAAAAGCTTCACAACCAAAAGTTTTTAGAAATGAATAGTTTACCTTTTTACTAGTCCATGCTTCCTCTGGAATACCACCATCCAAAGGGGTTGAAGGTCCTCTGTTTATCAAATAAACAACAGTGTTTACAGCATCTGCCCAAAAATGTAGGGGTAGTCCAACATGCAATATCATGCTCCTTGCACGTTCCATGATTGTCCTGTTCATTCTTTCAGACACACCATTTTCTTGTGGGGTTCTTGGGACTATCTTCTGCCTTTGAATTCCATTGGTAGAACAATAATATTCAAAGGCTCTGCTACAATACTCACCTCCATTATCAGATCTGAGACATTTCAACTTCTTTCCTGTCTCATTCTCAACCAAAGCTTTCCATTTCTTAAATGTTTCAAAAACATCAGATTTTTGTTTCAAGAAATATACCCATGTTTTCCTAGTTGAATCATCTATAAAAATAACATAGTAATGAGAGCCACCAAGAGATGATACCTAAGCCGGTCCCCATACATCTGAATGAACTAGCTCTAACTTCTCACTCTTTTACTCTTTCCCAACTCTGAGAAATCTAACTCTTTTTTGCTTACCATAAACACAGTTTTCACATAACTCTAAATCAATATTTTTTAGTCTTGGCAATAGATTTTAAAGAGTGAAGTATTTTCATCCCTTTCTCACTCATGTGCCCAAGCCTATGGTGCCACATTTTTTAATGTTTTCCTGCAACATCTATAGTAGATTTCTCTGCATTAACATTATCAGTAGCAACTAAGGTAGAACAAGTGTTACTAGTACACAGATATAATGTGCCTACCTTTGCACCTTTAGCTACTACTAATGAACCTTTAGTGACCTTCCAGACATTGTTTGTAAACATGACTGTACAACCTTCACTACCCAGTTGTCCTGTAGAAATTAAATTTCTTCTTAAATTAGGGACATGTCTTACCTCCTACAGCATCCAGTCATTTATGTTTGGCAACTTGATCTTTATTTTCCCTTTTCCAACAATAGAACAGGGCTCATCATCACCCAAGTAAACCTATCCAAAATCACCTTGAACATAATCTAGAAAATATTTACTATGGGGTGTAGCATGGAATGAGTCCCTAGAGTCTATTACCCAAGAATCATTAACATTATCTAAACATAATATTAAAGCATCTTATAACTCATTACTTGCCACATTAGCTTCCTTACTGTCATCTTCATTTTTGTCTCCTTGTTTGTTCTTCTGAGACCAACAGTCTTTCTTCAGGTGACCAGGCTTTCCACAGTACTAGCAATCTTTCTTTCCTTTAGATTGAGAACATCCTTTCTTTGACTTCCCTCACGACTTGTCATGCGAAGGGCCTTTTCCTCTTTGAATTGTTCCTCCTCTGTTCTCCACATTTAAAGAGGAACTTGATGAGGCTGAAGATTCACTTGTGCTTTTCCTTTGCATTTCCTCGCTTAGGATAACACCAACAAGTTCATCAAATTTCAAAGTATTTGAACCAGAGACAAAGTTACTTACAGCCATAACCAAGCTATTCTAGCTTTCTGGAAAAGAACATAAAATTAAGAGAGCCCTAACCTCTTTATCGAATGAAATTTGCATGGATGAAAATTGACTAGTGACTGTATTAAATTCATTTAAATGATTCTCTACAGATCCACCCTCACCCATTTTCATAGTAAACAATCTCTTCATAAGAAATACCTTATTCAAAGCTGAGGGTTTCTCGTATAACTTAGCCAATGTATCCATCAGATCTACAGTCATTTTTGCCTTTGATATATTGAATGTTACAGACAGTGCAAGGCACAATCGAATAGATCCTAGTGCCTTCCGATCTAAGATCTCCCAATCCTCATTTGTGAGGGTTCCTTGTCTCTTGGCTTTTCCTTCTAATGGCTTCCATAGATCCTTCTAATATAGATAATCTTCCATCTGCATTTTCCATAACTAAAAATTCTGGCCGTTGAATTTTTCAACCTTGAATCTAGAATCCTCCATTGCTCCCACTCAAATTTGAGAGTCCTATCAATCAACAACAACAAACCTTTGCTCTGATACCAATTGTTAGGGATTGACAGATCCGGAACAATAAAAAAATAAACAATTATATGCAAAAATAAAAGAAGAAAAACACAATAACATAGATAACACATAGGTTTTGGGTGAACCACATTAAACCTATGTGTTATCTGTGTTATTATGTTTTTATTCTTTTATTTCTACATATAACTATTTATTCTTATATTGTCCTAGATCTGTCAATCCCTAATAGGGGTGATAACAATAGAATCTAGAGAAAGGTTGAGTTATTTGATACTTGAATGAGTACTTGATTATGTGGCACAATGATAAGATAATGTATTTTTTATCTAAGTAAGAAGAAAGACTAAACAAGTAAGTTTAACTAAGAAAAAGTGAAGATATTTAGTTTAAGTTGAGTGATGCTAGTGTCGATTGAGAGCCAGTATATGCTGAGTAAATTCAGTGTTGATTGAACATCATTTTATTGACGAGTAACAACATTAGCCGAGGGAGACAGTTTGAAGAGATGACCATGTTGGCATTAAGTATGTTTGTCATTAGTGACAACACTTATTCAGACTCTCTGTGTTTACCAAGTAGAACAGTGTTTACCAAGCAGATCGAGCTTCGCAGTGCTTACCGAGTGATGAGATGAGCAGTGTTTACCGAGTGCCTACACGGTAAATAGGGAATTCAATTTCTACCGAGTGACACCATATCTACCAAGTCTCCAGTATATACCGAGTTCAAAACTACAACCATGTGGTTAGTATGGACTGAGTCTCCACTTCTACCGAGAGCATGATGATGCCGAGTAATGTAGTGGATGCCAAGTATCAAAAAGTCACTGAGTTAGTTTGCAGGAACTTTGCAACTATATTTGGGCCGACTCAGTAATACTTGTGTTGACTTGTATTTTAGCAGCTGACTTTGTAATTATTTTGTAATTATTTTGGATTGATATATAAACAATGTTTTTTATCATATCCAAGGTGTGAATAAGCGAGAAGTGTGAAAAAGAGAAGAAAGGCAGAGATAGGTGAATTACAAAGGGCTACAGCAATATAAGGAGCAACAGAGACATATCTATCATAGAAGGTGATCAGTACATCAAAGAATCTCAATCAACAAGTACAGTTGCAAGTAAGAGATCTGTTTCATCCTAATAGGTGAATCGTCTTGAAATCCTTTAACAGGGTAGACTTAACAGTCTTTTGTAAAATCTCTTAACTGAGTGCATACTTCATTGTATGTTTGTAAATCCTCTAACAAGGTGGACCTAGTAGTCCTAATTGCTCCTAATAGGGAAGATCATCAGTAGTGATCATTGTAAGCCTTAACTAGCAAACTTTATATTGCAGTATTGAAGTTTTGTGGGTATCATCCCCACCCCAGTTTTACTTTCTATTTGGAAGTTTTCTGGGTCACCAAATCATTGTGTTCAAAGTGTTATGAATATTTTATTCTTTTTGTTACTCATGCATGCAGTTAGCTTATTGATCTAAATGTTATTTGGAATATGGTTAAGATTTGAAATTTGTAAAAGTTTTGAAGTTACTGATTCACCCCTCCCCTCTCAATAACTTGGCTAGTCTTAATATTTCCAAAAATTGATATCAGAGCTTTGTGGTTCTCAGGATAAAGTTTGACAACTTGAGAAAAGATCTAGGACAATGGAGATATTCAGACTTAACAAAGTAATTGAAAATGAAAAGCTAGATCTGGAAATGGCCATAGCTCAACTCAAGGAAGCAAAAGAGCATCTTTCCCAATCCCTAAAAAGAAGGAAGGAACTTGCAAATCAGATGAATGACCACCAGTATGTTGAAGAAAAGGTTGAAGATTTTTTCCCTTCAAGCAGCTCAGATGAAGCAAACAATGCAATCAAAGAACTCCTAGAAAAGAATGGATCTCTGCAACAAGAAGTAAGAAAATTGAAAAGAGAACAGGAAATTCAGTCAACAAGATTTTGTGAAATCTTGGAACAAAGAAATAAGATGAAAGATGAAATAGATGGAAAGAACAATGAAATCTAGAATCAAACTCTTCAGCTAGAAAACCTTATTGATCAAGTCTCCAATGCAAATGAAGAAATCCTGACTCTGAGATCAGAAAATGAAAATATAAGAGAGGAGCTGAGATCTGAAAAGAAAATCAATTTAAGATTGGTAAATGATCTAGACACTAAAAGGCAAATCAATGAGAGAATGTTGAAATCTCAAGAAGATATGAATCATGTGTATGAACGAAACCTTCATAAGAAAAAAGGAAAAGTAGGACGTGGATACAAAGAGGAAGGTGAATCCTCCAAACAAGGTACTCAAAAGAATCAGAAACCCACTTGTAATCACTATGGAAAAATTGGTCATACTTCAAACAAATGTTGGAGCAATGGAAAAGAAAAATTCAATGGAAAATGCTACAATTGCAATTAGCATGGTCATAAAGCAAATGAATGCAAGGAGAAACCAAGATTTAAAGGCAAATGTCACAAATGTAACAAACAAGGTCACAAGGCATCAGAATGCAGAACTAAAACACCCAATCCAGTAGAACAAATTGTGAAAGCAATATTTGGTTGGGATTACAACACTTGGTGTAGGTGTCATTACTGTGGAGAATATGGACACATTGGCATGAATTGTGTAAGGCATCACTTGAGAAAAAAGGATACTACCATAAGATGTTATACATGCACTGAACTTGGTCATATAGCTAAAAATTTCATGAATACAGGCAGAGTTGCAGACGAAAAGAAAGCAAAAGCAAATAGCATCAGGAAGCAGATGAGACAATAGTGGATTCCTAAACCTACCGAGAAAACCAGTCAAAGTAATGAAGTCACTCATGAAGAGGGTGGCTCTATCAATTCTAACTAAGTCTCCAAGAAAGCACTAGAACTGTATCTTCATAGACATATTCCAAAACAATTCCAGAATTGAAAGGAAGAAAGATCCAAAACAGTATGCAAGATACAACAAGATCATAGGAAGGTTGTTATCAGTTACCACCAAGCAATTTCATATGATTACTGAGTAAGGTCAGAGTAGTATGAATTTGTATGTTCGCCAAGTTGCAAAATCTTCACCGAGCAATTAATGCATAGTGGATGACAGTCTGTCTAGTTCAATGCCCTAATTCCTATGGAGCATTAATGATAAAAAATTTAACAAAAAGCATGAAATCGAGTTCATTCTTCACCGTGAATATCAGCATATTGAGCAGAGAAATTTCCCAATGCAATCAAGCGATTTGAAGGAAATTTGTAGCAAAAATTTTTTGAAGAATTTTCTACCGAGCTACCATGGCATCATCCAGCACTAAAGTGAAGAAAGGCTTCAAAATGTTAGTTCAAGGAGAATGGAAAGTGCTGGATTTCAAACTCATGCCCATAATTGCAGAAACCCTAGACCCGAGTGGAGCTCAATCACAGATTCCTCCAAAGGTACTTCTTGTAAATGACATTCACAGTCATTTCAAGTGTACAATTCAAGAGCTTGGAACCCTAGAGATAGATGTTGTTCATGATGAACTGTGTGTTGATGGTGTTCTCAAATCAGAACATAAACATTTGGAAGATAAGGGTTTGACACATATCACCCACTTGCCTCGGAGTTTCCAGATAAAGTGGATTAGATATATCCTAAGCCGAGTGCATGAAGGTAAAATTTGGCTTGAACAACCAATGGAAATAATAGAGAAGATGATTCATTGAATCACTGGTCTTCCCATGCTTGCCAAGGAAAAATCTACAAAAACCCTAGCCGAATGGGATGGTAGAGGTATGAGAATAAATAGTATTACCGATGTAGAACTAAAATTTGGCACATATGTCATAGCTCACAAGATATACAGTTCAAGTCGACAGAATAGTGTTTTGTGTGAAGCAGTTGACCTAGCTTACAAAATTGTGAAGAACAACTTGTCATTTGACCTGGCAGATTTGTTGTTGAAGTAGTTCAACAAGAATATGGAGAGCATTCAAACCTCAAAGAGCAATCCATGTAAGTTTGGCTCACTATTGGTTTGTCTATTTTTCTATGCTCAAAAGTTTTTCCCATCAAAAGGCACAGTAAAATGGAGAAAAGATGTGCCTGTTCTTTATCAGATAAATGAGTACATTGCAGATCACATGATTGAACTCTTTGCAGAAGTCCAAGTTGCACTCCATACATGCAAGATTCTACAAGAGAATTGGGATAGAACTCTGGCACTGATTGGCAAGGTACATTCTAATTTTCTTTCACATTTTGGCATCTCCGTGTACAAAATTTGTATATACACCTTTGGCATTATTGTCAAAAAGGGGGAGAAAGTATATAAGATAGGGGGAGATATATGGAAAGATATGAGAGATATGAAAGGAAAGGGGGAGAAAATATATGAGAAATAGGAAATATGAGTATGAGGTGAAATAAGATATTTGTATATTTTTATACTGTATGGGGAGTCATGAAATGTATATACAACAAATTGACAAAGACAAATTTTGAAAAATCAAAAATAGATTCAGCATGATTTTTGTATATAAGTTTTGGGAAATAAGTGTTTTTGTCACTAATGTCAAAGGGGGAGATTGTTGGCATTAAGTATGTTTGTCATTAGTGACAACACTTATTTAGACTCTGTGTGTTTAGCGAGTAGAACAGTGTTTACCAAGCAGACTGAGCTTCGCAGTGCTTACCGAGTGATGAGATGAGCAGTGTTTACTGAGTGCTTGCACGGTAAATAGGGAATTCAGTTTCTACCGAGTGACACTATATCTACTGAGGCTTCAGTATATACCGAGTTCAAAACTACAACTATGTGGTTAGTATGGACTAAGTCTCCACTTCTACTGAGAGCATGACGATGCCGAGTAATGCAGTGGATGCCGAGTATCAGAAAGTCACCAAGTTAGTTTGCAGGAACTTTGTAACTATATTTGGGCCGACTCAGTAATACTTGTGTTGACTTGTATTTTAGCAGTCGACTTTGTAATTTTTTTTAATTGTTTTGGATTGATATATAAACAATTTTTTTTATCATATCCAAGGTGTGAATAAGCGAGAAGTGTGAAAAAGAGAAGAAAGGCAGAGATAGGCGAATTACAAAGGGCTATAGTAGTATAAGGAGCAGCAGAGACATATCTATCATAGAAGGTGATCAGTACATCAAAGAATCTCAATCAACAAGTACAGTTGCAAGTAAGAGATCTATTGTTTCATCCTAATAGGTGAATCAGCTTGAAATCCTTTAACAGGGTAGACTTAAGAGTCTTTTGTAAAATCTCTTAACCGAGTCCATACTTCATTGTATGTTTGTAAATTTTCTAACAAGGTGGACCTTGCAGTCCTAATTGCTCCTAACAAGGAAGATCATCAGTAGTGATCATTGTAAGCCTTAATTGACAAACTTTATACTACAATATTGAAGTTTTGTGGGTATCATCCCCACCCCAGTTTTACTTTCTATTTGGAAGGTTTCTGGGTCACCAAATCATTGTGTTCAAAGTGTTATGAATGTTTTATTCTTTCTGTTACTCATGTATGCAGTTAGCTTATTGATCTAAATGTTATTTGGAATATGGTTAAGATCTAAAATTTGTAAAAGTTTTGAAGTTACTGATTCACCCCTCCCCTCTCAGTAACTTGGCTAGTCTTAATATTTCCAACAGGCCGAGCTACATAGTGATGACCAAGGAGTTGAACATAGTATTGACCGAGGGTTAGTAATTTACATTTGAAGGAAGAATTCAGATTCCTAGCTGACTTAGTTGAATTCTTGGATTATGTAAATCATGTTGACTTTATTAATTGAGTGTATGGAGAATTTAATGCATGGTAAACCATTTTATTGTCAATTCAATAAGGAGATTGAAGATGTTTCTAGAAGGATGGATAAAGAACTTGAATATTGGAAGGATTCGATGAATCCAACCTAAACCTAAGATCTATGAAGGAGATTAAGCAGAAAAAGATGGATCTAACTATTGAAGAGGTATAAAGGAAAACCTAAGTATGAGGTTAAAGATGTATGCTGATGTTGTTGACGTTATTGACTGATAAGTCTAAGTAGAAAGGATAAAGGTGAAGGAGTTGATTAGAGTTGTGATTGCTTGAAGAAAATTTTGAGCAGATCAGTGATGGAGATGGAAATGGAACTCAATCAGTAAGCCAACATCTATGTGCAAATTAAATCTATTATTTGCAAAGTGAGTTGTATGCTTTTTAGATTAGATACTACTGCTACTTTCTAACCATTGTATGAGTCTAAATCATTTAATCAAGGTTGACCTAATAGTCATTGTTTAAATCCTTTAATCAAGGTTACATTCTAATAGAATGTACTTAAGTCCTCTAACAAGGCTCACTCCTAATAGGGTGATTGAACTCCTTTAACAGGGTCACACCTAGCAGTGTGTCTGTAAACTTTTAACAGGGTTGGCTTTTCACAGAGCTCACTTCAGAAGAGTGAAAATATCAGTAACATGTTACAAAGTGGTTTTTTCCAAATTGGGTTTCCACTATAAATCATGGTGTCATACTTGTATGAATGTTTTGGTGTGAATGTTTCTATAGTTTGCAAGTTAAATACTGTTGGATAGTGGACTGCATGTTATATGTTTCTGACATACATTCTTTAGTGACTGAGTAATGTTTGTGATTAAATCTGAGATTGTTGTAGTGTTTAAAAGTTCAATTGATACATCTGGATGTGAGAACGACTGATTCACTCCCCCCCCTCTCTATTGTTCTAAATCATATTAATAGTCTCTTCATGGGACATGTCTATTTATTATTGCGTAATTAATATAATGACAATTATGACTATATATCTATATATATATATATATATATATATATATATAATATCTCTTGAGTATTATCTAATATTTACATAATAATAATAATAATAATATTTATTTTATCAATTTAACTATTTAGTTATTATGAGAATAATTATAATCTAACTTTATGTATAAATATATATCAATGTATATAGTAATATAAATTATATATATATATATATATATATATATATATATATATATATATATATATATATATATATATATATATATATATATACACACACACACACACACACACACACACACACACACACACACACACACACACACACACACACACACACACACACACATACATATAGATATATAATAAATCATTTCTCATAATAATCATATAGTCAATATTATTTATCTGAGCGATGCTACAAACATCTACAATTGGAAATGAGTTTTGAAAGTAAAAGAATATACATGCCAACAGTGGACCAATCTTCAGTGTATTTGACTTTGCCTTCCGAATGGTATTCATAAGTCATCTAGTTGTTTCAAAAGAATCTTGCATAAGTCAATCTTCATGTCTGTTTCACCATTTTGTAAGCAATATCCACAGATCCATAGGGTACAGTGTCTACCCAAGATGATTAAAATATCCTGTATGATATAATATTTGATGCAAATTTCAATTTGGGATCTTCAACTATAGATAACTTAAGACCTCTTCCATCTCACTTAGCTTTTGTCATCTCACGCAATTTATTATTATATGTCTGCTTATAGGCCCTTGTTCTATCACTGACCAAAAATCCAAACACAATATGTAAAATATCCTTCATTATCTTTACCGGCCCATCAAGCCACATAAAACAATCGTGAACTCTACTCTGTACGATTCTCATCCAATCTTGTTTGAAGACTGTCAAAACATGTATTGCATGAACCAAACCCTTGGTCTTCAAGTGTACATGATCACTTTTCAAATTACCATTAACACATAATTTCTTGTACGATGCATCAATTTATCCTTGTAAAATATCTTCAATCTTGCAATGAATGAAGACGTGAATGTATTCAATCAAAATAACTCTAGGCGAGATTAAGGATAGGGCTATGGTTTTATCAATTTCAGAAGCAATGGCTGGAGGAAGTTTATACTTCAGATTGACTAGTTCAATCTTCTCAACTACGAATGGATTCTGCAAATTAGGTGCCATTGATCTCAAAATGCTTCAACAAATCCTAGAGTTCAAATAGAATAGCAAGTAGAAACTACAATTTCAGCTTGGTGAAAACTAGAATTACCTCAAATATTCTTGCAGATGTTTAGAATACTTGACTGAATGCTCATAATAGCTCTTTGATCTTGTCTTTGTCAATGCTCAAATGTGTTCGCAAGAATGTAAAGTAAAAATGAAGTGAAAAACCCTCTATTTATAGTTTTTCCTTTAGGTTAGGGCATCCAATGACTAGAATATGCATTTAATGCTTTTTACCTAGAACTTTATTTTCCCATTTAACCAAACTAGTCTTTGCTTCACCGAATGGAGTAACATAATTTAAATACTTTACCAATCAACATATGAAATCATAACATCACAACTCTTATCCAAATGCATCTAGAATAACTGATGTGGATCTTTGCACTAAATATAGGAACTGATTTATGATAAAATTTTAGGTTATCAGCTCATATTCATACCTTGACCGATTAAGTGAAGATACGTGAACCCGATCTAGAGGATATGGTGCCATCACTAGTTCCCAATTTTGTTCCATCATCTTGTGTCTTTCTTCTCCAAGTCTTATTCATCTATTCTCAGATTTCATCGATGTTTACTAGAGTCTTTTCACTTGGTTTCTCCTTGGTTGAATCCTTATTTTAGTATTTGTAGTCCTTGGCTAGGTGACCGATTCTGTGGCAATGGAAACAAG
The DNA here is from genome assembly GCA_027943335.1 of Chamaecyparis obtusa. Taxonomy (NCBI): domain Eukaryota; kingdom Viridiplantae; phylum Streptophyta; class Pinopsida; order Cupressales; family Cupressaceae; genus Chamaecyparis; species Chamaecyparis obtusa. The sequence continues at coordinate 1,280,949 of BSBK01002404.1, read as the reverse complement.
CCATTCCAGTGTTTCTCCATGATTTCCCATTGTTCATTCCATGCATCCTGAAGCAATTTGCAACAATGTGACCAAATATTCCACATGTAGTACAAGAAATCCTTGTATTATAATCCCATGGTATTGTAGGATCTTGTCAGTTAGGGACCCATTTTTCATTTCTTCTTTGTGATCTACATTCTCCAAATTTGTGACCATATCTCTTGCAGTTGTTACAATAACCCTCAAATCTAGGTTTCCTTGGAGTGTTCACAACTCTTGATCTACATTCAAATGCCTTATGTCCATACTTATTATAACTATAACAATGACCTTTAAACTTAGGAAAATTTGGTGGATTAACTCTCTTTCTTTTGTAGATGTTTGTTGTGTGTCCTAGCTTCGCATAATAATAACATGTAGGCTTCTTTCACTTTGGTGGGGTAGTAGCTTTTTCTCGGTTGGTTTTTGTAAGATATAAAAAAAGGATGGGGTCTAGAACAATAGGGATTTTCCCATAAAAGAGACCCTAAACCAATATTTAACACATACATAAAATTCTAATGATATGGAATGTAAATCTAGGAGACTAATATTGAAATGAAGAGATAAAAAGTATTTACCTCTGAAAAAGAATCTGATGAAAACCCTGTTAGATGGTTGAACTTGACATAAATATGGGGGCACAATCTTTCCCCTTTATGTTGACCTTGACCTGCACTGTTCCGACAGAAATTATGTTCATGGATCCCATAAGTTTGCCAAAAAGGGTACTCAGATCTAATCTGTAATTCGTTGTCCCACCCCTATTTTGGCAAGAAAAATGGTTTTGTTTGTTGGGGGGGAGGGTTTTTCCTTCTTCAAACCCCAATTTAGGAATTAACCTTGAAATTGAATTTAAATTGCATTAATAAACAAAGTAAATAGAACAATTCACCTTGCTTATGTTGAAACCCTTATGGAGGATTTGAGTCCTTGAATCCACAAGTATGGATGCTCCAAATGAATGTAGAATTATAAGATTTAGGATTTCTCAAATCAATTTCTTTTAGATTTTCAACACCAATCTTGAATGGATCTTGGAATAGGAAGAAGCTTGAATGGATGTGGATGGAGAAATCTTGAACAAGAGGGCTCCATAGAGATTGAATCCTTCAATAGATAAAAATGGATCTCCTTGATGAATTGGATCTTGAATGCTTGAATTTTTGAAGATGAATGAATTCTTGAATTCTTTCCTTCTTCTTTCTTGCTTCTTGATTGTTTGATTTTGCTTGCTTGAGAGATTATCAAAAGATGGATCGAAATGAGAGAGGAAGGCCTCCTGTTATAGTGATCTAGGGCACAAACTTCTAGAGAGGCCCACATAGGAGAATTAAATTACCATTTAAGCCTTTACCCTTATAAGTGGACCTAAATTAAATATAATTTAAAAGTTTACTATTCTGAAACTTGAAATAGCCGATCTGGAAGTGGGAAATAAATCTTTTTGAAACCCGACATTCAAAAACTTTAGGATTTTGAAATTTGGACCCTGGATCAAGGTTGAGGTTGACCTTGACCTAGGTCAGGGTTGAGGTTGACCTTGAAATAAAAGGTTGACCTTGACCCTGAGGTTAAGAATCTCAGAATTTCAATTCGGGATGCCAGAATTATGTAGAAAAGAAGCGGAAAATGGGGCAGAATAGGGGAAAAGGCTAGATCCAAGTCAAAGACCCATTCAAGGCATTTAACATGACCCCAAACTGCTTACTCAGAGGAATAAACCAGTCCTAAATGAAAGTACTTCCATTTTATGAAGATACATTTAACCCCCACTTTAGCAAGAGTATGGACATGATGTAAACTGTTGGTAAAGGAGATCACAAAGAAAAAGAAAATCTTATTGAAATCAAAGGGACAAAGAAATCCTCAAGCCCCCAGGGACTCAAGTCTTTGTCAACTCCAAGATTACAATACGAGAGACATCTCTAGAAAAAAGAGAGAAAAGGGGTGAGAGGAGTGGCTAGCTCATCCAGTAAGATGTGTGTATCCCACTATGAACCACAAAAAGGATAGGATGGGCCACCAAGCAAGCACTTGATAGTCACCCCATAAATTTGTGCACCTTTTGGAAGCTTTGTACATGTATATAGTTCATCTTCTGACAAATTTTATGAAGTGCCCATGGATCCATATCCTCATATCACCATATAATACATTTGTAAAATGTGTATCTCTTCCGGATTTAGCAACTTATGTGCGTTACCTTCTAAGGATTTAGCATATTTGAAATCAAAAATGTGTGTCTCTTCTAGATTTAGCAACTTATGTGTGTTACCTTCTAAGGATTTAACATGCTGCAAAACAAAAGGTTAGAACAAAAATGCATAATATAGAATGATGGAGGCTGTATATATGACCCCTCCTTAAGATAGAAAAATACATACTATTTTGACATGTTATGGCAAGAAAAGAACAAGGATAAATCCTTCTTCAACATCAAGACAATATCCATAAACAACACCCAGTCAAGACAAGAAGGTCACAACTCCTATGAGGCCATGTAAGGAATGAATGCAACGAGATATCATGCAAGAAGAGAAAAAGTAACCCTTGTGAGGGATAGCACACCATTCAGTTTACAAGGTGAGAGATTTATCAACCATGAAAACCCAATGTCAAACAAAAAAATAGGTTATGATCAAGAACATAGATCCTCAATGCAAACCAAAATTTTCATGTATGATTGGATATCACATAATAGATAGATACTGCTTAACCAAGGAAAAAGTGGATCCCAGAAAGACAAAAAAGAAGGAGATGGCATCCTTGCCCCCCAAGCATAGGAACAAGGATGGAAGGGGACCTATTATATTGCTCACAATAGTATACACGAAAATGAGCCCCCAAGGATTAGGCTAACACTGTTTACATAATGTGGAGCTCCATAATAGGAACATAAATGTTATTTAGAGAAAACAAGATTGAAATGCAACTCATTTCCACATGACATATAAATAACCTTACTATCAATGAGCTACCTAATCTTATAATGTAAAGCTTGACATTCATTAGTAGAGTGATCATGAAATCTATGATACAAATGAAAAGGAAGAGTCTTCAAGTGTAGACTACATTTCTTTTTGTTTTTAGGTCTAGTAATCATCTCAGCACGAAGGAGTTTAGGCAAAAGAACTTCTTGGTCAAATCCCTTCATAGGTTCATCATGTTTTGAAGTGTTATTTGAGATGTTGTTAACATTGATTTGTTGTTGAGGATTAAATCCCAATCCATAAGAATGTTCATGGCCCCGATTCTATATGGGCATTTGAATTCACTGTTTATGCTTACCACATCCTTGACCATTGAATCCTCATTTAATTAGGAAATGATAACCAGGACCATAACGAGAAGCCATATCAGAACGAGTCAATGGAACTTCAGTAGTCACTATGTCATCATTAGTAGGTTTGACAGATTCATAGTAGGTAGAAACATCGACAAAGTTATTATGAAGGGTGTTAGAAGTAGAAGCAAAAGCTCATTGATCAAACTCTCTTTGTTGCTTCATAAGATCAAGATCAGAAACCTTATACTCTCCCATAAAGGTAGGATTAAAATCCAAGGTTCCCCAATCATCTCCAGGAAGAGCATTAGAGGAAGAAGGATTACTATTAGGAGTAGGATTAGTGTAGATTTAAATATTCAAACAAGGATTCAATGCATCATCGACACACTACTACATTTGGGGCCAAATTTCAACAGAAACTTCCGACGGGTAATTTTTTATTATGAATTTGGTGTTTTTTTTATAATAGGCCCCGATGGTGTTGGTATTCCGATGGGTTTTAAATTGACCATTGGAATTCTGACAATTTTGGGGTATAGAAGAAAAAAAAAGTGAAACACCCAAATCATTTTTATTTCAATTGTAGAGAAAATGAGTGGGAGAAAATGAGTGGGTGAAAGATGAATGAGTAGTTGAAAGATGAGCATGACAGAAGGTATGTGATTTCTTCATCTGTGATTGGTATCTTTGATGGGCAATGTCTTTCGAGCCTCTGGCATCATATTTGACCACAAATTTCAAATGCATTGCATTTTATTTGATCATGAATGCTCTCTGAATTTACTGCATTCTATTGGTGTCATGCCCTAACCCGTGCTTTATCTCTATTATTTGATGTTATTGGTGCTTGTGCTCAAGGATATCGATTCACTATATTGAAATGTTTGGATTCACATTTGTTGATATTACTAGCACGTTTAATGATGTCATTGTATATTGCTGAGATGCTCACTAAAATGACTGCATTCTACTTGTGTCATGCCCTAGCCCATGCTTTAACTCCATTATTTGATGTTATTGGTGCTTGTGCTCAAGGATATCAATTTTTTTGAAATGTTGACTTTGGTTATCAAATGGACAGCCCGTGAGCTTCTAGCTAGGTGCCATTTGTATTGATAGCTTAGGACATCAAATGTATTGTATCATTGATAGTTGAGACTTTGTTAAAAGGAAATAGGACAAAGAAAGATTTTGATTTATTTTCTCTATTTTGATCCCTAAGTGGCTTACAACCCTAGAGAAGTATATGTAGATTTACGGATGCAGTTGCATGATACATAGCAGTCAATAATTCATAAGAAATCCATGCATCCAATTCGAATTACAACTAATACAAAGAAATAGGGTCCTCCAATGGCCCAATCATCTGGACCTTGACTGTTCCCTCAACCAGTGACCCTTCAAAATCAGGTTATCATGCAATCATTGAGTGATCCTTCATTCTCCTGGTCTTCCCTGCATCCAAACATATTGAAAATACATAATACAATGATAAAACATCTTTCAAAATCCCCCTTCCCTCAAGGAACACTATCAACCATCCCTATATATCTCTCTATTATCACTCCATCCAGTGATGACCATAGTGATGAGTAAAAGCCTACCACTTCCTTGTTGATTGCATCTGATTCCACAACTTGCTGACCAACTTCATTCTTTATAGAAGCTATTCTATTAATTAATGGTCTTTCCTTGACTGAACTATGGAAGAACATTGTATTGAAGTCCCCATATTTTAACCAATTCTCTATAGATTTTTGGCATTAATATATTTCTTCTTTGGCTAGAATTTCCTCATATTGTTGTTACAAGTCCTTTTCAGTTAAGAAATCAATTTTATCCATACCTTCCTGAATCACCTTATTTTTTAAAACCTCTAGCTGTTTGTCCAATGTTTTTTTCCACAAATATATCCTTGAAATGAATTTGGTTCCAACACTTCCACTTATTCTTGATAAACTATAATTTTTTGAACAATTGAAACCCCATATTTCCTTAAATAACACGTACAATCTTCCAATAGTTTGCCACCATTTTCTAGAATCGTTCTTCTCTTAGCCACATTTTCTCCATCTTCAAAGAGCATCAAATCGGTACCAAATCCATCTACAAAACCAAAGCATCTGGAAAGTGATTCGACTTGGTCATGGGAAGTATTTTTTCCTCAAAGATCAAGGGGAGGGATCCTCATTCTCTTTCTAGAAAAAATGGTACAATCTCTCTATGATGTGTTAGAATCCATGTCTCCTATTCATCCATGTAAAAACCCCATTCTTGGTTTTAACTTCCCACAATCCATTTTTGGTGACAAAGATCTGAAAATCAAATTGGATCCTGCTCATAGTCTCCTTGCTCCCTTTCTTATCAGCCATATCCAATGTTTCATTGAAGTCATGAACAAGAATGAAGGTCACCTTACCCATACCATTCATGGATTCTGAAATGTTGTTCCAAACTTCCTTCTTCTCTTCTATTTTAATTAGACCATAAACATTAAACAAAAATAGTTAAGATCTGCAAGTGCAAAATACTTACCTTCACTAGTTTCCAACTCCTTGTTTGTGATATACCTTCCACTTGTACCATTCTCAGATTCCAAAGAACTCCCAATCATCCTGAGGCCCCATATGAACTTAAGAAACACCCTGACCATCTCTAATGAACTCTTGAAAACTTTTCTGTTGCTTCTTGTTCTAGTTTAGTTTCTATTAAACATACTACATCAAGTTTTGTCTCTAAATGCTTTTTGATTAAACATCTCTAGTTAAGGGCATTGCAACCCCTAAAATTCCATGTTATGAGCTTCATTTCTTTCCAAGAGAGAAAAAGTCTCTCCCAGATCTTAACTTTCTCCGGTCTTTTCTATTCTCAACATATTCCAATAAGCACTGAACAATCTTCCTCCCTCTCATCCTCTTTCCTCCTGTATTTATCTTTTTGGACTTAAGATATATTTTTCTTGATTGTTCTATTTTCCAAAATTCCTTCCCCATCTCTCAAGATAAATTCATCTTATGCCCCTCCCTGATTAAGACCCCCCTCATCCTCAACATGGTCTTCATCACCTATAGTCTCGATTTCATGAATAGGGGACATGCAAATATATTTAAATACTTCTTCTACCACAATGTCACCCTTAAAATTATGCTCCTCCTACTCCATCTTGTTGATCTTCCTGGCTAAAGCAGGTGAATCCTCCCCATTCTCTAGTCTTTCATCCCTCTCTTCCACACTCACTTATATTACTAATATATCTATTCATTTTTTAACTTAAGCTTGTGGAGTAAATGTGTTCACAATCAATTCTATTGTATTATGCTATGTTTCTTTTGTGATATTTCTAGAATCTCCACTATTCCTATCCTTACCAACAATCCCTTATTTTTGGGTGTAAATGGATAAGGTTATTCCTTCCCCTACATCTAGTTTTTATAGCTCTTTATGTTCTGTTGTCTTTTCATTTAGTGTCCCTATCTTTATTTCCTGGTCAACATGTGCTACCCCCTCTTGTTTATCACAACCCTCTATCATTCCTTCTACCATTTCCATGCTATCCACGAGCACTAATTTTTCCAGACCTATTACCTAGAATCTTCAATATTTCTTCATTCCAATATTCTTGGGGAAGGTTGTAAATCCTAATCGATATGGGTACTTTGTTGATGGACAATTTCTTTGGATTAAAATTAGGGGACTAGTTTTTAATGAAAAACATGATACCCCCCATCATGAAAGGGCCATTATTAATTACTCATTGCTTTTATCTTGTATTTCTAGTGACTACCAAAAAGAAACCATTAGGTAATGACTTTAGAGAGAAATGCTTACCCTGGTTCTCACTCATCCATTTTCGAATACAAGGATATGATGTCCATCCTCTACTCCATTTCATAAAAAGACCCGCTCTCTTAAGCACTACACTGAATCATTCCATTCTTCTGGTTCAATCTGAACTGATATGACTCGGTTATCTACCATAGAAGGTTTTTATTTGGTCACCTATTATGGATGGAAGGGGACCTTTGGCTTCCAGTCCTTTCTTTCCAATGCATGGAATCCCTCAAACTAACCATTTAGCCCCATAATTATCCCTTTAGGCCTTGTCTTGCCCATATGGAAACTTTTACAATTTTAGCATTTTGCTTGTGTTTTATTACATTTGGTGGCTCTAATGGCCACATTTACATCACATAAAGACCTTTCTCCATTTCTTCTTTAACCTCATCTGCTGCAACCTTTAACTCTTTCTCATCTTCAAGTTTTGAGTCTCTCTTCATAGAGACTAATGCACCTTGCATACCTTGCCTCTCCTCTAGGCATTTCAAGCTTTCTTCAGCATCCATGGCTTCCTCTTTAGCCACACTCATGACCCCATAGGCATATTGGAAATAATTTAGCAGACTCTCTTCAAACTCACAATATGTTGCATGTGTAGTACAAAAATCATGAGATTCTAACGAAGGCCACACTCTTAATCAACCAAATATTCCTTGTACCACACAAAAAACTGTGTGATAACTATGTCTACACCAACTTAATTGTTTAAGAATTCATCATATCAGATAAAGTGAATTGTTGGGACTGGTCCTTTGGCATGTATTAAACATAATAGAATTTTTAGCATATTATTATCATTCTATTTCTTTGTTGTAAACATGCCATTGGTTCAGTTTTGTAAAAAAAATTTGTGTTAATTTTTTTTTCTATTTTTTCCATTTGATAACCACAGTCAAAATTTCAAAATAGTGAATCGATATCCTTGAGCACAAGCACCAATAACATCAAATAATGGAGATAAAGCATGGGCTAGGACATGACACTAGTAGATTAAAACTGAACCAATGGCATGTTTACAACAAAGAAATAGAATGATAATAATATGTTGAAAATTCTATTATGTTTAATACACGCCAAAAGACTAGTCCCAACAATTCTTAAACATATTTTATCTGATATGATGAATTGTTAATAAAGGTGTAATTCTGTAAATTGCTAGCACAAAGGAAGATTTGACCTAGCCAAATCTTCCTTGTACCACACAAAAAACTTTGTGATAACTATGTCTACTCCAACCTTAATTGTTTAAGAATTCATCATATCAGATAAAGTATGTTTAAGAATTATTGGGAGTTCTATTACACCTTTGTTGTAAACATGTCATTGGTTCGGTTTTGTAAAAAAAAAATTGTGTTAAATGCATTTAAATGGAACATTAAGCATAGTAAAAATATGCTTAATCTATTAGTAATTGGCACATTAAATGCAGATAACACCTTTATCGATTTAGCATGTTATTATAAGATACTAAAGAAGACCTGCTATTTGTCAGACAAATCTTCATTATCAAACATACTTTATCTGATATGATGAATTCTTAAACAATTAAGGTTGGAGGAGACATAGTTATCACACAGTTCTTTGTGTGGTACAAGGAAGATTTGGTTGATTAAGAGTGAGGCCTTCTTTAGAATCTCATGAGTTTTGTACTACACATGCAACATATTGTGATTTTGAAGAGAGTTAAAGGTTTCTAATTGAAATCAGTGATCTTAAAGGTGTTAAAGTCTTGTTTTGGTTTTTCCTTTCGACTATGCAATAAGGAATAGTTTTCAACCATTCATATTCACTTATTGAATGCTTTGGAGACTAGTGGTTTGACTGTCCATGCATTACCAATGACTGAGATTCATTAAAGGATACAAAACCCTTCATTTTGGGTTATTGTGTGTGGATTCAAATGTAGGTTTGATTTGGCTAATGTTTAGAAGAGATCAATAAAGTATTTAAAGACAATCTTACATGTTTGGAGAGGTTTGAGAGGCACTTATCATGACTATACTCTCCCAAACAACAACATAGATTGGTTTTACTAAGTTTTTTTCTCTATTTTGAGGTTCTCATTGCCAAAGTGGCCAAAGACTATGTTAGGATGATAAAATATGGGGATTCTCTTTACCGTTGTAAATCTTTGAAGGTTGTTGCACTTGGATGGATGTGTACCATTGTTAAGAGAATTGGACTGAGTTTGGCTTACCTCAAATAGGTGAGGTAGCATATGGAAAGGTTGTTGTCTATTGACCCAAATACTAGTACTATTTTGATCTATGGGTACCCTAATGTTGGCAAGAGTTATTTTATTAATTATGATGAGTTGTATCATTCCCATCATGTCTCATGCTTGCACCATGTGTACCCTCAAATATAGGATGTAAATCATTGTTCTCTTCTTGACCAAAGGCTGCCATATCTTGAGGTAGTGGAGTTATGTCATTGTTATGAACTCAGAATTATGGTCATACCCTGGTGACAAATTTGAAATAGATACAATCACCTTTTTAGTGCAATGGTCAGGCCCAACCTTTATATCTTGAATGTCAATGCTAGATGCCTCTTCTTTATTGATTAATCCATGTGACAAATTTGCAGACTTGTGAGAATGAGGAAAGGAGCCTCTACTATCTAAATTTAAAACTTGGGACTTTTCTTTCCTTCCATCTTCAGATTCACCACACACCACTAAATTTAGATTTTCCTCATAGTCTTATCAATTGAGAAGAGGATTTGGTGTGTCAAATGAATCCCTATCCATATCAACTTCATGTTCTTCACCAATTTCTGATTCAAAAGTAGTCTTTGAGAAATCTAAATACTCATCAAACCTCTCTTGAATGTCCTCACTACAAGGCACATGTGATGACAAAGAACTACTGGTCAAACTCAGAAAATAAGAATCATGTTTAATTTTTTAACAATAATGTCTCCATAGACTGTGGTACCTTGCATATTGCAGGAAGTTACAAAATTCTCCTTCACATCTTCCAGCATGAATGATAAGACAACATTGTAACCAACCAAAGTGTAGTACCCCTCTGTTTCTCATCATGGTAAAAAGAACTCTGGTAAGCAATAATTTTACTTCTTGAAAAATTCTCCTTAGATTGCATATGGAATTCTTAGATATCTTGACTATAGTTCGTCAGCTTAATTAAAATAGATTTCATTTTCAAACAAATTCATGGAATATGTTAATTTAAGATATATTGTTTTGAAGTAACATTACTTTTGGCATATTATCATGGTGTTAAAACATGAAGATGCATATATGTGCTTACATGATAGGATGAATCAATAGAGAGAGAATGTATAACAGATTTCATTATGTGGGAATTGCATAGTGGTATAGTAGAATTTATGATGTTAGGGTCAATGTTTAACATAGTCCAAGGCCGTCTTGATTTAGGTTGGATTAGTGTATTCTAGGATCAAACATATTAGTTGAGTTCCTTGTGATGAATTGAGATAATGATATTTTAATAGGATACACTCTTGCATGTTGGTATGGAAGTCTTAAGTGTGTTGATATCAAATTATATTGGGTTATGTTTTACCTACTTATGATTAGGTTTTAAACGAAATGATATAGGGAACTGAAATCCTAAATCATATATTGATATATGTGACTTGATTTCAGTAAATTGAATTAATGAATTATGCTTTGCATTATGGTTAGAGAATATATATTAGTATAGGTTATGTGGATCTGAGTCATGTAACAAGATAGGAGAGGTGTTCAATTTGCTAGATACATGTTGATTTCTCTATTTCATAAATGGAAAATGTAGATTTAAACATGTGAAGGTTATTATGAGATGTCGTAATATGTTGATCTATTTTCTCTAAATATAGAGATTAATTTATATGATGTTTTAATTGGATTATATGCATAACCTATCTTGGACTAATAATACTTTTACAAGTGTGCAAGTGGATAACCATGGACACTGTGGGGAACCATTGCTAAGGAATTGTTGTGAGAACCCCTATGGAACCAAGGTCAACCCTAAGAAGGGAATGACCTCAAATGTAAAAGTGTTTTATTTGTAAATTATGTTTTGTAAATAATGTGAGATGTTATTTGTTATTTCCTTGTTGGCATGCCAAGTGTTGTGTTGTGATGTACTCCTTATGTGGTGTCACTTGACACTAGTGATGTGACATGGCATGCCAATGTGGGGTGGGTTGAGTTAGTGTAACCTTGAGTGACCTATAAGTATCCCTAGGTGTGTTTTCTTGGTTAGGGAGCCTTGATGGTAGTCTCATCACTCATTTTCGTGAGTCATCTTGGAGTGGGCTTTTGGAGAGTTAAAATTGACCCTAGGGAGTAGTTTAGGCTGGTTTTGACTTTCCCCAAGGGTATACTATGGGGTTGGGGGTATTTCTAGGCCACCTTGAGTTTTTTTAAACTCAATTTTCATCCTTCAAAAATGCTTGGGAAGAGTGTGACGAATTTGAGGAAAGAGGAAAGTAACTTTTTCTCTTCTCAAAAAGTCTTGGGAAGGTCAGCCAATAGGATAGGCCTCTTCTCCTAGGAATTTTGGGGATTGTGTTGGAGTCCAATTTAGAGGAGAGTATGGTGAACATTTGGGTTGTCCACCCACTCTCTATCTTTAGAGACAAAAAGTTTGGAGACTAAGGAGGAGGGATGGCTAGAGAGAGAGAGAGGAGGAGCTACATTTTGTGCAGGCTTGGAGGAGAGGTTGGTGCTTCAACCATTCCATTTTTATGTATGTTGTTGTGTATGCTCATGGAATACAAGTTTTCCTTTCTCCATGAAGTGTTCAATGTTATTGTGAAGGTCGTTGTAGTGTTGTGATAAATCTATTTGTAGTTTTGGTGTTGATTCTTTCTTGTTTTCTTCTTGAGTTTGAAGGAATGTAAAAAGGGTGTCCCTCACCCTCCTTATGGATCCATGAGTGATCAAATGTGATAAGACATAATGGGAGTAAGATGTGGTTGTGTAGTCCTATGTGGTGAAATATGTGTTTTGGTAAGATGTTGTGTATTCTTATGTGGTGAAATATGTGTTTTGAATGTATGTGCCCTATGTCTTATGTATTTTTCCTACCTTAGCATGGTTCCCCAAGCTCAGGGGTTGGCTAGGGCATACTGAGGGCCTCATAATGCCATATGGTAGGGTGGAGAGCACCCATGGTTATGTTGGTTTTTTGATATATGCAGATTTTGGGTGTGTTGGTATCGTTGAGGCAAGTTTAAGTTGAGGGAATATCATGATTTGCAGCCCCTTGGAGAAATGTGTTTTGTGTGGAAGGAAAGGCATGCTTCCTAGTTTTGTATCATAGGAAATATTACAATAATGTATACTTGTTGTCCTTAAAAGAAAAAATGACATTGTGGAAATTCTATTGAGGTATTTCATTTGATTTCATTTGTAACATGTTGTATGAGTAATGTATTTAGAGGAAATCTGTCTTTACTTGTGTTGAAGCTTCAAAATGAAAAAAAAAAAAGTAACCATGTGTACTGTTGTTGTTAAATATTGCATGATGAAGGAAACTTAGTAAGATTTAATTTAAACTAATTATTTAACATTTTAGTAAGCTAGAATTTTAAAAAAAGGGTTATTGCAATTGGGTTCTTGCCCAAGAAATTTGTGGGCATGACACAAAGAGATACCAATTGGATTTATACCATGTAAAATTTATTAATCCAGATATCTTATAGAGGCTTGAAGAACTGGAGAGGGAAGAAGGGCTCAGGATGGTAGCTAAGGGTGACGAGGATGATGAGATGGGGGAAGTGGAGTTGAATCCTGATGAAAAGGAAGCTCTGGCTGCAATTAGGAAGAAGAAGAAGATGTTTATCGTCGAACACAGATTGAAGAAGAGTACTGTAGAGAACAGGCCTAGCATACCAAGGCAGTTTGACAATGATGCAGGAGCATCCTGGGTGTAAAAGCAATCTTGCATCACCCAAAAATATTTCTATTTTTGTATTCAATAAGGGCTATCTTGTGCAGAGCTGCTATTTATGGAAACTTGCTATTTTTAGTAAGTTGGTCTTACGATCTTGGAATGTTTTGATTTTACATGTGGAAGTTCATCTCAGTCACATCAGCCTGCCAGCAAAGTTTCATGGCTAGATTAGGTCTAGTTTTGAAGATATTGAAGATTTTCAGTATTGGCAGCAGAGTACAGAAACTTTGAACTCAATTTTGAAGGCTTTAGAGGCCCTGGATGAGGTCAAAAATTTAAGTGATGGGCACTTGCACTACTCAAGCTTGTAGAGCGCTTCGTGGCATTTTTGAAATGGGGTTATAATAGTCAATTGGGTCAACTGGTGATGACTTATGGTCTCTGGAAGTCAGGCCACTTGAAATGGCAGAAAATAATTTTCCTTCAAAATTTATGTTCGAGTTTCAAAAGTTATTTTGAGCCAACTTTGATGTAATAAATTGAAAAATAAAATAATTCTAAGTTTGGTCAGCCCTCAGGGCTAAATTTTTGGAACTTTCTCGGGTGGTGGAAAATGCCTATATAAAGAAGGCCCGTAGTGTTGTCTAGGGCAGTTCTGGGTAGTAGATCTGGGTATTGATTCGAGGCTTTGTCCTACAGAATATTGTAAGGGAATGTCCATGTGGCTTTGCATATTGTAATTCTGAAAGTTTGTAATTCCACATTTGTGGAGATAATAAGAAGCCAATTTTCTATTCTTGCATATTATTGTTGTTTATCTTATGTTTTTGTGGTATTAAGGGGAGCACCCTTCATCAAGTGGTATCAGAGTAGGAGTTCTTGAGTGTGTAAACATATCGTCGACTGTGAGGCAGTTTGCACCAAGACCATGGTTAGGGTTTCAGGATGCATCGTGAAAATACCTCCATGAAGGGAACATGGTGGAAGAGCTAGTGTTGTAACACCTGAGGTTAGAGCACTCTAGAGACAAGTGCGAGCATTGCAAGAGGAGATTCATAGAGGAATGAATCTTAATGTCAGAGACAAAAGCGAAGATGAAGCTGAAAAAGAAGATCAAGAAGGAGAAGTTGAAGTTGTGAACCAGGAGGAAGAAAGACTTTTTTGAGCCATTTTCAAGATCGGAAAAAGACCTAAGATTGAGGTTCCTGCATTTTCAAGAAATCTTAACCCAGAAGAATTGATTGAATGGATCAATGAATGTGCAGAATATTTTGAGTATGAAGATATTGAGGATCCTAATAGGGTCAAATTTGCAAAGGCCAAACTGAAAGGTCATGCAAAGATCTGGTGGCAAGAAATTCAATTAAAGTGAAATAGAAGAGGGAAAGATAAAATAACAAGATGAGATCGGATGGTGGATAAATTGAAGTGACAGTTCATCCCTGTTGATTATGAGTTTGACCTACTAAAGAAAATGCAAAGTTTGAAGCAAGTGGGATGATCTGTTCAAGAGTATATAGAGGAGTTCTATCGAATCCTCATCAGAACAGGCCATGTGGAAGCTAATAAGGAAAAATTTTCTCGTTACCTTAATGGGTTGAGGTCCAACATTCAGGAGGAGTTGAATTTGGTTCGAATGAATAATATTGAAGAGGCATACCAATTTTTCCTAAAAGTGGAGGAAAAGCTAAACAAGAAGTTCGAGAGTAGACAAAATGGAAGAGGTCATGGTGGACGGTCATATGGAGGCCAAAATGAAAATCTGAAAAAGAAGGATGAGGCCAGTAGCAGTCAAAATTAGAGAGGAAACAATTCCAATCATTTCCAAGATCAGAATAATAGAGATCAGATAGGAAGAGGAAGAGGACAAGGTTCAGGAAGAGGAGGCTTACGTGGAATATGTTTTCACTATGGAGAAGAAGGTCATAGGGCATTTGAATGTCCTCAACACCAAGGAAAGACAAATAAGAGGAATGAAGGCCAGGTGAGAGTTGCACATGTAGATGAAGATGCCAAATCATCAAATTCAGAAGATGCTGAAAGAGGAGAAACGTTGATTAACAGAAAAGTCCTGCTGAGTGGGGAGAATGAACCTGAATAAAGGAGGAGCCTGTTTCACACTAGATGCAAGTGTGAAGGTAAATGTTGTGATGTGATTATCGATAGTGAAAGCACTGACAATTTGGTGTCAGAAGAGATGGTGACAAAGTTGAAGCTCAAGAGACAGAAACACCCACATCCATATCGAATTGCCTGGGTGCAGGATGACCACAAGGTCATGGTCAGTGAACAGTGCTTGGTAAAGTTCAAGATCAATGAGTACCAAGATGAAGTACTATGTGATATCATATCTATGGATGCATATCATATTTTGTTGGGTAGACCGTGGCAGTTTGACAGATGTGTTATACACGATGGTTGTGCGAATACCTATTCCCTGACAAAGGATGGAGTGCAACATAAGCTAAAGCCATTGAAGGAGACCAAAGAAAAGGTATGTGGTAATGCAAGAATAACATTTGTTGATGGAAGAAAATTCCTAGATGGTATGAGGCATGAGCATGTGTGTTTTGCTTTAATTCCAAAAGCTGGTAAAGAAGAAGTAGAGGATGTACTTGTAGAGGTTACAAATTTGTTGAATGAGTTTCAGGATATTGTATTTGATAATGTACCTGATGGATTACCACCGGTAAAGAAGATCAGTCATCAGATGGATTTGATTCTAGGAGTCAATTTTTCAAACAAGGCAGCACACAGAATGACACCAGCAGAAAGTGAAGAGTTGAACAGACCAGTACATGAGTTATTGCAGAAGGGGTTGATTCGAGAGAGTCTGAGTCCCTGTGCTGTACCAATGGTATTAGCACCAAGAAAGAATGGAGAATGGAGGATGTGTATAAATTCCAGAGCAATAAACAAGATCACAATCAAGTATAAGTTTTCATTGCCACAAATGGATGATATTATAGATTGTTTAAGTGGAGCTGTGTATTTCTCAAAGATAGATCTGAAGAGTGGATATCACCAGATTTGGATTAGAGAAGGAGATGAATGGAAGATTGCCTTCAAGACAAAGGAAGGATTGTATGAGTGGTTAGTCATGCCTTTTGGGCTAACCAATGCACCGAGCACTTTCATGTGGCTCATGAACGAGGTTCTAAAAATTTTTTTGGGTAAGTTTGTCATTGTGTACCTAGATGATATTTTGATCTTTAGTAAGACATTGGAAGAGCATATGATGCATATTTGTATGGTGTTTGAGAAGCTAAAAGATGAGAAATTGTTAATTAATTTGAAGAAGTACAATTTTGTGAAGAAAGAGTTAGTGTATTTGGGATTTGTAGTTTCAACAGAAGGTCTAAAAATGGACCTAGAGAACGTACAGGCTATCCTTGAATGGTGTACTCCAAGGAGTGCTATCGAGGTAAGATTTTTTCATGATCTAGCTAGTTTTTATAGAAATTTTATCAAAAATTTTAGCAGTATTTGTGGTCCCTTGACTGAAACAATGAGAGGGGATAGAAAAGAGTTTAAATGGACTAATGGGGCAGAAAAGAATTTTCAATTGTTAAAATAAAAAGTTACAGAACAACTTTCTTTAGCACTTCCAGATTTTAATAAGGTGTTTCAAGTAGACTATGATGCTAGTGGTATTGCAATAGGAGTTGTTATGAGCTAAGAAGGTAAACATGTTGCTTATTTTATTGAGAAGTTAAATGATGCCAAGAGAAAATATTCTGTTTATGATCAGAAATTTTATGTTATAGTTCAGGCATTGAAGAAGTGGAGACACTATTTGCTTCCTAAGGAGTTTTTTTTGTATACTGATCATCAAGCTTTGCAATATTTGAATAGTCAAGGAAAGTTGAATCAAAGGCATTTGAAATGGGTTGAGTTTTTTCAGAGTTATACATTTATTTTGAAACACAGAAGTGAAAAGTATAACAGGGTTGCAGATGCACTTAGCAGAAGGCAACTATTGCTGACAAAGATGCAGATTGAAGTGGTTGGGATCAAGGAACTCAAGAATTTGTATCTAGAGGATCTTAATTTTGGTGAAGCTTGGAAAGCTTGTAAAGAACCTGTTACTCTAGACAGAACAAAATGGCTAAATTTTATCATCCAAGATGATATGCTATTCAGAGGGAGTCAGTTGTGCATTCCAAAAAGTTCTATGAGGGAGAATCTCATCAAAGAGAAGCATAGCAGAGGATTGTTTGGACATTTGGTCGAGATAAAACCCTTGCTTTGGTTAGTGAAAATTATTATTGGCCATAGTTGCAGCAAGATGTCAAGAAGTTTGTACAAAGTTGCAGAGTATGTCAGATGGCGAAAGGAGTGAAGAAGAATACAAGGTTGTATTAGCCATTCCCTGTACTAGAGAAGCCTTGGGAGGATATTAGTATGGACTTTGTTCTTGGTTTACCAAGGACACAATGGGGACATGATTCAATTTTTGTAGTAGTTGACAGATTTTTGAAGATGGCACATTTCATTCCCTGCAAGAAGACTAATGATGTTGTTCATATAGCAAAATTATTTTTCAGAGAAATAGTGAGACTACATGGTTTGCCAAAGGTCATAGTTTCAGATTGAGACACTAAGTTCATTAGATATTTCTGGTGAACATTATGGAAGAAGTTGAAGACAGATTTGAAGTTTATTTCATCACATCATCCACAGACTAATGGACAGACAAAGGTGGTGAATAGGAGTTTGAAAAATTTGCTGAGATGTTTGGTTGGAGATAAGCCAACAGGATGGGATTTGATTTTACCACAGGCAAAATTTGCATATAATAATTTTGTCAATAGGAGCACTGGTAAATCACCATTCTAGATTGTACATGGGAGTAGTCTCAGAAATGCATATGAGTTGAGAAAGATAGATAAAAGAGAAATAAGTAGTGCTGAAGCTGAGAATTTTGTAGAACATTTGAAGAACATCCATGAGGAGGTGAAGAAGCATATTATCAAGATGAATGCATAGTATAAGACTAAGGCAGATGAGAAAAGGAGGTATAAGGAATTTCAGGTTGGAGATGAAGTCATGGTTCATTTGTGGAAGGAGCGATTTTCGGTTGGTACATATAACAAGTTGAAAATGAAAAAGTTTGGGCCATGTAAGATACTAAAGAAGCATTATTCAGGAAATGCATATGAGGTAGAATTGCCTACTGAGCTGAATATTTCACCAGTGTTTAACATTTCAAATTTGACAGAGTATTATGAAGGAGGTGTTGAAGATGAGGTTACAGTAGCACAGTAGAGTATTCCAGCAACTAGTTCAGATATCAAAAAGATTGAAGACATACTGGATAGTCGTGTTGGTAGAAGCACAAGGAACAGGACATATGAAGAGTATTTGGTCAAATGGAAAGGATGACCTGTTGAAGATTCATCATGGCAAAAAAAGGAGGTTAACCATCTTGGTTTCCCTCTGCACACCTGAGTCATGACGGGGTCACTTCTCAAATTACCCCGGGTGTCTAATGCAGGAGCATCCTGGGTGTAAGAGCAATCTTGCATCACCCAAAAATATTTTTGTTTTTGTATTCAATAAGGGCTATCTTGTGCAGAGCTGCTATTTATAGAAACTTGCTATTTTTAGTAAGTTGGTCTTATGATCTCGGAATGTTTTGATTTTACATGTGGAGGTTCATCTCAATCACATCAACCTGCCAACAAAGTTTCATGGCTAGATCAAGTCTAGTTTTGAAGATATTGAAGATTTTCGGTATTGGCAATAGGGTACAAAAACTTTGAACTCAGTTTTGAAAGTTTTAGAGATCCTGAATGAGGTCAAAAATTTGGGTGATGGGTGCTTGCACTAGTTAAGCTTGTAGAGCGCTTTGTGGCATTTCCAAAATGGGGTTATAATTGTCAATCGGGTCAACTGGTGATGACTTATGGTCTTCGGAAGTCGGGCCACCTGAAATGGCAGAAAATAATTTTCCTTCAAAATTTATGTTCGGGTTTCAAAAGTTATTTTGAGCTGACTTTGATGTAATAAATTAAAAAATAAAATAATTCTAAGTTTGGTCAGCCCTTGGGGTTAAATTTCTGGAACCTTCTCGGGCGGTGGAAAATGCCTATATAAAGAAGGCCTGTAGTGTTCTCTAGGGCAGTTTTGGGTAGTAAATCTGGGTATTGATTCAAGGTTTTGTCCTACAGAATATTGTAAGGGAATGCCCATGTGGCTTTGCATATTGTAATTTTGAAAGTTTGTAATTCCACATTTGTGGAGATAATAAGAAGCCAAATTTTTGTTCTTGCATATTATTGTTGTTTCTCTTATGTGTTTGTGGTATTAAGGGGAGCACCCTTCATCAGACAAGAACAAGGAATATGGCTGAAATAGAATGAGAAGACATCTTTCTAGCTTGGGCTTGGATCCTTCAACAATTATCTTGATAATAAATAAAGCAAATGAGAGCTGAGCAATTAGCTTCCCAAGAAAAATCTCATAAATGAATTGCGTGTACCCCAATTCCTGTGCCCTCTACGCGTACCTAAATGATATATTTGAAACAACAAGGGTAAGGCTTAAAGAAGTTAATTTTGCATCACAGTCTGTAGTTGTTGCAACAATAGAGCATCAGGCACCACCTTCAGCACAATATGATCACTAGATAGGTATGTATGTTTTATGAAGTTTGGTCATTGTGGATAAAACATACAGATCTATCTGGTGATGCAAAATTAACTTCTTTAAGCCTTACCCTTGCTGTTTTAAATATATCATTTGGGTACGCACAAAGGGCACAGAAATTGGGGTACACATAGTTCATTTATGGAATTTTTCTTGGGAAGTTAATTGCTCATATGTCATCTACTTCATTGTTATAAAGCTGATTGCAGTAGGATCTAGGCCCAGGCTAGAAATATGTCTTCCCAAACACATAAAAAACATGCAAATAAACATGATGGCTACAAAACATAAATGTAGATATCACAACAGCTAAGAAACACAAATGTAGGCATCATGGTCACAATTTTTTGGAGACAACATAATCAAGTTGTATACTCAGACGATGAAAAGAAACTACTACTCCTCTAGTTCCAAGTTGAAACATAAAGTGTCGACTTGGAACCAGAGAAGTAGTGGTTGTTTTGCATCGTCAAGGTAAACCACTCAATTATGTTGTCTCCAAAAACTTGTGACCATGATGCCTACATTTATGTTTCTCAGTTGTTGTGTTATAGGACCCCTTATGACCCTTTACAATCCCTAAGAATACACATCTTAGAGGTCTAAAATGTCATAAAAGGTCATAAGAGGCTCCTAGGAGGGGCCAGATGAGCTTCCACCTTCACGTGGTTGGCCCTGTTAAGTAGAGAATGTTAAACTATTCTCGAAACAAAGAGAAGCTCAATAATTTAAGGTCTCAATCCACGGAGATGCTGAAAAAATGAAGGGAATCAATGATGGAGAGTTTTTAGATACTAAGAAGAAATATATGTAGTGGAGGCCAAAAGGGATTTTTGTGGAGATTTGCTAGATGTGGAGATTCACTACAGAGGGTTTCCAGATTGAGTACCAGTGCAGAGATGATGATTCAATACTACATCTATAAAACCTTCAAAAATATCCCTTTTTTGGCCTCCATTCATACCTCTTCTCAGAATCTAGAAACTTTGGATAATGTTTCTCATCCATGCATGAAATGTGCTAGTGATCGTATAAAATTACTTTTGTGAGACTGGGATCAATTATGAGAAGGTAAACAATAAGATAATTTTATTGTATCTTTCATTTCTTTTATCCATTCATATTTTCTCTCTTATATTGGGTACTATGTAGTGTACATAAAGGCAAAGCGATGATTATTCTCAATGATCGACAGGTATAAGTCTTCTAGCCCTTACCCAGTAGCTAGGACTAAAGATAGTAGAACTCAAGAGACCATCATTGTTGGTCTCTGTCTTTGGTCCATATACTGACAAAACATTTTCCATTTCATTAGCTCATCAAATATGGTGATTTGAAAGAATTTAATTGATGATATTTTCATGTATAACGTATATTATTTTAGTTTGACAGTGAATGAATTTATCCTTTTCGTGTACTTATATACATCTAGCACAACCATAAAGAAGCATCCCCTCCTGTGGCTTGAGTAATGTAGGCCATGGGAGGAGATTCTTCTTTATAGTTGTGCTCGTAGTATACAAGTGCCCAGAGTCGATAAATTCATACAACGTCAACTTAAATAATCATGAAAATATTCTATTAAATTCTTTCAAATCCCCTCATTTGATGAGCTAACGAAAGGTAAAATGTTTTGTCAGTATATGGACCAAAGATAGAGACCAACTATGATAGTCTTTTGAGCTTTGTTACCTTTACTATGCTCATCTGTCACTTTTGTGAAGAGTAGTAAATTTATTCCGACAACAACACTTTACGTTTGATGGATTCTCTTGTCAGTAGTTTACTGCATACCATCAGATTTCTGATAGGTTATCCATCAGAGAGAACCCCAATTCGATAGATTGGTGCGACGAGACTACTATACATCAGACGGGTTCTCCAGTCGGACATCTATTGCATACCCATCACCTTTCCGACAGAAACAACATCGTAAAGAATGCTTTTTTGACAAATATGTCCCATAGTAAAGGTTCTATTTATGTGGCCTATTCTGACGGAAAACTATGTCGAAATACCGATGGTTATCACTTTCATCACCATCTCCAACACAAAAATTCTGATGAACACATCTGTTGTAGTTTCAACAAATAGGCATTGCAAAACCAACACATGGCCATCGGACTTTGGCCTCAAATGTACTAGTAACATGAAGTGTATACATTATGTTGTTATGAATAAAATTGAATTTATGGTGAAGGGTGGAAGGAATAGCATGAATCTCATACAACCAAGGTCTACCCAAAATAAGGTTATAATTAAGAGGTCTAGACATAACATGAATAGGTGTATTTAGGATGACTAGACCTACTTTTATAGGTAAGGTAATGCTTCCCAAAGTGTTCTTAGAAATGTTATCAAAGCGATGTATAGGAACAATGTCAAATTTAATAGTTGAAAGATCAACTTTAATCACTTTGAGCATGTCCATGCTACAAATATTAAGCCCAAATCCATTATCAATCAAGGTCTAACGAATGATACTCTTATTGATAGTAACATCAAACTGTTGCAGGAGCATCTTGGGTCTTTGAGCAATCTTGCATCAACCAAAAATATTTCCCTGATTTCTGTACCTATTTTCTGTTGTTTGCATTATAATATTTGCATTTGATGGTTTCATGTTATGCTAAGCTTACATGATGTTGAGGACCTATTTGGGAACCTTCTCCTTTGGTCACATGAGGATTGGATAGACTGTTTCAAAGTTACAGTTGTTTTCCTTGCCATCAGAACAATATTTTCCTGCAGTTTTGGTGCTGATTGCATGTAATGGCACCTATAATCCTTAATGATTCAGCCTATGCACCCTTAGAGAATTAAATGGGACCTAAAATAATATCTTTTCCCAAAGGTATATGTCCTAATTCATTACGAGTCAAAAGTTATGACCAATTTTTCTAAGGACCTATTTTCTACCTGTTTACAAGTGAAATGTGTAGTGTTTCTTCTTGTGATGTTCTGTGTGATCAAATGGGGCCTTGTGCCCTTAAGGGAATTTTATTGGGTCATGTGTGGACCTAAATCAATAGGAACATCAATTTATGTTCATTCTTGCATTAGTTTTGGTTTAAATCTTGAGACTGGACCTATAATGTAATTAAATGCCTGACTGGTCGACTTGTGGCTTAGCTGGCTATATAAAGAGTCTAGATTGATGTAGTAGGGCATGAAGAGGTGATCATGAGGTAGATCTAGGAAGGATTATCAAGATACATCATTGGAGATAAAGATAGGATGCGAGCTGAGACTTTGAATTCATAATTCTCATTGTATAAGGCCAAAACCCGAAAGGCCTCACAGTCGGGCATGTTGAAAGAAATAATATAAATTCTCTATTGTTGCTTCCAGTTGATTGTCTCATATCCATTGTGATTTCATTTCTTTCATGTGATTTCATATTGCTTCCATTGTGTAACTCTAAGCAAGGCTTGTTTGTGGATTCAAGTGGACTCAATTCTGCTTGATTATGCTTGTGTCTACCCTACCCCTGCATCACAAACATAAGAGCATCATATTGATTTTGAACTTCTTTAGAAGGTAAATACTTTTGAGTAAATACAATATCAAGAAGACCTAGGGTAGCATGCATGCATTACTGTAAGAAGGCATTGATGGTCTCTTGATTAGGAGGTGGAGTGGGAAGAGTTGCTAGAGCTTTTTTCAAGGCTTCATGGTAGGTAGCTAAGGTTTGAAGAAGCTCCCATAAAGAAATCTTGGTAGGGGTATTGCATAATTGGTTTATCAAATCATACTCCTTGCTAGGAAAACAGGGCGGAGGAGGAAGAATGGGTTGAGAAGGTGGCAAAGAAGTAGAAACCACCAGATTAGGTTAAGGGTTATTCCTTGTACGATAGGTGTGAGCTATCAAATCTTGATCATTGAAAGACTCTAAAGACTCCATAGGTTTACCTTTGATAGTAATGCAAGGACAACCTTGGATAGTCAACAAGGGTTTTGGATAAATCATGTTAGTTGTCTCAACACTACAAATAGATTCACAAGAAGGAAGCAAAGAAGACATCCTAGGAGGAGATGAGGTAGGATCTTGATTCTCCATAAGATCATCACTAAGAGGGAGAGCATTAAGGGAATTCACATCATTCTCTGCTAATGCCTCATCACTAGAAGGAATCCCAAATGGAGGTAAAACATCTATATGTTGTCTTCTTCTGCTAAAATGTCTACATAAGGGGAATGTGTTTTAGAAAAAGAGTCACCATCATGTATTAATATGTCATCCATTAATAAATCACCCTCTTATATCAAAGCTTCTTCATGAGGAGGGGATGAATCAATGTCTTTATCCAAGGGTTCATCCCAAGAAGTAAAATTATCCATAATGGTTTCATGAGGAAGAGAGTAATCAACATCCAAATCCAAAGGTTCATCCCAAATAGGAGGATTATCATCCCTACTAATAAAGAACTTGAAAAACACTTGAAAGAACTTGTGAAACGTGATAACAAATAAATAAATGAATAGAAAATAGATCTAAATATATCCAAATGCATTCAAATGAAATTTATAAGCATGAAAAAAGAAATCAAACACCACAAACACAATAGGGCATCTAATTCCACAAAAGATAGGGGGTAAGCTTATCGGGTTCACCAAAATGTATAGTGGAGGTGAACACACAAGATAATACAAAGGGAAATCTAACACCAAAAAGAAAGAGTTGTTGTAAAAGGGGTTCACCAAAATGTAAGATATAAAAAAAAAAAGGATGGGGTCTAGAACAATAGATATTTGCCCATAAAAGAGACCCTAAACCAATATTTAACACATGCATGAAATTCTAATGATATGGAAAGTAAATCTAAGAGACTAATATTGAAATGAAGAGAAAAAGTATTTACCTCTGAAAAAGAATCTGCTGAAAACCCTATCAGACGGTCTTAGAAATTGTTGATTTTTACAATCATCAACTGAAACTGTGAGATCTACAAAACCCAAAAATCTTTTTCTTTTTGAGAAAGGTCAACCTTGACCTAAATACAGGGGCACAATCTTTCCCTAGGGCACAATCTTGCCCCGGGGCACAATATTTCCCCTTTATGTAGACCTTGACCTACACTGTTCTGATGAAAATTCTGTTCACGAATCCTGAAAGTTTTTTTGAAAAAGGTACTCAAATCTAATATGTAATTCACTGTCCCGCCCATGTTCCTACAAGAAAAATGGTTTTGTTTGTTGGGGAGGAGGGGTTTTCCTTGGTCAAACCCCAATTTAGGAATTAACCTTGAAATTGAACTGAAATTGCAGTAATAAACAAAGTAATTGGAAGAATTCACCTTGCTTAATTATGTTGAAACCCTTGTGGAAGATTCAAATCCTTGAATCCATAATTATGGATGCTCCAAATGAATGTAGAATTGTAGGATGTAATATGTCTCAAATCAATTGCCTTTATATCTTCAACACCAATCTTGAATGGATCTTGGAATAGGAAGAAGCTTGAATGAATGTGGAAGGAGAAATCTTCAACAAGAGGGCTCCATAGAGATAGAATCTTTCAATGGCTAACAATGGATCTCCTTGATGAATTGGATCTTGAATGCTTGAATGCCTGAAGATGAATGAATGCTTGAATGCTTGCCTTATCTTTTTTTCTTTCTTCTTGATTGCTTGATTTTGTTTGCTTGAGAGATTATCAAAAGATGGATCGAAATGAGAGAGGAAGGCTTCCTTTTATAGTGATCTAGGGCACAAACTTATAGAGAGGCCCACATAGGAGAATTAAATTCTCATTTAAACCTTTAACCTTAGAAGTGGACCTAAATTAAATATAATTTAAGAGTTTACCATTCCGAAATCTGAAATAGCCAACCTGGAAGTAGGATATAAATCTTTCTAAAACCTGACATCCGAAAACTTTGGGATTTTGAAATTTAGACCCTGGGTCAAGGTCAAGGTTGACCTTGATCTAGGTCAGGGTTGAGGTCAACCTTGACCTAAGTCAAGGTTGAGGTCGAACTTGACCTAGGTCAGGATCAAGGTCAACCTTGACCTAGGTTAGGATCGAGGTCAACCTTGACCTAAAAGGTCGACCTTGACCCTGAGGTCAGGAATCTTAAAATTTCAATTCAAGATGTCAGAATTATGCAGAAAAGAAGTGAAAAATGGGGTAGAATAGGGGAAAAAGCTAGATCCAAGTTAAAGACCCTTCAAGGCATTTGATGGGACCCTAAACCACTTACTCGGAGGGCTAAACCAATCCTAAATGGAAGTGCTTCCATTTTCTGACGATATAGTTGCTTGTTTGGAGGACTCACCCTTCTTTGTAGTACTGTTTGCATTAAAATTGAGTCTAGAGGTGTCATTTGGTTGCCTTTGATTTTTTAGTTGTTCATCTATAATCTTCCATGCTTCTTTATTTCTTTTCAAGATTTCATTAGCATCTCTCTTAGCTTTCAAATCATTCTTCAAGTGTTCATTCTTAGATCTCAATTCTGCAATTTCACCTGCTTTCTTAGTAACATCCCGATTTATCATAACACGTTGATCTATCAAGTTATAGTGAGTTTGTGTCAACCTCATGATTTCCCTATCTTTCTCATCTAGTATTGTGTTCATTTGTCTTCTTTCTTCTTTGACAGTTCTTTTGTCAACATCAAATTTTTCTTTTTGTTCCATGATCTCACACATCCTTATCGACTGTGCTTCTTGTTCTCTTTTCAGTGTTTTCACCTGATCAACTAGATTCTTTTTATTTTTCAAATAGTTTTGGTATGATTGCATAAAATTCATCAAACATGCTTCCCTCAAATTGTTCTTCAAGTTCCTCAACTTGATTTTGAGTATCTTTCAACTGTAGTGCAAGCTCTTTCCTTTTACAGATTGAATATTTCAACTTTCTGCTTAATTCTTCAATTTTATCATTAGCCATTTTCAGTTCTATTTCTATATTATCAATTATTATTTTTTACTTGTAGCTTTCCATATTTCCAGATCTTTCCTCTCAAGTGACTAAACTCCTTAATAAGAGACTGATATATGATACCAATTGTTGGATTTAGGCGTGGAAAGGTAAGTACTAAGAGGGGAGGGGTGAATCAGTACTCTAAAACACTTTCAAACTTATCTTCACATTTATTTATTGATTCCTTAACATTTGCATGCATCACATGAAATAAATAAAACATATGATAATCAACACATAACACAATTATTTTGGTATCACAGAAATCCTTGTTAGAGGATAAAAATTGTAATGGTGATGACATCTACAACACTTCACTATTGTAGAATAAAGTTTCTTAGTTAGAGCTACAATGTTTACCTATTTCTGATAGCTTACCCTATTAAAGGTATTAACCCAGTTAAGAGTTCTAAAGACTGCTAAGTCTACCCTGTTAAGATATTTCACAACTCTAATCTAAGAATTGTACCTGGTTAAAGGATTTACAATTAAGATTTATTAGGATATGATCGGTTAAGAGACTTATACAATTTTGATTACTCCTTAATCAATAATAACAAAATGTTTGTCAAACTTGCATCAAAAAATTCTATTCAGACTCTATGTGCTCATCAATTCATTATCTCAAACTGTGTATCCATTACACTATCAATTTAGTACTCGGTAACTCAATTCTGAATCTGTTCCTCAATACTCTATTACTTGGTAGATTCACTATTTATTCATCTTCTACTGTGATCTGCAATCTCCAATTTCTCTTCACACATGCATATGCCACCTTGATCTTCATACTCTGATCTTATATACAAAATTTTAAGCGGTGCTAGATGTTCTAGAATATTCATCTCGAATGGTGTTAGCATTGGGTACACTTCCAATGCATATTTCATTGGTAATTCTCATTGGGTAATCACACCTTGTAATCATGTGTAATCATTAGATTTCAAGCTCCAATGCTCTATTATATGATCTCCTCGAGATTGGTAAACCATTTTCTAATTGGTGTCCAAGTTCAATGTACTTGGAAATCATCTGGTGTCAGCCTATTTTTCTCAATAACACATTTTATTTAACTCGGTAACTGAGTTCTCTTCTCATTTTTGTGCTCAGTCGAACTTGATTCTCAGTACTCAGTACTACCTCGCTCAGTGCCTATACTTTCTTTCCCTTTGCCAAAATTCCTTGTTTACTAATTTCTTTTATCGAATGCTTTCTCTACCCTACTGACTCATCTTTTCTTCTTTACCAAATGAATTTGACAAACATAATAAATTTCTCATAACTAATGACAACAGAATTAACTTAGGAGTATCGGCTACAACTAACCTCTTTATAGCTAATAAATACATGCATCTAATAGATACTGATAGTGTTATAATTCCTTATGATAGTTTCATTTATAATTTCATAGACATTAGAAAACTATGAAAATGTTGAGATGATTAACAAAACATGTAATTACTTAAGATTCATCTTTGCTTTGAAATATTGAATCAAAACAACTATCACTAATAAACTACTACTTCCTATACTGTAGAAAATTGATTAGTGATGATTTGAAATGTATGTGAAAGGTCCGAGTCTTCAAAACCCATTGGCTAATATAGTTGTATGTGACCACTAAAATAAGAAACAAGACATTGCAACAAAATTATGATATAAATTAAACACATATACTTAAAGATCCTTCATCAAATACATAAACATTCATATGCAACACAAAGGAGAGGAGGATGCACATGGTTTTTATAATTATAATTTGTAATCATAAATTTGAATGTGAATAAACTAGAGGAGGATGAACATGTTTTTTTTTTTTCAGATTGAGTAATCTCAATTTTATGTTTAGATTTAATTTTAAAATCTAAAAATTTCCAAAAAATTGTCACCTGATCTACCTTGTTGATTTCCACTTAAAGCAACATGATAGTTCACTTACTTGTACAACTAAAGCAGCTAGTTACTAGTCTCTACAATAATGCATTATCGATAATAGGATTCCTTAATTAATAATATCTCATCTAAAACCTAAATTTAAATAAGGAAACAAGAATTTACTAGATTCTTTAATGAGCATAGGGGAACACGTATAGGATTACCAAAAACTAGAACGCTGGAAATCTCATGGCTGCATTGATTCTTCAAGAACGTTAACTGTAATAGGTGATTGATTTTTAAAAAAAATTAGCCATGACAAGAGTAAGAGAAAAACCATGGGAGGGAAAAACCAAAATTTTTAATGGCTTCCACGGAGAGAGGAGAAACCAGAGATGGGAGGGAAAATAGAACGGTCCAAACTTCAGCAAAACTTTCAACGGCTTCCACGGAGAGAGGAGAGATCAGAGATGGGAGGGCAAACATCTCTTTGAAAGGCAGAAGAAAGTAGAGTAGAGAATGGGAAGGCCATGTCGTTGGGAGGGAAAGTGGAATGCAACTCGAGATATATGACACACCTTCCAGACAAAACATCCTCACCAGCAAAACAAATCCCAACCATTCAAGCATAACAAAACAAAGTTTATGTTGCATAGGGCAACTCATAATAAGATCCCCCAGTCGCGCGCCATCGGTACCAAACGGTCATTCTTCAAACTTTCAAAAAGTGGAATCGACCCTGCACCAAGGAGGGAAAATACTCTGAATCCCAATTTGATTCCCATATTCCCTACATCATCACGGGGCATTCCGATCAACCCTCCTCTGCCAAAAAAAGCCTAGATGGACACTTATTGGCAGATCCATAGAAGAAGACTTGCCCTATTAGGAAATATGAGGCAGAATCCTCAGAGCATGGGGGTTTCAAAGAAATGACTTCAAATCTAGAAACCAATCAACAAGGAAGATACACACAAGGAAACCAATGTAGATATGCTAGGCCAGGAGGGCGAAGGCGATAGGGTTGATTCAACACACAAAGCATTGGAGAAACCGATATCTACAAGGGGAAAAGTTCCTTCAATCACCTTCCCGAAGGAATTCCTAGTTGAGAGGAAGGCACACCTCTTTCATCATGCAATCATCTGCAAATTTTGGGAAATCAACATGGAATGTGGTGTATTTCGCCCCTGGGTAGAAGCAAACTAGACGAACTTCCTCCAGATCCATGCACTAGACATTGAAAGAGGATATTTCCTGGTCACCTTCCAGGACAAAATGTCTCGAGATAAGGTGTTCTGAAACAAAAAATGGTTTTTCAAATCGCAAGGTCTTCATATGAAACATTGGACACCCAACTTCAACAGTAAAGATAATGTCATCAGGTTCATTCCTAGATGGATCACACTTCAAAATCTGCCTATGGAATACAGAGAAAAAGAGATCATTCATATCCTAGCTAACAAGATAGGAATCTATCTCGATCACTATATGGAATGCTCTTTTGATTCTGTGAAGATTTGTTTGCTCGCAAACCTAGAATGTGAATTCCCTGCTTCACTCAAAATCATCTCAAAACATGACACTTGGATCCAACTCATTACCCAAGGAGATGAGAATCCCCCTATATCTGTGCAAAGACACCAGGAATCGGAGGCGAACAAAACAACTAGGGAGCCTCAGTCAGGATCGGTAGGAGATCAAGATGTCATTAACAATCTTCCATTATCTCAACAAAACTTGGAGGTGTTCATATCAAGTGGGGACTTTAACTCAGGAGGTTCAGTATTTCATCTAGACCAGCCACTGAACCATAGTGTTAGTGATGTTCATCCTAGCAGGGGAGAGTCATCGAATTTGGGGTCTTTTATCCAGATGCTGGGATGGGCCATTTTCAGGTATGTCAAACAAACTCAACATTCTAATATTGCAATAACTTTTCCAGTTAAGGCTTCCAATAACATCCAGGCTGCTTTCCCAAAATATATCTCCCTACCCCATAACTCCCCCTTGATTTTGGGTCGTCGTCATTTCCCAGAACCATTTTCCCTTTTTCCTCTGCAAAAAACTTTCTCTCCCAAGCCTCTCAAGTTCAATCCTTCAATTCTTCAACAAATCATTGCTCAATGGATTTCGAAAGTCCAACTAGATTTGATAGAGAAAATAGTAGATCAAGTAATGCTCAAAGAAGAATCTTCAGATAGAGTACTTCAACCAATGGGGTTGCTACTGGAGGAGCTGAAATCCACAATTGTACTGGAAAAGGAAAATCTAAGTGTAGATGTTCTAGCAGGGGAAGAGGATATTCTAAAGATTAAGCTGTGCGACCTCAAGGCCACAACCAAAACAAAAGACTTCTCCACAACATCATCATCACCATTCTTTCAAGGGGATACTCTCCAATCCCCTGTTTCACTTTCTTCTCCTTACTCAGGGCGTAGAACATCCTCCATACTCAGCCTTAAAGAACAAAAAGAGATGACTAGGTTGTCAGCCTCTCAAATAGAGAAAACCCCATCCTCAACCAGAGTTAAAGGAGGACTTATCAATCTCAAACTAGTAGCAGCAAAGGGGGAACACCATAAAAATATTAATTCTCAATTGGATAGAGGTGTACCTCCCCAATTGATTGAGGAATCTCAAATCTCACCAAAAATTCAAGCAATCTATGACATCTTTAGTGCTGCATCATGTGAATAATCAACCAAAGATTCTCAAAAGTTAACATATGTGAAAAGCCTACTAGATGAGAATCATATTGAGGATGAAGAAAGCCTATTAGACATCTCAGAGCCATCCCACGAGTACTCAGAGGAAGATTCCCAGCAGGATTTTTCACCAAAAGGTAATAACCTAGGATTAATGCAATCTATTTAAGATTGTCACATGGACTGTGGAAAGCTCAAGAATCAGAGGCGGGGAAGAAAATCTAATGCATCAGTCAGGAAGGAAGT
The DNA here is from genome assembly GCA_027943335.1 of Chamaecyparis obtusa. NCBI lineage: Eukaryota > Viridiplantae > Streptophyta > Pinopsida > Cupressales > Cupressaceae > Chamaecyparis > Chamaecyparis obtusa. Next base: position 1,249,521 of record BSBK01002404.1, on the reverse strand, counting down.
AGGAGAGGAACCAGATCAAGCCAAAATAACATCATATATTAATGTAGGGAAGGGGAAGTTCCTTCCCGAGTTGCAATGAGAATCATCTCTTAGAATGTTAGGGATCTTAATGCCCTTAACAAACAGCGTTTGGTCAAACACTGCATCATTTCCTCCAAAGCAGAAGTAGTTTTATTTCAAGAAACAAAGATGGACAAAGAGCAATTGGAAATCTTCGCCAAGTATCTAGGAGAATGGAAGGCTTATAGTGTTGATGCAATAGGATCCTCAGGGGGATTATCAGTTCTATGGAATTCAAGGTTTTCCTCTTTCATACCAATGGTTCACGGATCAAATTGGATAGCTAGAAACTTAGTGAGTACCAAGTCTAACTTAAATATCCACACAGTGAATGTGTATGGCCCCATCTCACACAAGAAGAAGGCAGAATTATGGGCAGAAATATCTTCGTACTTTGATCAATGGCCAGAGGACAACTTTATAGTGGGGGGAGACTTTAATGCTATAGTTCACACATCAGAGAAACTGGGGGGATCTATCAGAACCTCACAATCACAGAATGACTTTAGAGATTGGCTGCAAAAAGAAAGTCTAATGGAGGTGGAGCTGCAGAATGGATCCTTCACGTGGACAAACTGTAGAATGGGCATATGCAACATTTCAGAAAAACTGGATCGATTCCTATTCAAAGGAGATCTTACAGAATTCCCTTTTGATTTGAAAGCCTCTATCACTCCAATCTTAGGATCTAATCACTTCCCTATCCAACTTAACATTCTTGAGGCAAACAAACCCCTTGGCTGCCCTTTCAAATTTGAAAATATGTGGCTTAAAGAGGAGAATTTCTTGGAGCTTATGAAGGAATGGTGGATGGATTGTAATTTTGAGGGCTCCAAGCTATTTTGCTTTGTTTCTAAACTAAAATATATCGAGCAAAACCTCCTCATTTGGAACATAACTCATTTCAAGGACATTTTTGCATCAAAATTGAAGATTGAACAAAAATTGGAGGATCTGAATCTAAACATAATGCAATTAGGAATGGATCATGAAAGATATCTAGAAGAGAAATCCCTCTTAAGGGATTGGGAAGATATCCTAGCCAAAGAAGAGATATATTGGAAACAGAAGTCTAGAGAGACTTGGCTATCCGAAGGAGACAAGAATACAAAATTTTTCCACTCAAGCACAAAATAGAGGAGAGGTATAAATAGGATTTCTCAAATCAAGGAGGATGTCAGAACTATATTGGAGGATCAAAATGAGATTATTAAAGAAATAATCAGGTATCATTCTCAGCTTCTCAACTCCTCAATCTCATCCCCTAGGGGGATTCAACAGGGCCTCTTAGAAAACATCCCAAGTATCATCACAGAAGCTGATAACCAAATGCTATCTAAACCCTTTCAAGAAGTGGAAATATGGAATACAATCTCTCAAATGGCTCCAAACAAAGCACCAGGTCCGGATGGCTTTCCTTCAAGCTTCTTCCTTCACTGCTGGAGTATCTTGGGCAAAGAACTCACTGCTGCTCTTGAGGCTGCAAGAGCTTCAGGTAGATTTCTAACTGAAATCAATAATACTTTCATAGTGTTAATACCTAAAAAGGAACATGTTATTAATTTGGATGAATTCAAACCTATTGCTCTCTGCAACACAATTTATAAAATCCTCTCTAAAGCTCTAGCAAATAGGTTAAAAAAGGTCCTATTCAAACTAATTGGGGAGGAACAGATTGGATTTGTTCCGGGCAGATCAATTCTAGATGGGATAATCATTGCTCAAGAAGCTTTACATTCAATTCAGCATAATAAACAACCAAGTATGATCATAAAATTGGACATCAAGAAGGCTTATGACAAGGTTAACTGGAGATTTCTGGCTAAATGTATGGAGAGATTTGGGTTCTCTAAAGCATGGATCAATTTGATATTCTATTGCATCTCAACTCCGAAATTCTCTGTTTTAGTGAATGGATCCCCTCAAGGTTTCTTTGAAGGCTCCAACGGCATCAGACAAGGAGATCCATTATCGCCATTCCTATTCATAATTATGGCTGAGGCACTTGGAAGAAGTATGATAAGACTATAGGACCAAAACCTCATCAATGGTATTTCAATATCTTCAACCATCCAACCTGTCACCCATCAACAATTTGCAAATGATATTCTTCTTATGGGAAAGGGTTGTATTCAGGAAGCTAAGCAGATTTCTAAGGTGTTAGAACAATATGGGCTAGCCTCAGGACAACTAGTCAATGGAGAGAAATCAGTGGTCTTTTTCTTCCACATTAAAAAGAAACTCCAACAGCAAATTGTAAAGACTTTGGTATGCAAATCAGGTTCTCTCCCATGTCCATATCTAGGCATTCCAATTGACAAATCTCTTAGAACATCATCAGTTTGGAAACCTCTCAATGAAAAGATGGATAGAAAGATGGATAGTTGGAAAACTAAATGGCTATCTTGGGCTGGGAGATTAGTTATGATTAAAGCAACATTATCAGCAATACCAATCTACTTAATGTCTTGTCTTTCTCTTACCACAAAGGGGTATATGGATATGGTGAAGAAACTAAGGAAGTTCTTCTGGCAGGGCACAGACACTAAAAGAAAATTTGCACTGATCTCATGGGATAAAATTTGCAAACTGAAATCTTTGGGGGGCACTGGCATCAAAAACCAATTATGGTAGAACTAAGCTCTTGGTGCAAAGCTCTATTGGAAGATAACTAAAAAAGAGGATTTTAAATGGATTAGAATCCTCAAAGCAAAATATTTAGGCAACCATAATGAGGAAGACATTGTCCGAATCAAAGAGCTCCCCAAAGGATCAAGAATATGGAACTTTATAGCTAAGTCTAGATACGTAATAAACAGCAACATAACATGGAATATCAAAGATGGAATGGTAGCAAGATTCTGGGAAGACTCTTGGGGTGGGTATCCATCCATCAATTCACTGCTAGGTCCTAACCAGATTAGTCATATCTATAGTTCAACATGGGGACCATATCTCAGTAATTATATCACTCCTTCACCTTCAACTGATATAGATGGTTCCTGCGATTGGAAAGACTTCACATCACTACGATCAGATGCAAGGGAGGTTGAGAAACTCAAATCATTGATTAAAGATTGGTCCTTCCTCCTCAAAAAAGGGAAAGATGAAATAGTTTGGAATGGGGCAAGATCGGGATCATATAGTGTTAAAGATGGATATAATCTCATAGCAAGATCAATCATGACCAAAACAGAAGAGATCCCAACACAATTATGTTGGAACAAGGTTGGACTCCCAAAAGCTGGGATATTTACGTGCACTGCATCACAGGGCAGAATTTTAACTGCAGACAAATTTATCAAGATGGGATTTCAGGGCCCATCTAGATGCATCATGTGTCTTAATAATGAAGAGGATGCCAATCATCTATTATTATCTTGTCCCTTTGCTAAGGAATGTTGGTACTAGCTCTACTCAAAACTAGGATGGTCTTCAGCCCCCTCTAATAATTTACTTCAACTCTTGATATCATGGCCACGAATTATGGGAGATAGCTTATTCAGCAACCTATGGTCGATCTCACCATCAATTCTCATTTGGGAGATCTGGAAAGAAAGAAACAGAAGACTATTCCAGGATAAAACTCTGAAATTTGAATCAATAATCAATAAAGTGGAGGCAACCATAGTAGAAGTAATGAACTCCAGGATCCAGACCCAATCAACACAACATAAATTCTTCACTAGCTGGGATGATCAGATGTCAAAAAGTTGGTTCGGGATAAAAACTCTAATCACCATAGGCAAAGGACCAAAAAGAAATCGAGAATTAAGGAAGGCATGTGTTTGGAAACCTCCCCCAATTGGACAGTACAAACTAAATTTTGACGGAGCTAGCAAAGGTAACCCAAGGCCCTCAGGTGCGGGATGCATAACATGCTCCTCATCAGGGAAGCTGATTGCCAAACAAGCCATACCATTGCCCAAAGACACAAATAACATGGCAGAATTTAAGGCACTACTGAATGGCCTGACCCTGGCGTGGGAAGCAAGAATAACAAAACTCAAAATTGAAGGTGATTCATTGATTACCATCAACGCAATCAAGGTTAGATCAACTCCAAATTGGCGGTTAATGGCAGTTTTAGAGGCCATTTTACAACTCATGGATAAATTTGATTCAAAAACCATCAACCATACTTTTAGAGAAGGAAACACAGAAGTAGATGCGCTGGCGGACTTGGCAGCCAGAGGATCAAATTTGAAAAGCATATCCGACGTCAATGAAACTCCTCAAGTCTAGTCATCAAAATACTTTGGTTGGTTCAGACCTTGATAGTTTCTTGCCTCGCAAGTTGACAGAACGGCTCCTTGAGGTGATAAGACGGGCGTCTTTCCTCATAGCGTGTATATGAGCTCAGAGCATTAAATGAAATCCAGATCAAGGACAAGAGGAGTAGCCACTTATTGATCAACGATGGGATGCTTTCCATTGCTCAAACCCAAATAGTACGCTTCAGTGCTAGCAGACTCTGATAGGACAAAATTAGCAAAGATTTAGCAGATAGTTTAGCGGATAGTTTCTCAAGGCCACTTGCTGCAAGTATTTCTCCTCCTCCACGGAAATGGACTCTTCATTGGGTTCGACATTAAACAAGTGCTATTTACTTGGTTTGTTGGCAGCATTTTGGTAACATTTTGGAAATCAGCTAGAAAATAGGGGTAGAATTAGAAGTTTTAGAGTGTGATGTTTCAATGTCACAAAGTGATCAGTATTCATGGCAATTTAGTAGCACTTTCTCCCCAGAATGTGCGAAGAAGATCCAGCTCTAGTCCAAATTGCACGTGCTGAATCGCAAAACCCAGGGAGATATTTAAGTTTTAAGGTCTGCAGGAAATGTTTTCAGAATATGCCAAGTGTCAAAAACCCACAATGTTTTCGGTTTCCTTGCTACCTTTTTGTCTGCATGAAAACTCTCGATGTTTTCGCATCCCTCGTTTACCTTTGTGCCAATGTCGAAAACCTTGGATGTTTTCCTTCCTTCGCCATTGTGAAAACCCTGGTTGTTTTCGACCTCGCACTTCTACCCTGTTTGTTGGCATTCCCTAACTGCGCAAGTGCGATCGGTTGGTGGGACCCAGTTCTTCTCGGTTGCTCAGTGTGGTTAATTATCGAACAGAATCGATGGTTGTCACATGTTCGCATGGTGAAGATGCACGATGTTTATCCTTCACGCTTTTGCGAAAGCTATTAGATTTTCTTGTGATGGTGTGTCGTGGGTCCAGGTGGGTCCACGTGTCAAACGGTACAGATGTGCTCATCTCTCATTGGCCGGAAGGATGGCGACAGGATAATTGATGCATAAAATGATAAAAATGTGAAGGCCCGCTTGCCTGATTTTGTTGACATGGGTTTTTCTCATTGGTCGAGCTTGAAATAACATGGCAATTTTCAATCAACCCGCAGCAACACGCTAGCAATTTGCCGCATGATCTCATAGCTCTTTTTCAAGCTATGCGAACATGCGACTAACCGCTAGACCTTACGATAAAGTTTAAATGCTGCAAAGGTGGGGCCACTATCAGATCATGTTGAGGTGGCATCTTTTGGCCTTGTCGCATGATCGCAAGAGTCGTTTTCACTGCTTGCGACCATGCGACAAGGCTACCTTCTTGTGATGGGGCCCGTTGGCAGGTGGTGATGTGGTGTCTTCCAGTTGGTCTAAAATGGTAGAATGGCAAGCGGACCCAAGTTCTGTTGGAAAGATTCCAAATCAACAATGGTCGCATGATCGCATGGAATCTTTCCGGTCCATGCGATCATGCGACAACTATAGTGGACGTTGCCAGTGCGGAGTTATAGGGTGGGTCCACAGTGTCAGTGTTGCTGAGGTACTAGTTTCTAATTGGTTGCTGACTGGTGACGGGGCTGTTGACCTTTCAAAGGGGCCCGCGATTGTTGTAAGATAAATATGACTGCCCGATCTGCCGAGAAGTGATGTAATCGACATTGATGTTTTAAAATTTGTTGACTAGCCGTTGCTACCAGGATTCAAACTTGCAGAGGGTTTTTGTGACAAGAGGTACCAAAATTGAATGTTTTCCGGCTGATTCCGATCAGTTTGGTTGCGGTAGGTGTTGCAGTCTGGTTCGAGGCTCTTGTGAGTTATTTGTAGTATTATTTTGTACCTGGTGGAGTATGTTTTTGAGCTCGAGAAGCTTTTTGCAAGCGGTGATTTGTACTAGTTTTCATGGCAATCTCCTGGTTTTTTGTCCTAGCTCGCAGATTTTCATAATTGCATATCTGCCTGAGATTTGTTGTCTATAATTTATAGCACTCTGCTCTGAACATTGGGTTTGCAGAAATGAGCTGAAAACTGATGATAATTTTGTTAATATTTGCTTTTACATATAAATATAAAAACCTCGGCTTCGACCCTTCATCGATCAAAAAAAAAAAAAATGAGCACAAGAAAAAAATGCATTAATTTAATAGTTGCTTATAAGAAAAAAAACCGAATTGTATCAAAACATAAAAAATACTAAAAAGAACCTAAAATAAATTATATGAGAAAATAATTATCTTTTGTAACCAACCTTATAAGAGTTGTGGTGCAATCTGAAAAATTTTCAATGGTGGAAAGGGCTAAAATGATTATTTTAATACAAACCCTCATTGTCATGGGTTCTGCAGACCTACCTCCACAAAAACTAACTCCACAACAACTAACATAAATTTCATTATACACTATGAGAAACCCTCAAAATAGTTGAAAATGAAATGTGATTCATGCATCTTTCAAATCAATCCAATTAGAGGTCACAAACCGTACATACATGCCTGTACCATACGCTTCAACTAGACTGTTACTGGAAAATCTAAAGATTACAACCACTAAAACAACCATAACTTTAAAAATACTTCACAAAAATCAATGAAACTTATTGCAAATGAAATATAATTCAATATTCTACATTCCAAAAATTATTTCAGACTAAAATGTCATCATACAAATCCATACAAATCTCTGCAACAATCACAGATATGTAGAACATGTAACGGTCCAAGCTTTTATTCAAGATTCTATTACAAAATTGCTTCCCAAACTTCAACCTCCCCTCATACAATGATGGAGACATATTTATATCAACATTACATACTTGAATGATCAGTTAGAATCGACTAAAACTGATCTATGACCATTAAACTTACCATTCTATTACCAAAACTTACCATTCTATAGGTCTTCTCGAGTATATCTATTAGTATTACCATTCAGCTCAGCTGAGTTACCTACCATTACCGATTAGTGGGCAGCCACGGTTTGGAGAAGAAACCCCTAGAAAAATGCTGAAAACTTCATGAAATAAGAATTCAAAAAGCATAAATGATTTTAGACGTTGAAATAAATCTGGTAAAGAACTGCATTAAAAGGGTTAAGTCATGAAACTTCAAGAAAGTATAATTCAAATAAAAGAGGCGATATGAAATGTTTGGGACAAAGAGTACATTAAGATTCAAGATAGAAATGGTAATCATAAAAAAAGGAATACCATGAGATGTGTATTGAAAATATAACAGAACAACAACATAGATACTAAGACCAAGGTATAACTATGGTGTTGTTATCAGTTTGGAAAGCCTGAGGTTATCAACATCATAGCACATAGAATATTTACGAAAGATTCATTCTATTTGATTCAATATTTTTTAGATATTCTACAATAATAACTCATATATAAGTAGAAAAAGAAACATCCAAATGCTAGCAATAACATGTATGAGTGAAGGCTCTAGAACAATAATGAAAAAAATCAGTTTCCTAAAGACATAGATATATTCAAGAGCATCAACATAAATAAATGAATGATACAAGATAAATGGAGAAAGCTGAAAATATCATCACGAATCATTATCTTCAGGTAAACAAATTCAAGCATCAACATCCCAAGTCATGAGATAGGGTTTAGCACCACTATGTTAGAACAACAATTTATCATCTTAGATAGCAAGGAAATTTGATGCCATAAATGATAGAGTTTTCAATGCAAAGAGGTATAGATGAATCATATAAATATAATAGAAAAGAGATAAAAAATGAATCTAAAGCCATATAGGAAGAGATCTAGAAGGGACAAAATAAGTTCAAAAGATCCTTACACGAGTTATAAATCAAGGAGCAACATCCATCAGTAAGCCAAATGTAGTGCCACAAGAGTAATACAAATACCAATAAGATTACATGGAGACATCTACAGTATTATCAAACCTTAGGGCTTGGAATTCCATTATATACAGATACACAAGGGTTTCTAAGATTTACTATACAAAAAATTCTTTGAAGTTTAATCTAGACCCAAGATATGGAATGTCAAAAATAGGAGTAGTTTGAGAAACTATTTCTAGAAGAACCGGCATAGGAAAATGCAGTTTCAACTAGGAAAAGAAGGGTTTTCTTTTTGCATTAATGAGAAACAAAAGGTTCAAAATCCAAGTTTTAGTCTGAAGATGAAACAATGTCCATCCAGACCCTTGAGCATGAAGAAAACATGAAGCTACATGAAGTCAAAAACCCAGATGAGAATAAAACAGAGATGCCCAATTTTTAGATGCTCGGATCATTATATGAAAGGCCACAGTTTGTACCTATCTAAAACACATGAAAACCCTTGTTCGAACCTAGATTTATGCACGCACAAGATGGGTACCAGAAAGTTACAAAAAATGGAACATTGTAAATCATTCTAACGGTTTAAAAAAAACGCTCATCACAGAGAACATAAGAGCTTGAAAGCCCAACAAAGTTATAAGACAAATATGATAAGTATTGAGAGTCAAAATATGATATGCGACCAGAGAGAGGAAGTTGACATACCTATAAGATTCCACTTTTTAAAGCCATGAAGAAGCCTTTAGATTATGATAAAGGATGAAACAAAGGGATACTCGTTGACGAGGGGCCTGATCGGTGATAAAACATGCAAAAATGTCTATGCATTGTAAGGAATCTATAATTTCCACAATTGAGCTCGAAACGCCAACCTTAACTCCTTCCAAAAGCCCTCATTTCCCAGTTTGGTGGCACAACAAACAGAGAGCTAAAAAAATTGCAAAATGAAAAGGAAAGTGATTTGTTTGTTTTTAGGGTTTCTCATGTACCCTAAAGCCATTGAGTGACTAAGACATTTTATTTTGGTGTAAAGAATGTAAGCCTTAGTAAGATTAAGATTTTAAATTTACTTTAAATAATATATATTCCATTATAAAATTATAACTTAATGAATTTTATTCGTTATGTAATAGCTTTATGATTTTATATATATTATTTCTTATAAAATGTAAATCTTAATTATTTTAATTGTATTATTAATAAGTGCAAATAATATTAATTAAAGGGCTTGGATATAAATAATTTAATTAATATTATATTTTAAATGCAAAAATAGGAAAAGGGAGCTCATAAGTAAAGTCAAGAGGAGTTCTTTTTTTTGCATGTGCTAGATTAGGAGCAAGGAGGTTCTTTTTATTCTAGAGGTTTCATTTATGGCAAGAGAGGGGTTTTTATTTTCTAGCATTATCAAGGGACAAATTTGGAGTTGCTTTGATACAGTTGGTGTCCTTTTAAGTTATTTTTCAGTTTTACATCAATTGTGAGAGCTTTTGAGGTAGTGAACTACAACTATCTCGTAGTTGTATCCCTATCTTGGAGGGATTTCTTTCTGCATCCAACCCTTGGGATTTACGTGCAGTTTTGGAGACTTTTCATTATATAGAAACAATTTTCTTTATAAATATATGAATTTACAATTCTCATTTTATACTATATAGAAACATTTATATATTATAGAAACATCCTTATTCTAAATATTATTTTAATAAAATATAAATATTATTTTATTTTATTGCATTATAAGGGATGTAATTAATATTTTTAACTTGTGGTTTTATAAACCAAGTTATAAATATTAAATTTTAAATGTAGAAATGGAAGGATTTTATTTTCTACGCGTGCCTAATAAGGGAGGATTTTTTGTTTTCTAAGGAGTTGTGAGTTGCATAGAGGGAGTTTTTTTTCAGTTTTGGAGGGTCTTGAGTGCAAAAGAAGGAGCAAAACTTGGTGTCAAATGCTGGAGGCAATTTTGTGCCAACCTTGTCTCCAACACAAAGGTTATATTTTAGGCACAAAATACACTAAAAGTTGACACTATTTTAGGTGCTAATTGCCAATTTTTTTGTAGTGATTCTTAGAGAGAGTTTTGAGGTAGATATTTCACTTTAGTTCATGTAGTCAGGGAGAATGATAATGGACCAAGTAGGGATGTGATAGTGTTGATTATTAAAAATTATTGTTGCATCAGAGTTTGCATTAAAATTTTCAAGAAAAGCATCATAACTTCAAGGCCTCATCAAGTTTTGATTTGAAGGAATGTCTTTTGTTCATTGACAACAAAGGTTAATGGAACCTCATTAAGGGAAGAAGTCTATGAAATTTTTATGGTTAAGAAAAGAAGTGGGAAAACAAATAGGAGACAATAGTAAAGTTTTTTCCCCTCATTATTTGAGTTTGTCATGAGAAAAGTACAAGAGCAATACAATCTTATTTAGAGGAAAAAATAAGAATTGACATTTTTGAATCAAAGGGGCATTCAATTATCTCTTCCAATTCAACGAAGGTTTATAGAGTTCATAAATTTATTAATGTTAAATTCAATAGAAAAAGGAAGTTATGAGGATCAAGAATAGTCACAAAACAGAGTTCCAATGGCTGCATGAACTGTCACATAACAAGGTTTCAATGACCGTGGGAATAGTCAAATAATATAGTTATGGAAAATCTATGAAGGGGTTTCATTTTTGCATGAGTTATGGACGGTTTTGGAGTAGTTTCAAGAGTATTTCTATGTCATTTTTGGATCCCCTTTGATGCATGCATGCATAAGGATAGTTTCAGGGCCTTCATAATGCATAATGCTAATTTAGGTTCTAATTTAGGTGATAAATTAGGTGCTAAATTAGGGACTAGTTTGGACACTACATTAGGCACTAATTTGGAACTACATTAAGTACTAAGTTAGGTGCTACTAATTTAGGTTTTAAATTAGGCACTAATTTAGGTGCTAAACTAGGCCCTACTTTAGGTGCTAAAATAGGTGCTAGTTAGGTGCTACTAAAATAGGTGCTAATTTAGGCACTAAATTAGGTGCTAAATTGGGTGCTAATTTAGGCACTAAATTAGGTGCTAAATTAGGCACTACTAATTTAGGCACTAAATTAGGCACTACTAATTTAGGCACTAAATTAGGCACTACTAATTTAGGCACTAAATTAGGCACTACTAATTTAGGCACTAAATTAGGCACTACTAATTTAGGTGCTAAACTAGGCACTAAATAGCACTAGATTTAGCATCTACTTATTTTATCCGACAAAAATAGTGCCATCCCAAAAAATAGTGCCATCTTTTTAGAAAATTGGAAAAAAATACATTGAAACTATTTGTGGAAGAAAAAAAGAGAGCAAAAAAGGGAGCTAATTGCGTATTTTGTTGTAGTGCATGATAATAATACTTTGATGGTGGATGACTTGAGAAGGAATGAAACACAATTTATAGTCCAAAAGATGGTGAAATGAAGGGCCGAGATTAAAAGCTTATGAAGGGTTGAGATGCATTTGAGGGGAAGTAAATGGATTGTAATTTCTCAAACTCATAGCATGGTGACAAGTGTCACCATGTGAGGTTTTGAGAGGACATTGGGGGTTGGGAAGATATGTCATAGAGGTATATCTTGTCTTAAATCCAAAAAGTCAATTCTTGAGGAATGTGACCATTTTGGGAAGTGAGAAGGGTTTTGGAGAATGGGAAGAAGGAATATAATATTCCTTAGAGGTGGCAAAGATGTAAGAAAGGTGGTTGAGAATGTAAGGGTATTTAAGGTTGACAAGTGGAGAGGGAGTTGGGATTGGAGATGATTTGACATGAAGTTAACTTTGGTTTTCCTAATCCATGTGATTAGGATTGTGCAAATGTTTAGGAGGGGATTAGGCTTGGGTTAGGATTAATTAGTGGACAAGTGGGAAAATTAGGAGAATGAAAGTAGGAGGAGAGAGAATGAGTGGAGGATTAACTATCTAAATAAGGGTGTTTAACTAATTAAGTGAGGGTTAGTATGTGTGAAGGGATTCGGTTGAGTTAGAACAACTATATTGTACTTGAAAATATCAAATGTCCATCTTTAAATGCACGCATATCAATATTGCATTGCTATGTTTAACTTCCTATCAAATTCATATTCTCTCCCCATAGGTTAATAAAATAGTAACACTTGATGTGTTCTCTTTATTCTAGTTAAAGCATATAAGGACATTTGACACAAAAGGTTCAATGTTATTTCATGCCATAAATTAATTATAGTATATAATTCTAAGATCTAATAATAAGATATGAATGATAAAAGGAAATTTGGTCATGGTTATATTTTTTGTTCTATACTACCTCACATAATTTTAGGCTAATAGTATATAATATAAACATTATAAACAAAATTATATTATAATCCTTTTATTTTATTTTTAAAGTGATCTATTGTTCCCAACAACATGGTGCTTAAGTGATCTTTGAAAACATGAAGAATTAAAAAGAAACTAAATTTCCCTCAACTATGGGAAGTGATGTTAGTTAGACAGGGTGATGCCCCTTTGAGAAGGAGAACATGAAAGAAAAAGGGGCCTATGTGATGCCTTGAAAAGGAAAATTTCCCTAACAAGATGGAAGAAAGAGGGAAAGAAATAGGATCTAGTAATGCGATTGGAATGCAAAAAAGAAGTTTTAGGAAGAAACAGGGAAGAGAAAGGTCACCCGAGGGTCAAGGAGGTGAAAATGGCACCTTAAGAGAGGTGTTAGAAATAGGGAATACTAAGAGGGGGGGGGGGTGAATCAATATTCTGCAAACTTTTACTTTCGCCCAATTATGGATATAACAGATTATCTTGATACATGCATAACATAGTAAACTAAATAACATGCATAGCAATAAAGCAAAAGAACTCATAACACATTATTTGTTCTCGAGGAAACCCTAGCCAAGGGAAAACCCCGGTGGGGATGGTACCCACAAAGATTCACTAATCAAAAGTATCCTATTAAGGATGTTGATACTGTTAGGAGCCTGTTACATGCATATAGTGTCTCAGTCTTGATTAAGGGACTTTAGGCCTTGTTAGAAGCCTCAACCCTACTAAGAGTTGGTAGTACAAAATATGATTACAAGATGAGCCCACTACCCAAACAAGTAATGTACAATAATTACTGATTACAAAATAGGGCAAGGTACATAACCTTATCCTTTCTTGCTTGTCTTTCACAACTTCGCATCCATATCTTTCGCATATATGTTTGCTATATCATCTATATCATTACAATCACATATCTTTTCACATTTCATATACTTTACATTTATACAAGTTATTAGGGCCAATAACTCTTACAGTTGGCTTCACATAAGCTTTACACAAAATACATATTTACCCAAGGGTTAACATCTAGGATGTCATCCCTTTATATTATTAAGACATTATTTTGATAAACAAAATAATCCCTTAACTCTTTACCAATTCTATCTTCATATTATGTCTTGTCGGCTTAACACTATTTCTGGTAAAACTGCCATAACTTCTTCCATACATGCCGTATAGACTTGCACTCTTAGGTGAGTCTTCAATAGTAATCATAGTATCTATGTTCAAGTGCACCAGCACTGAACTTACTCCAATAAACATCACCAATCAAAACTATCTCCGGGTACACTAGGAAAATACTGCTTTATACTTAGACAATTTTCCTTTGCGCTCTGTTATACTTGCTCTTTGTCATATGTGGTCTTCACATGGATTATATGTTTCCATAGTGACAACATCTAGATACCTAGCTCAGCCAAATTTCCAACAATCTCCCCCTTTTTCATTGGTGGCAACATATGAGAAAATTGGTTAAGTCTCAAAACTTCAAAACCTCAAAATTATGGCCATGACAAAAAATATTTTGACTGTCCTTATAACTCCATATATCTTATCTATATTCTATACTCCCCCTAATAATATACTTCCTTATCATATATACACCAATTTTCTACTATATATCTCTCCCCCTTTGACAACAATGACAAAAGAAGGGTGCCAAAAATTATGTTCAAAAAAGTTGTATACCTTGATTCAAGATTGCAGAGTCGGTAGGCTTGCAACACAATCTGCAAAATTCACTTTAATGCTCTCTATCTCCTTCTCCCATGCCTTCTTAGTGGAATCTGCAACACTAAGTAGTGCACACAATCCATAAGATGCGATCTCACATGCTTGAAGGTTTGAAAAACTAAACTTCTCAAAAGATGTCTTTGATGAAAGACACTCTTCCAACTATCCTTCAACAATGCTTAACTTTATTGAAATGTGCTCTCTTAGAAGAGTGAATCTTCTCAATTTCCTATTCTTTTCATCATTGAGAATCCTTATTTCATCATTTATTTTGATGATTCTTTTCTCAATATCCAGTATCTTCACATTAGGGCTAGCTAAAAGATTTATCTCTGACTGAATTTCTGCTTCTTTAGCCTTAATCTTCTCAACTACTTTAGATACATGGTTTCTAGATTTTGTGCACTGAATGTACAAGGTTTTACCTCTGTCCAAATTCCTTCTCAAGTCTTTTATATAGATATCCAGATTGTTAATATCATTTCTGATATTCTGACTTATATCATGAAATATTTTGGCCTCATAGGCTTCTCGAGCCTTCACTTTAGCTATATCTGATAGGTTAGTGAACTCATTATCAAATGCATTCATAACTTTCTTAGCTCTTTCTAGTGGATCTGCCTCTGCTATCTGGTTAGTCACAACACTTTGTAACTTATCTATTATTTCCAGCAATGATCCTTCAAGGATTTTCACCTTCTTGTTCTTTCCAATTATTTTGTTCAGGGATGTGATCAATTCTATTTGATCATCATCATCAACCTCTTTCCCAAAGCTTTCAAATATTGATCTAATCTGTGATTTCTTTGCAATCTTAGGTGTAACATTATTTCCTTCTTTGCTAGGGACTTCTTTCAGTCCATGAATTTATGTACTTTCTTGATTCTCTATTTTCTTTTGTTCCTCTTTCCTTGCTTCTTTCTTTCCTTCTTCACTAGCTCTGTCATGTTCTTCTATAGCCGAATTGTCAACAATGTTTTCAAGATTTTTAAAAGGATTATCATCACTATCCAATGTGATCTTAGTTCCTTCCACATGCATTGACTCATCTTCAATGTTAATAGATGGTGGAGAGGGACTCCTCTGATGCTCAACTTCCTTAACTTGTTCTGCTATCTCTGATGCACTAGAGTGTTTTCCAACACTAGATGTCATTACCTTTACTATTGCTTGCTCTGTTTCTTTGTTTATCTCTTCATATTTTCCTCCCATTATCTGAATGGTTCTTTTCTTAGTTCTCAGATGAGTATTAAGCTCTTTCATTATCTCTTTAAAATGATCTTCATCTCTAACTTCACATAGTTTTCTCACAAGATTTTCTCTAATTTTATTATCTTCTTCAATTGCTCTCTTTTTCTTGTTAACTAGCTTCTCAAATAAATCATCAGGTATCTTACCTTGAATTGTGTCAAATTTCTTATATGCTAGGATCATGTGTCTCACAACTGCATTCTCCAAATTCAATCTTTTTGAATAGTTGTAGAGATCATAGTACTTGTTCATCTTAGAAAAATATCCATCATGAATAATCTATTCATTTACCTTCTCAATCCTTGGTTTCCATATCTTCTTTTTTACTTGTGTGTCTTCATCATCCTCGATTTCTACTATCTTCCTTTGTACTGGTGGTACTATTATCTTTTGTCTCTTTCCTGGTCCAGTAGCTAATTATTTCACTCTTTTCCCTGGTGGAGTTGAAGATGATCTAGTAGACTTTCTTATTTCTTGTTCTTCTTGCTCTACTTTCACCTTATGCTACAAGTTTCCAATTTCAACCACTGATAAGGGTGGAACAGATAAAACTTCCTTTTGTCCAATGTCTCTAATAGTTGTTGCTATCTGCTTTGCAATTATAAACTCTTGTTCTATCATTCTTGTGTCCTTAAGAATCTTCTTAATTTTACTTTCTACTCTTTTCTTTGACTATTTTTCTTCCTGAATAGACTTTGCAGAGTTGAAGTTCTCCTCATAAGTCCCAAATCTGTTGTTGTGTGTATCCAACTTTCTCTTAAGCAATCTATCCACATATTCTTCTACTTCAATTTCAAAAATTTCATAGCCAAGAGGGTCTATGAACTCTACTCTAGGTTCAACTACTTCAATATATGTAAAGTTAGTGTCAACCATAAAGCATATCTCATTCTTATACTTTTCAACAATTAACTAAGGGATCCTTGATCTGTTCTTCATCAAATTCTGAAAAAGTCTTTATTACCAATAGTGCACTCTCATTGACCTTGTCAATAAGATGTCTCATATACACTTTGTTTATCCTTTCCATTGTGGTCTTACCATCATTCCAATCATCACCAATAGTGTAAGGGAATCTTAATAACAAATGGAAAAACATATAAGTGATCAATGATGAGAATCTAAACTGGGAGTTCTTAGTCTTCTTAATCTTCTCCAAGTTCTCAAATAATTGAATTCTCAAAATCTCACACATATCTACTTGTACTTTGTCAACACACATCAAATAGGCTACATGAATCATTCTAGCTACCATGTCATCTCTTGAATTAGCACAAAATTTAGTTGTAAGGATCTTGCATAAATACCTAACATCATCCTGTTATATCTTGCTAATCACTATACCTCTGCCATTGTAAGATGATTTAGTGTTGTCTAATACAATTTTCTTCACATTATTTTCATTAAACAATATGACTCCAAACTTAGATAATCTAGTTACTTCATGAATTAGGTCAGCTGTAATGTCTATCACTCTATCATCTAACCAAAACTTTCCATTATGTATTCTGCTCAAAATTATCTTAGTGCATTCCTCATCATCAAATTCATACTGTAAAGAATACCTTATGATTTCATTATCCTTCAAATGTTCAAACCCTACTCTCAACGACATATCCTGATTGTAAAGCTTCTCATACTCTTTAGTAAAATCACTACCATTGAGGGTTTCAAGTTTACATCCCAAATAGCTTCTAACATTCTCTAAATGTAGAACTTCATCTGGTATGGATGATAAAGCCAATTTAGGGTCTTCTTCCAAGGGTTCTATTGGTTCTCTTTTGATCTTAGGTCTATTCTTATCTCTTACATTGTGAATCAATGAAACATCCATATCTTCTACAAATTCTCTAATTGATAGATAGATCTGCTTAGTAAAATACCTCAATTTCATGATTTAGGGCTTGCATAGATCTGATATGAAATTCTTTCACCAAATCCTTGCGAATTGCTTCCAATCACTGCTCCTTTAATCTCCTTTACACTTGTATTCACTTTTATGATCAAATAATACCAATCATAACTTTTTAACCTTTCAATCTTACAAAATTTTGACATCGCATTCAATTCCTTTGCCTCTTCTTTCCAAAAAGTTGTTCTTGCTTACCTGCAAAAGTTAAAACTTCTTGTGATCTCGCATAACATCATATTATCTTATGCACTCTTAACCATAACATCACTACATTATATACTACCTTGCATCAACTGGGCAAGACTCAATTCATCTTATACTAACTTCTACACTATCCTAAGTTCCTATTAGATACTTTGAGATGGGTTAGGTAAAGATTCACTCTTACCATTAGATACTTCACCTTTCCGATTACCTTCAGTGCTGAATGTGTCTCCTTGATCTATGGCTTTAACAAACTTCACTTCTTCTAAATTACTACAACATCCTTTTTTACTGTTGCTTGCATTTTATTTTCTCCTTGCATTACTTCTACGGTTAGGGTTTCTCATGTTATTCATCCTACAAAACCTTGTTGTATGACCAATCATGTTACATATTTGACAAACTACTCCATTGTTTCCATATCTCGGTCCTGACTGGTTGATTTGTGATCTACAATTCTTGGCAATGTGTCCAACCTTGTTGCATCTATAACATACTATTGTATTTCTTCTATTCATATCTTTAGTAGGTCTCTTATCTACATGGTCATTATCTCTAAACATTCTACTACTATTATTATTCTCATTAAATTTAGGTTTCCTACATTCAATAGCTCTATGTCCAAAACCATGATAATTATAACAATAACCATTAAGAGGTTTAAATTTCTTACCTGTACAATCTTTCTTCATATGACCAAAAGTGTTACATACAAAACATCTACCTTTAAATTCTCTTTGCATACATTTAGATGATTCTTCTTGTTTAGGTGGTTCTTCTTCTTTAGGCATATCCTCAGATTTGTTAGCTTCATCAGATTTCTTTTCTTCTATGTTTTCAGAAACTTTCAGATCTAGTTCCTTGCTTTCCTCACTCACTTTAGATGAGTTAAATCCAAGACCAGTTTTATCATAGAATGGTTTTTTATAAGACATTTGTTCATCAATATTCTCACTAGTAGAATATAGTCTCTCAAGTTGTTGCTTAGACTGAGTCAGTTCACCTTAAGATATTATTTGATAAACAAAATAATCCCTTAACTCTTTACCAATTATGTCTTCATATTCTATCCTATCAGCTTAACATTGTCTCTAGTAAAACTACCATAGCTTCTTTTGTACATGTTGTACAGACTTGTGCTCTCAAGTGAGTCTTCAACAGTCATCATAGTATCTATGTTCAAGTGTGCAATCACTGAACTTACTCCAAGCGACATCACCAATCTAAACTATCTCCAAGTACACTAGGAAAATACTGCTTTATACTTAGACAGTTTTGCTTTGCACTCTATTATACTTGCTCTCTATCATATTTGGTCTTCAAATAGATTATATGTTTCCATAATGACAACACCTAGATAACTAGCTCAGCCAAATTGCCAAAAAGACACTCATATAAGCTAAGGTTGGTCAAAAATCAATTCATTTGCACCTTAGGCCCTCATGTAATTAAGAGAGAGGAGTTTTATTTAAATATTTTGAGTTATTTGTGCAAGTGATAAAATTATGCAATTCAAGAAAGCGGGGCACATAACCGGTGTGGTGAGGTGCATCTGGTGTCACCGAGTGGAGGACCGATTAGTGAGTACCAAAAATCAACTCTTGTCAATTATTTTTTAATACATTTTTCTCTCATTATAGATTAGGAATCAATGTTCCCCAAGGGATGGTTCCTATGAAAACACACCAAAATGTATGTGAGGAAATATGAGTTCAAATAATACTATCACTAATGAAAATCATTTAAAATTACACTAACTAACAACATATAAGATAAGACATACAAAAGAAATCAATAAAAAATATGAAAATAGAATGCAAACCTCCCAAAAAGAAGTGACCTCCTTTGTAGATTATATTTGTCCAATAGGTTGAATGTGTGCTCAATATTACTTTCTCAAGCTTCAAAAGAGGTTGTGAGTAGGGATATTTTTGGGCATTATAAAGATGATTTTCTTATGATCTTGGAGATAAAAGGACATGATAACTATACTTTGATGGTGTATGATTTGTGAAGGAATGAGAGCCCAATTTATATGCCAAGGGATCGTGAAATTAAGGGCTAGGATTAAAATCTTATGAAGGGTTTAAATGCATTTGAGGGGAAACACATGGATTGTGCTTTCTCAAACTCATAACATGGTGACAAGTGTCACCATGTGAGAGGTGAAGAGGACATTGGGTATTGGGAAGACATTGCATAAAGACATATCTTGTCTCAAATCCCAAAGGTCAATCCTTGAGGAATGTGATATTTTTGGGAAGAGGGAAGGGTTTTGGAGAATGGGAAGAAGCAATAAAATATTCCTTTGAGGGGAAAAATATGTAAGGAATGTGGTTGATAATGGAAGGACATTTAAGGTTGACAAGTGGAGAGGGAGTTGAGATTGGAGATTATTTGACATGAAGTTGACTTTGGTTTTCCTAATCTATGTGATTAGGATTGTGCAAATGTTTAGGAGGGGGTTAGGCTTGGGTTAGGATTAATTAGTGGGAATGTAGGATAATTAGGAGAATGCAAGTGGGAGGAGAGAGAATGAGTGGAGGGTTAATTAGCTAAACAAGGGTGTTTAACTAATTAAGTGAGGGTTACTATGTGTGAAGGGGTTGGATTAAGTTAGAACCCTATGTTAGGTGGTTAGAGGATGGTTAGGTAGGGGTTAAAGTTAGGAGTCATGTGCTCAAATAAATTAAATAAGATTTATTTAATTAAAATATGAAGGAAAATGAGACAAATCAATTAATTAAAGAAAATAAGGATGTTTGTTTAATTAATAGAAGAGAATTTAATCAATTAAATAGCTATTGGTTAATTTAATTAATTGGGCTATAATTAAATAATTAAATTAATTAATTAGAAGATTGGCATAAATTAATTAAATAATAATGCCTAGAAGAGGACTAAATTTGATTAGAAATTTACAAATTAGATTTAGGTATTGTGTGTGTGAATTTTGTACCTAGTTGTGGACACAACACTTCAGTAAAATATTAGAGGTTAGAAAAACTTGAAATCTAGCAATGCAATTGAAGCTAAACTAACCAGGTGATTTACTGCCTTCTAATAGGTGCGAGTATGATGTTCTCAGATCGGAATTGAGATCAGTGACCTTGACGACACCTAAATGAAGGATTTGAATGCAAAATCTAGATATGGAATGAATGCAATTAATCTATATTTTTGGATTTTCTGTGCAATTATGAATGAAAAATTGATATGAAATCTAATCTATATGAAAACTGATATGCTATGAATTGATCTAACAATGATATGCAATATGAAACTAGAATGAATTGAAAACAAGATTGATCTCACAAAAGTTGTTGATTCGCAAGAAGCTTGATTCTTCAGATACCAATTCGCTAGCATAAGTTTGCAAATTCATGAGATGATTTGTGAAGATCCGAGCCTTGATTTTATAGAAATCTAGGGCTTTGGAAGTGCATGGAAAAAGCCATAAATCACTCTTGATAAACTCAAGTTGATTTTTGAGTTAACAAGAAATAAAAGATAATTAACTCACAAAATCATCCAAATCATGCAAAAACAACCTTTTAACTCAAATCAGAAGTTTAGATCAACTTTGAACTCAAAATAGATGCTGAGTTTCCAAAGGCTAACAACTTGCATTAATTTTTTGATTTTAAGTTTAACTGCTCCTTGAATGTGCATAATAATTATGAATTAATTTAATAAATAAAGTGATTTATTCTCAACTTAACTAATTTTGAAAATTAAAACAATTGATTTATGGGTTAATCAATTATTAAATTAAAATTTTATTCAAAAATTATATTATTAAATTTGACAACTTGCTTTAATCAATTAAATAAGAATTTAATCAATTAATGATAGGAATTTTGATTTATCGTCAAATTTAAATAATAATAATTAGGAATAAATAAGATTAAATTCAATTTAATAATTAAGTGGCAGAATTAAATCTAATTAATTAAATATTTAGAATATTCAATTAATCAAACTTTAGGATAAATAAGATTTATCACCAAATAATCATTAAATTAAAGATAATTAAGATAATTAGGAATATTGCTAGGAATATTCCCTGATGCAGAATTTAAGATAATCAATTAGAATTCGATGATGTTCAGATGTGCCTTAGGTTAGGACTTGATGTTGATTTCATTTGATTTGAAGATGTAGGAGGTTAATGAACTTATAGCCCATTTTGGGGGTATTACGTTTTGCCCCTCTTTGAATTACTGTGCAAAGCACAGTGGTTCAAAGATAGTCTGTGTATGATGTTGAAACTGATATGGAAAGATAAATTGATTTTGAGATAGAAACCGATTGAAAGATATGATGCTATTAGGTCCTGAATGACCAAAGATAATGTTCAATATAGCAATTATGAACCAATGAAGCAAAAGTGTCAAAACACCTGATTCTAAACCTTATGATTGTGAAGAAGTGAGTGACCGATTCTAGACCCGATTGTCCTTATATTGAATCACATTGGTATCACATTTGAACCCTTCAATTATGAAGAACCAAGGAAATAACACTAACGAACTAATGGTTGTGAAAAGATGATACAGTTTACAATATTAGGAGAATACTAGATTGATATGGATCTTGATGAATCTGATATGCCCCAAGCGATGATAGATTTGCCCCAAGCGATGAGGACTTTTAGATGAATCAGCAACTAGATGTGGTTGTTGTCTTGATTACTGATGAAAGATTGATCACAGATTTAGATTTACAAACTTGAATGATGTGCAATACCATGCCCCCTTTGGGATTAAAATTGAAATTTGACAAGAAAAGTCAGTGTTATAGTTTAGAAGCATGTTAATTGATTTGAGAAGTGGTTTTACACATCCGAGAATGCATTCTGCATCATTTTAGAGGTCTTGGAGACCAAGTTTGACTAGGTTAAACCATGAGTTGACCATAGTTGACCAAGTTGAAATTTCAATAGTTTGATGTAAGATAATCAATTAAGTAGAATTTTGGATTTCTATGATGATTGAAGGTTGATTATGCAAGCAGTTGACAATATAAACAATCTCAGATTTCAATTTTGATCCCAAAAAAGGATTCTACTTGCTGCTTCATTTGAGGAACCTTCATGTTAGGTTTCAAATCTTGTTAGATTTGAAGATGCGATTGAAGAATCGTTTAAGATTTGAAGTTCATCCAACCATTGTGAGATCATGCAAATATGCAAAATGCAAAGAGACATGCAATATGAAATGCAAACCTAGGACCTAGGACCTAGTCACTGATCATGTGTCGGTCATTCTCATCATTGAATTTTTAGGTAACCGGATAAATCAATACAATGCCCACTAGTTATGAAACCATAGACATATGAATATCGATTTGTATGTGCAAGAATTAATACAAAACCCACTATTTAGGCAACCATGGACATATGAATATTGATTTTATTTTCAAAATGTTGGATTTGATATAAGCACCAAGGCATAAACACCAAGATGACATGAATATCATGTCCATTTTGATATAGCAATTTGTATAAGCATCAAAACATAAATGTTGTGATGACCTGAATATGCCTTGCATTCAAACACATCAAACAGTCAAGAAATCATTCTAAATCTAGTGTGAATTACCTGTAGCGACCCTTTATCATTCACATCCTTAGGCAAGATCACGTTTCACAATAGGAGAAAGAACTCAGTCAAAAAGAAAATAGTTAGATCAAACTTCTTTGAATTTTTCATGTAGTAATGGTCAAGGTAAGCATGGCCATCCAATTTGAGATAGAGGCTCTTACAGACGGACACCATTTCAATCCAGAATTTCCAAAGTTGTTAGATTTTCACATACAAGCATAAGACAAAGAAAAGATTATGCCCCCAGTCATCACTCTCTAAATCCTGTAAAGGACATCATCGAAGAGCTAGAAGGGACACAATATGAAAAAATCTCAATGCGAATCAGTAAGCATACAAGGAGATAAAAGCATGAAGCACATATTGTTTTCAATTTGTGTTTGATGTTTGATTGTGTTGTTGTAGATGCAAAATCCTTTCTGGAGAGGAGACTGACAGACTGACTCGGATGAAGCTTCAAAGGACTCTGATTGGATATGACACATCTAAGATATACTAGAGACCATAGGATATGACATTAATTGCCCCCAAGTGTTAAGAATTGATAGGATACAGACACTTGAGCCGATTGGTGTATAGACCGACTTATTGAAAATTGGAAAATAGGAACAAACCGAGAGATATGTACAAACTAAAGAAAGACTGAAAGCTGGGAAAGACCAAGATTGCACTGATAGATGGAGCGTTTTGAAACAAGTGGTGCCCGTTTGTCGAGTTTTCACCATCTTGGCTGAGAATCTATTTTTGCTACCAAGGCGCCTGTTTCCAGGTTTTCACCAAGGCACTTTTTTTTCTTTTTCTCATTTTTTTGTATTTTTCATTTTTTCAATTTTTTTGTACTTTTGATATTTTTTATTTTTTTGTGAATCATCAAGGCACCTATTGCTAGGTTTTCACCAAGATGTTCATTTTTTTAGGACTTTTTTAGATTTTTATAATTTTTTCAAGACATTTTACCATAGACTGAATGCCTTAGGCGTAGAATTTCTTCAGATGGAGAATGTTGATTGGTTCTTGGAGCTGTTCTCCTTCAATCATTGAGAGTTGATAGACACCAGAGCCAAAAGTAGTAGTGATTACAAAGGGACCCAACCAGTTAGGTTTGAACTTCCCCTTGCGTTCTCGATGTGATTGATTTTTAGGATTCTCTCTCGAGACTAGATCGCCAACCTAAAATTCTCTGTGTCTGACTTTCTTGTTGTAACCTCTAGACATTCTCTTATGATATACTCTGAGATGATCATACACTGCTTGTCTGTGCTCATCTAGTAGTTCAAGTTCTTGCAACCTAGACACTCTATAGTCATCATCAGTTACTAGACCATGCATTCTGATTCTTAGTGATGGGATTTCAACCTCAATAGGTAGTACCGCCTCAGACCCATAAACTAAAGCGAAAGGTGTAGCCCCAGTAGGTGTTATGATACTTGTTCTATAGGCCTAGAGATCTGGATTGATCATGAGATGCCAATCTCTTCCTATTTTATTAACTGTACGGTGCAAGATTTTCAATAAATTCTTGTTGGAAGCCTCTACTTGTCCATTCCCTTGAGGATAGTAGATAGATGACCAATGTTGAGTAATCTAGAATTTGGCACATAAATCATCTAGGTCCTTGTTTTTGAATTGTCCCCCATTATCTGTGATTATAGAATGTGGGATTCCATATCTTCATATGATGTAGTTTAAGATGAACATAGATATCTGTTTCCCAGTTGCTTGTGTTAAGGGAACTGCTTCTACCCATTTAGTGAAATAATTTGTAGCTGTGATTATATGGGTATGTCCATTAGAAGAGTGTGGATAGATAGCACCTATAAGATCAAAAGCCCATTGTTGAAAAGGCCATTATGTAGCAAAGGGAATTAGATCTCTCCTTGAAGCATGAATCAAGTTGCCATGAACTTGACACTTTTGACAGTTTTTAGCATATTTGATAGCCTCTTTTTCCATTTCAGGCCAATAGTACCCCGCCCTAATAAGTTTTCGAGCTAGTGTTAAACCGTTCGAGTGTGACCCACATATACCTTCATGGACTTCTTCCAATGCACATTGAGACTCTTCTCATTCTAAACATCTAAGAAGCGTACCATCTAGACCTCATTTGTACAGATCATTACCAATGATGACGTATCGGGATGCAGTGCGGATAAGGTTTCATTTCTCAAACCGGTTAAAGGAATCGGGAATGATTTAGTCTTGGAGATAGGAGAAAAGGTTTTTGTATTTGGATGAATCATAACCTACAACAGTGTAGATCATGTGGGTTTTAGGGGAGTCATATGTAGGATAAGATAGTGCTTCCACCAGGAACTCGTAGCGTAGCTCATGTTCAAGTTGCTGTAAGAGAGTAGATAATGTTGCCATTGCATCGGCAACCTTGTTCTCCATTCTAGGTATTTTCTCAAATGTGATAGATATGAAGTATTTCTTTAGGTCATCTACCATTTTCTTGTAAGGAATGAGCTTTTCATCTTTAGTTTGGTACACATCATTGACTTGATGGATAACAAGTTGTGAGTCTCCATGAATGTGTATCTCTGTTACCCTCCACTCAATTGCTATTTTCATCCCATTAATAAGGGCTTCATATTCAACAATATTATTTGTGCAAGGAAACTTTAATCTAAATGCTTTGGGTATGGAGTATCCTTGAGGAGTTATGAACAATATGCCTGCTCTAGATCCATTTTGTGTATAGGAGCCATCAAAGAATAATTGCCATTCTCTAGAAGAAAGATGCATGATAGAAGAAGCTGGAAATTCCATTTGCAGTGGTGTATCATCAAATAATGGTGCTTTAGCCAATTGATCAGAAATTACTTGTCCTTTTATAGCTTTTCGCTCAACATATTCAATGTCAAATTCACTCAAGAGCATGACCAATTTAGCTAGTCTACCTGTGAGGGCAGCTTTGCTTAGTAGGTACTTTAGTGGATCGAATTTAGGTACCAAATGAGTGGTATGAGCTAACATATAATGTCTCAGTTTCTGTGAGGCAAAGATCATAGCTAGATAAGCTTTCTCAATCATTGAATAGTTCTTCTTGTATGCAACTAATGTTCTACTGATATAGTAGATAGCTCTTTCCTTTTTGTTCTCATCATGCTGTGCTAGTAATGCCCCCAATGATGTATCTGTTGCGGAGACATATAAGATCAATGGCTCCCCATGAATAGGAGGCATCAAGATAGGAGGATTTGATAGATATTTCTTGATATGATCAAATTTCTTCTCACATTATTCATTCCATGCAAAGGTCACACCTTTATGTAATGTGTTTGTAAAAGGTTGTGATATGTTAGCAAGCTGTGATATGAATCTTTTGATAGATTGTACTCTCCCTTGCAAGGTTCTCATTTGACTGATATTTTTGGGAGGTTGCATCTCCATGATGGCTTTTACTTTAGCTGGATCAACTTCAATACCTTTCTTTGAAACTATGTATCCTAGGAGCTTTCCAGAAGTGACACCAAAAGCACACTTCTTAGGATTTAGTCAAAGACTAAACTTTTCCACTCTGTCTAGGATCATGCTCAAGTCATTTAGATGTTCAGTTCTGATCATAGATTTTGCTAAAGTGTCATCAACATAATCCTCCATAGTTATGTGCATCATGTCATGAAAAATAGATGTCATTGCTCTTTGATATGTAGCACTAGCATTTTTAAGCCCAAATGGCATGACATTCCAGTAGAAGGTACACCATGCACATGTGAAAGCAGTTTTCTCTTGATCCTCTGCAACTATTTTGATTTGATTATATCCAGAGAGGCCATCCATTAAGGAATACATCTCAAAACCCGTAGTCATATCCACTATCATATCAATGTTAGGTAGTGGAAAATCATCCCTAGGGCATGCTTTGTTTACATCTCTAAAGTCTGTGCACACTCTGATTGAACCATCTAGTTTAGAAATAGGTACAATATTAGAGATCCATTCAGCATAGTCTATAACATGGATGAATCTGGCTCTTAGTAGTTTCTCTAATTCAACTTTTACCAAGAGTGCAACATGAGGATGCATCATTCTCAATTTTTGCTTGATGGGTTTTACTCTAGTAGCAATAGATAGATGGTGCATGATAAGATTAGGATCCAACCCTAGCATATCTAAATATTTCCATGAAAAGTTGATCTTTTTCTCTGTTAAGAATGTAGTAAATTTTTGTTTCTCTTCTTCTGATAAGGATTGTGCTACATGTACCAATTGTGGTTCCGTTGTTGTACCCAAATTGATAGATTGAGTGGGCTCAATTAGAACTGGAGATTTGTCCTGTAAATGACTCAGAAGGAAATCACATATCTCATCCTTAGGCACCTCAAAGAGGTTTTCACCTTTGGATACGTTTTTTATTTTTACTTTTGTAGGTTATGAGACTGCCACAAAGTAGTTTTCACCCTTAGAACTCTTTTTCTTTTTATTTTTATTCTTTTGACTAAGATACTTGATGTCTGACTCAGTCATGCTGACGCTTGGTTCACTGATGGAAGTCCTCATAGGCTTGAATGCATTAAGGTAACACACAAGGGCATAGTCATTGGGAAAGGTGTAAACACCATAGTTTAGATCTATGGAAGTTTGGTCAATAAGGTGAGGATGTTGGATAGTCAAAGTGGGAAAGGCTTGGGAAATGGTGTTCACGGATATGGATCTATCATCATTGGTCCTAACTTGACGCTCAAGTTCGAAGGTGATATTACAACTCAAAATGTTCAATTCATGAATAGGCTCAATGTCATTATGGGAGTCCATTTCAGCCATAGGTGGATCAAACACGTTAAGTTCATTATTTTGCTCTAGACTTACATTGGGTTGAGGTGCATATTGGTGAATAACATCAACATGTTTTTCTGTGATAAGCTCATCTTCCTCTGGAATGGCTCCCCATTCATAGTCATTTGATTCATCTTCTAATTCAGGACTTCTAGGAAATCTTAGCACATGTGTGAAGTCAGGATGAATACCCCAAAAAGGGTTACCCTCAGTTTTTTATTTGAACTCATACTCATGTGAATTAGTTTTAGAATAACTACCACCTTCCTCTTGATCCTCTTGATTAGTTTTGACATTAGCTGGTTCTTGTGTTGTAACTATCTCTTGTTCTATAGTAGGTTCTTGTGTTTCTACTATGTTGATTCTTCTTATTGGATCATCTTCAACATCAAGAAGGTCTTTGATTTCTTTAGGAAAACATTCATAGGGGATGAGCTCTGAGCTGTCTAAATCACTATCTGATGGTTCTATTTCTTCCTTCTTAAGAAGGGGTTCTCCTGGTGCGATTTGTTCTATGACATGAGAACAATTACCTTTGAGGTGAAAGGGTTTCTTCTTGAAGCCTAAGCCAACAGTATCCTTGTTTGCTCTACTAGTATGTGAAATAGGTGTCACAAGACCTTTTCCTCTGACTCCTAGAGGTCGTTGACCTAGATACCCCATCTTAGCTATCAATTTATCTTCTAGACCATATGATTTAGAAGGGATTTTTGGTACTGTAGAGTCACTATTTTGGACAATTGGGGATTCTGATTCATCTTTGTATAGCCATGCAAGCATAGCTTCATCCTCTTCAAACTTTTTCTTGGATACTTATTCTACCACAAAATTCTTTTTGTATGCTTCAGGAGGTTCTTTAGATTCTGGTTTGGACTATTTCAAAGACTGTCCATAAGACTTAGGCGAGATAGGGAGAGATGTCAAAGATAAGACTGGCTCTATAGTATATTTTCCCATCCCATTTTCTTTGATATTGAATTCTTTAGCAATATCTTCCATCTTGGATGTTGAAGCAACATTTAGCTACTTAGTGGAAGATTCTCTGTTATTGGGAACAAGTTTATCAACATTTTCTTTCAATGTATTGCAAGTGGTAGATACGTCTGTTGGGATAGTAATCTCTACTCCTTCATAGGGAAACTTCAGACATTGATGGTATGTAGAAGGAATAGCTTGCATTTCATGTATCCATGGTCTCCCTAGAAGGATATTGTAAGCCAAAGGTAGATCAATCACTTGACATGTAGTATCTCTGATTACTGGACCTTCTCTGATAGGTAAGACAATGGTGCCTTTAGAAGATCTTTCTTGTTCATCATAGGCTTTTATAGTTATCTTCTTTCTAGGATCAATAGCCAATTTTGTAAATCCCAATTGTGTGATCAAGCTGTAAGAACAAATATTTAGGCCAACGCCCCCATCTATCAACACATGTTTGAATCTACAGTTTTGGATCAAGACTTCTATATGCAAGGGCTAGTTATGCGGGTGACTCAAGGAGTTGTCATCTTCCTCTGAAAAGGAGATATATTGTGGAGATGTAAGATTTCCAACCATATTCTGGAATCTATCTAAATCAAGGTCATCAAGAATGTTGGATCCGAGAAAAGATTTGTCCAGAATGGCTCTGTGAGCTGGAGATATTCGAAGCAACTCAAACATGGATATTTTTGCATTAGTGTGTTGGAGTTGTTGAATAATGCTATAAGATGTGGGTCTTGTATCTTTTGGATTGGAAGATTTTGAAGCAGCCTTATGTTTGGAAGCAAATGAAAGATTGAAAGGTATCTTAGGGACATTAGATGAATCTAGGATTTGTCCTATCAGATGTGCCTAAGCTTGTGATTAAGTAACTGCGTTAGCTAAGGAATGATCTCTATCTCTTCATACAATTGTGATGACATTGCAACTCTCAAAGAGACATGGTTCAACCATATTGATGACAACATTATTTCTAGGGTAAGCATAATTGACTTTTTCCCCCATATTAGGCTGAGAAGATGAAACTCCCTAACCATGTTTTGGAAATGGTTCTATAAATTCCATATGATCATTATTGCTCTTAGGATTATCAACCGTGATGTCTCCCCTATCGATCAAATCTTGAATAGTATGTTTCAGGCGTAAGCAGTTATTAGTTTTGTGACCTTTACCCTGATGGAAATCACATAATTCATTTTCTTTCCACCATTTTGGTTTAGGGTCAGGATCAGATTGTTAGATCTCAAGCAAAGAGATGATGTTATTAGCTAGTAGAGTTCTCATAGCTGATTCCAAAGATTCTCCAAGAGGAGTGAACTTTCATTTATTATCAGTAGACCAAGATTTGTATTTTGGCTTCTTTTGAGATGGTTCGAACACTTTGTGTTCTGAAGCTTTGATAGCTTGGGTGCCAAGAGTTAGATTGTAGGTTGGTGCCTTTGATGGGGCATAGATAGTGTCAACAATGCCATCTATGATGATGCCTTTGTTCTTGTTCCAGTTTTTGTTCTTATCTTTAGAACTAGATCCTGATTCGTACTTGTCCTTTTGAAGTGTGATGTCTCCTTTTTTCACAAGTACTTTTTCAATTTTGATCACATTATCTACCATCTTATCAAAAGATGTATGATCTTGCATTTGTAAAGGGTAGTTGATTTCTGGAACAAGGTTATTGATGAAGATCTCCAGTTTTTCGGTCTCTAGAATAGGTCTGGCATATAGAGAGAATTTCTTTTGCCATCTTTTGAGGAATATTAAGAATGGTTCTCTTGGATATTTCTTGAGATTACAAATGTCGATCATGGTGACTGGATGTTGAATATTGTAGGAGTATTGTTGATAAAACAATTTGATCAACTCCTCAAAAGTTTTGATAGTAGGAGGCAATCTAGAAAACCAATGAATGGATGCTCCTCCCAGAGATCTAGGAAAGAGAGGAATGAGATAGGTTGGTTCATGCATGAACTCCATGGATTGTGTATAGAATTCTCTGAAATGATCTTGAGGATTAGAGTGTCCATCATATTTATCATACTTCGACATTTCCACTCTTTTTGGAAATGGTGGCATGTACAAGTTTTTATCAAATGGAAAAGGACATAGAGCCTCCATGGAGAACTCCTTGGGTTCCTTTTCTTTTTCAAGTTTATTAAGTTTAACTTGCATGGCATGCATCTGTTTCATCATAGCCATGATAGGAGTTTCTTCCTCATGTGTAATGATATTTTCGACAATAAAGTTAGGAGGAAGTTTAGCTCCTTATTGAGCCAACTCTAGAAAGTATGTTTCTCTATCTTCTTTCAAGAAATGCCTCATCATCTTCTTGAATTCATAGTCATTTTGATATTGGGCAATTTCTTTAGGTGTGGGTTCCTGATCTGCACCATGTTGAGATTGAGCTCCTTAAGAGCCATGGTTCATCCCTGCTTGAGACATGGTGGGAGTTTTGGGATTCCCTAAGATAGATTGAGGAGGGGCTTGTTGATTACCTCTATGAGTTGATGGAGGGGGTATGTAACCAGTTTTTAATAGAAAATTGCCAAGACTGTCATCTTTGTAAAGACCAAAATTGTAGAGTTGCTCAAGAGTTGGACCCTGGATAGTAGTCAAAGGTAAGGTCTGAGATGTTTCTCCTAATTTCTTGTGTGAGGAAGCTCTAGTTACCACCATTAACCTTGGGTGAAGTGAAAAGAATAGGATGAAGACAACTAAAGAATGATTTGATTCAAGAAAATCAGATGATGCAACCTTGTCAAGATTATGATTGATTTGAGGATTAGCTTAGACATGGATGAAGGATAATATGCCCTAGATGTATGGGTAGATGCCCAAAAGATAGCGAACATGAGCTCACAACACTTATTCTATTTTTGAAGATTGATTTGAAGATGGATAGATCTGACAAGGTTTTGACACAAAATGAAAAGGACTCAAATTGATTAAACAAAAGGCTAAATTGGATTCAAAAGGCCACTTTCAAAAAATGATAGGATTCTCAATAGCTACTGCTCTATTCCTAACATAGTGATTTGTTTGATAGATTTTGGAACTAGGTTGAAAAAGTTGGGTATCTGGCAATTCTGACAACTTTCTGACACTTTTTCAAAATTTCCCAAATGACTTTTTGCAGACTCGTACGATAGTGGGTATGATATGAAATGACAGTTGACAAACTCATACGACTATTGTAAAACTCACATGGTAGTTGATAATAGGATTGGACTTTTTTTAATTTACTAGTAGCAAGACTCATACGATAGTTGGGTAGTTCTAAAATGACACTTGCTAAAGACTCGTACGACTTTATGACTCTCTAGGATAACTTTTGACTCCAGAAAGGAATTTCACTTCAAATTTTGCAATTTTAGGGTTTTCAATTTTGGATTGTTTGCAAGTTGTACTGTCCAGATTTGAAGATTATACTAGATTTGTTCATATTTAGTAGCCAAGTAGATAAACAAGCACGTAGAATAGTAAGCAAGTGATTTCAAGCACATCTGAAAACAATGAACAAGGGCAAAAGAAACCTTGCGCATGAACAATCAAGTGACCGAATTTGTGTTAATCCCTAAGAGTGCTAATTGTGTATGTTCCAAAAAGTTTTGCAATAATGCACATATTCCTAGAAAATGAAAATTTGGCCTTGCTAGGGTTTTTAGTAATGGTCTGACTCTGCAACTTTTATGATCCAAAGGGGTGAGCTCCAATCCCGATGCACCAAGGTTTTGACACAGTCTGAGAATTAATTCAATCAGGAGCTGCTAGGGAGATCTGATAACCCAACAATGAACCACACCTGTGAAGATTTCTTCCAAAAGGACATTTATATAGCGGCTGTCACTACCATGGTGAAAATGGCTATTACCACTTGAGGTTCCGTCAACATGGTTGACCCAATTAAGGGAATGTCCACTACAGTTAACCCTCTCTAAAGGTGACTCACAAAATATACCACATGGAGACTGGTTCCAGATTCAAGGATCTGAGTTTCTGATACTACCTAAAAAGGGAGTAGAGCATAGTCCTCTAGCCTTTTCACTTTTAACCAAAACAAAGTAGATAGATAAATCTGACACGCTAAGACTAAGATTATCTCACAAAGATCTATGATGTCAACCACTCGTGATCTATCAACCTCTTCGGAGAGAGAATGTATCAATCAAAGGTTGAAGACATGAAAATCTAGTAGAACATGAGACTCTCTCAGTATCCTCCCTACCTACAAGGGATCCTTCATTGAGAAGAGTTTCACCAGAAACCCACTCTCTCAAGATCCACAAATAGTGTTCATAGGGCCTATTTACTATGTGTAACAAAGATGCTGAAAAGAAAATCTATGTTCATTTTTATTGCCCAAATGAAATATGTGATATGAAAGCAATAAAAGGTCACACAAGCTAGACACATGAGATGTTCATTTTAGTCCAAATTGAAATGTTATTAGTTGAGAAGATTACCTGAATTCCTCACAATGCGCTTAGTAGATTTTTACCTATTTTTAGCAATTCTTGCACATTTTCCAATCAAAACCAGCAGAAATGAATCAGAAACAACAAATTTTAATTGTTAATGTTAGTTGTTAGTCCAAATTTGGGAATCAAATCTGGAAAACTGTCTCAAAAAGTGAAATGACAATTGAAACTTGGCACCAAAACTCATATGACAGTGGGTCACCTTCTAGACGATAGTCTAGAAACTCGTACGACTGTGGGTATCAGATCATACGACTACCGAGCCTCCAAATGACAAAGTGTACTATTTGACATGATCCTCAATCAAATACACTATCATATGATAGTGGGCACAGTCTGGTATGACTTTTGTCAAAAACTCGTACAAAAATTATACAGACAAAAATTAAAAATCACAGTTTTAGAATAGAAAATGACAAGAAGATGATAGAAATTGATAGAAAGTGAAAGGAAACCCATTTCAGGGCCCCACAATGGGTGCCAAAAATGTGTGTGTGAATTTTGTACCTAGTTGTGGACACAACACTTCAGTAAAACATTAGAGGTTAGCAAAAATCAAAATCTAGCAATAAAATTGAAGCTAAATTAACCAGGCGATTTACTACCTTCTAATAGGTGTGAGTATGATGTTCTCAGATCGAAATCGAGATCAGTGATCTTGATGACACCTAAATGAAGGATTTGAATGCAAAATCTAGATATGGAATGAATGCAATTAATCTATATTTTTGGATTTTCTGTGCAATTATGAATGAAAAATTGATAAGAAATCTAATCTATATGAAAACTGATATGCTATGAATTGATCTAACAATGATATGCAATATGAAACTAGAATGAATTGAAAACAAGATTGATCTCACAAAAGTTGTTGTTTCGCAAGAAGCTTGATTCTTCAGATACCAATTTGCTAGCGTAAGTTTGCAAATTCATGAGATGATTTGTGAAGAGATGAGCCTTGATTTTATAGAAATCCAGGGCTTTGGAGGTGCATGGAAAAAGCCATAAATCACTCTTGATAAACTCAGGTTGATTTTTGAGTTAACAAGAAATAAAAGATAATTAACTCACAAAATCATACAAATCATGCAAAAATAGCCTTTTAACTCAAATCAAAAGTTTAGATCAACTTTGAACTCAAAATAGATGTTGAGTTTCCAAAAGTTAACAACATGCATTAATTTTCTGATTTTAAGTTTAACTGCTCCTTGAACGTGCATAATAATTATGAATTAATTTAATAAATAAAGTGATTTATTCTCAACTTAACTAATTTTGAAAATTAAAACAATTGATTTATGGGTTGATCAATTATTAAATCAAACTTTTATTCAAAAATTATATTATTAAATATGACAACTTGCTTTAATCAATTAAATAGGAATTTAATCAATTAATGATAAGAATTTTGATTTATTGTCAAATTTAAATAATAATAATTAGGAATAAATAAGATTAAATTCAATTTAATAATTAAGTGGCAGAATTAAATCTATTTAATTAAATATTCAGGAAATTCAATTAATCAAACTTTAGAATAAATAAGATTTATCACCAAATAATCATTAAATTAAAGATAATTAAGATAATTAGGAATATTGCTAGGAATATTCCCTGATGCAGAATTTAAGATAATCAATTAGAATTCGATGATGTTCAGATGTGCCTTAGGTTAGGACTTCGATGTCAATTTCATTTGATTTGAAGATGTAGGAGGGTAATGAACTTATAGCCCATTTTTGGGGTATTATAGGTATCTATATTTTGCCCCTCTTTGAAATGATGTTAAAATAATGTTATTTAGAAGAAGTTTTTAAATTTTGACAACACGAAGAATTAAAAAGAAACTAAGTTTCCCCAGACTATGGGAAGTGATGTTAGTTAGACATGGTTATGAAAGAAAAAGGGGCATGGGCGGTGTCTCAAAAATGAAAGTTTCCTTGACAGGATGGAAGAAAGGGGGAAAGAAAAAGGATCTAGTAGTGTGGCCAGAATGCAAAACAAAGGTCTTAGGAAGAAAAAAGGTGAAAAACGGTCACCCAAGGGCTAGTGAGGCAAAAATGACACCTTAAAAGAGGCCCATATAAGCAAAGGAGGCTAAAAAATCAATTCATTTTTATATTAGGCCCTTGCATAATTGAGAGAGAGAGAAGAGTTTTCTTTAGAGATTTTGAACTATATATGTGAGTGAGATAATGGCACAATTCAGACGAGTGAGGCATAGAATCAATGTGGTGAGGTGCGTCTGACATCATCAGGTAGAGGACCAATCAGTGAGTACCAAAAACTAGATCTTGTCAATTATTTTTTATGAATTTTTCTCTCTTTATAGGTTAGAAATTAGCATTCTTGCAAGGATGTGTCATGCGGGAATGTGGTCAGGTCTGGCGGAACATGCCAAAATGTATGTGAGGAAATATGAGATCAAATATTACTACCACTAATGAAAAACATTCAAACTTATGCCAACTAATAACATATAAGATAATAAATACAAAATAAATCAATAACAAACATGAAAAGAGAATGAAAACCTCCCAAAAACAAGTGACCTCCTTTATAGAGTAGATTTGTCCAATAGGTTGGATGTGTGCTCAATATTACGTTCTCAAACTTCAAAATAGGTTGTGAGTAGGGAGATTTTTGGGTATTATAAGGATTTTTCTTATGATCTTGTAGATAAAATGACATGATAACAATACTTTGATGATGTATGATTTTTGAAGGAATGAGAGCCCAAATTATAGGCCAAGAGATGGTGAAATGAAGGGCCAAGATTAAAATCTTATGAAGGGTTGAGATACATTTGAGGGGAAGCACATGGATTGTGCTTTCTCAAAATCATAGCATGGTAACAAGTGTCACCATGTGAGGGGTTGAGAGGACATTGGGGGTTGGGAAGATATGCCATAAAGGCATATCTTGTCTCAAATCCCAAAGGTCAATCCTTGAGTAATATGACCATTTTGGGAATTGGGAAGGGTTTTAGAGAATGGGAAGAAGGAATAAAATATTCCTTGGAGTGGAAAAATATGTAAGGATGTGGTTGAGAATGTAAGGGCATTTAAGGTTGACAAGTGGAGAGGGAGTTGGGATCGAAGATGATTTGACATGAAGTTGACTTTGGTTTTCAGGTATGTGCAAGATCATGAGGGGCCAAAAAGTGGCGATGTTAGTTCAAAACTTTGACAATGTAGCTGACGACTTTTTTTTCACCCGAATTTGATAAAATGAAAAGGGTATCTTAAGGATATTATCGGCTTTCTATCGATATAATTGCTATCAAATTTTGAATTCAGTAAGTAATTATTAGTTATTTTCTAATTGAGCTACCTCTAAAGTGTTGATTTATATATTGATTGAAAAATGACTATAACTTTCGGATGGTATAACATTTTTGAAATCCAAAAAATGCGTCACATTCTATGCTTTGCCTACTATAAGGAAAAAGGAAAAAGTTTTGAATTTTGTAAAATTTTGAATGAGTTAAGGTGGTCAGACA
Source organism: Chamaecyparis obtusa (assembly GCA_027943335.1). Lineage (NCBI taxonomy): Eukaryota > Viridiplantae > Streptophyta > Pinopsida > Cupressales > Cupressaceae > Chamaecyparis > Chamaecyparis obtusa. The sequence continues at coordinate 1,212,564 of BSBK01002404.1, read as the reverse complement.
CAAGAGTTTTTTTATTTTGAAAATGTTGTAGCAAAAAATTCATAATTAATTATTTTTTTGGAATAAAATTACAAAAAAATATGCGTCACATCCAGGCATGAGTCTAATACTTATATATAAAATATTATAATAAAATATTATCATTTGATTATGATTAAGGTGGTCAGACATACACCTACTTCTTTTTTTTTCCTAAAATTTTTGTACTGCTGCATTGAAATCTATACTTTTCATCAATCGTACTAACTTTTTCTAAAAAAAGGCATAGTAGTTTAGAAACTAAATTCAATTTTCTATAGATTCTATTCTTACAACTTTTTGATATTAGGTTCATAGCTAGTTGAAATTTTCATGTCAAGTTGACTAACCCCGATTTGCTGATTTTTCATTGCCACTTAAGGGCATAGTTTGGCCCCTCATGATCTTGCACATACCCTTTCATAATCCACATGATTAGGATTGTGGAAATGTTTAATTAGGAGTGGATTAGTCTTGGGTTAGGATTAACTAGTGGATAAGTGGGATAATTAGGAGAATGCAAGTGGGAGGAGAGAATGAGTGAAGGGTTAATTAGTTAAACATGGGTGTTTAACTAGTTAAGTGAGGGTTAGTATGTGTGAAGGGGTTGGGTTGAGCTAGAACCCTAGGTTAGGTAGTTAGAGGATGGTTATTTAGGGGTTAAAGTTAGGAGCCATGTGCTCAAATGAATTCAATAGGATTTATTTAATTCATAAATAGAGGAAAATGAAACAAATGAATTAATCAAAGAAAATAAGGATATTTGTTTAATTAATAGAAGAAGGGGATTTAATCAATTAAATAGCTATTGGTTGCTCGTTTAAATAATTGGGTTATATTCAATTAATTAAATTAATTAGTTAGAAGGTTGACACAGATTAATTAAATAATAATTATTTAATTAATAATACCTGTACAAGGAATAAATTTGATAAGAAATTTATTGATCTGATTTAGGTGTCTATGATATGATATTATCCTAAATATTTATTATTATAATATCATATTATACTATATTATATAGTATCATATTATATTTATTATAATACAATAATAAAATTATATTAATTTTAATAATATATAATAATAATATTTTTTTTTAGTAAATTAATAACTGGATTGGGCCAACACCCTTTATGTTATATAAAAAAAGATGGCTAACATTGGCTTGTTTAGATCTTCAACCCTACATCATACCTCAAAAAAGAAACCCCCCACTACAATATTCACATTTTCTATGTCTAATCCCTAACTAAGGTTGCAACAGTTAAAAATTGTAGCAAGCCAAACTAATATCCTCCCCTACATTTTAACATATCGTCTTATATAGAAAATTTCTCAAAAACACAACAAAAAAGGCCATTTTAGCAGTGTTTAGGGGGAGAATGGCATCACTGAGTTTAACAATGCAAGCTAGGTATACCAAGTTTAACACTTTCTCCCTAAGCCATTCAATACAAGACAAAGAGGGTTCTGAGAATAAATCTCAATACAACCTAGGTTAGATTAGCAAAAACCAAAGGTGATAAGGGATGCCCATGCTAGACCCAAGTTATACCAAGGAAGTACACTAGCAAGGCCTCTTTCATGCACAATTATAGATATATAATGAAAATGATAAAATTGATTAAGAAAAAAGTGTAAGATGAGTCTAGGAACCAAGTATATGCAATCAGCCCTGTTGGAGCTCAAAAAATATTGAACATGTTTTGAGTCCATACTTGCAAAAAATTTCTCTAAGTGTCAGATTAATGCCTTGAAAGTCTTCAAAAGATGCCTAGTTTGATTTCATACAAAATGGGGCTTGTTGTTTTTCATGATGAATCACTTGGATAGGGTGTTTATCACTTATCATTTGAAATATGTAATAGGTTTGAGGTCCTAGTTTTTAGTTTTGATATGATTTGGAAGTGTCTTTTTGAAGGTATCTCCCCAAATCTGCATTCTGTGTGTTTCCAGAATTGTACAATGTGACCCACTTATGAGGTTTGCATTAAATGCCCAGTTGATGTTCATTGCATGAAAGTTTTTGCATCATGCTATAGGAATGAGAGAGAGTACCCATACCCATTTTTATCCCTCCATGTGCCCATTTATCTAGTTTTCCAGAGTCGTTCCATTTGTAGATTGTTAAGTTTCACTGAGTGTGCATAGTCCAGATTTCTGAGTGGCCTACTTTGAGGTCTCCTAGTTTGCACCCGGCTCAAGGTCAAGTCAAATTGAGAGTTGTTCTATATTTTATACCTAGGAATTACCTACCTTGAAGATTTTTAGATCTCTACCAATCCATCTGGTCACTTTCCTAAGCCAATTCCAAACCTAGTTTCTGCATAATTCATTGTTTTAATCCTGAATATTTCTAACAAGCTAAATTTTTTGTTCAATGGGGATTCACCACTTGATCTTCTAGACATGATAGTTGTGGATTCATGTTCCTTATGGGGAGGTGAAACAATGCCCAAGTTTTTGCTTCATGGAGGTTTCAGTTGGTGAGTTTTTGAAGTCAGTTCTGGATGTGATTTATGTAAATTTGGCAGTGCAAACTGAATAAATGTTTGTGAAGTGCTATGTTTGGTCATTTATATCTTGTGACCTGGGTCTCTGGGTGAAATCTCCTTTGGTGAGTGTGCTTACATGATGGATGTGATCTTAACTCTTTGTCAACGCATTCTTGTGAGGTTCTTTGGTCAGTTTTTGAAGACACTTCTGGAGGCCAGTTAGTGTTATTGGTCAGTTTTGCAGACATGTGAAAAATGAGTTGTGTGTTCAAACTTTTCTGATGCACTGAGGTTTTCTCTCATCAAGGGATTTATTTTTGGATAAGAAATGGTAAATATGAAGTTTTAAAGTGCTTGTCCTCTTTGGGGTCCTTCCAGGTTGCTATTCTCATCAAGTGTGAAAGTGTGCGCTCTTTTGTTCAGCATCATGAGTGTGCTATATTCCACAAGGTGTTATTGCATACTATGTTAAACATATTAAAAGTGCCATATTTTCATCAAATGCAGAAGGTGCTATGTTTCTGGAATTTTGAACTTACCATAGTAGAAATGTACTGACATGTCTTAAAATATTACACCTTGTGATACTCGATGCATGACAATTAAATTGAAGAAAGAAAGGGAGACACAACATATCAGTGGGAGAAGGGAATTGGTATTTGAAGAAATGGAAGAGATGAGACTCGAAAGGGAACAACATATGATATATACACCATGAAAATTATGTGGAAGGATATTAATATTGCAGGGAACTATGTAGACTACATGAAAGTGGAGAGAGAACTTTTGACAAAGCTGGACTATCCTCTTATAGTTCAACTTTGTTATCTCATTCTAGACAAAATCAAAATTGTATTTGATTCTAGATCTTATAAATGGTGAGCACTTGGCTTAACAAAAGGTAAGAGAATATGCTGAAGGTGAGTATGTTTGAAATGAAGGCAAAGCATATGGAATGGGAATGCATGAGCAATGATGGAGGCTGCCAATCAAGTATTGCATAAGGCTACCAAAAGAGGGATGTCAGAGCATAAATTTGTAGCACGTTTTCACCTCAAATGTTAGTATGAATTTTCATGGAGGATAATGCACTAAGGAAAGGTTGATAAAAATAAGGTAAATGCTAGGGAAAGAAAAATGGCTGATGCGTGAAGCTTGCATTGGATGTGGTTGCGTGAGTTCTAATGGAAAGTGCATGAGCATGCTGGTGCGTAAGGCACAATGTATTGGTAGTGCACAAACTTAGGGTGTGTGTGATGTTAGTATGCTATTATATGAGTAGTGCATGAGTCCAAAATGAAGGTACACAGTCCATGTGGGGAACATGATGTTTAAAGGGGCAGCAAGGAACAAACCAATAACAAGGGGCTGCTAATTGGAAGAATGCATAAGACATTACCAATGAAGAGCTTTGGAAGAATGGTGTGTAAAGCATGAAGGAATACATGCTAGTGCATGCCAGAATAATAAGGTAGCATACACACTAAATGGAGAATAGAGGTGGATACTAGTAGCTCACCAAACTGGAAAGTGCGTGGAGTGTGGCTAACTGGTGCGTGAGCATTCAGAGGAGGCTGGCACTTGGTTGAAAGCTTGAGGATGTGTAAGTATAAAGAGGGTGCATGCCAGTAAAAGCCATGGACGCATGTTTGAAGATGAGTGTGCTTTGTTATTGGCATGTTGGTACATGCTAGCTTACAGACCAGAGGGAAAATAAAGTAGAGACATGACAAGCAACATGGATTGAGTGTGTAAGCCATGAAAGAGTCGGCCAAGGAAGGGAAATAAAAGAAAATAGGTGCATGCATAGACAGAGATGAAGCAAAATGTGAAGGGGTGTGCATGTGGGTTTATCCTACATGCACCCTATTTTTGTGCCATAAGGTATTTAAATAAAAGGGTTCTCAGATTAGAAGTAAATCAGAAGAAATAGAGGCAATGGTTGGCCTCATGGCTTGTGGGCCCACTCGAATTTGTGTGCCAGTTGAGGGAACTATGCAAATTTTTGATGGAACATTTAAAAACTCTCAGGGATTTAGTCCCACATTGGCTAGATTTGAGAAATTTGAGATGTTTAAATGACCTAATGCTCACATGATAGTTTGAAGATGGAGTTGGAGGCTATGCACATGTGCGCACTTTGGAGCTGCATCAGGAACCATGCTGGTGGACCAAAGACAAGACAATTTTGTAGACAGGTGGCAAGTGACCAGACCAGTAAGTGGACACATGGAGCTCAATCACCTATTCTCTTGATAGGCTTGCGGTTAAGGATAACATACGACAACCTGACGAGCAGTTAGTTGCTAGATCTCCAGATGTTGGTGGCTAAGGGACTAACATCAAGCAATTTAGAGAGGCTTTAGTCACGTGGTCTTGTGATCCCTAGCGGTTAGTGGCTAATATAAAGAGATTAGGAGAATGGATGTGGTCGCTAGTTCTCCAGATCCTGGAAGTTAAGGTAAATACATTAAGAGATTTAGAGAACAAAGGCCATTTGCGTGATCGCTAAATAAACCCATGGTTAGATAATGGATTTGGAGATTCAGAGATAAAGGGATTTTCTCATTCTCTAGATTTGACCATGGTTAAGGAATTCATTCAGAGATCTGGAGAATAATGCATTCATAAAATTTTTAGATCAGAGGTCAAAGACAAGGTTAAGGTGAACATGCAATCAACTCTTGACAAGTGTCAAAATCTAGTGCCTTCTAGGAATAAAGTGCTAGAAAAAGACAAAATGTGCAGAGAAAAGGTAAAATGAGAGATAAAGTGCAGATTTAAAAGAATTGGCATAGTCTTCTTTATAGTTTAATGAAATATTTTTATTATGCAATTTCTGAGAGACATTCACTGGAGTATTTTCCAGAGACCAAATAGGATAATTTTTTCAAAGCAATAGAGAATCAAATCATTTGAGGAGAAATGATTGCAAGTTGAGGCAGTTGAAGAAGATGAAATGAAGATCAAAATTAGAGGAGAAATTGGAGATATTTTGGCTGGAAATTGATAGTTTTTAGTTGGCTGTAACTGACTTCATTCTCCTAGATCTCTGATTTTCTCTCCATTGTTGAAGGTGATGAAACAATTACAATAAGGAGAGGCTTTGGCTCCATTGTTGAGTTCTAGGAATTTTTGTTAATCTAGAATGTACTGATATAGTGAAATTCTACTTGAATATATTCGAATTCCCTTGCATATTTTTGTTGTCTTCTTGTCTGAATTCTAAATTTTTTATGTGTTAAATCTATAAGGTAGTTTTAGTGCATCATTTACAAAGTATTTGTGAAATTAGTATCTAGCTCCTTTCAAGGAAAAGGTAAAATCTTAAGGGTAATTTTTGAGAGCTCAGGATTTCTGCAATAATTTGATGATTGGGTGTGTTTAAGAGAGGGTGAATTGTAAGACATTTCATCTGGGTTTTGGATGTATTTTACTTAGAAGTTTTTTGTAAATGTTTTCTTTCTTTTTTACTCTTTTCCCCAAGATAAGGCACTGGTCTATCCTCAATTTGCAAGCATTTCATCATCACAAAAAAACTTAAATAACTATTTACTTTTATGTTTGTTTGAAGAGCTAAGAAGATTAAGTTTGTATCAAGGGTACAAGCAATTGTTGTAATTCTTTGAAGAAGTAAATTTGATAGGTACACCCACCTATAGCTAAGAGCTCAAAGTGAAGAAGGATTTTATCCTTGTTAATTAATCATTTTCTTGCTAGAATCAAGAGTTTAGGAATCATAGAGTTCCATTTAAGCACTCAGGGCTTGTGTTAGGATCTTGCAAGAAAAATCACTAACAAATTGGTGACTCTGCTGGGGAAGAAATAAGGTTACCATTAAGAGTATCCCGGAGTCTTTCTATATTCAATTTGGGGAAGATTCTCAGAAGTGTAAAAATCTGAAAATTGTTTTCAGATCTGAAAGTGTATTGCCTAGAATTTGTTGTTGATTAAATTTAAAAATATATGTGACTATGCATTGAGGAATGTCCAGAATCTAGTGATGTTTTAGTAAAAGATTAGTGAGTGAGTTTGTGTCCTTTGTAAGGAGGTGGTGACTCTATGTTAGAATGAACCTAATATGTGAAGCCTTATTTTAGATTTGAATTGGATATGAAGTGAACACCAACATTTAGCAAAGATATTCCAGGTATTCTCCATTCAGTTTTTAGTGTGCTTGCATGGTCCTTATCAAATGGTTTTGTCATTAAAGAAAGGACAGATAAGTGAAAATCATGTACTTCTGGATTAAATTTTGAGTTAAGTCATATATGTGTGAAGTATTTCTGAATAATCAAGTGATAAGAGAAGGTTATTTACAAATGTATACTTTCTTGTTACTGGTTTTAAAAAATATCAAGTGTATATGGACAAAGGTTGCAGCCAGTAATGGATGTTCATAAGATTTCTTTTATCTAATGATATGTGCCATTTTGTTATGATGGCATACCTGGTTTCCCTAATGAAATCTCAGATAAAGTCAGAAGATATTTTCCAAAATTTTATAGGAACTAGTCCCAGTTAGCAGAAAGGCATGTTCAAGCTTTTGCTGATTTGATGTATGATTTTGATATAGGCCATGAAGATCTATGGATGAGGTTGTTTGTGTAGACTCTAAAAGGTGATGGAAGAGATTGGTTCTCATTTTTGCCCGCAGCTTCAATTTCTTCATGGGATGAGTTAAGTTCATATTTCATTGAGCAGTTTGATGGGTGGGTAGATGTAAAATTAATGTTAGATAGATTGATGGAAATTCAGATTGAACAAAGTGAGTTAATTCCAAGGTTTAATAGTAGATTTGCTAAGACATTGATGGATATCCCCGAAAAATTGTAGGCCCCATGATTAGATATGTTTGATTATTTATTTGGGTGCATTGGTCCAAAAGATGGGCTTCCTACTAAGGGATAAACAACCAAAAAGTCTATACTAGGCTTTTGAAATTGCAATGGATATTGAGTGCAATCTAAAATATGGAGTTATAAGAAGGTGTGCTTCTGCTGGTTTGCATTTTTAGAATAGAGTGAATGATTAGGAAAAAAGTGAGCAGCATCTATACTTTCATTCCCCTACTAATTGCATTGATCAAAATATTGTATGTGAAAGTAGAAATAATGTTGTAGGAGTGATTCCTTTGTAGAAAAGTTGCACTCTAGCAGAAAGTAATATTGATGCACAAGAAATTGACAACGTTGGTGTATTTTTACATAGGCCAGATAGTGTCGCTGCTGAAGATATAATTGATGAAGAGCTGGAATCTTTTTCAGCTAATGAAGGTAATGACCATTTCCAAATTATTAAAAATGCATCCTTCCCTTTGCATGATTTACACAAGTACAATGATGATAATTATGAAAGTAAATTCCCACCAACTGGTGTTGATATAAATGTTGAGAGAAATGGTGATTGTGATGAATCCATGGATGAGGAACATTTGTCACTGCTACTAAAACTAAAACATCAAGTTTGTGGAAACATGGATAAAGTTAAAGGTGAATTTATTTCTAATGACCTATCACAAGATTTCTCTCATGCTACAGATGTTCATTCTTATCAGTCTTCTATATGTTCTAATGGTAATGAAGCTGAATGGAAAATCTTGAAGATTGAAGACAAATGGTGGATTTTTTTGTGTGACACTTGTGAAGATAATATGATTGGTTATGATACTGATTTTTCAAGTGATGATAGAAGAAGTGGTGATTCATGCTTTGATTCATATTCTGAATTTTATTTTTCTGCTAAAGATGCATGTGAAGATGGATGTGATGATATGTCTTGTGAGATTACTAATGTATTATTTGATGAAGACATTGATTTGAACCAGCTAGATCTTTGTTTAAATGATTATGAGAAACAATTCCATGTAGTTTCTAATCCATTATTCGAAGAATGTGCCTAGGAAATGAAATTTGTTGAGGGTAGCTCATTTTTTGAATTTGATATTTTAAATATCATTGAGCTTGAACTTCCATCTCCAATGAAGTCAGTTGGAGGAAAGGTAATGCAAGGTGAGTTTTATTTATTTGATGAGAGTGCATTACATGTTGACAGTTTAATTCTTCTACCACCAAGCATTGAGAATAATGAAGATGATTTGATTTATGGTGTGGATTGTGTGAGTCATCTTTCTATGGATAAAAGTGTGATTTATCAAGAGAAGTCAGATTTGGTAAATGGTTTGATGCATGAGAATGCTTTAGTTTCCTTGGCTGAACTGAATGAATGTGAATATAGTTTCTTTTCTTTTGATATACAAGTATGCATTGAAGATGAGTCAGATGTTTGCAGCCAAGAAGAGAAGGTATCCGTTGTTTGTCCGCTTCCATATGTTTCAATTTATGATGATTTTGATGATACATATTTTCTAAAAAGTGAGTTTGGGGGGGGGGGGACACAAAAGGGAAGGCATAGGTGATTTTAAATCTGAAGTTATTTTGCAGCCTATGTTCAATGGTGTTTTCTATAATCATGTATATAATGGTGGTTTCACATTGACAGATGAGTTTGAAAATAGAAACTGAGTTTTTGACAAAGGTAAATGATAAGGTTTCTTAGGCATTTTGAAGCTACTTGTATATTTTATGTATATCTTGTATGGTGGTGTTGGTGTTTTCAATAAGGAGCCAGTTTTTGGAGAAGTTTTGAGAAGAGTAAGATGCAATTCAAGTTGATCTTCTTTGGTTGGTCTTTTGTACCATGAGATTTTGGTTTCTCTACATGCCTACAAGGGGCACACGTCCCAGTCAAAGCCACTGTTGGAGCTCAAAAAATCCTAAATATGTTTTGAGTCCATACCTGCAAAAAAATTCTCTAAGTGTCAGATTAATGCCTTGAAAGTCTTCAAAAGATGCCTAGTTTAAGTGCATACAAAATGGGGCCTGTTATTTTTCATGATGGATCACATGGATAGGGTGTTTATCACTTATCATTTGACATATGTAATAGGTTTGACATCCTTGTTTTCAGTTCTAACATAATTTGGAAGTGGATTTTTGAAGGTATCTCCCCAAATCTGCATTATGTGTGTTTTTAGAATTGTACAATGTGACGCACTTTTGAGGTTTGTATTAAATGTTCGGTTAATGTTCATTGCATGAAAGTTGTTACATTATGATATAGGAATGAGAGGGAGTACCTATTAGCACCTAAAAAAATTTCTCATGGCTATATAATTTTCTCTGGTCTTTGCAATCTTTCCTTTGTCTCTGGCTTAACCCTAGGTTTCAATTCATATTTTTAGCCTTAGAGGGTTAAACCCTAATTATCTTGGCTAGGTTCTATTCCTTCATTACCTTTTTCAAGCCACTTAAGATCTTTTAAAAGCATGTATGCTTTTCTTTCCTAGTTGGTCGCTTAATCTCCTTACTAAAATGACATATTCCATTTTATTTGGTGATTCCCCGGATTGCTTTGGTCGCGAGGTCTCTTAATGCTTTCAAAATATTCCTTATCCTTCTGTGACTTGCCAGGCGGTTAGCTTTTCTCTCTTGTCGCCAAACCTCTAGATGCGGTGGTTAGTCGCCAAGTCTCTTATTCCTCAGGTGGTTACTGATTTCATTCAGCGACTTGGATTTTGCCTCAATCATGAGATCTCTTGATTTTAGCAGTTAAATCCTAGGCATTCAGTGACTTCACAAGCGGCTTGTATTTTCTCTTTAGTCATTGAATCGCGAGATAGTAGGCCCACATCATAAGGAATGGCATAGGTGGATCTAATGTCAGATGGAGCTGAGGTGTCTGATTGTTATTGGTTTGGAGAGTAGTGATGTGGCAGAATGTCAGCATGCTCAGGGTTTATAAAAGATTCAGCGATTTAGTGATTGAAGGTTGTCTCGTAGTCTCTTGAATTTAGCGGTTAAGTATTAAACACTTAGAGACTTGCCAGGCGGTTATGAATTTCTTTAGTTGCCCAATCTTGTAATTCAATAGTTAAGTCTTCTAACATTCTGAGATTAAGCGAGGACCTTCAATGGCTACCAGACAAAGTTGAAGATCAATGATCCATATCTAATCTTTGAATCTAACTCAAGGTAAAGAAATCTTTTTGCGACTTGGAGATTTGTCTCAGTTGCATAGTCTCAGGGTTTAACCCTAGTTAATATAAAGCTTACGAGACTTGGTGAATCTCATTGTTGCCAAGTCTCTAGATAGTGCGGGGTTAAAGATAAAGTTATCATCTAGTTTGCCATTGGCGGTTAAGTGTTCAATTTGGTGATTTAGCGACTGTATAGTCTCAGAGTCTCATGTTCCTGATGGTCAAAGGATAAACCTCTAGCAATTCAGTGACGTGGTTAGTCTCGTGGTCGCTGAATCAAACAGTTAAGGCAGAAAGAGTTCTCACGACTTAATATAGACCATAGGATGGAGGAAGAAAGAAGATCAACGGTGGTCGCGAAGTCTCAGAGAGAAAGTTGAACAGTCAAAAGGTTACAGCGATTAAGAGACTTCCTTTGGTCACTGAGTCTCTAGATGTGCTTGTCACTGAGTGTTTGAAGGTAACCAAGGTTAGATAAAATGTCTAGCAACCTCGCGACTAAGGGAAAAATGTAAACCAGGATTCCTATGTAGTTAAGCTATAAACCCGGGAAAGTGAGATGATCTGACGGTGCTAATATAAAGTGAGTCCAGATTTGAATGCTGGCTGTTGATTTTTTGTCTCACACCATGAAAGTAGCCATTTCTTCCAGATTTGAATATTTTAAGGGCTTCAATGACAAGAAGACTGATATTGAATGCTTGAGTGGCTGAATTTGGTAGATATGATTTTGTTAACTGTCATAGAATGGTCCAGAGGCTATGATGATTGATTGTAGAGGATTGTATTGTGAAGGAATGGGTAAGCAGTAGCTCAAGGCATGCTGCAGGTGAATGATCAGGCTGATAAGCATGGTAGTTTCATGATCTTCAGTACAGTACTCTGAAATTTCTCATAAATGGAGATCATTCTTGGATTTGATCAAACTAGGTTGCTTGGTTTTCCTCCAAAGAAATAAATTTTGACTAAATCTGGTTGGTTTGGTGGGTGAAAACCCTAGCCTCTGCCCTAGTCATCCGTAGCTTGTTGCATCCTGACTTTTGGAATTCCAAGATGACTAGTGATATATATTGAAAGAAGTTTTATTTTTGTGGGGGGTTGATGGTTTATGTTGGGAGTCAATGTAAAAAAATGAACAAGGAGAGCCTAGTTTTAGGCTTTGTTTCCTAGCATTCTGTTGTCTTGGTAATGTATTGATTTTGTAAATCTTAATGAGAATACACTTGAATTCCAATCTTAGATTTCTGTTTGTCTTCTTGTTTTGATCTTGGGTTCATATATGTTAATGTCACAAAGTGAGTTAGCATATGGTATACAAAGTACATTGTGGGATTATCTTTGAGTTCCTGACAAAGTTAGGATTAAAGTCTTTAAGGTAGTTTCAGTGACTTCATGGTTAAATGAGAATCTGATGATCAAGTCTGGGAGGGAGAGGGGTAATAGGCAAAGCACTTATTCTGAGTTCAAGAGTGTTTGAGTTAGGGTTTTCAGTTGATATATGTTATCGAGTGACTCTATGTCCTATGTTAAGGCACTGATCCATTCTCTAGAAGCAGTTCGTCATCATCAATCACAAATATAAATGATAAAATCTTTAAATTAGTTAGTAAAGGGTATAAATGTATAATATTTAGTGATTCCTTTCAAGAAGTGGATCAAGGGTACACCCGCCTAAGAATCTTAGCTCAAAGTATAGGAGGATCTCTTTGATCCTTGTTAATTGGCCCTTTTCCTTGCATACTTTGGAGTGGTGATAGAGTCAGTGAAATTAAGTTCTCAATCATAGTGTAAACCTACAAGTAGAAAGAGAAGGGGAACCAACAGTACCTATACACATTTTTAGCCCCCCACATGCCCATTTATACAGTTTTCTAGAGCCATTCCATTTGTAGATTGTTAAGTTTCATTGAGTGTGCATAGTCTAGATTTATGAGTGGCCTACTTTGAGGTCTCCTAGTTTGCATTGTTAAGTTTCACTGAGTGTGCATAGTCCAGATTTTTGAGTGGCCTACTTTGAGGTCTCTTAGTTTGCACCCAGTTCAAGGTCAAGTCAAATTGAGATTTGTTCTATATTGTATACCTAGGAGTTCCTTACCCTGAATATTTTTAGATCTCTTCCAATCTGTCTAGTCACTTTCCTAAGCCAATTCCAAACCCAAATTCTGCATAATTCACTATTTTAATCCTGAATATTTCTAACATGCTAAATTTTGTGTTCAATGGTGATTCACCACTTCATCTTCTGGGTGTGCTATTTGTGGATTCATTTTCCTTGTGGGGAGGTGAATCAGTGCCCAAGTTTCCCGTTCATGGAGGTTTCAATTGGTGAGTTTTCAAAGTTAGTTTTGGATGTGACTTATGTAGATTTGGTAGTGCAAACTAAATAAATGTTTGTGAAGTGCTATGTTTGGTCATTAATATCTTGTGACCTAGGTCTCTGTGTGCAATATCCTTTGGTAAGTGTGCTTACATGATGGAAGTGATCTTAACTCGCTATTGGTGCATTCTTGTGAGGTTCTCTAGTCAATTTTTGAGGACACTTCTAGAGGCCAGTTAGTGTTATTGGTTAGTTTTGTAGACGTGAAAAATGAGTTGTGTGGTCAAATTTTTCTGATGCACTAAGGTTTGTTCTCATAAAGGGATTTCTTTTTGGATAAGAAAAGGTAAATATGAATTTTTAAAGTGCTTGTCCTCTTTGGGGTCCTTCCAGGTTTATGTTCTCATCAAGTGTGAAAGCGTGCACTCTTTTGTTTAGCATGATTAGTGTGCTATATTCCATGAGGTGTTATTGCATACTATGTTAAACATATTTAAAGTGCCATATTTTTATCAAATGGAGAAGGTGCTATATTTTTGGAATTTTGAACGTACCATAGTAGAAATGTGCTAACATCTCTTAAAATATTGCACATTGTGATGCTGAATGCATGCCAATTAAATTGAAGAAAGAAAGGGAGACATATCATATCAGTGGGAGAAGGGAATTGGTATCCAAAGAAATGGAAGAGATGAGATTCAAAAGGGAACAACATATGATATATATACCATGAAAGTTATGTGGAAGGATATAATTATTTCAGGGAACTATGTAGACTACATGAAGCAGAGAGAGAATTTTTGACAAAGCTAGACTATCCTCTTATAGTTTAACTTTGTTATCTCATTCCAGACAAAATCAAAATTGTATTTGATTCTAGATCTTATAAATGGTGGGCACTTGGCTTAAGAAAAGGTAAGATAATATGCTGAAGGTGAGTATGTTTCAAACGAAGGCAAAGATCGTATGGAATGGGAATGTGTGAGTAATGATGGAGGCTGCCAGTCAAGTATTGCATAAGGCTACCAAAAGAGGGATGCCAGAGCATAAATTTGCAGCATGTTTTCACCTCAAATGTTATTATGCATTTGCATGGAGGAGAATGCACTAAGGAAAGGTTGATAAAAATAAGGTAAATGCTAGGGAAAGAAAAATAGCTGATGCATGAAGCTTGATTTGGATGTGGTTGAGTAAGTTTTGAAGGAAAGTGCATGAGCATGCTGGTGCGTAAGGCACAATTTATTGGTAGTGTAAAATTTTAGGGTGTGTGTGATGTTAGTATGCTGCTATATGAGCATTGCATGAGGCCAAAATGAAGGCGCATAGTCCATGTGGGGAATGTGATGTTTAAAGGGGCAACAAGGAACCAACCAACAATAAGAGGCTGCTAATTGGAAGAATGTGTAAGGCATTTCCAATGAAGAGTTTTGGAAGAATGGTGTGTAAGGCATGAAGGAATACATGCTAGTGTGTGCTAGAATAATAAGGCAACACATGCACCAAATGGAGAATGTAGGTGCATACTAGCAGCTCACCAAACTAGAAAGTGCATGGGGTGTGGCTGAATGGTGCGTGAGAATTTAGAGGAGGTTGGCACTTGGTTGAAAGCTTGAGGATGCATAAGTATAAGGAGGGTTCATGCTAGTAAAAGCCATGTACACATGTTTGAAGGTGAGTGTGCTATTTTTTTGGCATGCTGGTGCATGCTAGCTTGTAGACCAGAGGGAGAACAAAGCAAAGTCATGGCAAGAAGCATGGATTGAGTGTGTAAGACATGAAAAAGCCAACCAAGGAAGGGAAATAAAAGAAAATGGGTGCAAGCATAGGCATAGATGAAGTAAAATGTGAAGGGGTGTGCATGTCGGTTTATCCCACATGCACCTCATTTTGGTGCCATAAGGTATTTAAATACAAGGGTGCTTAGATTAGAAGTAAATTGAAAGAAAGAGAGGCAATGGTTGGCATCTTGGCTTGTGGGCCCACCTAGATTTGTGTGCCAGCCAGCTGCACTATGCAAATTTTTAATGGAACATTTAAAACTCTTAGGGATTTAGTCCCACATTGGCTGGATTTGAGAATTTTGAGATGTTTAAATGACCCAATGCTCACATGATAGTTTGAAGAAGCTAGAGGCTATGCATGTGCACATGCTCTAGAGCTACATTAGGAACCGTGTTAGTGGACCAAAGATAAGAAAATTTTGCAGATAGGTGGCGGGTGACCAGACCAGTAAGTGGATAGGTGGCACTCAGTCACCTATTCTCCTGATAGGCTTGCGGTTAGGGATAACATCCGGCAACCCGACGGGTGATTAGTCACCAGATCTCCAAATACTGGCAGCAAACAGACTAACATCAAGAAATTTAGAGAGGCTTTAGTCATGTGTTCTCCTGATCCTTGGTGGTTAGTGGCTAGCATCAAGAGATTAGGAGAATGGTTGTGGTCACTGGTTCTCCAGATCATGGTAGTTAAGGTAAATACATCATGAGATTCAGAGAACAAAGGCCATTCGTGTGATCACCATATAAACCAATGGTTAGATAATGCATCCAAAGATTCAGAGATAAAGGGATTTTCTCATTCTCTAGATTTGACCATGGTTAAGGAATTCATTCAGAGATCTAGAGAATAATGCATTTTCCAAATCTCTAGATCAGAGGTCAAACCTAGGGTTAAGGTGAACATGCAATCAGCTCTTGACAAGTTTCAAAATCTAGTGGCTTCGGGGAATAAAGTTCTAGAAAAAGACAAAATGTGCAGAGAAAAGTTAAAAAGAGAGATAAATTGTAGATTTAAAAGAATTGGCATAGTCTTCTCTATAGTTTAATGAAATATTTTAATTATGCAATTTTTGAGAGACATTTACGAGAGTATTTTCTAGAGACCAAATAGAATCATTTTTTCAAAGGAACAGAGAATCAAATAAGTTGAGGAGAAATGATTGCAAGTTGAGGTAGTTGAAGAAGATCAAAATTGGAGGAGAAATTCAAGATATTTTGGCTGGAAATTGACAGCTGTCAGTTGGCTGTAACTGACTTCATTCTCCTATATCTTTGATTTTCTCTCCATTGTTAAAGGTGATGGAAAATTTATAGTAAGGAGAGGCTTTGGCTCCATTGTTGAGTTCTAGGAATTTTTGTCAATTTGGAATGTACTGATATAGTGAAATTCTACTTGAATATATTGGAATTCCCTTGCATATTTTTGTTGTCTTCTTGTATGAATTCTGAATTTTTTATGTGTTAAATCTGTAAGGCAATTTTAGTGCATCATTTACAAAGTATTTGTGAAATTAGTCTCTAGTTCCTTTCAAGGAAAGGGTAAAATCTTAAGGGTAACTTCTGAGAGCTCAGGATTTCTACAGGAATTTGATGATTGGGTGTGTTTAAGAGAGGGTGAATTGTAAGGCACTTCATTTGGGTTCTGGATGTATTTTACTTAGAATTTTTTTATAAATGTATGCTTTCTTTTTTACTCTTTTCCCTAGGATAAGGCACTGGTCTATCCTCAATTTGTAGGCATTTCATCATCACCAAAAAAATTAAATGACTATTTACTTTTATGTATGTTTGAAGAGCTAAGAATATTAAGATTGTATCAAGGGTACAAGCCATTGTTGTAATTCTTTGAAGAAGTAAATCTGATAGGTACACTCACCTGTAGCTAAGAGCTCAAAGTGAAGAAGGATTTTATCCTTGTTAATTAGTCTTTTTCTTGCTAGAATCAAGAGTTTAGGAATCATAGAGTTCTATTTAAGCACTCAGGGCTTGTGTAAGGATCTTGCAAGAAAAATCGATAACAAGCCCAATTAAAAAAAAAGATATATTCTAATAGATGAAACAAATGATAAGGTACTTACCTCAAAATATGCAATGGAATATGGCTTTTTTCTTTGAAAATTACAGATTTGAGATAGTGGCAGGAATTTCCACTGTGGATTTATGATCACTATAGAAAACCAAGAAAATGCTATTTTTCTTAGATCTCTGAGAATAGCTCAACCTAGTGCAACATGTTCCAAACACTTTTCCATGAAGTCACTGTGTTCCCGGGACACTATATAAAATTTGACCTAACTTCTTTGAAAAGGTCTTGGGGAGCATATTCTAGATCTGTGGTTGCCAAATTGATAACGTACAAGTCTGTTATAAAATTGGTGTGTGTGGGTGGCTATAAAGGGGTTTTCCTTAGTCAACCCCCTATTTTGGTGTTTTCCACCTAGATGAATAGCCGTTAGGAAATATGTTGCATGTGTATGTAGTGCTTGTGAATCCTAGATTTTAGATCTAGAATGTAAAATAACTAGTGTGTGATCAAAAGGTGACACACTTCTATAAACCATTATTCTTGAGAGAATCCATGAAAAGGAGATCCAAAGAGGTGATTTATAGATTCCTATCTATAATGTGCAAGAATTTAATCATTATGGACAGTGGATCTCAAATGAACCTCAATAAGAAACCCTTGCAAGGTGCATCATAGTATGGAAGATTCAAAATGAATATGCAAGAATGAAAGATCTAAGTGAGATGCAAGATCTAAACTAGAATGAAAATGCACAAACAAGAAAGAAAATCTAATCTAACGAGATTACAATGCCTCCTAGTTAGACTATGTGATTTAAGATAAATGCAACAAGTAAATGCTAAGATAAGAATGAAAGATGAACTAGAATTCTCTTAAAATGAAAAATGATAGCATAACACTAGCATGATTGAGTGGTATCAAATAGTGAATAAATAGCCTCCTTTTATAGAATTTAGAAATGAATGTATGACCCAAATTAAGAGGCAAAATCCAAAGGTGGAGAATAATTCTCATTTTTACTTTAGGGCACAAGACTCTCAAGAGAAAAAATCAGTGGACATGAATGGTTAGGTAGAAATGAGTGGTGGAGATTAAGAGGCAAAAGAGATTCCAATTTTGTCTTTTTGTCTTTTTTTTAAAAAAAATTAAGAAATTCCTTTTTTCATGTGCACACATAGGAAAAAGTGGATTTTATTTAATTAAAAGGGGACATGTTATTTTAATCAAATAAGACTTAGGATAAAGTGGTCAAACTTTAGGATATCATCAAATAAATGATTAAAGTGATTATTTGATCAAGAGATAAGATATTGAATAAATACATAAGATTGATTAAGCATAAGATAAGGTCTAGTATTTTTAATATTTAGTGTTAGAGAAAAGCTCAAGGTTTACTAGACCATTTTTGGGTGATTACATTTACCCCTCTTTGACTAATGTGTGAGTGATTTGGTAACACATTGAGCTAAAGAATAGATAATAAGATATTTGATAGAGATCTGACTCTAAACTTGGTCGAACATAGTACAAAGAGATAACTAGTCCTGAACCTGATCAAATGAGAACTAGCAGAGAGATAGATAAGATAGATCTGACTCCAAATTTGATCAAACAAAGCATAGAGATAAGATATTGAATAAATACACAAGATTGATTAAGCATAAGATAAGGTCTAGTATTTTTAATATTTAATGTTAGAGAAAAGCTCAAGGTTTACTAGACCATTTTTGGGTGATTACATTTACCCCTCTTTGACTAATGTGTGAGTGATTTGACAACACATTGAGCTAAAGAATAGATAATAAGATATTTGATAGAGATTTGACTCTAAACTTGGTCGAACATAGTACAAAGAGATAACTAGTCCCGAACCTGATCAAATGAGAACTAGCAAAGAGATAGATAAGATAGATCTGACTCCAAACTTGATCAAACAAAGCATAGAAAAGTTGTTAATCCCAAACTTGATCGAATAAGAACTAGCGAAGATAGGTATTGCAATTTAAGAGATATATTGATAGATTATTCCTGCCTCCTTGGGATCAAAATAAAAATATGGTAGAGGAGATGCAGAAATGAGATAGATAAATTTGATCAAATCAAGAAAAGATAAGGTTCCAGATGATTGATTAAGCACATGAGACCAAGTTTGACCACTAAGTGATGAGAATTTGACCTAGTTTGAATAAAGGTGGACCGAGAAGAGATAGTAGTAATGCTAGGTCAAGGTCAGAAGAAAGGAGATGAGATGATGATGGAAGAGAGAGAAATGGTGATTTGCCTCAAAAGATCAAAGAAAGTAGCCTCAAAGGGTCATTTAGCTGTGTATATAAGGAAATAATTTTGAATTGCAATTTTAAAAATCAATATGAAGCCAAATTTTAATTTTTATCCCAAAAATGGATCTAGGACGTCGAAATTAGGTAGGGGTGCAATCTTCATGAAAATCAGAGACTTTGAAAAATTAGGTCAAAATGTTATATAAGGGGCCCAAAGGGTCTTTTCAAATCATTTGTTTATTTCATTTTCCAATGATTCCAGAGTAATTTCAGAGACTATGATGGTAGAGAGGTGAGTTCCTATTGAGAATCATAGATTTGAGCTGAGCCAATTGCACAACTGGCCTCGGGGGTATCCACAGGTGGTAAGTCACTAAAAAATTTTCTCGTTTTGGTGTATTTATGTCATTTTTTGCATGTTTTTAATGATTTTTTGAATACTTTCGAATGATATTTTGGAATATCGCACAACTTAGCTAAGAGATACCGTATGACATTTCACACAAACTTGAAATTCCATATGGCCTTTCTAAGAAGTATCACACCAGTGGGACTCATTAGTCATGCAAAACTATGAAAAATGTCACACCACTATAATAAGAAGTGTCGTAGGTAGTTTATCTAATCTGTAGAATGTCATTTTGATTTTTGTGTGTATTTGACTGCTTGGAAACTTGACTGGAAGTATGTAGATCCTTTGTTGATGCTTTAAGTTGCTTTCTGACATATTTTATAATGTATCTAATATGTTTCTGCTTGTGTTTGTGATGCATCATCACTTTCCTAATCTAGCCATTAAGGCTCCACATCCAGTGGGTCTTTAACTTGTGCCCCGATTGTCAGCTGATTAGAGGGGTATATTGGAGTCCATGGGACTCATTGAGATGCTATAGATGCCCCATATCTGGGAAAACCATGGATTGTTGACTACACTTGCTGAGCGGTTCCACTTTGAGTGTAATACCTTCCATCTTCCTATTGGAGAGGCCATAGTGACATTAGAGGATGGCTACCATATTCTAGGGATCCCTTGCCATGAAGAGGCAGTGAGTATCTTTGATTAGTTGTAGATTCAATTAAGTCATATGCCATACTTTATTGTCATTGATCTTCATACTAATACTCAAATAGTGTCTTGCAAATATATTTTGATCAATCTCCTATTGATGGGATCATGATGATGCAGGCAGTTTTTGAAGATTTTACCATTTTGGATTATGTTATCCTATGAGATTACATGATGGAAACCTATAGCACTAATTATCCTATGGCTTGCATCATTTGTTCAATGATTTCTCACTCCCAGTGTGGTTGGGGCAGACTTATTATGGACTTGTTGTCTAGGCCTCGATGTATGGAATAGGGACCCTCTCTCCTAGAAGATATGTATCATGAGCTCCATGATATTGTCTATAGGGAGGGGAAGACTTGGTTGGAAGGGGCCATCATAGCACAAGTTTGGGCATGGGAGCATATCGTCATGATCCACCCTAGAGTTCAACCCTGATAGAGAGGGTGACCATTCATTTATAGATATTATGGGTTTATTGAGCAGACCCATGTAGGAGATACGCCATATTGGAGACAGAAGTTAGATAATTTAAATTCTTTCACATGGTGACCATACATAGATTTTGAGTAGTGGGTTGAAGCCAGAGATGATCTAACATACATTTTTTTGTAGCAGGCCATTATTAGGTAACCATATAGTTATAGTTAAGCATTTTGTTATTAGCAAAGTATGGCATTAGTTTGGTAGGGCACAAGGTGTCACTACAAAGACTGCTAACTATGTCAGGTATGGGGCAGCATGTTGAGATATGAGATTTGTGTACAAGAGACTTAGCAGTTAAAGCATATAGTTCTTGACCTACTTACGAGGGTCATAGATGTAGGTATGACTCCATAGTAGAGGAGATGGAGTTGGGACCATCCCTTCCCTAGGTTTTTAGTGCCTATAGATTTGAGATTTAGGGGTGGTGGGGATGGCAGTGATGATGGTGGCGATGGAGGAGGAGGGAGCAGAGAAGGAGGAGGTAGTGGTGGTGTGAGTGGGTCTAGGAGTAGTTCTCCTTCTAGCATCCAACCTACTAGATCCAAGTTGCAATGGATTGTAGAGGCCATGGATATTAATGATCCTGACAAGCACCTAGTGAGGAGACCACATGGGATTAGGATAGAGGAGTGACCTGCTACTCAGCTAGAGAAGACGACACCTACCAATGATAGGCTGGCATAGAGAGTGACAACATTAGAGGTAGATTTACAATATGAAAAAATCACTATAGTCGTAAGGGATCAAAATTAGATTGATGGAAGGGCTAGGATACAAGAGCTCAGATAGGAGTGAGATCATGCTAGACATGAGGCACATCATCATGGGGCTAGAGCAGCCTATTATTATGTTTCCTACATTGCTGTAGTACCCATGGGCCAAAGAGTGCTAGATTATTCCTAGAGTGCTGGGAGATTAGAGGGTGTGGTGCAGGAACTAGAAAGAGCCCAAGATACTCCTCTAGCTCCACCTATGTAGGAGGAAGGAAGCTAGTTGTAGATTGTATTAGGGATTTTCATTTTGACTCGAGATTTTGATCTCATCATTGTACTCATATAGATCCATTTTTGATATATGAGATACATATTTTGTCAGTATGTTATATACTTGTCTCATTTTATTTATACTCATGGATGTATCTTTACTTTCTACATTTGTATCATGTGATATATGATTCTGTACTCATGTCTTCTTCTTTATTACTTGTAATGTGATTCTCTTATAGTTGTAGATTTTGTATGCTCTGATATATATGTTATGCAGTTCATAATTTTAAACATGATCTTTTGAGTAAATTAGATATGATGATGTGGTTAACCCCTTGTGATGAAAGGAAAGGGAAAAAAGATGAAAGATCAAGGAGATGGAAAAGACATGGTCGAGATATAAGAAAGGA
This sequence comes from Chamaecyparis obtusa, assembly GCA_027943335.1. NCBI lineage: Eukaryota > Viridiplantae > Streptophyta > Pinopsida > Cupressales > Cupressaceae > Chamaecyparis > Chamaecyparis obtusa. Next base: position 1,190,656 of record BSBK01002404.1, on the reverse strand, counting down.
GATACACGATCAAGTGTAGCTGATTGATTTGTCCAAAATAATTATGAAGGATACTCTCTCCTTACTTGAATGCAACTAAGAATGCACCTAAGAAATGCAAGCTACCATAAAAATGCAAGATGCTGTTTGCAAGGGTTAGTTAGGTCCTTTTTTTTTTATCATTGAGCCCTTTTAAGGGACATTGCAAGATCATGCAACCATCACTAGTGAAAACATAACTATGAAGATATGAATATGATCTATATTAGATAAAATGTAGGAAACACATGTAAGCATTGAGACATGAGTATCGAGATGACCTGCACATAGTTTCCAAGTTAATGTTGCAAGATTATATCGGTATCAAAGAATAAGTGCCAAGATAACCATGAGTATGGTCTTGTGTAAGAAAACTAAATGCAACAGTCAAGGATATAGCCTTAAGTCTCTTGAGTGTCCAAGGGAATGAAGGAAGAGACACATAGGATCATTAAAGAGATACCCACAGGCAAAAATAAAAGAAAAGTGTCCTTAGTCCTCTAGTTGAAACATCACAGAGAGACAAAGGAGGGGACACTCAGTGGAAATCATAAGTAAATCAACACACAAAGATAATTAAGTGAAAACATGTCTCAATCATTTTAGTTTAAGCGTGATGTGAAAGAAAAAGATAACCACTGACTCGCTAGGGATCGTGCCTATAAGTGAGAAGTATCACACAATCCTAGAGTGCATACAAAGCATCAACTCAAGATAGAAAATCTAATAAGTGTTAAGAAACACTCAATGTTTATAGGAAGGTAGTGTTGAGAAACACCATTTAGGGTAGTGCTAAGAAACACTGGTGTGAGTTACTAAAAGATACCATTTTTCACCAAGGAAGATGACAATTCATGCCCCATAGCCCTAGAAAAAAATCAATTCCAAACCAAGGAGATAAGATGATGGGAGTCGAGAGGGTTTGGAGCACAAATTGATAAGATGATAGATAGAGGTGTGTGGGTCTCAAGTAGTGCCTATTGCCAGGTTTTCACCACTTGGAAGTTTATTTATTTTTCTACCAAGGTGCCTATTTCTAGATTTTCACCAAGGAAGGATTTTTCTCTTTTTCTATTTTTTTTATTGATGCATCAAAGCTCCTTGTTTCTAGAGTTTCACTAAGATGATCATTTTTTCATGAAATTTTTCTTCTTTTTAGAATTTTTTAGGATCATATATCAATTTTCAATATGTTTTCAGGTCTTTAGGATATGTACAAAGTTCCTGTAGCATCATGCATAGAACTTCTTAAGATGTAGGATGTTGATAGGTTCAGGGAGTTGTTCTCCCTTTGGTGTAGAAAGATGATAAGTGTTGGATCCAAAAGTAGTAGTTATTATATAGGGACCCAACTAGTTTGGCTCAAATTTTCCTTTTTGTTCTCTATTCTGTTGATTCTTGGGATTCTCTCAAAAGACAAGATCTCCAACCTGAAACTCTCTAGAATGAACCTTCTTGTTATAAGTTTGTGACATCCTTTTCTAATATACCCTCATGTGGTCAAATGTAGCTTTTCTCCATTCATCTATAAGTTCTAACTCTTATATATGCATGATTTTATAGTCATCATTAGTGATAAGGCCTCTTAATGAAACTCTTAAGGAGGGTATCTCAACTTCAAGAGGCAAGAAAGCCTCATATCCATAGACAAGTGCAAAGGGGGTAGCTTCAATTGGTGTGTGAATGCTAGTTCTATAGGCCCATAATATAGGATTAATCTTTAAATACCAATCTCTATGTGTCTTATTAATTGTCTTGTGTAAGATCTTTAGTAATGTCTTGTTAGAAGCTTCAACCTAGCCATTACCTTGAGAGTAGTAAATTAAGGTTCAATGTTGTTTGATCTTGAATTTCTTACATAGCTATTTGAGATCCCTATTTTTGAACTATCCTCCATTATTAGTAACTATGGAAGAATTTATGTTGTAGCCATAGATAATGTGGTTAAGTATGAATAGGAACACTTGTTTTCCTATAACAACCTCAACCAATTTTGGGAAATATTTTGTTGCAGTGATAATGAACTTGTTTCCATTGGATGAATTAGGGTTTATTTGGCCCACAAAATCAAAAGCCAATTATTGAAAAGCCCACTATGTAATAGAAGGGATAAGTTCCCTTCCTGGAACATGAATCAGGTTCCCATGTATCTAACATTTGTTTTAAGATTTAACATAGCGTACATCATTTGTCTATATAGTAGACTAATAGTAACTAGCCCTTAGTAGTTTTTGAGATAACACAAGACCATTAGAGTGAGACCCACATACACTATCATAGACTTCAGCTAACGCATGTTCAGACTCATCTTTCTCTAAGCACCTAAGAAGTGTTATGTCTAAGCCATTTCTGAACAAGTCACTAGAGATGATGATGTAATAAGAAGCATTGTGAATGAGGTATAATTTCTCATTGCATGTTAAGTTATCAGGAATGATTTGGTCATGAAGGTAAGAGTATATTTTGGCATAGCAAGAAGAGTCATGACCAATTATAGTGAAAATAACAAAGTTGTCAGGGGAATTATAGGTAGGGTAGGGTAGTTCTTATACCAAAATTTGAAATCTGATTCATGTTCTTCCAGCTGTAAGATAGAAGCTAAAGTGACCATTGCATCAGCCACCCTATTTTTAGCTCTAGGAATCTACTCAAATGTGACAAGAGAGAAGTAGCATTTTAGATCATCAATCATCTTTTTATAGGGGATTAATTTTTCATCCATTATTTGGTAATCATTTTAAGTTTGATTGATAACAGTTGTGAGTCTCCAAAGATGTGTAGCTCAAAAATTCTCCATTCACTAGCCAATTTGATTCCATTTGTCAAAGCCTCATATTATGCTATGTTATTTGTGCAAGGAAACAACAATTTGTAGGACTTAGGAATAGTATATCCATGAGGTGAAATAAATAGAATTCCAGCTCTAGCACCATTATGCGTGTGATATCCATCAAAGATCATTTTCTAGGTGTGTTCAGTTACATACATTATGGAACCATCAAGAAATTCAATCTATATGGGAGTATCATCTAGTATAGGAAATTTATATAATTGATTAGCAATTGCATGTCCTTTTATAGCTTTACGATCAATGTATTCAATCTCAAATTCGGAAAGAATCATCATCCATTTAGCCAACTGACTAGTGAGAGTAGTTTTGTTTAGCAAATATTTCAAAGGATCAATTTTGGTGATAAGTTGTGTAATATGTGCTAGCATGTAGTGTCTAAGTTTATGAGATGCAAACACCACCACTTGACAAGATTTCTCAATATTATTATAATTGATCTAATAGGAAACCAATGTTTTGTTGATGTAGTATATAGCTCTTTATTTTCTATTTTCATCTTGTTGTGCTAATAATGCTCCCAGTGATGTAGTTGTTGCTGAGATGTACAAAATGAGAGGTTTTAAGGGATAGAAGGCATTAAAATTGTATGTTTATAGCCAAATATTCCTTAATTTGTAAGAGACTCTTTTCACATTCTTCATTCCAGGTACATGTAGCTCCTTTGTGTATATTTTTACTAAAAGGTTGAGCTCTGTCAGCAAGTTGAGATATGAATCTCCTAATAGACTAAAGATGTCCTTTTAGACTCCTTAGTTGACTTATGTTTGTAGGAGGTGAAATTTCCATTATTTCTTTAACTTTTTCAAGGTCAACCTTGATTCCTTTTACTAAAATGATATACACAAGTAATTTCCCTGAGGTGACACCAAAAGAACATTTCTTTGGTTTTAACTCGAGCTAAAATTATTCCATTCTATCAAATATTAAACTCAAGTCTGCAATATGTGTATTCCTCTTTTTAGACTTAGCCAAGGTATCATCCATGTAATCTTCCATGTTTTTATGCATCATATCGTGAAATATTGCAGTCATAGCTCTTTGATATGTGGCTCCTGCATTTTTTAATCTGAATTGCATGACATTCCAACATAAGTTTCCCCATGCACATGTGAAAGCAGTATTTTTTTGATCATTAGGTGCTATTTTGATTTGATTATATCCTAAGAAACCATCCATAAGGGATTCCATTTCATATCTCACAGTCTTGTCTATTATCATGTCTATGTTTGGATGTGGAAAGTCATCCTTAGGGAATTCTGTATTGAGATCTCATAAATATGTGCATACACAAATGGATTTATCATGTTTAGAAATAGGAACAATATTAGATATCCATTCAACATAGTCAATAGCCCTTATGAATCCTGTGCACAAGAGTTTCTCCAATTCTTCTTGAACCAAAAGAGCTATATGTGGATGCATATTTCTTATCTTTTTTTACTAGCTTGATTCCAAGAGCTATAGATAGATGATGCATAATGAGATTAGTGTCAAGCCTTGACATGTTTTAATATCTCCAAGTAAAGTTTATCTTTTTTTCTCTAAAAAATTAAGTGAACTATTATTTTTCATTTGTTGATAAAGACTGTGCTAGATGTATAGGCTAAGGTGCTTCAGTTGTCCCAAGATTTACATCTTGTGTGGGATCTATTAAAACTAAAGATCTCTCTTGAAAATAACTGGGCAGATTAACAAGTACCTCATCTTTGGGCACCTCAAAGAGGTTTTCACCCTTAGATACATCTTTTATTTTTACTTTTGTTGGTTCTGACACCACCACAAAGTGGTTTTCACCATCGAGACATCTATTATTTTTCATTTTCCTTTTTATTTGTGACTAAGGTACTTGATATATGTCTCAGTCATGCTTTTTTTTTGTTCACTGGTGGAAGAAACCATAGGTTCACTGGCATTGAGGTAACAAAAAGTTTCATAGTTGTTCTGAAAGAAAGGTAATGTAGGTGGCAATTTTTGTTGTGATAGGTCAATTAAGTCAAGATACGTAAGTGGGAGGGAAGGGATGTGTTCTGAGGCATTAATGTGAGGATAATAATCTCTAGGGACAATATATTTAGAGATTATATAGTCTCTTTCAAAATTACCTAGATCGATTTGATTCCTAGCATTTTCAACTTGATCAATGAGAGCAATATGTAAGTTTGACTCATCAAGCCTTACGATTGGCTCATTTATCACCTCATTTGGTTAGTATCTATATGAATCACATATATCTCTACTTCTCTTGACTCAATGAGGAGAGAATCTAATTCAGGTTCTTGTGTTTCAATATCTCTATCTCTTTGTAGGAGTCGTGCCATGTTTCTACGGATACGCTCCTTATTAGGATCTTCAACCTCTGATTCTTTGTTGTGATGGGATGTAGAAATTTAATCATCATGTTCAATCAGAGATCGTTCCTTTTTTGTTCCAAATGATAGAATTAGAAAGAAAAAATTTATCTGTATCTTGATCAAGAATAGGAGTAGACTAGGTTTCTTCTTTAGATTCACTATTTTCAGGAGATGAGTCAAAAATTGGTTGTGTGTTGGAAAATACCAATTCAGCCTTATCATTATATTTTCTCCTATTGGTATGACTCATAGGAACAAGGAGAGCATGTCTTTTGTCACTTAGAGGGCCATGCTCAGGATAACCCATTTTGGTTAAGAATTCACATCCTTTTCAATATTTCTGAGGAGGTACTATAGCATTAAGCATGACCTCTTCAAGTTCTTTTCCTTTGTAGATCTATTATCTGACAACTTGTTCTTCTCTTTCCTCTTCTAATGGTACTGAGTATTGAACAAAAGTATTGTATCATGTCATGGTAGAAGATGAAGGTTTTTTTATTTTTTGAAGGTTTTCCATAAGAGCGAGGGGAAATTGGGAGTGTAGTAATAGAATCAAGTTGATATTCTCCCATTCCAATGTTCATCATTTTAAAGTTGCTCTCACAATCAACAAGATTTGTCCTTTCATTGACAACCCCATTATTTGGTACCAAGGAATCATTAGAAAGTAGATTAATAGACATGGAATTATCTCCTGGGATAGAGATATTGGTCCCATTAAAAGGGATTTTTATGCACTGATGATAAGTAGAGGGGATGTCTTGCATATCATGAACCCAAGGTCTTCCTAGTAGTATGTTATAGGAAAGAGGGATATCAAGAACTTGGAACATCACCTCCTTTTAAATTAGTTTAACCCAAATGGATAATACAATTATTCCTTTAGAGGACCTTGCAACTTCATCATAAGACTTAATAGTGATCTTATTCCTTGAATCAATAGTGAATTATGATAATTTCAATTTCTTGATTACATTAAAGGAACATATACTTAACCTAGTATCATTATCTATCAACACACATTTGACTTAGGTTTGATAGATTTGAATATCAATGTGTAAGGCAAGGTTATGTGGATGACTTAAGGATTTTTTGTCTTCTTCTAAAAGGAAAGGTAATGTGAAGTGGAAATATGGTTGACCAGAGTTTGAATTGATCATTGTTAATGTTCTTAGGGACATTAGCTTCTTGTAAATTCTTCTTTAAGATTTCCCTATGTGTAGTTGATAATTCTAGTAAATCAAATATTGAGATTTGAGCGGGAGTTCACTGAAGTTGATCCACTAACCTATAGCTAGATTTGTAAGAAGTGGATATTTTCTTAGAGAGGTTATCACTTTGGGATTTTCTTGTTTTGAAGAATTTGGTCCCTTGAGCATGAATTTAGGTTGGATTATGGTAATAACATTGAGACTCTCTTTAGATGAAGGAGATTCAATACCCCTAAGTATTATCATGTGATTGAACTCATTGGGAGGTCATGTTTGTATGGAAGGATTAACACTCTTCAAGATGACCCTAGGTACCTCATCAAGATATGAATCATAGTTGGGTCCATTATCTTTCACCATGTTAATAATTTCATCCTTTGGTTAAAGCATGTTGATGATATTGTAATTTTTTGTGTAGGTTTAGTTAATCTTAGCGCTTTCATCTTTCTTAGTGGTTCCTTAAAAGCTTTGTGACCAAAATTCTTGACAAGGCCATCCACTCCAACTTTTACATTCTGAAAAAAGTATTGAATAACATGTTTTAGCCTTATATAGTTGTTAGTCTTATGTCCCTTATTTTTATGATATTCACAATAATGATTATCATTCCACCATTTAGGTTTTATTTCAAGATCATAAGGCTTAGCAATTTTTGGTAATGTGATAATTTTGTTGGAAAGAAATGTCTTGAGTATCACATCATACGAGTCTCTCAAAGGTGTGAAATCATGCTTAGGTTTAGGTCTCCATGAAGGTCTTGTCTTGTTGGAGTCATTGGTCTTCGTAGCCTCTTGTTGATGAGTTGTTAAGATAACATTAGCCAAATTGAAGTTGGGCTCCTTAGACTTAGTTTCATCAATGACACCATCGCTAACCATATGCTTACATTTGTTGCTTGATTTTCTCTTATCTTTATATCCATTATTAGTGTGGGATTTCTCTTTGTTTATAGTGATTTCACCTTTCTTGACCAAGACATCTTTTATATGAAAGGAACTCTCAATCATGTTAAAAGTGGAGAATACTTTCTTCCAAATATCATAGTGTAATTCAAGAATAAGATTGTTGACAAAGATGTCAATATTTTCATTCTTAGGGAGTTGTCATGGATATCTTGAGTGTAACTTTATCCATCTTTGTAGGAATGTGACATAGGGTTCGCCTTTGTTTTTCTTGATATTGAATAAGTTGAGCATAGTTATTGGATGTTGAATATTGTAAGAATATTGTTGTATGAGTCTCTACATAAGCTCATCAAAAGACTTAAGTGGAGGAGTAATATTTGTAAACTATTCCATGGATTGACCACTTAGACTCCTAGTAAAGAGTCACATAAGATAGGTATTATCGTGCATGAAATCAATACTTAGAGCATAAAAATGTCTAACATGATCATGAGGATCTTCATTACCATCATATTTGTCAAATTTAGGGACCTCAATATCCCTTGGAAAATGCATCATGTATAAATTATTATCAAAAGGTAAGGCATATATAGATTCCATTGAAAATGATGATTAAGGTTTCTCTATTTCTTTTCTCAAGTTTGATATCTCATCTCTCAAACTTTGTATTTATTTCCTGGTAACTTCTAGTTCTGATGGTTCTCTTTTCTGAATCAACCCATCAATATGAAAGTCATGTGGAAGATTTAATCCTTTAGAGGATAGATGTAAAAAGTATTAGTCAGCATTTTGTTCTAATGTCTTTAACATAAGCTTCTAGTAATGATCATCTTGTTGAAAATTAAGGAGTTCTTCTTCAGTAATATCCTGATCTGTATTCCCTATTCATGAATGGGAAGATCTCAGAGGTGATTCATATCCATTGTGCCAGGATCTTGGAGGAGATCTAGGTGGTGAATTATTCCCATTATTTCCATTGCATAAATTTCTATTAAATTATTGAGCTAATCGGGATTCTTATTCTTCCATGTAAGATTTTTTTGTCTAATTCCATTCATCTTAACCTTTCATTTTTCTCAAAGATCTCATTAAATCGCTTGTTATGCTCTTCTCTAGACATGGTGAAAGATAGACTATTTTTGGATTTTGACGAGGCAATAGGTTTCTCACAATTGCTACCAAAGGTGCTTCTAAAAGGGTCGAACTAGATTTTGGTATTCTCCTCTTTTTTGTCAAAGATAACTTGAGGGCCTTTATCATGGTGATGCTAATGACTAGTGGGAAAGGGAAATTCATCAAAGTTGATTGGTGGTTTCTTTCCTTGATCAATTTGGTATCTAGTTGTTACTAGAATGAATAAGAGTGTAGAGAGCCAACTACGATAACATAAGATGACTTGGTGTCTATCCTAGAAAAGAAAAGTTATTCACTTGTCCAAAAGAAAGAAAAGAGAAAGATAAAGATGAATCATCACAAAGTGCCCAAGCTATGGGTAAGATCCCTAGGTACAACACTTGTGACTTGAGTCAAAAGATAAAGCCAAGATAAAATAAGATAACCAAGAGAAAATAGGCAAGTGAACAATTCTACTAGTCAAGATCATAACCAAGGAATCTAAGTAATTCTTTTTCAGCTAAAAAAACTCATATTATGTCAATTTGTGACTAAAAGATCAAAGAGAGTCAAATGTAAGATCCCTAAGTCAACTAAGAGAAATTTTGGACCAAGCCCACTTGAATCAAAATCTAGGTGATAGACTTTAAATAACCAAGTGACACTTAGGTAGGAGACAAAATATGTAGTGACAGTGAAGTAGGATGATACTTTAAGGTTATGCAATATTTTATACAAAGTTGAGACAATATACCCTAGCACAGTGGTGCAACACTTTCTTTAACTATATGCGACACTCTAAAAGGTCGTGCAATATTTCTCACTAAAGACAAACAACTTTTAATTAGAAAAAAAATGAAGGAATAGTTTTGTCTTGAAATCTTTGTTTTGGTTAGTCATTTTGGCAAAATAATGTTGTTTACCAGTATGTTTAACAACAAGTTTGGCACTTTCAAAGAAATTGTGGCACATAGATTAGTCTTAAAATAATCATGAAAGAGACAAAGAAACCATGCATAATATAGACATTTGTGAGGTCTCAAAGAAAAACTCCATGAATAGAACTGTAATGTGTATGTTCAAATAATTTTAACTAGTCTATCACAAATCAAATACACATCAAGCAAGTTCTACCTAAGGACAAGAGGGTAGTGCTTCAACCTTTTCCCACTGTAAGATATGAAATGAGTTATTAGGAATATGAAAAACAAGTTAAACATTCAACAAAACAAATCAAAACTAAACTTTGCTAAGAAAAAAGAAAGCAAAAGAGAAGAGAGTGCAAACTCCCAAATGCAACCTTATTGATCTTTGGATTTGTCCAAGGATTTGAATGTGTGCTCAAATTGCTATTGTTGAATCTTCAAAGTCTAGGAGGATTTTGGCATTATGAGGTTGTTTCTGGTGTTTTTGGTTCTCAAATTGGAATGATAACTTTTCTTTGATGGTGTATTAAAATGAAGGAGATGAGGGTTCAATTTATTGGTAAGAAGAGCGGTGAATGAACAGTCAAGATGCAAACCTAAGGAAGGGTCAAGATGCATTTGAGAGAGAGAAAATGGATTGTGCTTTCTCAAATGTATCTCATTGTGACAAGTGTCATAATGGGAGAGGTTGAAAGAAATGGGAGAATGTGACCATTTTGGGAGATGTGAGAGGGGACAAAAGTGTAAGAGAAGGGTGGAGTGTGTAAGGGATGTGTAAGAGCATTTAAGGTTGACACCAGGTGAGGGAGTAGGGGGATGTGAGGATATGACATGGAAGTTGACTTGGGTTGGATTAGGATTTCTTAATCCATGGATTATGATTGTACAAATAATTAGGAGGTGATTAGGCTTGGATTAGGAGGCAAGTGGGAAGTTTAGGAGGATGTGATGGGAGGAGAGAGAATGAGTGGAGGGTTGGATTAGCTAATTATGGGTCATTAGCTAATTAAGAAGGGGTAGTATGTGCAAATGGGTTGCGTTGAGTATGAACTACATGTTAAGAATTTGAAATGGGTTTGGTTAAGGGTTAAAGTTAGGGGCCATGTGTTTAAATTGAATTAAATGCATTATTTAAATCCAAGTGGGAGGAAAATAGGGTTTTGTGAATTAATTTAAATAGGTATAGGTATCTATTTAAATTAATAGATGAATGGGGATTTAATTAATTATCAAACTATAGTTTTGTCAATTAGATAATTAATTGGGCTATAATTAATTAATTTAGTTAATTAATTAAGGGATGGCATTAATTAATTAAATAAAATTCCCTAGGAGATAACTAAATAGGATTACTTAATTGCGTAATCAAATTTAGGTGTCTACATTTTGCCCCTCTTTGACATAGTGTTAAAATAACACTATTTTGAAGATGCTTAAAAGTAATAGATGACATGAAGAATGGACCAGGTGATGAAGATGCCCCAAATTATGGGCCAGAAGGTTTAGGCTGGGTGGTGCCCCCTCGAGAGGGTGACTAGGAAGAAGAAAGGAGACTAGATGATGTCTCAAAAGTAAAGGTGGTGGGGAGTGCAACTGGCAAAAAAAGGCTAAACGGGGAGGAAGGGGGTGCAAGAGGAAAAATTGTGGCAAGAGGTAGCAAATGGGAGGAAACGGTGGGTGAAAAGGCATTCGGGAGGAAAAAAGGGGCTCAGGATGGCCTTTGCTACGCCCTTAATATTATTGTATATAAGGTTATGACTAGTCAACTTGTGGCTATCTTAATCCTTAATTAAGACATTTTATCATTATTATGTTATAGTTTAGAAATAGGTGTTATGAAGGGTTGCGTCTATTCAACCTAGGCATAGTTAGGTATATATAGGAAGTTGTGAGTCTTCTTTCAGGATATAGACTAAAAAGTGTGTTCTCATTTGAGATATTTGGAGGTTACCCCCTCGAAGTGGCCTACTATTATCAAGTAATTATATAATATTTTGCATTATTCCTTCTATTGTGCAAGTTATTCCATTACAGCCTTTATAAGGGTCAAGAGGGCAAAAAATAGGTCATTTGCACACCTTAGAGCTTGGAATTTAAGAATTTGGAGCTCTAAGCAAAGAAGATGAGATGGTAGATAGGGGGTGACTGAGGCATTATTCAGACATCATGAGGAGTGTCCAACAACATTGGGTCCGTAAATGATAGGTAGGATACAAAAACCAACTTTGTCAATTTGTTCTTAATGCATTTATTTTTTATTTTCTTTCAAAAATGTGTGATCCTGCCAGTGAGGGAGTGGTGGGAATGCTCTCGTACATGTGGGAACGTGTTCTCAAAAAAAATGCTAGGGGATAGGGTTTTGTAATAAGAGGGTACTTTTTGTAGGATTGAAAAAGTCCGGGGGTCGAGGGGGGATTTGTAGCGGGACCACAATCCTGCATAAAGTTCTTATAGGATCATGTTCTCAGAGAAAAAGAAGAGGAAACATAAGAAAAAATGCATTCCTAGGGGAAGGGGGGTTAGACAAGCAATGTGGGAATGCATTCTCATGCCAAAATGGGGATGGGGAAGGTGTGTGATCCTACAATGGTAGGATCATGGTTAAAGAGTTCTTTGCAGGAACTAAAAATTTTGTGGGAATGTAGGGAAAATTGGGATAGGTGGGAATGAAGGGGAAAAGATAGGGAAAAGGGAGATGGGGGGGAAGGTAGGTAGGTATAGACAGGCAGAGGGATATTTTTTTGATAGGATAGAAAATTGACATGGGTGATTAGTTTTGGGTTGTAGTGGTCATTGGATCATCTAAAGAGCCGGGAGAGACATGCGGTAGTGCTAGTGATAGGAGACCATTTCACTTCTAAGGAGTGGGTGTAGGTGGACATGATAGGTCTAGGATACTTGGCCTACATGCCATGAAGATGAACATTCATGGTGATGGTTACAACATTCTGTGAGTGGTGGCACTCTAAGATAGGGATGTTCCACCTGCCCACAGGGGAGATGACAATTACTTTAGAGGACATCTACTGGTTATTCAAAATATTGATCTAGGGAAAACTAGTGGTGGTAGGGACCTATACACAATAGCAGGAAATGGCCCCACTACTAGGGCTAGGTGTAGCACCCATTTTGCACCATGGATAGTTGTCACTAGCACACCATGCAGTGGTAGTGCTGCCAGAATGATGACTATATTTTTATGTGTGTGCCTTAGTTTTGGGGTACATTGCCCCAGAGACAAGAGGGACTAGAGTGATACTAGCACTCATCCCAAGTATTTTATAGATCATGGATGTGCATGTCCCAATAGCCTAGGGCACACTGATGCTAGAAGAAATGTATCAGGATCTGTAGTAGATTGTCTGTCATGGTGTAGAGTGTATGGGGAGGAGCTTTGGATTTGCATCCCTCCTACAAGTATGGACATAGGAGCACATAATAGTGATGAAACCACTAGGAGGGACTGAGAGGCAACCACAAGAGCCTACAATGTATATTTGGGGAGAGCTACTAGCATATGAGGTGGTAGAAGACATTAATCATTAGAGAGAGAAACTGGACAGGATCCGAGATGGCATCACTTGGTGACCATACCTAGGATAGGTGGTGTTGATAGAGGATCAGAGGGAGCTATCATATGTCATGATGCCAACATACATCACAAGGCAATGAAACTACATCATGGAGTAGTATAGGCTAGATAGGGTGTCCCGATATTTGGTTTTTCACGGGATGTACCATACGCTGCTCACTAGTACTAGAGAGCCACATGAGAGTGATATTTGGAGTTTGGGGGAGGTTGGATAGGGGGGCTACTGGTGGATTGATAGGTGTTGCAACCATTCCAATGGGAATAGGTTGGAGGATTGGAAGATGCAGGGACCACCCCAGTGTAATACTCCAAAATTGGCACCTATAATTTCAATCAATTTTGGTACATTTTCTTCAATTTTACATAATTAAAGTCCTATTTTACTAGGCAATTTTCTCTCTCCTACCTGACTTCATTTGACTTAATGTCAATTGCAAAAACCCTAAATTGCATTAATCTCACATTATAAATTAATTCCTAAGTTTTCAACTTTATTAGCTAAATAATCCCTATAATAATTTGATTTAATTCTAAAGTCCTAAGTGCTTTAAATTAAATTAAAAATCCACCCCCTTTAGCTAATATACATAAAATGAATTAATCTTATTTAGTTATTTGAATGTACACCTCTTTATTTGAATTTAATAATTCAAATTACTCAAAAGGTCACCCATATGTGGTAATAATTCATTCTCTTAATTAAATAAATCTTTCAATATTTGTCTCAATTTGGAATGAAGAGTCAAGCATTTCATTTCAAGAACCTCTTCATTCCTCTCCCAAGCTTGTCTATATAATGAACCTTCTCCTTCATTCAAAAAAAGGCAATTTTGAGAGTAACTAAACTATAGTCAAATTTAGTCTCAATTTCCATATTTTCAAGCTTTCATTGCATAATTAGCTTAATCTCATTTTAGTATAATATTGCATTCTCATATTAGTTTCATTTGATTACTTGCTTATAGCTTAATCTCATATTTCTTTCAAATTTATTTAGATTAACTTGCATTTTCATATTTCTTTGAAGCCCTTAGATTAATTGCACTCCATTCTAGATTAATTTCAGTTTTGCTTATCTTTTCAAGCTTTTGAAAATCCTTCATATTAGCTTGGTCTTATGGTTGTTGGATCTTGTTGTGAGAGTAATTCAAACACCCTAGTTAATTAGAAGGCAATAGGTCGAATCGATAGAATCATGCAAATGGGTAATTCATACTCAATTTCATGATTCGATGATCAAGCAATGACTATGTTGTGTTTATAGCTGGATTAGAGGTCCACATTCAGTTGTATAACATTTTGGCACCCACTGTGGGGTAGAAAAATTGATTTCTGGCCTCATCAATCTCAAATTTTTTTTTGAATTTTGTAATATGTCGTACGTCCATACTTCTCTATGTACAGAAGTTCGCACGAGATTCCTGAGCATACTGCATAAATTTTTTCTCCCTATAACACTCTCTCACATGAAATAGTACTTTCTCATGCAGTCCCTGGTATTTTCTCACATGCAACGCTATACTTCCTCGCGCAAAGTTTCACTATCAGACATTTAATTTTTCTAGATTCTACAATTTACTGTTGTTTTTTCTTGACATCTGCTTTCTACTAGTGATTTCATAATTCTCTATTTCTATCATAGCATAATAGTGGTCTGTAGGTTGCTTTGTCAAAGATCATAAAACTTTCTAACAGTTTTCTTGCAGGACGATTGTCAAAGGCATTTTAAAAATGTTGTGTTTGTTTTCTTGCTTTCATTCACATAGTATAAATAGGGCTCCGTTAAAATTTCTTAAGGGTCTTGATAGTGAGCTAGGGTAATAGGCTCTTCATTACATGGAAGTGATGCCCATGGATGAATCTGAGACCCAAATCTTACTAATATGATAGATACCTAGGGAATTGGGGAAAGCTAGTGAATCTTTAGTACTTCTACTCGTTAGGGGATTATGCTCTTCTCTCTTTCAGAGAACTAGAAACCCAAAAGCTTGTAGATTTGGTGGAGTGAAGCTAAATCAATGATGAATATGCTTGATGTGTTTGGGTAAGGTGAAGAGGTAGAGAAGTATGCTCTTCTCTCTTTGAGAGAAACAAAAAATCAAACCCTCGGATCTAAGCCAAGTTGTGTCACCTTTAGAGGGCCTGCCAGAAGTTAAACCTCTGGGAATGACCCAAGTGAGTACACACCTATTGCTGGTGATTCCACCTCACTATAATAAAGAATGATTTGTTGAGTCTAAAGACTCCAAAGCCATGTTAAATTCCTTCTCATGATTTCAACTATCATCTTGAAAAGGCCTTGTCTGTTGTACTGAGCGGCGCCACTCCTAGCCCTGCTTGTGGGGGTGTATGACTTTCAAGTGTTGGTGTAGCTATGAGGCCCTAGCCTTATATCAGGGGCACTGAAGTTTAGTGTGAATAGAAGCCCACTAAAAATTTTCCCTAGTTAGTTGCCTACCTGGTTCACCTCCGAAAGGAGTCATAATCTTTGCCTAGGGAGGGGAAGAATCTCTCCTGTAGATTCCCACCATAGGCATGCACGTGGATGTTTGAAGTTTGTATATGACACTAGCCCCTACCTCAAGGGTAACCTTTTAACATATATTATTGAGTCCTTGGAAACACAAAAAACATGGGTGCCCTCTAGGGGGTGACACGGCTATGTGAGGTGAACATATGCACATAAGCAGTGGGGCAAAGGTTTTGTCTTCTCACCATTTTTTTTGTAGGGATAACTATGTGTTTGTTATCAAGTCTTAAACTTGTCCAATCATGATTAAACAAAGACTCCCATGATACTACCAAGTTGCTTTTTCCTTGGTAGGTCTGTTAGTGACTACTTCTTGTATCACAACTGCTTGATTAAACTGTCCTTCAAACCTGTCTGGAAACTAGATTTTCAGTCAGAAAACTATTCAGGCTATGCCTCAGAACTTGACTTTTACCTCAAAAACTATGTCAAACTATCAGAACTTGGATTTTTCCTATGCAAAATTTCATTTTTTCAGAGCACTTTCTCGCATGAGTTTTCATTCTTTCATGCGAAGGTTTGCATTCTCTTGCATGGCCTAGCACATTCTCGCATGAACTTGTCCCTAGATTTAAAAAACATCAAGCTTATTCCCATTGACTGGTCAAACTTTTTCCTGATCTAATTTTTGTCTGAGGTCTATTTATCTATTTTCCTATCATTCACTATCAAAAATTGAGTGTATCAAACTGAGAATCAATCGATTATTTCTTTGACTCATGTTGTCTCTCATTTGTTCATCATATCTCTTTATGCTTTTGTACCTCACATTGTGATAGTCTTATCTTGGCTATTCTAGCCACTCCTCTTGATGATTCATACCAGGTCCATCTCACATCTTGGCTATTCTAGCCATTTATCTCCTGTTTGTTATCTTAGAGACAAAGTTTTTAGCATTAGCCTAAGTCTTCTCTCATCACATCTTCATTTATGACTGTCACGACTAGAAGTGGCAAAACTTACCCCATTTAGAATATTGGCCAAGGTAGAGGCAAACCTCCTAATCAAGAAATAGATCATCCCAAATTTGTCGTGAAATCTTAACTTTGTGAGGGATCCTCAAGTTCTTTGTTGAGTACTTTGAAAGGTAGTATGTCTCAATCATCACCTTCGATCTTCCAAGAGTGTTTTAATCCACTATTTGAAGTGCGACCTAGTTTCTCATTTCAAGACCAAGACAACTCGCTCTTTCAAAACAACTCATTATTTCATAACTTTGGAAGACCACTTTCTCAGACTGTTCCTATTATTGAGACTATTGATCCTACTGAAGATAGTGACTCATTTGAAACTGTTGATCCTCTTGATCCCATTCATGCACCAAAAGTCACCTTAGCTACACCTTTTTAGCGTCATTCATATCACTTTACTGAAGCCTCAATTGCTGTCCAAACTTACGCTAAAAAGATGAGAGAACCATTTGACTTCCAATCAGGCCAGTATGGCCAAATTCATAATCAATCTCAGAACAACTAGTATCATGGTCAATCTTCTAATGACCAATGTCATGGTCAATCCCAACATGACCAAAATCAATCTCACAATGATGATCAATCTCAAAACAAAACTCAAGGTGATCGACAAGAAGCATACCACTATCACCCTCCTCCATACGATCAAAACCAAGATGATAAAAAACAAGACCAAATTCTAAGCATTTATGAGATTCTTGGTAATGAAGATGATGTAATAACTTAGAATGATATAAATGCTACTAAAGCTAATAAGAGTCTCATAAAGATGATGGAAATCATTCTTTTAGAAGAAAAATAAAAGTAGTTTCTTGAGTTGGCACAACAAGGGGCAAAGCTACCTTCAAACTATCAAGTTGAAACACTTGTGGCTAAAGAGGAAGAGACTGAAACTGCAAAGCTACAAAAGATGATTTAGAATATGCAAAATCAAATTAGTCAACTTGCAAAGGAAAAGGATAAGCCCACACAACAATTCACAATGGACAACATATGCCCTTTTCCATTTGACAAGAGCATTCACATGCCTCCTTTTCCAAGAGGAGTGGAGTTGCCCAAATATGACAAGTACATGGGTACAACTGATCCCCAAGATCATCTGAGGGAGTTTGGTGCTTTGTCCATAGAATTTATACATGAATAAACTTATCTTATGAGACTCTTTCCCTATAGCTTGGGAGGATCAGATATGGAGTGGTTTTGCTGATTACCCCATGGGATTAAGACCTTTGATGAGATCACTAATCTATTCCTTCAACATTATTCACACAACATTCAACACCTTGTCAATATCCATGATTTGTGTAATCTGAAACAGTGATAGGGAGAGCCTTTTTTGTCTTTTCTCCAAAGGTGGAGACAATTGTGTACGAGGTGTCCTCACAAGCTACCAAAGTTTGAAAGGCTCGACATCTTCTTGGACAATCTTGTCCTAGACTTCGGATACCAAGTGCAACTACAAGGTCCTTTGACTTTTGGCAACATGATCAAACAAGCCATGAGGATAGAGGCTTTTATGACTAAGAAAGGAGAATTGACTTTGAATAAGGATAATAAACAAGGATTCTCCTCAAACAAGGATAAAGGAAAGACTATCAACAAAAATAGGGATGTCGTAAATGATGGAGTGGTTGATAATGTCACCACGAAGCCTTCAAAGCCTATTTTTAATCTTACTTCCAGTATACAAGTGGCTAAGGCTATTGAAAAGACCACAATGGATAATCAGCAAACTTCAAGATTTTCTAGGAACAAACCTTGGGCCTCTCGACCCAAGTGCGAATTCACTTCTTTCGGAGAGCCGCTTGATGTGGTCTATAAAAATCTTGTGCAAAATCAGGTTCTCACTCCTTTGGAGAAATGTCCTTATGATCCACAACCATGACCTCATTGGTGGAATGACAATGCATATTGTGACTACAACCAAAACATTGGTCATAAGACTCCACTTGTCTCCAACTGAAGCATAAGGTTCAAGATCTTATTGAAAAAGGTGACATTCTTGTAGACAACCACAATAAAAATTTGGACCATTAAGCATTTAAGGATTCTTTCCCTCCTCATGAGAAAGGAGAGTCTTCCAAGGCTAAGGATACCAACAATGCAGTCAACTATGCGTACAACACTAATGACAATGTCATCAATATGGTCGAATCTGTCGATATTGAATACCATGATGTGATCTCTACTCTAAGGAGCGAAGATGCTCCTAGATCCAAAGCTATTAATCTCGATCATTTCCAATCTATGGTGGGTCATTTAACCTCACCTCACTATTTATCCTTCTCTAAAGAAGATGATCACTGACTGAGCCACCCGCATAATGCTCCCTTGCATATAGAAGCAATGATAGGTCCCAAGCATGTCTATTGCATGCTTATTGACAATGGTGCTGGTCTCAATATCTATTCTGCTAAGTTGCTTACCTAGCTGGGTTATGATGAGGGTTGTATAGATTCCCACAAAAAGATTACTATTAAAGCTTATGATAAAGAGGAATGCAAATCCCAAGGCTTAGTTGTGCTACCTATCTGCGTAGGACCTATTAAGAGAGATGTTACTTTTCAAGTCCTTGATATTCCTCTTGCATACAACATCTTGTTGGGTAGACCATGGATTCATGAGATGTAGGATGTTTCATCTACATACCATCAATGCATCAAGTTTCCTTTTCATGGTGCAGAGGTGACAGTGTCTGCCAACACAAATTATTCTTGCAATACCCTTGCACAATCTATAGATAGTCTTGTTCTAGCTAATAGAGAATCTATTGAGTTCTATGATGCTAAGCTCAAAGAGATGGAACAAGCTCTAGAACTTAAGGATACTGGTATGGGAGAATATCATATTGAGTCTGTCTTGTCATTGACAACTCTCCCTTCATCTCCACGTTCCTGTGAGGAACCCTATGAAGACAGATTTGGTAGTGGCTATCAGAGCAATGAGCTAGAAAAACCTAGTTGTAGCTTTCACTCATGCAAGGATTCAGATGATGAAGAAGCAAATATTCAGCCTATGACACATGAAAGACCCTTGAATATTCAAAATCCTGATTCAGACTATCAAGGAGAGTCCTATCTACCTTCTCAAGTGCCTCAAGAACATGATCCTAGTCCTCACCAGGAGAATTTTATCCACTTTATAGAATAGAATTCTACTAATTCTAACTCTAATCCATACACATACTAAATGGGGGCAACCATTTGACATCTCCCTTATCTTGGGTATGCCTCAGGGTATGCCTATTCTAGATTATTCTACTTCTACTGAGCAAGATCCTGTTGTTGAAGAAACACTTCCTGTGACAGATGATAGTGATAAAGAAGATCTGTTGCCTACTATATCTCTAGTTGATTACATCAAATAGTATTTCCACAATGAAATAAACTCAAAGGACCATGAATGGGACTCCATATCAAATGCTACTACAAAAATACTAGTTGATCTTATACACAAATATGTTGCTCCTGCCAACTTTGAAAGAGCAAAAAGTTCTAATCCACCAGATCAAGAAACCAATGATGATCCTTTCCACCCTTCTATGGAGATCATTCCTATGGCTCCTAGGCCAACTATTTTGATTTATGCTTCTACTGCTCGAGCAAATCATGGGTATGGAAAACCCCATCCTGTTACAGTCTCATGGAATCTTGGCAGATCTAGAATAAAAATGGTTCCTGTTTGTGCACTCTTACCACCTAAAAGGGGACCTAACTCTTGGAATAGATCATCTTGGTTAGGCTCACATAATATTCCTCCAAACTTATGTGACTCATTAAGATGACTCATAATCGACAATGTTCTATGGAAGATAACTTTCTTGATTTATCTGATGCATTCATGAATGATGAGGATGATACTGATATCTTTGCACTTGAGCCCATCCCATTGACTTCTCTTCCCTTTTCATCTCCTAGATAAGTGGTTCATCCACTTCCATTTCCACCTCTCCACCTAAACCATTCATATAAACCCCTTTCATCCACCATTCCCAAGTCTTTTTTGGAAGTAACTTGGATGTGCAACATAAAAGAAAAAATAATAAAAATCCACTTATATCTCAAAATCACCATGTCCCATCTAATCGACATGTGACTACAAAGAAATAAAAGAAATAGAGGTGTTCAAAAGACCACAAAGGTCCTCAAAAAGAAGAAGAAAATCAAAAGCTAAAAATAAAATAAAAAATGGATCTCGAAATCCATCTTACAGGCATTGTCATCAAAAGCACCTCAAAGTAAAGAAGAAAAAATTCAAAAGTTATGTGGATTCCAAAAAAAGGAAAATCAAAGTTTCCATTCGAGCTTCAAAAATTATCATGCTTCCCTCCATTCCATCACTGTTGCCTCTCATAATTTACCCTCTTCACTCCATCTTGCCTTTTCCCAAAGTGCATATCAATATCTCCTCATCTCTAATGATGTGATTAAGAGAAATCCAGAATGTACTCTCCCTAAGCATTTAGAGCATGGGAAATCCAACAAAGTGTTAAGATGTGTCCATGAGGATATTTGTGGGTCTCACTTAAGTGATCTTTCCTTAACTATGGATCTCTTGATAGTTGGACACTACTAGTTGGCTCTCCTATTACTACTACAACATCTAGTTTTGATTCTACAACTTCTCAACTGACTGCTACTACAAGTGACTGTGTTTCCAGAGATCACTACTGAAGGAGAGAAACTCAAAGAGTCGATCAACACTCTTCATCTAAAGAAGTTCTACAGCTGAGACATTCTCTGTGTGCTCGTGTACATACTTATTGATCCTGGAAAAATCCTAAAAATGGTCTATTGTCAAAAATTTTAAAAATTACAAAATGTCCTAAAAAAATGATCATCTTAGTGAAAACCTGGTAAACAGGTGCTTTGATATATCTATTATCCTAGTGAAAGCCTGGTAAACAGGCACCTTGATAATACTCATAAAAATAGAAAAATGAAAAAATACAAAAAAATGAAATATTCAAAAAATTAAAAAAATTAAAAAAAAGGAGAAAAGAACAAAAATATTGTAAAAGAAGAAAAATGTGCCATTGATGAAAACCTGGTAAATAGGCGTCATGGTAGAAAAAATAGAATCTCTGCCAAGATGGTGAAAACCTGGTAAACAGGCACCTCTTGTTTCCTAAAGCTATATCTCATCTCAATGCTACTTGGCTCTTAGTTTTCTGCTTTAGTTTTCTTTCCTACTTTTCCTGCTCTCATTTGTTTCCAACTTTAGTCCATTTCCTTCTTTAGTTTGCTAGCTCATGCATTTTCTTTTAGTTATCTTCAAGATTTTCCTTGACTCTTCATGGATTGGAACTGGTCACACTTGGGGGCACCTTCTTGGTCTAGGGGGCATTATCCTATCACTTTTAGAGATGCTTTGCTTGCATCAGTCACTAGTGGTTCTCACTGTGTCTGCCTATTGATGCCCAGCTATTTTGAGATCTCTCTTCTTGAGGATCTCTCATGTATCATTCGCTAGTGGTTCTCACTATGCCTACCTATCAATTGGATCTCTCTTTTTGAGGATCCCTTGTACATCAGTCACTAGTGGTTCTCACTGTGTCTGCCTATGGATGTTTCGCTAGTATCTCTGAGATCTCTCTTCTTGAGGATCTCTCTTGTATTGGTCACCGACATCTTTTGCTATGTCTGCCTGCCAATACTTCATTTAGTTCTTCATTTCTCTCTTTGAGATGACTATTCGCGATGTAGTCCTCCGATCTGACTTCAATCTGCTTAAACACAAATGTAAACTAAAACTAATGTTATCTCTATTGAGCATTTATGGTTGTCATTAGTATCAAAGATTTTCATACATATCGGTCAATCACTTACATTGAGAAAATTGATAACTAGAAGCAAGAAAGACTAGTCGGTAAAGCTTACACACTGAGCACTACACAATTTACCGAGCACTAGCAGACACCGACACTGACAGATAGTAAACACCAAGTGTCACAGTATACACCGATCAATTTATACAGTGTTTACCGAGGATCACATGAAATAACATAGTAATCTAAAATGGCACATACTTCTATGCAAATGGTTAGAACGTATTGTAAAATGGTTTACCAAGATTGAGGAACATTTATTGTAATGATACTCATTAAATACAATGTATATCTTTTGTAATAGTTGATCTAGGTTATTTTTGTGCACCGTAGATCTTAGGGTTATGATTAAGTTGTGTAACCTAATTTTGTTAAAGTAGAAAAAATAGAACACTATATTTGTGTGTTCGCATCATTTTTGGTGTGAACTAATATATGAATCACAAAGCACTTGAAGCAATTGCCTAACTTCAAATCTATCAGTTAATAGAGTAGAACAAAGTACAAAGGAAATCAGATTGAGCAGAATCAGAAAAGGCTACCGAGCAGTTCAGAGTAGAGATTCATCACAATACAGGTGAAATAGATTTAGAACTTATAGATATGTATTAGACAAGTGAGTTGTCAATTAGCAGATAATTGCCTATTTCTTTCTAACAATTATAATAGAGTTTTGGATAAAATATCTTAGTAGAGTAGACTTAATAGTCTTATGTAAATCTCTTAACCGAGTGCACACTTCATTAGTGTTGTTAAAATCCTATAACTAGGTAGATCTAGCTGATCTAACACATTACTCCTAATAGTGTAAGATCACCAGAAGTGATCAAAACTTGTATCCCTAATAGGAAAACTTTTTCTATCTGTAGTAGTAAAGAATTTGTGGGTGTCATCCCCACCACAGTTTTTACCTTCTAACAAGGGTTTCTGCATTACCAAAATACTTGTGTTATGTGATTGTCATATTGATTTCATGTTGTTTACTTTCATAAGTTGAATGAATGATTGATACATGCAATTAGATTCAAGTTATTCTAGTCGGATACTATTGTTGACTGTCATAGATCTGAAAGGTTTATAAGTAAAGTTTTTGAGGGCACTGATTCACCCCTCCCCTTTTGTACCTATCTCTCCTAATTCCAACAATTGGTATCAAAGCACAGTTCTCTTATTGAATAGTTTAACCACTGAAGGGTAAAGATCTAATTCATGGAGAGATATAAGCTTGATAAGACTACTGAGAATCAGAAGATACAAATGTAGATGTTTGTGGAACAATATAAACAAGCTAAGGAAGAACTAAAGAAACTACTAGTTGAAAGGAAGAACCTTGCTATTCTACAAAGTGAAATTAGCTATCATGAAGAACTTGTTGATGATATATTCGATCATATTGGATCTAGTTCTGGAAGCATTGTTGATGGATCTGAAAGCATAATCACTGATTTATCTGAAAAGAATCGGCATCTATCTGAACAAGTGAAAGCACTTCAAATTGGTCAAGAATCTCATATGGTGAGAATGGTGGAAATCATGACAATGCTAGATAGGCTGAACAAGATTAGAATTTGGCTATTGAAGACCGAAGATTGATGACTGAGAAACTTCAAGCAAAAGAAAGTGAAATACAAAGACTCATTGATCGTCACTTCCAAGTATCTAATCAGATGATGACTGTTAATCAAGAAGTGAATCGAGTGAATGGAGAATTATCAAGAAGACTTGAAGATGTTGCAAGACTCAAAGAGGAGAATGAAAAGCTAAGAAATGAAGTGAAAAATCAACAGCAACATAATGAAATGATGAAGATAGCTGAGGACAGTTCTAACAAGATTGATGACTTCTTGACTAAACAAAGAAGATTTGGAAGTAAAGCTGGTATAGGCTACACTGGCGAAGGAGAATCATCACAACAAGAGGAACAAGTCAACAACAATCAAAATTAGAAACCTAAAGTGTTGGCATGTTATCATTGTGGCAAACCAAGACATACATCTAATGTGTGTAGAAGCAAAACACAAGGTAAACCTCCTGTCACTCCTAAGTTTAATGGATATTGTTATTACTATGGTAAGTTTGGACATCCAGCTTATGAGTGTAGAGATAAATAGAATGATATTGCTAACAATACTACTATAGAGAAAATATGCTATACCTGCAACAAGCATGGACACACTACACGAGAATGTAAGGCAAAGATGAAGCAAGAATGGACTCCTAAACAAAAAACACAAAAAAAGCCTTATCAACCAAAGAGACAAGGTAACTCTTATGTTTGGGATTATAATACATGGACTAACTATGTTGTATGTGGTCAGTATGGGTACATTGTAGAAAATTGTTATAGAAAGAGTCGAATTGGACAATCAAGAAGCTAGACAAGCACTGGAATGGCTTGTATGCACTGTCATAGGGTCGGTCATTTAAGAAAGAACTGCAGAGACTGAGCACTAGATGAAAATTATATATTTGAGAGTGGATATACTATTGTAGATATCATGAAGTTAAGGAACACTATGTGGAAGAAGGCATGTAATGAGAATGTTGAATCAAGTAATGCTGTCGATGAAACCTCGTCCATTAGATTGGGTGACATTGGTAACTCCACTTAAGGTGACAAAGGTATGTATGGGATTGACATTTCAAATGATCACATTTTACATACAGTTCCTTATATATGATGTACAAATACCAAATCTTCATGAATGAAGATGCATTATGGTTTATGTTTTATGAGCTAACAATGTTATATAGTCAGTAAAAGAGAGACCGAGAGTTGGTTACCCATCAGTAATCACTACACAAGGTTAACCGAAGACACATATCAACTGATGAAGAAATTGTGTGTTAATTGAGTTGATAGCTATTTCATACCAGAAGCTAGGTTAAGCATTTATTGCACAAAAGTTTGAGTGGGAATATTGAAAAGTCTATAAATACATGAGGAATAGAGTTCATTATCACACTGCGATTTTGAAGAGCTGAGATATCACGAAAAGAGTTCAACCTAGAAGATTTTCAAAAGGATTCAAGGCTACTATAGATCGAACTGACAACACTCTTCAATGATTTTGAGTAAGTTCATTTGCTACCTTTAACCTACTGCTTGCCAAAACCCTAGAATCAATTTATGGCATCAACATCACATGCAAGTAAATCTCAAAGTGTTGAGGAAGAAGTTAATCTAATAGGAAGGGAAAATTTTGACGAACCTAAGTTTAAGCCACATCCCAAGGTCATAGCATAAATAGATTTAATGGGTGCTTTTTCAAGCATACAAGATAGGGTTTTATTGATAGAAGATGTAAGAGCGTATATTCATTGCAAAATTAGGGAAGTTGGAGACTTTGAAACTATTGCTGCATATCAACAAGTCTTTGGCACCGATGGTAAACTAAAACAAGAACACATGCAGATTGAGGAATCAAGGTTATTGTGTATCACATACTATCCGCAATCATTTAAGACATATTGGATCATAATCATTTTGAGCAGGTACCATGATGGAAAATTTTGGCTGGATAAACTGATAGAGGTCACTAAGAAAATGATCAGTAGGGTTACTGGGTTCCCTACAACTGATAAGACAAAAGCTTTCCATAGCTCATCACGATCAGATGTTGAGAAGAACACTAGAGCTCAATGGGATGAAAGAGCACTAAAAATTTCAACAATCAGAGACCCAGTAGTTAAGTTTGTATCACATGTAATTGGGTATAAGATATTTTAGTCAATCAGACTCAACAGTGTACCCTACAGTGTAGTAGACATGGCACATAAAATTGTGAAGAAAGAACACTAGGTTGATCTTACCGAGGTACTGTTACATTAACTATAGGAGAACATGAAGACCATAAGGAAAAAGAAGTCTAATACCTGTAAGTTTAGATCACTACTTGTTTGTATATTTTTCTATCTTCAAAAGTATGTACCTAGCATCGGTAAAGTAAATTGGCAATCAGATAAACTGATAACAACACAGATCAACAATATGATGATAAAGTTAGGAGATAATTTGAATATGGAATTTGATGCATACTTCAAATAATTTTACACTAAAATGCATCAAAGGAGTAGAATTCCAAGAAAAATTAGTTGAAAAATTTGAGAATGACATTTGTTTTATAGTCAACACAGATTATACCATGATAAGAGCAGTTGAACCTAGAATAAAATGGTTGGCACCTATTGGTTATGAAATGAACCATGATTTCAGTTTGAAATATATTAATGTACTACTTGCATTACCAAAAGACCCCATTGCCACTAGGTTCATAACATATGAAGAGGCCAAATCTAGAATCACAACAGGTATAGAGATCGGTAAAATGTCTAGAAGGGAAAAGAAAATGAAGAAAGATCTCACTACTAGATTTGGAGATGTTTCTGAATCACTTGAGGAGTCATCGGTTAAAGCAAAAACTGAAGGTCAGTTACAGTTGGCTGACAAACCATATGATAGTGAGGAAATCAAGTCTGAAGAAGAAGAAGATCCCACACCGGTTCCTCCACCCAAAGTTCAAAAGAAGAAGCAATTTCTAGTACAAGGACAATATCATCAATTGTAGCCTCATCCCCTCCAAAGAAAGAAGCCATAAAAGTTACAAAACTAAGGGCAGCTACATCGAAAAGGAAATATGTTAAGAGAAAGAACAAGGCTGTAGCTGAGGCACCAAAGAAAAGGAGAAGAATGGTAAGAAGTAAAAAAGATCTTGAGGAGACTAAGAATGAAGATGATGTCAATCAATTCAAGGTGGTCAACAACAAGGTAAGAACAATAGATGAAATTATTGAAGATATAATTGAGAATGGAGACCTTGCTGATCTGGGATTAGATAGATTTGACAAGATGTCAACAGAGGATCAAACCAAGTTAGAAGAGGCTTTCATCCAAATGATGATAAAATTTAAGAAACTTCCAGTGGAATTTGCATGTGCATTACCAAAGGAGTTGGATGACAAGATTACTGAAAAGTAGGCTTATGCACTAGACACCGAGAAAAGAAAGAGAGAAAGATCTCTAGTTCAGGTAGCTCCACATCTAAGCCTATCAGAAATAAATGAATATGTGGTTAATCATCAAGAAAAATTTATGGTAAAGAATCGAGCACTGATGATACTAGATGAGAATGTGGCAGACATAGATGAGACTGGTGATTCTTTATGGACATCTATTCTTGAGGCCAAAGAAAAAGTTGAGCAGAAAGCATTCTTAAACTTGTCTAAGAAGAGACAAAAATCCAAAGGTAAAGGCATTTATATTGAAGATAACACAACAAAGAAATCAAAGAACACTGGTATATTAGTTACTGAGGTAATTGATATCACTGATCAAAAGGAAGAAATAAGTGTTTCACGGGATGCACTAGATCCAGTAGAGATCCAATTGAAGAAGAAAACTGATGACGATGTACTCATTGAGGACATCACAAATGGTGATCCTAATGACAAGCATGATGAGGATGTGAATATTGCACCTAATCAAGATGAAGCACCAGACACTGAATGTGTATTTACATCACTACCGGGTAAGCTTCCTATACTTGTAGAGGCAGCATAAATCATTTCACAAGTACAAACCGATGGCTCAGACCTCAAGCAACACAAAGATACTACAGAGGTACAAGAACCTGAGAAACCTACAGAGACAGATGAGCCTAATCAAATAGAGGCACCTTCCACCAAGACTAAGGGAATAGAAGACACAAAGGCAACCGAGGTGATCCCACCTAACACCACATCTGAGGCTCCCACTCAATCAACTGAGACAATGACTATCGAGGAGTAGAAGAAGGAAGAAAATGTGTCAACTGGGAAGGATACTTTGAAGATTGGAGACAAGTCTATTACTATTATTGAGAAGAAATCACCTCTAGCATTGAAGAAGAAAAAGAAAGGAAAAGGGCCGGTCACCCTAGATAAAGTGATAATTATTATTGAATGTGACCTAAGGACCCTAAGCCCTGAAAAATTGAGTAAATATGGGGAATTATGTTCAAGAAAGGAAGCTCAAGAGAAGTTGAAGCAAGAACACAAATGCAAGGAAATATTAACAGATGTGAGGGATATCCTACAACAAGTAGTACCTAAGGTAAATATTGATGAGGATATTCCTATCATAGATCAACTTGCTACATTGACAAAGAAGATCAATGCCTCAGATACTGATGTAGATAAATAGATTGAAGAAAGGGTAGAGTCAAGAATACAGAATAAACTGGTAGACAAAATAAGCCTAGAAGTGGAAATCAAGAAGGTCAAATTATCTGAGGTAATCACTGAGATAAAAACTATCACCCAGACAATTTGTTAGTTATTATTGAAGCTTTGTACTGTAGACACCTTCACTATTGATGTCAGTGAAAAGATAAAAGGATTGGAAGTAGAAATAAAGTTAAGTACAACTATAGGTATAATCAAGCCAAATGCTTTCTCAAAGAATTCTCACTAAGTTCAAGAAATCCAGTGGTTGATAGCAGATTTGAAGAAACAAGAAGAGCATGTTAGCACCTACAAAAATTTTCATGGCTATATATTTTTCTTCTCTGATCTTTGCAAGTATTTTTCCTTGTCTCTTGCTTGAAACCCTAGGTTCAAATTTCATATTTATGGCCATTGGAGAGAAAAACCCTAATTGTCTTGGCCTTGTTCTATTCCTTCATTACTTTTTTGGGTCACTTAATCCCCTTTCTACATGTGACTTTTTCCCTCTTGGTGTTCACTGAATCTCTTAACAACATTTCATGTCTCTTTATCATTCAGTGAACTAGCAAATGCTGTGAGCCCTTGTCATGTTTTATGTTGATCATGTGCTCTCCAAATTCCTGATCATTTAGTCATTTCATTCGGTGAATGGGTGAGTGCAGTGTTCGCGTATTCTCCATGTCCTGGCAGTTAGTGGCTTAATGTTTGGCGACCTGGTAGGCAATTTCTTTCCCTTAAGTCGTGCATTCTCAAGATAAAGTCAAAGTTAGTATGAAGGTTCTAAGATTCAGCGATGGCCACATGATGCATGAAAGATCAACGGTCGGCATTTAATCTCTGAAAGTAACCAAGAGTCAAGGAAAAGTCAAGTGACTTGGAGATTTCCTCAGTCACGTATTCTCGGGACTTAACCCAAGTTAGGAAAATGATTTAATGACTCAACAAAGTCCTTTGTTCGCGTGATCTCCAGATGGGCATGGGTTAGGTCAAGGTCAACATTATGTTTGGGCCTGGTAGTTATCTTTCTCATTTGGCAAATAAGTGACTATGTGTTCGCAGAATCTCTAGGTTCCTGGTGGTTACATCTTTATATTTAGCGATTGGGTGACTGCTTTGGTCACGTAATCTCTTGATTTTAGTAGTTAAGTCCCAGGCATTCATCGACTCTACGATTGGCTTGTATTTTCTCTTTTTCACTGAATTACAAGATGGTAGGCCCACATCATAAGGAATGGCATAGGTGGATCTGATGTCAGATGGAGCTGAGGTGTCTGATTGTTATTGGTTTGCAGAGTAGTGATGTGGCAGAATGTCAGTGTGCTCAGAATTTATAAAAGATTTGGCGATTCAGTGACTGCAGAAGTTTTTAATCTCCAAATCTAACCCAAGGTTAAGCAAATATCTAGTGACTCTAAGTTTTCTTCAGTCACTTATTCTCCAGATGGCTTGGGTTAAGCCAAGGGTAGCATCAACTATAAGCGCAGTGGTTAAGTCATGGATTTAGCAATTGGGCGATTGTGTGTTCACATGTTCTCTTAATCCTGGCGGTCAGTGCCTTAATATTCAGTGAACCAGTGGCACGATCATTCTCCTGATCGCTTGATGTAATGGTTAACTTCTAATTTATCTAGTAACTTAGCGAAGTCCTTCAGTCGAACATTTTCTAAGTCCTTACAAGTATGTTCCAAACATTTGGCGATTATGTGAGCATGGTGGTCGCTTATTCTCCGATTTATCTTGTGGTCAAGAAAATCTTTTAGTGACTTAGCGAAGGCTTGTGTTTTCCTATTCTTGTAATGAGACCCAGGGTTAAGGAAAGATTTGGCAACCTGGTGAAAACCCTTGTTCATGTGTTCTCCTAATTTGACCATAGTTAGCAAATCCATCATGCGACTTCGAGTTTCTTCAATCATGTAATCACTAGATATACTGAGGTTTAAGGTAAGTCAGGCTTTGAATGTATAGTAGTAGGTGTCAGAGGTGACCGGGCAGTGAACAATGAATAGTGTAATGATAGGTGGCATCGGGTGGGCCCATGTGTGGTGTTTTATCTCCAAGTCTCATAATTAGAAGAGAATATTTTGAGGTATCAGCGATCACAAGATTTTCCTTTGTCACTAGATCTCCAAATGTTTTCAAATATTCCTTTGGCTCTCTGAGACTTAGTGATAGCCATCTGATTAAGGAGATATCAACATCAGTCATTGAGTCTCTAAAATTAACTTGAGGATAAAAGGATGTCTAGTGATCTCGCAACTAAAGGATAAATGTAAACTAGGATTCCTATAGATTTAAGCTGTGAGCCCGATAAAAGTGAGATGATCTGACGGTGCTAATATAAAGTGAGTCCAGATTTGAATGTTGGCTGTTGATTTGTTATCTCACACCTTGAAAGTAGTTGTTTCTTCTAGATTTGAATATTTTAAGGGTTTCAATGACAAAAGGACTGATATTAAATGCTTGAGCGACTAAATCTAGTAGATATGATTTTGTTAACTATTGTAGTGTGGACTAGAGGCTATGATGATTAATTGCAGAGGATTTTACCATGAAGGAATGGGTAAGGAGTTTCTTGAGGCATGTTGCAAGTGAGGTGATCAGATTGATAAACATGGTGAATTCATGATCTTCGGTACATTGCTTTGAGATTTCTCATTAATGAAGATCATTCTTGGACCAGGTTGCTTGGTTTTCCTCCAAAGAAATAAATTTTGATTGATTTTAGTTGGTTTGGTGGGTGAAAACCCTAACCTTACCTTAGTCATCCATAGCTTGTTGCATCTTGATTTTTGAGATTCCAAGATGACTAATGGTATATATGGTAGCTATTTTTATTTTTAGGGGGTTCGAGTTTTCTTCTGAGAGCTAGTTCCATGAATGTTTTGCCTTGTAAATAATTCCTTCTTCTCTGCATATAGGGTGTTCCCTCTTTCCTTTCTGGATATGGGAATATAATACATGTTGTAACAAATATCTTATGTATGAATTTTAAATATATTTGTACTGCTATTAGATTGTCTCCATTTGAGTTGTAAGCTTATTGATTGAAGCATCAAGGATGTTTTAGCCTTTCTATTTGCATTTCCTATGTGTTTTCAATAGAGTTTTTTTCATAGAAGCAACTAAGTTTAGGACTGGTTTTCAGATGTGTATGAGCTAGGGTATCAAGGGTATTTCATGCTTGTCTTTTAGTGGATGTTGATTAGTATATTGCTTGTTTACAGGTCTCTTATAAGGGGAGGGTTAAAATCCTTTGAATGGGTGATAGCACATTTGGATACACAAGTGGTTTGGTAATGTATGATCTGATTAATGGTGTATGTTTGATGTAAGGCATCAACATATTAGAATGTATTATCTTCTTGTTTCATAGCCCTGTTACAATGAGGTATTTGATGCTGCTGCCCATTGGATAAGGCACTGGTCTATGAGAGACTTAGGGTATTTCAAGGGTCCATTTAGCCCAAAACTCAAAATCATTCAAACTAAAGCACCACCTTTCCCTTTCATGTTGGTAGGATAGGTTTCTAGTCTTCAGGCTCATTCCATGCAAGTAGGTTATTGCATTAGGTTTGGTTTCATTGGGGTACAAGATACCTAAAGGAGTCTGAAAACTATTCCATAATAATCTATTTGCAGGCTTTTTATTCATCAAGAAGAGTCATGAGTGTGCAGATAAGGCAATACCCACCCAAGTGATGTGGAGCTCAAAGAAGAAGGAGGATAGTTTCATCCTCATCAATTGACACTTTTTCCTATTAGACTTTGAAGTGGTTACTAACCAGTTTGTCATTATAGTGTAAACCTGATGCTGTGGGAAAAAGTGGGAACCAACATAATGGTGACTCTATTGGGGAAGAAGTAAAAGACAACAGGCTTCCTTGCTTGGCTCAATCATCCCAGAGTCTTGGTTGAAAGAATAGAGTGAAATAGAAAAAACACATTTGTAAAATTTTATCACTAAGTGTTGAGTGGTGACTCTGAGTTCTTTGTTTGATCAATGTAGTCTTTGATAAACAGTACAAATCCTGGTGGGGTTTTGGTTGATTGGAAGAAGATACAAAATATTACAATATTTTCCTCTTCAAGGAGGTGGCGACTCTACATAGCAAAGAACATGATGGAGCTGCATGGTGAGCTCTAGATCTGCCTTGCCTTCCAGTCAACAAGTTAAGTTCTTGATGCAGAACTTCTAGGTATTTTTGTTTTCATATGTCTTCTTTTTATGAAAATCAGTTGTAAGAGAATGTATCCCTATCAGGTGTTAAGCACTACTGTAAAGGGATAAGTAGTAGTGGGCAGTTCCTTATGGAGGAATATAGGCCCTTTTGTTTTGATGACATTGAAGGTGTGTGCTAAAATGTTGTCACATTTCTATGAATCCTTACATGCAAGAAAACTCAAGAATGAGCCCTCACAAATTGATCCATAGCTCTCTATGCATGGAGTTGCAAGATTTGTAAAATTGCTCTCAGCTAGAGCTATAAACTCATGACCTTGCTAGTCAACCACACAATGAGAGATTCCAAATGAATGCAATGCTATGAAAATCTATATGAGAATGCAAATTAATCTTATGAGAATGAAGATGCAATTAAGCTATGAAAATAGAAATGAAAGAGTTACAAACCCTCTAATTAAACTATGTGAGATTAATCTAAAACATGAAAGGAAATGATACCATGATAATGCAACTATGATGCAAGCTAGGATGTGATGTAGATGCAAGATGAATGCCAATGATGCTCCAAATCTTCAAAACTTGATGCAAGAATATCTCCAAAAGCTTCAATGACTTAGAAAACCTGTAGCATAATAATTCAAGTATGTATGGTGTGTGCAAATGAGGAAGAGAGCTCTTCTTTTATAGAGAATGAAAAATCAATGGATGATCGAGATTAAGAGGCAAAAGATTTAATCAACGATGGAGAAAAAAAGAAGCTTGATCCTTGTGCACAAATATCCTTCAATAGAAAAATTAGAAGCATTTACTTTATGTTGAGCATTTACTTTATGTCCATGTGAGGCAAAAGTACTTTTCTTTTATTTTTTATTTTATTTTTCTTTATAAATAAGAATTAAATACTTTATTTGTGCAACAAGGATAAGAAGAAAAGTGGAGATTTTTTATTTAAATAAAAGGGGAGGAAATTCCTTTTAATTAAATAAAAGCTTAGGATAAAGTGATTTTATTATTTAATTAAAAGAGATTTTTAATTAATTAAAAGAGAGCATGTTCTCTTAATTAAATAAGATTTTTATTTTTATTTTTCTTTTAAATTAAATAAGGCTCAA
The DNA here is from genome assembly GCA_027943335.1 of Chamaecyparis obtusa. NCBI lineage: Eukaryota > Viridiplantae > Streptophyta > Pinopsida > Cupressales > Cupressaceae > Chamaecyparis > Chamaecyparis obtusa. The sequence goes on along the minus strand of BSBK01002404.1, from coordinate 1,156,862 downwards.
ACCTTAGGAAATATTGAATTGATTATGATTTGATCAAGAAAATTGATATATTTGAAAAATGTTGATTTTTGAAAATATTGATTCAGGGATTTGATAAATTGCAGAAATGGGGCCCAGAGTCTAGGTGACCATTTTAGGGTGAATACATTTGCCCCTCTTTGACTAATGTGTGATCATTCTGGGAACACATGCAGTCAAAGAAGAATTGAAATGTGAGATCGATTTGGGATCACAAAACAACCCAGATGTGTGTTCATTTTGGGAACACATCAGGACAAGCATAAGCAAAAGCTGTAAGACAAGACCAACACCGTCGCTGCTAGGTGCAAATCAAGCCTTAGACAAAACTATTGCCATCACTGCTAGGCAATAATCAAGTCTGAAAAAATAGGAGATAAAAATTGAAAGACAAAATCACCACCATCGCTGCTAGGTGATAATCAAGTCTAAAAATAAGAATCTCAAGCTGAGCTGAATGATAAAGCTGAATCAAAGATTAAAGCTGATAGGTACTGCCCCCTTGGAATCAAAATCGAAATCAGGTAGAGGAGAACAAAAAATTGATAAACCTGATCAAGTCATAATAAATCATAATTGAAAGATGGAGCATGATAGGATAACCATCAAACAGTGAAGATATGCCCCAGGTTGTTGAGGTTTGACTGAGAAAGATATAGGATAAAGTTAAGTCAAACCTTAGAGAAAGGAAGCGAAGGGGTGAATGAAAGACTAGAAGTTTGAAAGACATGGAAAGGAAGAAATTCCATCAAAGATCAAAGAATTGTGCTTCAAATGGTCAGTCAACGTGACTCAGATTTCGGTTTCGAGTCCAAAATGGATAGAAAATGATGTGACATGAAAGACCAGAAATGAAAGATATGATCAAGAAGAATCAGAAAATGAGCACAGTTGACCAACTAGTCTGTAGATGATAAAAAGAAGAGCTCTCTCCATATGCAAGATGCAAAAACTAAACTATGATGAACCTAAGAATGCAAGCTACTATGAAAGTGGTTGACTTGCAAGGTCACAATGCTTATAGACATCTAATTATCATCATTGAGCATTATTGGTAGCATCGCAAGATCATACAATGCACACTAGCATAACTATGTGGATATGAATATGATCTTTATCAGATAGAAATGTGGAAATCCCACCTAGGCATAAGATGACTAATGCAGTGAGATTACTTAAATTTTGATATGGTGAGATTATGCTTGTATCAAGACACATGAAAATCAAGATAACTAGAAGCATGCACTCGCAAAATAGTCAAGGATAATACCTTGTCAATCCATAGTGTCAAGTAAGACTAGCATAAATGTTCATGATACTTAGGATCAACAAAATATACCCACAAGCAAATAAAGAAAGAAAACATGTTCTCATTCCCTCAGTCTTCTAGCTATGCATCATCGAAAACTTTTCAGGGAGAGACCACTCATCAAATAAATCTTCATAGACAACACACAAAGAAAAATAAAGTCAAAATATCGCAAGCGAGTTGATTGTTTAAGTGCGTGTGTGTTGTTCATAGAGTCAAACTCTGGTTATCACATCTGCAAATGAGACATATCGCATCATACTTAGACTATTGGGTAAGACATCTGATAAGTGTTAAGAAACACTCGACGCAAGGGTAGTGTTGAAAAACACTATTTGGGGTGGTGTTGAAAAACACCTGTTGTGAAATGCCCCAAGAGACAAATGCACCTAAAGGACCAATGCTAACAGGTATGCCCCTTAGACAAAGACAAAGACCAATTCCAGACCAAGTGAAATAAGGTCAAGGCATGATGGAGAAAGGTTAAGTGTCGAGGACGCATGCTAACAAATAGGGGTGCAAAGGCCTCAAGTAGCGCCTATTTTTAGGTTTTCACCACTTGGATTTTATTGCAATTTTTTCTTTTTTCATTTTTTTTTTGTATTTTTGCTACCAAGGCACCTATTTCCAGGTTTTTACCAAGGCACTTTTTCTATTTTTTCAGGACTTTTCATGCTTTTTAGGATTTTTAGCATCATATATGAATTTGTTTCGATATTTTTTCAGAATCATAAAATATGTACAAAGGATTCCCCCAAACAGAACGGGCATCAAACTCTTTAAGCAAGATCACATCGTGCAGTCCCAATGTCAAGCAAGGTGGAGAACAAGAAGGATGAGCAAGCTGGCGAAAGAGATGGAGGAAAATAGAATGAAGGTGAATGGAGGGAATAAATCCTCAAAGGAAAACTCCTCAAGAGTACCCAAGCTAGGGAAAAAAAATTATCATGTAAAGTGCATCTGGACAAGCAATGAAAAGCTAGCATAGGATAAGCCACAAAAGGAAAGGATGCAGTCCAAAGGAGTAGACATGTCAAGAGGCTTCATAGCATCGTATTTTACTCTTTTTATTAGATCAAGACCAAGGGGGAAAAGGATAACGAAAGACTAAAATGAATGGAGGAAAATACGAAGGCGAAACATGAATGAAATGAAAGCAAGATCATTGTAAGATAGCTCACAAGATAGCCAAATATTCAAGTATAGGTCAACATTGTCAAGATCAAAGATGGAATGGAATGGACGAAACATGTAGAAGAACTACGCATGATGCCTGATTGCCAGGTTTTCATCATGGTACTTATCCAAGGCACCACAAGGGAGTGGTTTTCACCATAGGATGAATTTATTTCTTTTTACTTTTGCTACCAAGGTGCCTATTTCCAGGTTTTCACCATGGCACATTTTCAATTTTTTCATTTTTTTTTCTTTTTGAATTTTTCTATTTTTTTGAATTTTATAATTTTTTGGAAGAAAGAAAGCTTTTAGGATAATGCTCCTTGAAAGGATAAACCATGATATGTCAAGGATTCAAAATGATATGTTCAAAGATATTGATAGGGAAAGAAAATGGAAGGGAAAAAATGGAGGATAAAGTTTTATGTAAAGCGAGTGAGGTTGGAAGATAGGAGGAATATAAAAATGAGGAAAAATGATAGAAGGTAGAAGAATAATGAATGGAAGGATTGTGAAAGGGTAGATGGAAATGAAGGCAAGATCAACATCAACACACACCTTGAAGGGTGATGAGAGGATGGAGGAAACTTGAATGAAGGAATACGAGAAGGAATATGGTGAATGTTTAGCAGAGGTTGCAGTTTAGGCACATGTAATTGAAGAATATTTTTGGAAGAAGATGAAGTGGAAGCCTTTGGAAGCTTGAATGTCAACTTCACTTTTTGTTCAATATTAGACTCTTTCAAGAGAGACTTTGAAATCCATATAGTCTTAGGCTTTTTATTTCTTTTTGATGATTTAGAGAGAATATCTTCAATGATGGATTTTGGAACCCATACTTGTCTTGTAGTTTTCTTCTTAGATATCTCTTTTGACTTTATGCCCCCATGTCGATTAGAGGAGACATGGTGATCTTCTTTTTTTGATGGATTCTTATATTGCTTCTTTTTCTTGTATTGAACATTCAAGTTACTTCCAAAAGACTTGGGACTTGTGGAAGAAGAAGGAAAATACAACTAGTTTCGATGGGTGGATGGATGAAAAGGATTCAAGGGTATGCATCTATGTTGATCTTGAGGAAAGATAGGAGATGGAGGGGCGTAACGACCCAAGATGGATGATGAATTAGGAGAGTTAGGAGGGGAAAGTGAAGGGACATAAGGACCCAAGATGGAAGGAAGACATGAAGCCCTTAGTATTGGTGGAGGAGGTCCAAGGATGGAAGTGGAAGATGCAAAAGGATAATTAGTAAGTTCATCAACATCTATATGACAACCAAGGACATCAACATCTTTAGAGTGAGCATTAGGATTTTCAATAGTATCATGAACATCTTGAATAGGAGCAACTTTGTTGATAGGATCATTCAAAGCTTGCGAAGATTTAGGAAGAGTAGAAAGTGGAAGTGAACATGGAGTGGTAGAACAAGAAGATGGAAGACTTTTATCTTGACAAGGATCTTTGGATAGCGTAAGCGTATCATTTTTTTTTAATTTTCAATAGGCTTTACATCAGAAGTAATGACACCATTTTTAATAACCTTAATGGAAGTATCATCTTTGAAAAGTGCAAGTGTAGTAAGGTTATTTTGATTATCAATAAGCTCAATGGTGTAAGTAGTAGCTTGATCTTGCTTAGGAGATGGTGGAATGAATGTGGAAGAGTGTAGAGGATCAAAAGAACCATGAAATGGAGGAGATACATCATGAAGAGAATTGGATGACATGGAAGGTTCTTGATCTTTATCTTTCTTTATGTTCTTTTCTTTATCATTTTTAGAGTCCTCTTGACATGGAACCACTTCTAAGAACAAGGAAGTAGGTTGGATTTGTATGGAAGACTTTGGAGATGCTGAAAGACTAGCTGAAGTAGGCATTATAGCACATAAAGGATTAGGCTCACTAGGTGTAGCATTATTGAAAGTATTTGCAGCTAAGTGAAGGTTAGCTTGAGTTTCTTTAAGAGGTAGCCCTTGAGAATAACTATAGGGAACCGCATGGAAAGCCTTAGGATCTTTGTTGGATGAAGGATTTGTGACAGATTTGGAAGACTCAGAAGCTTTAGGAAATGTATGGGCATTGGAGGAAGTAGAGGATGGAAGGGAACCATCACAAGACAAAGGTTCAACATTAATATGATCTTGCTTGAGAGTGTCATCTTTATTTTCAGCATGAATGTTCTTAGAGGAAGGATTCTTATAATATTTATGTTTTAAATCAGCACGGTGCATTTTATATTCCTCAACAGTAGTAGCTGGATTATAATCAAGGTATTGTTCACAAAACTCATCAAAGTTTCTTTCAAAATTAGAATCATACGGATCACCATCACGATCTACCCAATAGGATGACCCTTTAGCAAGTACGAGCACATGATGAGGAGGACTCTTAGGAATAGAAGTTTCATAGGCATCACTACATTGTCCATCATCATAGTCATCATAGTCATCATAGGTGGGTGTGTCACTCTTTGTGGAAGAGACATCATAAGGACTATCACGTTGCTCTTTATGGTATGTCTTCTGAAGAGAAGTAAGACTCTTGGGAGAAGTAGAAGAAGAATGAGATCTTGAAGAAGAGGAAAATGAAGAACTAGTGGAAGAAGAAGACTTGGATAATGAGGAATTCGAATAAAGTTTAGAAGAGTCATGATAAGATTTGGAAGATGAGGAATGTGAATAGTGTTTAGAAGAATCATGATAAGACTTAGAAGATGAAGAATGAGAATGATGTCTGGAAGAGTCATGATAAGACTTGGAAGGTGAAGAAGAATTAGAAGATTTAGATGATAAAGAATGTTTGGAAGAAGAAGATCATGATATGATCATGTTTATGATTCTAGCAAAGGCATATGATTTAATCATCTTTTCTTTTATTTTTGCTATAAATTCATCACTCATGAAAATTTTGGAGGAACAACACTTTTTGAATATGTCAATGAGCTCAAGATCATCTATTCTTAATAAAGGTTCCAAAACCAGATAGTCAAGATTCATGGTTATAGAAGAGGAGGAATCAAGGATGGAGGAAATGAATAGATGAATAGAAGAAGGTAGACAAGATAGTAAGAGGAAAAGAATCAAGAAGAAGAAGAAGAATTTTCCATGGGAATAGAAGACTTTAGAAGAACATGGGGAGTGGAGAAGAAAGAAGAAAACTAAGAGTCATCTTGTGCAATTGATACTATAATGTTCATTGAGATGTTGAGCAACATGACAACACTTAGGATCTGACCTGGACTAACCAAGGAAGACCAAGCTTCTAAGGAGAACTCACTACAGCAGGATGAAACTCAGCTTCAATATTCCAAATAGATCTTTCAAAAGATTTTGCAATGATGATCAAGCACATAGAACAACAACCAGGGAGTTCAAGCAAATAGTCTTCAAGCAATGAGCTAGGGGCAAAGCAACCTTGTGCATGAACAAGTATAGTGACTTAGTATTTCTACTCCTTAAAGGTTCTACTTGTGTATGTTCTTGACAATATTTTAGCAGGCACTTAGAACACAACAGCACCTTATCAAGCTATCTACAAGGATATACATGGCTTTCTAAAAGGAGTCTTCGATATACATAAGGTACGTGAGGCCCAAATCTGTAGATGAGAAGAATCCAAAATCACACAGCCGGGGGGGAGACAGTAACCCAAATCTCCTCCTTCACTTCTCAAAGGTATAAAGTTCTTTGAGGCTTAGCCAAGAGTGATATCAAACTCAATTCCCAAGAGAGGTGTCTTTGGATTCACCTCCCAATATTTATACTCCATCGGAACACAGGAGTTAAGGTCATCCCTTGAGGTGGTGTGTCCCCAAGCAGGCCTTCTAGAAATAAAAACTAAGTAATTCACTATCAAAAGTATTTAGAGCACTAAAGGTGGAACACTTAACTCTTCAAGTAAATGTGAAGTGAGTCCAAAAGTGGAACATTTAACCCTTTAAGATAATGTGAAGCGAGTCAAAAAGTGGAACATTTAACCCTTCAAGAGAATGTGAAGTGAGTCCAAAAAAGTGGAACACTTAACCCTTCACACAAACTCAAAGTGAGTCCAAAAGTGGAACATTTAACTCTTCACACCAACTCAAAGTGAGTCCAAAAGTGAAACATTTAACTCCTCACATAAACTCAAAGTGATTCCACACCTTAGAAAATAAGTGAGTTCCACAAAGCACAAAAGGGTTGCCTAGTGGAGCAATTAACATTTTTTTCCTGTAGACCCCTCCCCTTTAATGTGGCGCTGATCTTGCAACCACGGGGTGGAAATGAGGGGCTGACAGATTAGCGAGTCCAATAACCCAAGATAGCAATCTAGATCAATCACAAGTAATCTAAAGTTGCTTATCAATACTACTCACAAATGACAAAGGGTTGAATCAATGGAATACTTAACTTTCCAAGAAAACATAGAGTGAGTCCACAAAGTGGTGCATTTAACTCCCTATGTAAACAAAGAATGAATCCATGCCCTCAATCACTCAATGAGATATTTGATATTGGAACCAAGAATTACTTAAGGTTTAAACACAAGCATTCACTTACATAAACTTGTATGGAAGCAAATCTATGTTCATTCATTTCCCATTAAGAGCATCAATTGAAATGTGTTCTATGAAAGCATGTAAACACTCAAGCCAAACACATGAGAAGTTCAATTTTAATCCCAAGATCCAAATGTTTTAGAGATAGAACAAAGTACCTTAAGTCCAACGCTTTGTTTTAAACATTTTTCATGAAAGCAAGAGCACCTTCAAATGAACAAGACAAGAAAATAAGCAAACAAGATATGCAATGTATATCCAACTTATGCAAACCCTAGAGTTAGATCTAAAAATAAATTATTAGGAGCAATGATAACTAGAAAATAATCCAAATGATAACTCATATCATGCAAGGAACAATGAAAAATAAGTGCATACCCATCACAAAATTTTATTTTTTTTGCATTTGACCTAGTCAAAAAGATCTGATTTTTACCACATGAATTTAGACCCTAAACCCAAAATGCAAAAAAGAGACCTCTATCAAAAAATAGATAGCTTTCCAAAAATATAAAAATTTTAGAAAAATCTCTTCATTTGTGCCCTAGAGACCCATTTTACCAAAATAGACTAGTTTTTATAAATTGACCAAATGAGCTATGATATGATTTCTCAATTAAAAACATAGTGAATTGACCTCTTGTATAATTTCAAGACCTTTCCAGAAATGTAAAAATTTCTAAAAAATACATTGATTTGCGCCAAAAATCAATTTTTTATGAAAAATAAAGAAAAAATTATAAAAAATACAAATCACCTCCGAAAATTCTAAATTTTTTTTTGGAGTTTCTCTAATATGTCTCCAACTTGAAAAAAAAATTTTAAACCAAAATACCAAGCCATTTGGGAGATATGATCAAATCTTTAAAATCTAAGGTTTTTCATCTCCAAACAAATCTGCACAAGGGTTAGCTCCAAAAATAATCAAAACCAGCATGTAAAAAGTGGGTTGCCCCATGGTGGGTGCCAAAAATGTGTGCTAAAATATTGTCACACTTCTATGAATCCTTACATGCAAGAAAACTCAAGAATGAGCCCTCACAAATCGATCCATAGCTCTCTATGCATGGAGTTGCAAGATTTGTAAAATTGCTCTCAGCTAGAGCTATAAACTCATGACCTTGCTAGTCAACCACACAATGAGAGATTCCAAATGAATGCAATGCTATGAAAATCTATATGAGAATGCAAATTAATCTTATGAGAATGAAGATGCAATTAAGCTATGAAAATGGAAATGAAAGAGTTACAAACCCTCTAATTAAACTATGTGAGATTAATCTAAAACATGAAAGGAAATGATACCATGATAATGCAACTATGATGCAAGCTAGGATGTGATGTAGATGCAAGATGAATGCCAATGATGCTCCAAATCTTCAAAACTTGATGCAAGAATATCTCCAAAAGCTTCAATGACTTAGAAAACCTATAGCATAATAATTCAAGTATGTATGGTGTGTGCAAATGAGGAAGAGAGCTCTTCTTTTATAGAGAATGAAAAATCAATGGACGATCGAGATTAAGAGGCAAAATACTTAATCAACGATGGAGAAAAAAAGAAGCTTGATCCTTGTGCACAAATATCCTTCAATAGAAAAATTAGAAGCATTTACTTTATGTTGAGCATTTACTTTATGTCCATGTGAGGCAAAAGTACTTTTCTTTTATTTTTTATTTTATTTTTCTTTATAAATAAGAATTAAATGCTTTATTTGTGCAACAAGGATAAGAAGAAAAGTGGAGATTTTTTATTTAAATAAAAGGGGAGGAAATTTCTTTTAATTAAATAAAAGCTTAGGATAAAGTGATTTTATTATTTAATTAAAAGAGAGCATGTTCTCTTAATTAAATAAGATTATTTTTTTTTTTTAATTTTTTAAATTAAATAAGGCTCAAACCTTAAGAAATATTGAATTGATTATGATTTGATCAAGAAAATTGATATATTTGAAAAATGTTGATTTTTGAAAATATTGATTCAGGGATTTGATAAATTGCAGAAATGGGGCCCAAAGTCTAGGTGACCATTTTAGGGTGCATACAGAAGGTGCCCCTAATGGGTTCTCTATTGAGCATGGAGAGTGCTTTCCTAGATTCATGGCTATTGGATCAATTGTGGCAAGCCAACATGTATATGATGTCATGGGTCTTTTTGGTGAAATGGCTATTGAACATGAAGATATTTCTATGAGGCTGCTTGTGCAGACATTTTCTGATGATGCAAGGAATTGGTTCTTGTCCTTGCCTTCATGTTCAGTCCCTTCTTGGGATGTATTGAGAGAAAAATTTGTAGAACATTTTGATGAAGTTGCTACTCTCAAGAAGATGATTACAGAGAAAAAATCTGAGATTTGGCAATTAGAGGAGGACAAGAGATTGTAAAGACTGGCAGTTCTTTATGTTGATCATGAGAAGGCCAGTGTTTCTGATGTTGAGTCTCATTATGTAGAAAGTGATAACTATGAAGCTGATATTGAGGTCAATGCATATGAGAGTGCTGAAGATGACTCTAAGGTTGACAATATTTCTAGTTTGTTTGTAGATTTTTCTTCTGGTCAGCATGAGAAGGTAGCTTCCTTGTCCTAGTATGATGATGTTTTGTGTGAAGGGTAGAATATTGGATATGATGCAGATGATGATTCCTGTAGTGATTTCTTTACACAAGATGATTTAAGGCCAGAGATGTCCATCCTTATTCCCGACAGGGATGATGTTTGCAGCAATAGGGGTGAAGCTAAGGAATATGAAGACAAGGCCCAAAGTCCATTGAGCAATGAAATGATTTTAGTACTCTTGGCTAAAGAATTCCAAAGGTATGCACCTTGCTTGGAATTTGATTTGTAGCTCCCCTATGATATATCCTTTGACACTGATAATGAGGCCAGTGTTCAAAGTGATGGTGATGACCCATATGTGTTAGAGTTTCCCTCATGTAGTGACTCTGCAAAAGAAGAGGTTGAAGGCCATGACAATGTGTTTGCCTGTCATAAAAATTCTACTAATGAGCAAGTTTCTTGTTCACATCCTTTTCTTTCTTTTGTTAAATATGATAGTGAGTGTGACAGTATTGAGGACTTTGTCTTCAATGATTGGGATAGAAATTATTTCAATAAAAATGATGATGCAGATCAAATGTCTCATTGTTACAATATTTATGAAGAAGACCTTCACTTGGTTCATGATCTAGTTCATGAAGATATCATGGAGGAACCAAGTTGCTCATTGGCTAAGGCAATGCATGAAGGTGAATCTAAGGATCTAAGTCCTTCTTAGCTAGGTATTTTTTTAGTAATGCATGATAATCAACATGCCTTATTTTCTGATGCATTACTAGATAAAATTTATTTTTCCAGTCAAGAAGAGATGAGTGATACTCCATACTTCTTGGAGTATGAGTATGAAAATGGTTGTGACTGGAAGAACATGGGTAGTGATCATTATGGTTTCATTTTTTGGCCCATGAATATTCACATATGTTGGCAACAAGATGATCATGAAATTTGTAGGTGGTTGGTCACATATGTAGATGAAAATCAAACCTTTGATTCAGGAGGGCTCTGATTTTTCTTTTGGTGGCCCAAGGTTACCAAGTAAAAATTTCCTCTTGTAAATTTTATAAATATTTTCCCTTTTTGTTGTGTGGTTCCCTTCCTGTTTCCCTGGTTCGATTGCCAATTTTTGAGAGGGTTCCCTATTTTTTCCAGTAGGTGGTCTGCTATCCCAGAGATTCTAAATTCTTGCATGGGCACAAGTTACCCATCATCCTGAGATAGAGCCACTGTTAGCACCTACAAAAATTTTCATGGCTATATATTTTTCTTCTCTGATCTCTGCAAGTATTTTTCCTTGTTTCTTGCTTGACACCCTAGGTTAAAATTTCATATTTATGGCCATTGGAGAGAAAAACCCTAATTGTCTTGGCCTTGTTGTATTCCTTCGTTACTTTTTTGGGTCACTTAATCCTCTTTCTACACATGACTTTTTCCCTCTTGGTGTTTACTGAATCACTTAACAATGTTTCATGTCTCTTTATCATTCAGTGAACTAGCGAATGCTATGAGCCCTTGTCATGTTTTATGTCAGTCACGTGTTCTCTAGATTCCTGACCATTTAGTCATTTCATTCGGTGAATGGGTGAGTGAAGTGTTCACATATTCTCCATGTCCTGGCGGTTAGTGGCTTAATGTTTGGTGACCCAGCAGGCATTTTATTTCCCTTTAGTTGCACATTCTTAGGACAAAGTCAAAGTCAGTATGAAGGTTCTAAGATTCAGTGATGGCCAAATGATGCATGAAAGATCAACGGTCAGTGTGTAATCTTTGAAAGTAACCAGGAGTCAAGGAAAATTCAAGCGACTTGTAGATTGCCTTAGTCACATATTCTTGGGACTTAACCCTAGTTAGGAAAATGATTTAGCAACTCAGCAAAGTCCTTTGTTTGCATGATCTCCAGATGGGTGCGGGTTAGGTCAAGGTCAAAATTGAGTTTGGGCCTAGTGGTTATCTTTCTCATTTGGGAAATAAGCGACTGTGTGTTCATAGAATCTCTAGGTTCCTAGCGGTTACATCTTTATATTTAGTGATTGGGTGACTCCTTTGGTCGTGTAATCTCTTTATTTTAGTAGTTAAGTCCCAGGCATTCAGCGACTCCACGATCGGCTTGTATTTTCTATTTGTCACTGAATTGCGAGATGGTAGGACCACATCATAAGGAATGGCATAGGTGGATTTGATGTTAGATGGAGTTGAGGTGTCTGATTGTTATTGGTTTTTAGAGTAGTGATGTGGTAGATTGTCAGTGTGCTCAGAGTTTATAAAAGATTCAGCGATTCAACGACCGAGGAAGTTTTTAATCTTTGAATCTAACCCAAGGTTAAGCAAATATCCAGTGACTCTAAGTTTTCTTCAGTTACTTATTCTCTAGCTGGCTTGGGTTAAGTCAAGGGTAGCATCAAGTATAGGCACAATATTTAAGTCATGGATTCAGTGATTGGGTGACTGTGTGTTCACATGTTCTCTTGATCCTGGCGGTCAGCGCCTTAATATTAAGCGAACTGGTGGCATGGTCATTCTCCTAATCATGTGATGTAATGGTTAACTTCTAATTTATCTAGTTACTCAATGAAGTCCTTCAGTCACACATTTTCTAAGTCCTTGCAAGTATCTTCCAAACATTTGGTGATTACGTGAGCACGGTGGTCGCTTATTCTCTGATTTAACTTGTGGTCAAGAAAATCTTTTAGTGACTCAGGGAGGGCTTGTGTTCACCTATTCTCATAATGAGACCCAGGGTTAAGGAAAGTTTTGGCAACCCGATGAAAACCCTTGTTCGTGTGTTCTCCTGATCTGACCGTAGTTAGCAAATCCATCATTCGACTTCAAGTTTTTTTAGTCACGTAATTGCCAGATATACTGAGGTTCAAGGTGAGTCAGACTTTGAATGTACAGTGGCATGTGTTAGAGGTGACCGGGCAATGAATGATGAATAGTGTGACGACAGGTGGCACTGGGTGGGCCCATGTGTGGCATTTTGTCTCCAAGTCTTGTAATCAAAAGGGAATATTTTGAGGTATTTAGCGATCACAATATTTTCATTTATCGCTAGATCTCCAAATGTTTTCAAATATTCCTTCAGCTCTTTGTGACTTAGCGATAGCTATCTGATTGAGGAGATATCAATGTCAGTTGCTAAGTCTCTAAAATTAACTTGAGGATAAAAGGATGTTTGGTGATCTTTCAACTAAAGGATAAATGTAAACTAGGATTCCTATAGAGTTAAGCTGTGAGCCCGAGAAAAGTGAGATGATCTGATGGTGCTAATGTAAAGTGAGTCCAGATTTGAATGTTGGCCATTGATTTACCATCTCACACCATGAAAGTAGTCATTTCTTCTAGATTTGAATATTTTAAGGGTTTCTATGACAAAAGGACTGATATTGAATGCTTGAGTGACTGAATTTGGTAGATATGATTTTGTTAACTGTTGTAGTGTGGACTAGAGGCTATGATGATTGATTATAGAGGATTGTACCATGAAGGAATGGGTAAGGAGTTTCTCGAGGCATGTTGCAAGTGAGGTGATCAGATTGATAAACATGGTGAATTCATGATCTTCAGTACATTGCTCTCAGATTTCTCATTAATGAAGATCATTCTTGGACCAGGTTGCTTGGTTTTCCTCCAAAGAAATAAATTTTGATTGATTTTAGTTGGTTTGGTGGGTGAAAACCCTAACCCTACCTTAGTCATCCATCGCTTGTTGCATCCTAATTTTTAGGATTCAAAGATGACTAATGGTATATATGGTAGCTATTTTTATTTTTAGGGGGTTCAAGTTTTCTTCTGAGAGCTAGTTCCATGAATGTTCTACCTTGTAAATACTTCCTTCTTCTTTTCATATATGGTGTTCCCTCTTTCCTTTCTAGCTATGGGAGTAGAATACATGTTGTAATAGATGTCTTATGTATGGGTTTTCAATATATTTGTACTACTATCAGATTGTCTCCATTTGAGTTGTAAGCTTATTGATTGAAGCATCAAGGATGTTTTAGCCTTTCTATTTGCATTTCCTATGTGTCTGCAATAGAGTTGTTTTCATAGAAGCAACTAAGTTGAGGATTGGTTTTCAGATGTGTATGAGCTAGGGTATCAAGGGTATTTCATCCTTGTCTTTCAGTGGATGTTGATTAGTATATTGCTTGTTTATAGGTCTCTTCTAAGGGGAGGGTTAAAATCATTTGAATGGGTGATAGCACATTTGGATACACAAGTGGTTTGGTAATGTATGATCTAATCAATGGTGTATGTTTGATGCAAGGCATCAACATATTAGAATGTACTGTCTTCTTATTTCATAGCCCTATTGCAATGAGGTATTTGACTTTGCTGCCCATTGGATAAGCACTAGTCTATGAGAGACTTAGGGTATTTCAAGGGTCCATTCAGCCCAAAACTCAAAAACTTTCAAAGTAAAGCACCACCTTTCCCTTTCATGTTGCTGGATAGGTTTCTAGTCTTCAGAATCATTCCATGCAAGTAGGTTATTGCATTAGGTTTGGTTTCATTGGGGTACAAGATACCTAAAGGAGTCTAAAAACTATTCCACAATAATCTATCTGTAGGCCTTTTGTTTATCAAAAGAGTCATGAGTGTGCAGATAAGGTAGTACCTGCCTGAGTGATGTGGAGCTCAAAGAAGGAGGATAGTTTCATCCTCATCAATTGGCACTTTTTCCTATTAGACTTTGGAGCAGTTACTAACTAGTTTGTCATCATAGTGTAAATCTAACACTGTGGGAAAAAGTGGGAATCAACAAAGCACATAACAGATCAGGTTACTGAGTTACAGACATAACTCCTACCATACATGAAATTTTTTGAGGCACACACTATCAAAGTAGAGAAACTCATTGCAACACCAAAAATTTTAGTGTTAGATAACATCTTTGATATGCATGCACAAGTTGGTCTTGAGCATATTGCTCTCACCAACTTGAAAGAGGAATGGGAAAACCTCTTGGAGTTAGTCAAGAAAACCCACCAGCATATTTTTGACAAGATGTGAGTATACTTTACTTTTTGTATTTGGTATTACTATCAAAAAGGGGGAAATCAATGTATATGTCAAGATGCCAAATATGTACATAGATGCTATGTATACTACATACTACTAGGAGCATGCATCGAGGGGGAGTACTTAGAACTTAGAATTTTTTTTTGATGTGTATATGTATATGGCAGAGATATAAGGTATATATAGAAAATTTTGTCTATATACATTCAAGTTTTGATACTAATGCCAAAGGGGGAGATTGTTATCTCTATTGAGAATTTATGATTGTCATTAGTATCAAAGGTTTTCATACATATCGGTCGGTCACTTACATTGAGAAAATTGGTAACTAGAAGCAAGACAGACTAGTCAGTAAAGATTACACACTGAGTACTACATAGTTTACTAAGCACCAGTAGACACTGACATGGATAGACAGTAAACACCGAGCATCACAGTATACACCGAGTAGTTTATACAATGTTTACCGAGGATCATAGAAAATGGCATAGTAATCTGAAATGGCACATACTTCTATGAAAATGGTTACAATGGATTGTAAAATGGTTTACCAAGATCGAGGAACATTTATTGTAATGATATTCATTAAATGCAATGTATATCTTTTGTAATAGTTGATCTAGGTTATTTTTGTACACCGTAGATCTTAGGGTTATGATTAAGTTGTGTAACCTAATTTTGTTAAAGTGACAAAAACAAAACACTATATATTTGTGTGTTCACATCATTTTTGGTGTGAACTGATATATGAATCATGAAGCACTTGAAGCAATTGCCTAACTTCAAGTCTATCAGTTAACAGAGCATAACAAAGTACAAAGGAAATCAAATTGAGCAAAATTAGTAAAGGCTACTAAGTGGTTCAGAGCAGAGATTCATCATAGTATAGGTGAAATAGATTCAGAACTTATAGATCTGTATCATACAAGTGAGTTGTCAATTAGCAAATAATTGCCTATTGCTTTCTAACAATTATAATAGAGTTTTTGATAAAATCTCTTAGCAGAGTAGACTTAACAGTCTTATGTAAATCTCTTAACCAAGTGCACACTTCATTAGTGTTGTTAAAATCTTATAACTAGGTAGATCTAGTTGATCTAACACATTACTCCTAATAGGGTAAGATCACCAGAAGTGATCAAAACTTGTAGCGCTAATAGGCAAACCTTTTCTATCTATAGTAGTAAAGAATTTGTGGGTGTCATCCCCACCACAATTTTTACCTTCTAACAAGGGTTTCTGCATTACCAAAATACTTGTGTTATGTGATTGTCATATTGATTTTATGTTTTTTACTTTCATAAGTTGAATGAATGATTGATACATGCAATTAGATTCAAGTTATTCTAGTCAGTTACTATTGTTGACTATCATAGATCTGAAAGGTTTACAAGTAAAGTTTTTGAGGGCTTTGATTCACCCCGCCCCTCTTAGTACCTATCTCTCCTAATTCCAACAACTAAAACTGAATTTGTGTTCCTTTGAAGTGTGCTGAGCTTTTCCTTTGAGTGCTTGTTTGTTGCTTTACCATTTCCCCTCGAGTGAATCTAAGGCATCTTTCTTGACTAAGAAACATGAAGACTGGGGGCATGATCTTTTTCTTTCCTTTCTATTTTCTGGTTTAGTTCCAATGATCCAATGAATCTATCTAATAGGGGTGTCCATCTATAAGAGCCTTCATCTCATATTGGATGGCCATGTGTACCTCGACTCCTTTTATATGGATGCTTTTGTGAGGTTGGTTCTTCTCCTTGTTTGTTTGAGTGACTTCTTTCTGCTACAAGTGAAACTGTAAATGCTTGTCTAGCTAAGTGAATAAAAGGGTCACTATGAGCATTCTTTGGAAAAAGAAGGAACTCTCATGTTTTTGGTGTGTTTGTTTACAAGCAACATTCAGGTCATTCTAGCAATTATGCTTTGATGCTTATGTTAACTTGCTAAATCAAAAGGAATAGGTGTTTAGGTCATTCTAGATTCTTTTGCCTTAATGCTTACATCTCATTCCAACAAATATAAGACTTATGTCATATTCATATTCTCATGATTGTAATGTCAGTGAGGGTTGTATGGCATCTTGTGAATGTTCATTGCTAAAAACTCTATGATGATAACCAAATGAGTCGAACAACCAAGTCCTAGGGTTGTGTCTAGTGTTAGGCTTGCATTTTCAGTCTAGGCTTGCATTGAGACAGAGTTTTGGTGCTCTCTTAATTGTCTTCTCTTCATCAAAGGTTCTCATCTTTGTCTTGGGTCCATCTTGGCTGCACAAGTGTTTGGTCCTCATTCTTGATCTTTGAAACATTCTTTTGATTAGTATCTATCATATATTGTGATATCTTGGATGAGATGATTAGTACCACATACATTGCATACATTCATTGCATTATCATAAATCCATATGCATCTACATATACATGTGCATCCATTATAAGTATAAATCAAATCATACATTTTACATTTCACATTGCATTCATTTATCTACCATCTATCATTGCATTTCACAGTTGCATACATATACAAATAAAACATGTGCATATTCATATCATTAAATAAAGCATGTGCATCTCATACATATCTACTCCATACATCTAAATCATCTAGGAAACATCTCATAAAAACATCAATATCAAATTAATATATCAACAAGTACAATGATGTCAAAATGGTGATCTCATATATATATATATATATATATATATATATATATATATATATATATATATATATATATATATATATATATATATATATATATATATATATATATATATATATATATATATATATATATATATATATATATATATATATATATATATATATATATCTATGTATGTATATATATATATATATATATATATATGTATGTATGTATATATATATATATATATATGTATGTATGTATATATATATATATATATATGTATGTATGTATATATATATATATATATATGTATGTATGTATATATATATATATATATATATATATATATATATATATATATATATGTATATATATATGTATATATATATATATATATATATATATATATATATATGTATATATATGTATATATATATATGTATCAGTTGAATCAATATCATGTACAAAAGAAGGATGCTACTTGAGAATAGTATCAAAAATATGGGCTACAATGTATGTATTAAGATAATCTAACTCTGCTTGCTACCGCCTGTTAGATGAGGTGGTGGTGGCGGAGCCTGCTGTGGTGGTCCCTGTGGAGGTGGCATCAGTCTCTATGGTGCCTATGGGGGTGCATGTAGTGCTCTAGTGTACTTAGAAAATGGAGGCACCTACTTTAATACATCTAGAATAGCTCTATAATATGCTGCATAGTAATAAGCTGCCTGAGTAGACTCATATCTAGCCTCTAGTCGTACTCTCGCCAGCTCGTCTCATAGCTCTCTGATCCCTTGCTCTTGATTGACTACCCAAGTCTCCTGTATGATGAACCAACTATGGAAGTAATCTCTCTCATGCTGAACCTACCTAACCCTCTCCCAACTCTTCTTGAGAGCCTCCCATAGTTGTGGTGTCTGTGCTCCACTGGGAACGTCTGACATATCTATATCATTGTCGGGAGGTGTCTGCTGCAATAGATCCCCTATCCTCTGCCTGGTGGACCTCTAAGGGGTCCCACTACCACTTGCACCTACATCTAACCCCATGGTCCTTGGGGGGATGTCTACCTATCCTATATGTGGTCTCAATGCTCTCTACCAAGGCCACTATAGTGGTATTTGTTGATGGATGTCTGCCTACTACTGCTACTGCTATGGCCCCTACTGTGCAGCCTACTGCTGTACAGGTTATTGAACTGGTACTTGTTGCTACCCTTGTGGCTATTGTTGTGATGGCTACTACTGTGCTCTCTGGCCCATCCCTGCAAGATCTATAAACCTTAGGAAAGGATGTGCCAAGATGTGGTTTTTGTATGCAGGTTTCATCCTTGCATTAGTGACATCCACCATATAATCCCAATGCGCTATAGGTACTCATGCCTCAATCACACATCTACCTAGATCTAGTCTTGAGTGCCACCCCTTCTTCTCCTCATCAACAAAGTGGGCATAGGGGCAGTACTCCTAGGAGATGTCTTGTTGTCTCCCAAACTGACACAAGATATGTGTAAGAACAAATCGCTTAATGATGGTAACACTGTGCCCAATTAGTGGATGTGAAACAAACATATGAGAAAGCCCTTAATGAGCATCATCCCATGACTCAGTAGCAACCCAAGATCTCTAAACTACAACCACCATGTCATCAAGCTGTCCGCACCACTACTCTATCTTACCCAGCAAGGGCTGAGTCATCAGACTAGAGTACCTATATATGTAAGGCTCTAGATGCTACTGTGTATCATGGAAAATCTGCCTACAAATAGGGAGGTGCTCCCAGGCCTAGATCTAAAGAATGAAGACACCTACCACCATAGTCCTCACACCGTGATATACAATCTCATGCATCTCATGGTACATATGGGTGAGCATGCACTCCCCCCATCTAAATCTGATTGCCAGTCTAGCTAGCATCTGCTACAGCATAGAGCCCCAACCACACTCTAGTCCATGCTATCCTCTATCTAGAACAAGGTAGCAGCTCAAGAACATAGCTAGAACCATGGAAAATGGATGAGCACCACTGTACCTACTGATCAAATCATCCCAAGAGATGGCCCGACCCATCACTAGCTCATCTCGGAAGATAGTCCTCAATGCTATTGTGCCTACTCTCAGCTATACATCATACTCTACTTGAGCACTGTGGATGGGTACCTACAATATCTGATAAATATCCTCGAGAGTGACTGTCATCTCCCCTAGCGGAAAGTGAAAGGTGTTCATCTCTGAATGGAAATTCTCGATAAGTGCACCAAGAAGACTGTGATTTACCCGAATGTCAGGTATATCATGCAAGTATTCCAATCCTAGCCCATCAATGTGGGTAGTCTCAGCATCTGTCAATCTCTGGACTAATGTAGTGATCATTGGGTGATGTGACTGGAAGGCGACATCAGGGAAGTCAACCTGCAAAGCAAGTGACGACATTCAATCAGTATCTAAACATGATGGTTTCTCAAAGTAAAAATAGTAAATGAGGCTACACATTTATCCTAGAGGGACTCTGTAATGTTTTAACTGGCTGACTATATGCAAAATTGAAGGAAGATTACAAGAACTACAATAGCTTCCTATGCGAGGAAACTATTCTCTCGCATGAGACAGGATCTCTTCCTACGCAAGAAGGAGAAATTTCACGCGGCATCAACAAGTGATTCGCGCGAGCTGGCAGAAAGACTTCAGGAAAGGAAACCCTAATCCATGCAAGGAAACCATTTCCTCATGTGAGAGGTGACCTAGGCCGGCATGAGGAAACCATTTCCTCATGCAAGACTTGAAGAACATGCCCTAAAACATGCTAGATCTACCCTAAATTGACCTAGAAAGCAGTTAAAATTGAAATACAAGGAGGATTATCGACTACTTACAACTGCGTCATACTCTAGTGGCCAAGTGTGTCATCAGGAGTGCTCAAATTGATGCATGTGCATGGGGATGCCCTCCATTCTCTCTCAAAGCTCAAATCACAAGAAGACAAAAGTGAATAATGAATTTAAAATGACCCCTCCGTGCCTTATATAGCTTTTGACCTAGTTTTTGAAAGTGCTCCATTTTGTGCAAAAAATGCACCCTTGGCTAAATCAGCTACTCTAAATCCATTTTCAAGATCGAAATCAAAATTTGACATCTCTAAATAGCTTAAAATCATGTTTTAAATTTTGGGACACTTTGGGATCAGACGCTTGTGCAATCAGTCTTCTGGCGTCATTTTCCTGCTAGATCTTCATCTTTTCATCATCTTCTTGAGATCTTCAATCTTTTCATCAAAGTCAACTCTTATCAAATTTGGTCAACCATGGTCAACCATGGTCAAACTTAGTCAACAAGACCTTCTAATTACCTCAAATTACTTTTGCAACTCTTTGAATCTAGTCTGATTGCTTCTATTCTGCAACCTCTTGTTGTCAATCATCCTTTTGATATGTCATCTTTCGATTTCACTCCTGAGGGGGTAGGATGATTGGATCATTTGAATCTTGTCAAACCAGTCTCATTTCAATCTGATCTCAATCTAAAGTCCTCATCGCTTGGGGTATCTCTTCAAAGAGAGGCATCTTTGTGCCTCGTATGTTATCATCTATCTCTTAGGTATCTGAGCAATCTAACTCAGATCCTTGAGAATCAAGCTTTGTTTTGGAGATGGTTCTCAAAATCTTCTAGGTATTAGGGAAATCTAACCCTAATTCTTGAGAGTCAATCTTCATTCTAGAAATGGTTCTTGAAATCTCTTTTGGACCGTTATTTGGGAAATCTAACCTAGGTCTCGGAGGGCTAAGCTTCGTATTGGGGCAATCTAACCCTGATTTTGGAGATTAGTCCTAAGTCTGCATCTGTCATCATTTTCTCAATCCATATTGGAGCAATCTAACCCTGATTTTGGTCTCCTCTCAAGTTTTCATTAGACCGTTGTCTTTGTAATCTAACTTAGAGTTTGGAGAATCATGCCTCATTTTGGAGGTGGTTTTGCAATTTGATCTATTTTGGTGTCTTGGCATCCTAACCTTGACTTCCAAGGGTTAAGCTCCATCCTGGGGATAATCCTAAAACCTCATCTATCACGTCAAACTATTCTTTGAATCAATGTGCTACTCGCACATCAATTCAAAGAGGGGCAAATGTAATACCCCAAAATTGGCACCTCTAATTTCATTCAATTTTGGTGCTTTTTCTTCAATTTTAAATCATTAAAGTCTAATTTTACTAGGCAATTTTCTCTCCTACCTAACTTTATTTGACTTAATGTCAATTGCAAAAACCCTAAATTGCATTAATCTCACATTATAAATTAATTCCTAAGTTTTTGACTTTATTAGCTAAATAATCCCTATGATAATTTGATTTAATTCTAAAGTCCTAAGTGCTTTAAATTAAATTAAAAATCCACCCCCTTTAGCTAATATACATAAAAAGAATTAATCTTATTTAGTTATTTGAATGGACACCTCTTTATTTGAATTTAATAATTCAAATTACTCGAAAGGTCACCCATATGTGGCAATAATTCATTCTCTTAATTAAATAAATATTTCAATATTTGTCTCAATTGCAAATGAAGAGTCAACCATTTCATTTCAAGAACCTCTTCATTCCTCTCTCAAGCTTGTCTATATAATGAACCTTCTCCTTCATTCAAAAAAAGGCAATTTTGAGAGTAACTAAACTATGGTCAAATTTAGTCTCAATTTCCATATTTTCAAGCTTTCATTGCATAATTAGCTTAATCTCATTTTAGTATAATATTGCATTCTCATATTAGTTTCATTTGATTACTTGCTTATAGCTTAATCTCATATTTCTTTCAAAGTTATTTAGATTAACTTGCATTTTCATATTTCTTTGAAGCTCTTAGATTAATTGCACTCCATTCTAGATTAATTTTAGTTTTTCTCATTTTTTAAAGCTTTTGAAAATCCTTTGTATTAGCTTGGTCTTATGGTTGTTGGCTCTCATTCTGAGAGTAATTCAAACACCCTAGTTAATTAGAAGGTAATAGGTCAAATCAATAGAATCGTGCAAATGGGTAATTCATACTCAATTTCATGATTCAATGATCGAGCAATGACTGTCTTGTGTTTATAGCTGGATTAGAGGTTCACATTCAGCTGTATAACACCCAAAATATGATGTAAGGTTCCAAATGTCAAGAGCCATGGGGAGAGTAGGGTTTCCTATCGATGGAGGACTAGGGTTGATAGATAGGGGCCGGAGAGGAGGGAGAGGTAGAGGTAGAGGGGGAGGAGGAGATGGAGATGAAGATGGAGATGGAGGGGGAGGAGGAGGCAGGAGGGAGATGTGATGGATGTGGATGGGGGAGGAAATAGAATAGCTATGGGGAGAGAGAGATTGGCTATGAGGAGAGAGGGATGGTCTATAGATGGAGCAAGACCGATTGTAGGGGGACAGAGACATGGTGGTGCAACAGCTAGTGGTGGAGAGGAAAACTCCCAGAGGAGACATAGTGATTTGGAGATCTCACAAGTGGTTAGGAGAGGTGTCCCATTTGTAGAGGGAGTTGGCCAGTATGAGGGAGCAGATAGGGTGGTAATGGGGTGTATATCATGTGTTAGTGCCACTAGAGAAACCTCAACACTATAGATGTGCAAGTCAATTTGGGGCCATAGGGTCAGGGATAGTGGAGAGCTCAAGGGTAGGTGCTGGTAGTAGCCAAAGGATAGGGGGTGGTAATAGCCAGAGGGGGGATGCCTCACAGGGGACATGAAAATAGAGTCATGGGTCTGGGCACTTACAAAGTCAACAATGGTCCGTCGGTAGGTTTGTACAGATGCTAGAGGTAGAGGGGTTAGGAGTAGGTATAGATATGGATTCAGGGGCAAGGTAGGGATCCACACAGGGGAAAAGTATAGTGATATAGGGCACAGTGGAGAGACTAGAACCTATGGTTATGTGGGTGGATTTCTCTATGATACCATTACAAAATCTAGCATAGGGTGACCCCCTAGTCGATGATACTGAGATGAAGCTTCCCTTAGGAGAGGCAAATAGGCAGTGATATGCTATGATTTTGGATCATGTGCCATAGCATTTATTGATGGAGGGAATAGTCCCTATGTAGATTGTATCTATATTTTTTATGGACATGGATAGGGATGGACATTTATTCTTTCATTCTTTTGGGATGGGGCATTCTCATATTCTTTTTTTCGTGATTATATATATGATGAGTTGGGGTGGGATATGATGTGTTATGATGAATTCATGGACATTTATGATGTATTGATATGGGTGATGTAGGATGTGATGCTATTTACTATATGATGTGAGACTGACATGTGTGTGATGTAGGATGCAAGGTGCTTATGTGATGTTTGATATGATGTGTGTATAAATGAGATACAATTACTGATGGTTTATGGATGCAGGAAGTGATGTGATTGCCTATATGTGATGCATAATTTACTTATGTCATGATGTTATGTATTTATTTGTCATGATTTTATGTATGTAATTATGCTTATATGGAGGATGTCTTAACAATGCAAGATAATTAAAATGACTTAACAATGCAAGATAAAATGAACCTAAACGATTGTAACAATGCAAGATTTAAAATGAACCTAAAATAGATTTAAATGATTAACTATGCAAGATGAAATGGATCTAAAATGAATTAAAATAATTTAACAATGCAAGATTAAAAATGAACCTAAATGAATGTAACAATGCAAGATGAAATGAACCTAAAATGAATTAACAATGCAAGATGAAATAAACCTAAAATGAATTAACAATGCAAGATGAAAATAACCCTAAAGTGAATTAACAATGCAAGATTAAACAAACCTATAATGAATGTAACAATGCAAGATGAAAATGAACCTAGATGATGAGAATAAATGCATCTAAAGTGAGGCATAGGGTGTTATAGATGAGCATGCATGTGATATGTGGGAATGGGTATGATGGCCTAGCATATAACTTCTCGACTAGACCCTCACTGAGAGGTAAGAGATGGTAGAATGTAAAGGAAATGATTGAGGGGAGATTTGCACAATCAAAATCCATGGGTTAGGGATGTGAAAGAGGAGGTGGTGGGTAGGTTTGCATCAGATTGAGGTTTTAGGAATGAGTGGATAGTGAATGGATTGGGAGAGGATTTTACTGGGATCTTCGAGGATAGTTGCTAACATTTGATAGGAGGATTTTTTACCTAGGGAAGTTGATGCACTAGTAAATTTAGCTTGTTTTTCAATGATGAATAGTAAATTTTTTAATGTAAAGTGGTCAACCAGATGACCATCACTATTGTCAAACTTTTTTCATCAATTATTTGACACATAATATGTTTGTCATAAATGCAAGCTTTATAATGATCAAATTATCGACTGTATGAACATTGAAATAATTACTTCAATCTAGAATAATTGTTGACATATGTTTCATCTTCTTCGACAAATTTTGGTCGAAACAACTACATAATTCTGGTTGAAATAACGACACCAGATGGTCAAAACACTTGTCGAGAGTATAGTATTCTCATCGAAACTACATTGCTATGATGGTCAAAAATTCAACAAAAAATTCATTTTTAAAAAAAAAATAAAATATATTATCAAATCTTTTATATTAATATATTATCAAATCTATGGTTCTTGTGAATGGATATGCATTTGTTTGAGACATTTTGTTCTTTCCCTCATTATTTTAAACTATACTATGGACCATAGAAGATGTAAACCCTCCATTTTTGTGTTAACTGTCCCTGAACAGTGAGCAAGGGTCATAGTCACTTGGATTGTTGCAATATTGGATTGGTCTGATTCTCCACTCTAGGTATAAATGAGTAGGATGGATTAGAACAAAATGTATTAGACAAACTCATATTCATTCACAAGAACCATAGAGAAATGAGTTACTTAATATACATCTTCTATGGTCCATAGTATAGTTTAAAATAATGAGGGAAAGAACAAAATGTATTAGACAAACTCATATCCATTCACAAGAACCATAGACAAGCATTTTTACCATCAAATCCTCTGACTGTACCCTCATGGGTTATGCCTGGTGGAATACACTAACTTTAAATACTTCTCTATGGTTCTTGTGAATGGATATGAGTTTTTATGATACATTTTTTCTTTCCCTCATTATTTTAAACTATACTATGGACCATAGAAGATGTAAACCCTCCATTTTTGTGTTAACTATTCTTGAATAGTAAGCAGGGTTCACAATCACTTGGATTGTTGCAATATTGGATTGGTATGATCCTCCACTCCAGGTATGAATGAGTAGGATGGATGGTAAATGATAGGTTATATCCCTTAATGAATTTTAAAGGGTCTTGAGGAGTTTTTGGTGTGTTGAAATGCTTCTAAGGGTGACTCTTCCTGAATAATGTACATGATGACAATGAATTGTTCCATATAAGTTGGTGGACTTTGGTGACCCAAACCTCCAAGAATAATAGGATGTATTGAAGATGAAGTCTATTGAAATGAGGAATGTTTTCAATGTTTTTGGATGTAGGGTAGGCTAGTAAAGTGAAAGAACATTCGTTGATTGCTTGGGACCAGTCATGGTCTAGATTATTTTCTCATTGGAGGATGACTTTTCTTTGTTTGTATAGTCATTATATGGTTAGGGGATGATGTTATATCCCTTTAAGGGGTCCAAAAAGGTGTGGAAGTGTTTTTTTGAACAAGCCCTAGGGTATTTGGCCTCAAAGAGAGGGTTTGGTAAATGAAATATTAGAACTTGTTGGAAAACCTTGAAAATGTGAAAATCCTTAGTTTTGGAGTGTATCTAGACTCTGTGCATAGGTAAGGAAGTTTGGTTAGTGGAGGAGATATTAGTTTCTTTGAAAAAGGAGGCATAATTGAGGGGTAACCATAGTGCACTAGTCTTTGTTTGGGCAATTGGTCCATAGGAGTCATATCTAGTTTTCAAATATATCAAACAACCTTGAAAAGGGTACTCAAATATATCATTTTTTTCTGAGTGCTTTGGGAAAGTTTTGTAGAATCATTGGAAAATAGGTCTGGTAGGCTACAAGGAGATTATGCCTAGTGAACACCCGATAATGTGATTGTGCATTTTTGGGGTTGCTTGGTTGGATTGACCATTGGTTGGATTGAGGGACAATGAGTTGTTTCCAATGATGTGGAGTGTTTGGTGGCACCACAAGTGGTTTGTGCACTCTGATAGGTCAAGGTGTGTATTGGATCAAGAGAAATGATCCTTGGAGCCATACTTGCTATGTGTGGAGATAAGTTGTATAAAAATAAAAAATTATGCAATTATTTGCATTAAAAATTCTATTATTCATCAAAGAAAAGTGCATATCACACACAAGCTATGAGAATAACTCAAAAAACATACATTTGCTAAAGTAAACATATGCATGAAAAGATGAAATGGAAATAAAGAAATGGAACCTATCATTGCCTGGAATGATGAATCCCATAGTTTTTGGCAGCGTCCCTAGTTTCCTCTTCAACTTTAGCTCCATTTACTTCACCATCCAAAAGGCCTATAGGGAGAGTTAAAAAATGACTTTAGAGCTCAGGGTCACATTTATTCATCTACATGTTTTTTTACATGGATAGCTTACTCATACAATACATCAAATCAGAAAGAAAAATAGAAAATAAGATCACAACTCCATCTTATTATCTAATAATTTTTCTTAATGTAAAAGTATGTACTGGTATCATGATCATCATTTAATATTATACTTGATATCATTCATATTTCAACATGTGGTATAAAATGGGTTCCTGTAAGGGTTGATCCCATCATGTTGTTGGCTTGAAAAAATGTCACATGATGTCAAAAGTATTGGATCTACATGTAAAATTATTGTAATCAATCATGTACAACGCAATGTTAATAGTGGATTAGAAAGAATTCTCAATACAAAAATATAAAAAGTAGTGGATATACAGCATGGAAGAAGAGAAAAGAAGTGTGAAAATGCAAAATAACTAGCACCTATAGAGTTTATTTCACAATAGGTATGGAGTATATATGAAAAGAAGTGAATGTATTGGACTTTATCTAGGAACCCTGTATCCTGAATAGTAGACATAGATTTCAATGGTAGTACATATTACCTTTATTTTCTTTCAAGTAAGCAATCATTTTAAAGGAAGTCATTATTGGAATACTTGATTACATAAAGTATAACTTCTATATGTCCTTAGTTATAACTTAAAACTTAAAAATTCTATTTGAAGACCACATAATGGTGGAATTTATTGAGTGAAGGAGAGCCAGTTTGACACCAGTCACTTGGGAAGCATTTTCCATTAAGAATAGTTTCATTAGATGATGGAATATGGATGTCTGTATCCATAATGATGTGTTAGAACCAGAAAATTGATCTAGAGATGATTATGAAGTTGATTTTGCATAGGCCCTAGAAAAATGACCCTAGAAACAAGGGTTTGATGATTAGATGAATAGGTAGAGAGAAGTTGTCATTTAGCAACTTTTGCAACAAATCTTGTTGACAACATTTTGCAATGTTGTGCAAAACTTGATAGAATTAATCCTAGGGTCTACCCATGGTGGATCTAACATATTTTGACATTAATAACATCAATTCCACCATCCCTAATATAATTCTACCCATCCACTATCCTATCAACCTTAGTGAGCCATATAATTTATAAAATGTGATTTTTTGTTAGACATATATTTGAGATTTTCTATCGAGCTTTACTTTGCAATTTTCACTCTCTTATCTATAAATCTAATTTGATGAACATGGTGATGCATATTGGTTGATGAACATGTTTAAGAAGTAAAATATTTCTTAAAGTGAATGAGAAATAATATGGAATAAGAAGTAGGTGTTTTTGACCATTGAATCTACGTCATTGGTTTAGTTTGAGCTTCACTTGGTTTTGAGAATAGTTTAATATTCTCTACTTAACAAGGCCAATTACGTGAAGGTGGAAGCTCATTTGGCCCCTCCCCCCCTAACATCACTCTAGATTCCCCATTAAAATCTAATAACATTCATTTATTCATTCATCCATTTTTGAAATATAACATTCAATCATTATAATCACATAACATTCATTAACACATAAAATTCATTAAAACACAACATTTATCTTAAGTTAGCTAAAAATTACATGATACGTATGCTACAAATTGTTAGAAATAGGAAATATTGAGAGGGGGGCTTGAATAATTATTTCACAAACTTTTTCTTTTGCCCACTTATGGATATAACAGATTACTTTAGTGCATACAAAGATTATCAAGCTGATCAACAAACATAGCAGTAAATAGAAAGAACTCATAACACATGATATGTTCTCGAGGAAACCCTAGCCAAGGGAAAACCTCGGTGGGGATGGTACCCACAAGATCACTAATCAAAAGTATCTTGTTAGGGATATTGGACCCTGTTAGGAGTCAATTTACAATATATAGTAGATCTGTCCTGGTTAAAGGACTTTAGGCCTTGTTAGAAGCCTTAACCCTGTTAGGAGTTAGATTACAAAACCTGATCACCAGCTGAGCTCACTGCCCAAACAGGTAATACAAAAAGTTTTCTAACTGTAATATGGTGCTGCTTACAACTTCACATCAATAGCCTTTGCTGCTATCACAATATACAACTATCGCAAGTTATCTTTTCTTTCTTTTTACATATCATTCTACTTCTAACATTACATTTCAAGTATGCCTAATATATGAGTTATTAAAGCTAATAACTTTACATGGTCGGCTTCCAAAATATTTATCCAAGAGTAAACATCTAGGATGTCATCCCTTCATAAATTTTATTCATTATTTTGACAAGCAAAAATAATCCCTTAACTCTTTTGCTAATACTGTCTCCAAAACTGTTCTGTCTACAAAACTATCTTCGGTAAAATTTGAATAACTTCGTCCGTACTGCTCCAAAATTTATGCGCACTGAGATGGGGTATCCTCATACTCTATAGAAGCTTTAGTTAACTGTGCAAACAAAAATATTTCTCCAGTGGATGTCGCCAACTAAATCTTCATTGGGTGCTCTGTCAGGATCATTGTATCCATACTTAGACAATTTTTTTCTTCAACTTGCCATACTTGCATTCTAGATTCTGTGCTCTCAATAGAGATCATATGTTTCCATAATGACAACATCTATGCATCCACATTAGCCAAATTGCCAACAATCTCCCCCTTTGTCATTGGTGGCAACATATGGGAAAATTGGCTAAGTGTGCAAACAAAACTTCAAAAACACTTATACAAAATTGTGGCCAAAAGTTATACAATGTATACAATATCATACTCCATAGAATAGCTCCTCCTATGAGTATCCTTCCTCAACATATATACAATTTTTTTCTATCTCTCCCCCTTTGACAACAATGAAAAAGATAGGGTGCACAAAAATTTCAAAAACTTTATACCTTATTATCAGTTATTGCAAAGCCGATAGGCTTGCAACACAATCACCAAACTCTAACTTCCAAGATTCAAAATATTTCTCCCATATCTTCCTAATGGATTCAGAAACATTGAGTAGAGTACTCAATCTGTATGCTACTGTCTGACAAGCTTGCAGGGAATTGAAGCTAAACTTCTGAAATGATGTCTTTGCTGAAAGACATTGCTCACTTTGATCTTCAATAATTGATATCTTGATTGAGACATGCTCTCTCAAGATGTTAACCCTGATCATCTTTTTATTCTTCTCCTCTGCTAACATTCTGATTTCATCTTTCAACTTCCTTATGTTCTTCTCTACAGAACTTATCTTGACATTAGGGCTTGTAAAGGTGTTTGTCTCAGCTGTAATAGCATCTAACTTCTCTCTGATCTTCTTATCCTCTTCAATAGTTAGAATTTCTAATTTAGTGCATTGTATGTACAAATTCTTTCCTATCTCAAAATGTCTCCTCAAATTCTTTATACACACATCTAAGCTACCAATATCATTTCGAATATGTACACTTAAAGTTTGTTGCATTTCTGCTTCATAGTCTTCCTAAACTTTTATCTTAGCAATATCCTTCAAGTTGGAAAATTCAGAGTCAAAAGAATTCATTACCATTTTAGCTTTCTCAAGTGGATCTGATTCATATACCTTAGTGCTGATCACACTCTCAAGCTTCTCTGTCAAAATTCTAATTTTGCCTTCAAGGTCTTTCACTTTCTTATTCTTTCCAATAATTTTATTCAGAGATGTGATGAACTCAAGTTGATCATCATCTTCAACTTCTTACTGTCAGGTGCACTAATGTCTTCAACTGGTATAGAAGGTGCACTAGAGGTAGTGGCCTCTGTCAAAATTTTTTTTACCTTTAGCTATCTGAACTACTGGAACTGATTATGATACAGTTGGTGCTTCCTTTGCCTCTGTATTCTTCTCTGATTCTGTGACCTTTTCTTGCTCTCCCAGAGCCAAATTTTCAACAATGTTTCCTAAGACATGGAATACTACATCATCTGATCGTAGAGTCACTTCGGTGCCTTCAATAACCATTGATTCTTTGCCAATATTGATGTGTGAAGAAGATGGAACTTCTTCAATACCAACTTCCTCTACATGCGGTTCCTCTGATTGCTTCTGCTGAGGGTCTAATTCAACATGCTTTTCTGCAACTATATCTGCAAGAACTTGCATTACTGCTTGCTCTGTCTCTTTTTGTACATCCTCCTTTTTACCTCCCATTAAAAGGATTGTTCTTCTCTTAGTCCTCAATCAAGTTCCAAGAGACTTCAAGAATCTCTTCAAATGATCTTCATCCTCAACTTCACAGAACTGTCTTATAACACGTTCTCTCATCTTCATGTCCTCTTCTTGTGCTCTCTATTTTCTATTCACAAGTCTATTGTACAAATCTTCTGGGATCTTACCATGAATAGTGCTAAGTTTCTTATCTGCCACAATCATATGTGTAACCATTGCATTTTCAAAGTTCAATCTGTCAAATGATCCATATAAATCATAGAATTTATTCAACTTAGTGAAGTCTCCATGCTTCAATATATCTTCATTAACTCTTTCAATTCTTGGTTTCCAAGTTTTCTTCTTGGTTGAAACTACATCATCATCTTTAATTATTGCTACATTTCTAGGTATAGGTGGTACAATCACTTTCTATCTCTTGCCGGGTCCTGTTGCACTCACTTTTACTCTTTTGCTAGGAATAGGAGAAAAAGATTTATCTCCTTCATCTTTTTTAGGTACTTCAACTTTTACCTTTGCTACAATAGGATCAATAGGATCTGCACTAGATGTCTCAGGTGAAATTACAAGATTTTCACTTTGCTTCAAGGCTTCTGTAGTCTTCTTAGCTATGTCAAACTCATGACTTGACATACCAAATTCTTTCAATATTTTCTTCATAGTAGATTCAACTCTCTTACTAGATTACTTCTTTTCTCTCAAACTTATTGTAGAGTTGAAATTCTCTTCATAGGTTCCAAACCTATTTGCATGACCATCCAACTCACACTTTAATAATCTATTCACATATCCTACTGTTTCTGCTTCAGATATTTCATAGCCAAGAGGGTCTATGAATTCCATTCTAGGCTCAACTGCTTCAATGTAGGTGAAATTAGTGTCAACCATAAAACAAATGTCATCTTTATGCTTTTCAACTAAGGATTGAGGAATCCTTGATTTGTTCTTAACAATATTCTGAAAAGTCTTCAATACAAGCTTCACACTGTCATTAACTTTATCAAAAAGGTGCTTCATGTAGACTGAGTTTATTCTTTCCATTGTGTTCACATTGTCACTCCAATCAACTGTGTAAGGAAATCTTCTCAAAATATGGAAAAACATATAGGTTATCAAAGATGAAAACCTAAACTATGTGTACTTAGCCTTCTTAATCTTTTCTAAGTTCTCAAATAACTGAATTTTCAAAATTTCACATAGGTCTACTGGTTTCTTCTCAATACACATAAGATAAGCTACATGAATCATTCCTGCAACCATGTCATCTTCCCTTGAACTACCATAGAATTTAGTTGTTAGGATCTTGCAAAGGTACCTAACATCATCTTGCTTAATCTTACTTATCACAATTCCTCTACCATTATAACTAGATCCAGCGTTGTCTAAAACAATCTTTCTCATGTTCTTTTCATTCAGTGGAATCTCTCCAACTTTAGATAATCCAGTAACTTCATGAATTAGGTTGGCAGTTATATCAATAACTCTATCCTCCATCCAGAATTTCTCATTGTGGATTCTACTTAAAATGATCTTGGTACATTCCTCATCATTGAATTCATACTTCATGGAATATTTAATAATTTCATTTTTATCTAGGTGCCCATAAGCTGGTTTAACTAACATGTCTTGATTGTACAATTTCCTATAACCATCACTAAAATTTGCATCTCCCAAAGTTTCAAACTTGCAACCTAAGTATCCTTTCACATTCTCAATGTGCAATACTCCGTCTGGTACGGATGATAGTGCTAGACTGTTATCAATTTCAGCTAGTTCTACTGGTTCTTTCTTAATCTTAGGTCTATTCTTATCCTTAATATTATGAACCATAGAAATATCCATCTCATCAACTGATTAATAATCAATAAATACCTCAACTTTGCAAATCTAGGGTTTCAGAATGATCATCGCTGCAAACTGCTTCCAAACTTCTTCAAATCATCCTCAACTCACTTTTCTTCTTTCAAATATCTTTCCAATCACCTTGCAATCATGATAAATTTGATTTCAACCTTATAACACTTCACATTAACTCGATCTGACATCACATTCATTCATTTTGCTGCTAAAACCTCAAAAAGCTGATTCTACAAACCTGCAACCATAAAACTTTCTGTGACCTCGCAAAACATAATATTTTCTTTTGCGCACTTAACCATAGCATTAGTACAACATAATAAACCTATATCTATCTGTGCAAAACTTAACTCATTCAAATTCCTAATCTACACTAATCCTAAGTCCTAAACTATAGAAACTTACATAATTTAAGTACTTAAAGAAGGGTCAGGTAAAGATTCATCCTCACCATTAGTTACATTACCTTCCTCACTACTTTCAGTGCTGACTATACCTCCTTGATCTGTGCCTTCATCAAATTTTACTTCATCTTTATTGCTACAGCAACCTTTCTCTTTGTTTCCTGCATTTTCATTCCTTCTTACATTGTTCCTAGGGTTAGGGTTATGATGATAACCTCCATTGTTCATTCTGAAAAATCTTGTCAAGTGTCCAAACTTTTTGCATATTTGACAAATGATTCTATTGTTTCCAAATCTCTATCCTTGCCGGTTAATTTGTGACCTACAATTTCTAGCAATGTGTCTACTTTGTTGCATCTAAAACATACTACCACTTTTCTTTGATTCATTTCTTCAATAGATTTCTTATCTGCATTGTTAGTATTCCTAATCATTCTATCATAATTATTCAAAATTACTTTAGGTCTTCTACATTCGTTAGCTCTATGTCCAAAACTATGACAATTATAACAATGTCCATTAAGAGGTTTAAATTTCTTACCTGTGCAATCTCTCTTCATGTGCCCAATAGTATTACAAGCAAAACATCTACCTTTGAATTCTCTT
Source organism: Chamaecyparis obtusa (assembly GCA_027943335.1). NCBI lineage: Eukaryota > Viridiplantae > Streptophyta > Pinopsida > Cupressales > Cupressaceae > Chamaecyparis > Chamaecyparis obtusa. The sequence goes on along the minus strand of BSBK01002404.1, from coordinate 1,123,070 downwards.
TGCATTCCTTTAGATGATTCTTCCTATTTTGATTCTCCTTTCTCTCTAGGTGGTTCTTCTTTAGGTGGATCTTTCAATGTGTTCTCATCTAGTTTTATTTCCTCCACACTTTCAGATGTCTTCAGATCTGGCTTCTTACTTTCATGGTTTGTTCTAAACATACTATATCCAAATCTAGTCCTATCAAAGAATGGTTCTCCAAAAGAAATTTGTTTTTCAGTCTTATCACTTTTTGAATATAGCCTTTCAATTTTTTGTTTAGATTGAGTTAATTCACCCTTCACAATTCTATTATAATTCTCAAGTTCCACATACTGCACTTTTACTTTTTCAGATTCGGATGTTTCCTTTTCAAGTCTTGACCTTAGATCTTCATTCTCAATTTTCAATTTTTCATTAACAGATCTCAAATTTCCATCTTTCATACTAAGCTTCAGATTTACTATCTTCAACTCATGCTTAAGGATCTCATTTTCTTTTTCTAATTCATCACAATCCTCAACAAGCATATCAGATTTCTTTTCAGATTTCAGATCTTCAATCTTACCTTTTAATTTGTCAATAGTATTCTTTGCATCTTCATATTTTCTTCTTAAGGAGTTTCTTTCATCAATAAGCATATCAATCTGTTCAAGAGTTTCTTCAAGATTCTTCTGAAGTTGATCCATATCCATAGAGATCTTACTCAAGCTACTAAGCTTTCCTTGAATGTTCCTTCTCCAAGTAACTGTGCTCTGATACCAATTGTTAGAAATAGGAAATACTGAGAGGGGGGGGTGAATCATTATTTCACAAAATTTTTCTTTTGCCCACTTATGGATATAACAGATTACTTTAGTGCATACAAAGATTATCAAGCTGATCAACAAACATAGAAATAAATAGAAAGAACTCATAACACATGATATGTTCTCGAGGAAACCATGGCCAAGTGAAAACCTTGGTGGGGATGGTACCTATTGGGAGTATTCTTAAATTTCTGAGGTTTTTGTCCAAACGTTGGTTTAGTCCTCTGGTCTGTAAAGTTGTCCTAGGTACAAGTGCTGAAATGTCTTCAAAAAATTGTCATAACCCTATTTCAAAAATCCTTACCATAGGTCTTGCCCTTGAAGAATTTTGAATTCATGTCAAAAACCCCAAAATGTTTTCCATTTTCAAAATAAATCCTAAGTCAATTACCTTATTTCTTTTTGAATGTTACTTTTTAAGTCACTTAGGTCCATTAAAGAGCACATGCATTTATTTTTATGCGGGGCTTATATTTCTTCCTAAGTCTAGAAACCCGATGGTATAAATAACATTTCTTATGACCCAATTACCTTGTATTCTAATGTTTCAAGTTCATCCAACCATGAATCTTCAAAGAAGATCTAACGGCGGTCATGTGTTCACATGGAATATTTCCAAGCCATGCGCACATGCGAAATAACTGTTGATCTTATAACGAAGGCCTGATGCAAAAACAAGGTGGGACCACTGACAAGTATCTCACAAGTGGCGGCCTTCTATTTTTCAAGAACAGTAGGGCCGGTAACAGAAGAATCTCCAAGGGTTTAAAATAGTAAAGCGAAGATCGGACGGCTGTCGTATAATCACATGGGATCTTCCAAGCTATGCGATTATGCGACAGGCCGTTAATCTTGCGTTGAATCAAGTGCGATTCTTTGGTGAAACCTTTGGAAGATGTGCATAAATAATGTTTTCTCATTGGTTAGCTTCAGCAGACACCGGTGCTCAAAAAGAAAGAAAGTACCTGACATTCTGCCAGGTGTTGCAAACATGGAATTTCTTTATTGCCAAAGGCGAGGTGGGACCGGTGACTTAAAAGAAGGCAGTGACAGTGAATGCTAATGGGTTTTCGCATGTTTGCATAAGCTTCTTCCAAGCTATGTGATCATGTGAATAGCATTTTATGTTAACAGAGGAAAGTTACAAGAGACCGCCAAAAATAGAAAGGTAATGTGACAATTAGTCGCATGTTCGCGTGAGTGTTTTTTATGCCATGCGATCATGCGATAAGCTGTTAGATCATCTACTAATGAGGATCGACGGTTCTCATTCAAACTAAAGATAGAATGGTGCGAAGTGAGGCTTCCCATTGAAGAAGTGATAGTTCGCTCTTCCGGAGGAGTAATTGTTTCAATTATGCTAAATTAATTGTTGATAGGACTACTTTAAGTGGCTCATATATCAAAAATTTGTGCACTTTCAGAAGCACAAAGAGATCAAAAATTTGTAGAGACTCAGGCGTGAAGATTTTTAAGGTTTGGCTGCTATTCCCGGGTGGTTTCTGAGAAAAAAGGTTGGTAAAATTCTTGTGCGATTTGCTTCCTTATTAAAAGAATCACAGTTTTGTATTTAGTCTATTCTGCAAAGGTTTCTTTTAAAGATAAACCTTAAAATGGCCCCAAGGAAAGAATTTTCGGGTAAAATAGAGTATAGTGAAAGAGGTTTGCACGAAGATTTATTGCAGTTACTTCCCGGCTCTTCCACTACCCCGGTGAAAAATAAGAGTTTGATTCCCAAAGACCCTAAGGTAAAAATAACAGAAGGTCTATATGACACGACAAGTTTTATTAGAGAAGCCAAAATTGGTACTATCAACACAAGAGGTGACTCTGATACCAGAGGACTGGAATTATTCAAAGTAGGTTTTAGTCAGAGAAATGCCCCTCACCCTGCAAGCAATATATGGTAGTCTGACCTAGGAAAACTTGTCGTGCCTGGTGTCTTTTTAGATGTAGATTTGATGACCCAGGTTGCAAAGAATTATGATCCAATCACTAAAGAAAAAAGGGATGCAAAGGGAGTGTTATTGTTTAAAGTTTCGGCTAAGGAAATCAGGAAGGTGTTTGGGTTAAGTGAACCCTCAGAAAGTTTGGAAAGCATTAACTTTTAAGAACTAAGGTAAGTGTACAATGCACAAAGGAACTATTTTAGAGGCAAGTTGTTGAACGATTTCTGCACCAAAATTGGAAAAATGGTTGTTGTGGGGCAGAACACTCTGGAGCCTTTTAAAATAGAATATTTTGATCCCAGAGCTAGGGGTGCATATTGGTCATTATGTTAGGTTTTTGGAGAGGATGTTAGTGAAAGGATGCAATACACTTGATGTGCATGATGTTCCAAATTTTACATGCACACGTGTCTATCACTTTTGATTTTGCTCCTTTCATTGCTGAATTAATCCATAATGGATTAGTAAAGATTCAAAAGAATGAAGGTGACAGGCCCTTTTGCTGGTACTCTTTCATAATGTACATTTTTTTGTTCAAAGGAGCAAGCTATTTTGAACAAGAAATGAAATTGGTGAGAAAGAAGGATGGTGAAGACATGCCAGTCCAACTATGGAGCCTCACAATGACCTGGGATAAGAAGGATCATAGTTTCATCAATTTTGATAGACGTTTTACAGCTAGACTCAGGAAGCTGTTTGTCATAGATAACCCAAGAATCCCAACAATGTTAGCACAGCTTGTTAGGCCAAACCAGTTTACTAAGAACCTGAACATCGTACACAATTGGGGAGATGTTATTTTCTACAATGTATCAACTGTTATCAGGTTGTATGGTTTTAGGGGGACCCCTTTTATATTGCCCTATCAAGTACCCCTTAGGATTGGAATTGTAGAGTTTTTGAGGCAATTAGGAGATATTGAGGAGTGTGCCCTCACTGGGAAAGGCAAGGGAACTTTATTCCCTAATGTTACCATTTCCCATCAATTCATAATTACCAAGGGTGGATGGGTCTACATGGATAAAATTCTGGCTCCATACCATATGGCTACTGCAATTGCTAGAACAGCAGATCCAGAAGGTTTCTATAATGAAATGTTTAAAAAGAGAGCCAAGTGTGCCATGATCAACCACATTTTTAATTTCCCTGAAGACATCATCAGGAATGTAGCAAAGATACAGGAACAAGAGGTTATGAAAGAAAAATGGTTGGTATACAAGAAGACGCTATATTTTATCTGGCAATTTGATTCAGGATGGGATCCCCTGAAAATCATAACTCCAATGGGGAAGAAAATAGACACTCTCATGAATTGTTTTCAGGATATTTTTCAGACTTTAAATGAGAAAAAGGAAAAGGTTATGAAGGATGATCCAGAAAAGGCGAGACAATTGTTGAGCAAGCCTATGTTTGCAAAAGGGTTACCCCCAGGGAGGTATATGGTACAAAAGAAGACTGGGAACTATTTTAGAGGCAAGTTGTTGAAGGATTTCTGCACCAAAATTGGAAAAATGGTTGTTGTGGGGCAGAACACTCTGGAGCCTTTTAAAATAGAATATTTTGATCTCAGAGATAGGGGTGCATATTGGTCATTATGTCAGGTTTTTGGAGAGGATGTTAGTGAAAGGATGCCAATACACTTGATGTGCATGATGATCCAAATTTTACATGCACACATGTCTATCACTTTTGATTTTGCTCCTTTCATTTCTGAATTAATCCATAATGGATTAGTAAAGATTCAAAAGAATGAAGTTGACATGCCCTTTTGCTGGTACTCTTTCATAATGTGCATGTTTCTATTCAAAGGAGCAAGCTATTTTGAACAAGAAATGGAATTGGTGAGAAAGAAGGATGGTGACGAGATGCCCGTCCAACTATGGAGCCTCACAGTATATTGTAGATGTTATTTTCTACAATGTATCAACTGTTATCAGGTTGTATGGTTTCAGGGGGACCCCTTTTATATTGCCCTATCAAGTACCCCTTACGATTGGAATTGTAGAGTTTTTGAGGCAATTAGGAGATATTGAGGAGTGTGCCCTCACTGGGAAAGGCAAGGGAACTTTATTCCCAAATGTTACCATTGCCCATCAATTCATAATTACCAAGGGTGGATGGGTCTACATGGATAAAATTCTAGCTCCATACCATATGGCTACTGCAATTTCTAGAACAGCAGATCCAGAAGGTTTCTATAATGAAATGTTTAAAAAGAGAGCCAAGTGTGCCATGATCAACCACATTTTTAATTTCCCTAAAGATATCATCAAGAATGTAGCAAAGATACAGGAACAAGAGGTTATGAAAGAAAAATGGTTGGTATATAGGAAGACACTAGATTTTATCTGATAATTTGATTCAGGATGGGATCCCCTGAAAAGCATAACTCCAATGGGGAAGAAAATAGACACTCTCAAGAATTGTTTTCAAGATATTTTTCAGACTTTAAATGAGAAAAAGGAAAAGGTTATGAAGGATGATCCAGAAAAGGCTAGACAATTGTTGAGCAAGCCTGTGTTTGCAAAAGGGTTACCCCCGGGGAGGTATATGGTACAAAAGAAGACTGGTTACAATGTGGTGATACCAGAACAGAGCCAGCAAAAGTAGATGGATAAAAGGGATATCCCATCAACCTCACAACAGGTTGGAAAACAAAAGGAGATTGTGGAGATTCCTGATTCTCCTCATCCTCAGACTTCTGAAGATATAATTGATTCTCCACCCCCATCAAAAAGGAAAAGGTTGGAAGAGAGACCTACTCATGTGGAAAATGAGTACTCCCCATCACAGTCTCCTATAAGAATTTTTGATGACCAAGAGATTGTAGAACAAGTACAGCAAGTAGATGCTCTAGGTCAGATCTTTATGACTTATGAAGAAGTAAATGAGGGAGTGCCAGAGCTACCAGAAGAAGCTAAGTTGGATCTAACAGCAGGGGAGTTAGCAAGTACTGAATTGGACCCTGTAATTAAGCAAGCTTGTGAAAATTTTTTGGTTGATGACACTTTTGTTAAAACTAGGGCCTTTATGCAGTTTCTTTGGAAATTAAACATCTAACAATTTCAAGAAATCTATGAGAAGAGACATGAAGAGAATTCAGAGAAGGATTTACAAGTTATAGAGGAAGAAGTGAAAACAGAGATGACTGCAAAGTTTAAACAAATCACTCCAAAATAGGGAAGAGATATGGTAAAGATGTCAGGAGTACTGATCCTCCCAGAATAGGATATAGCTGATGCAGTAGTGTTTGATGCAGTCAGAAAACAAACCACTCCTCTCCATAGGACTCTAGAAGAAGCAGAGCAAGATGTTAAAGGAGTCACTTTTAGTGATAATCATCAAGCATTGGTAATGTGGTCTTTGAGGAAGAATGAAAGTGATAAAGGAAAGCAAATTGTCAAAGATGACCTCTTAGGGAGTTTAATTGTAAGAAGAGTTACTGGTACATCTTTGGTGGAAGCATCAGGTATGGTAATGGCCATGACACAATTAATAGCAAAGGTGGCAGAAAAGGAAGCTAAAGAGAAGGATGAGCTCACTGCAAAACTGGAAATAGTTCTGAAGGTTTATGGTGAGATGAAATAGGGGATTCTTGAGACAGATATTCTGATTGCAGATTTAAGAAAAAAATTGGGAGAATAGGGCCCAATACAATTATCAGAGAAAATTCAGATAGTTTCCTCCTCTGCAGGGACTTCCTCATCAAGCCCTATTATTGAACTTCCCCCTTCCCCTTCTCCTCCTTCCATAGATGAAGAGGATATTGATCAAAAGGTAAAGAATAGGTTAGTTGATAAGATAAAAGATGTTGTGTCATAGTTTGTTGCAAAGGTGAGACCTAAAGAAATATACAAATCTGTAAAACAATTGGCAGATGTCTTAGCGATTTTTCAGAAAGAGGTGGCAACTGTGGACAAAATTTTGGAAAGATGGACTGCAAGGAAAGATACTCTGAGGTCATGGTTTGATCAAAATAAGGATAAGCGTGTTGTAAATATTGAGCTAGCAAGTACTTACAGGGTTATCAAGGATCTTTTTGACTTTGAGGTAAACAGGGAGAGTATAAGAAGAAGGTCAGAAATCGTAAGGACAAGATATTTCCAGGATGATTTCCAAATTTTCCCTGGTCTTATTAAGGCAGATGGGGTAATCAAGGATAAAGGTCAATGGATGGAGTAAAAAGATAGATAAGTACAGACTAAAATAAATGACATTCTATGTATAGATGATAATACCCCATTCGTACACTTTATTGAACTCCTTCAGGATGCTAGGTTATACTTTGCTAATGTGAGAATAGAAGTTCATCAGTTGGTTGCTGAGTGGGAAAAGTTGTCCCCAAAGAAAGATGAGGTCCTTGCCTTTCATTGGCCAAGTGAAGAAACCTACATGACTTGGGAATCCACATATCTATTAGGAGATTCAGAAGAAAGGGCAATCAGGTGAAGAAGCGGCAGGTGTTAGTATTCCAAACTTTTGAAGGTCAAGGTAAAAGGGGACAAAAATGTCAAACAAGTTATCATAGACATGAATGTGACACCTAGACAAATAGAGTTTCAGATGGCATCTGATCCAGAAAATGAGGGAGAGCAAGTTTCAAAAAAAGGATGATGTAAATTAGCTAGATGGTAGTCATCATTCATGCAACAAATTTAGCAATTGCTCTAAAATATCTTTAGACAAAGATGCCACCTGCGGGATTGTTGGAAATAGATATTTGTAATCTATTGTTGCAAATAACTCTCTATTTTGTAATCTTGTTTTTAGTGCAAGATCTTTTAACAGCCATCTGAAGCTTGTTGCATCCTTTCAAGGATTCCAAGATGGCTGATTGGTATAAGTAGTAAGTCCTTGTTCATTTCAAAGGAGGTTGAAAAATATACTGTAGAGGCTTGGCACCATTGTTGAAATCTTAGAATATTTTATCAAATTTTGAAATGTATTGATACAGTAAGATTTTATTGGAATACAATAGAATTCTCTTGCATGATTTCAATTGTCTTCTTGTGTGAATTATGTGGCTTTTGTGTATTGAATCTATAAGGTAGTTTTGATATACCATTTACAAGGTATCTGTGATTTTAATCTCTAGCTCCTTTCAAGGAAAGGGTAATGTCTTTAGGTTAATTTCTGAGAGCTTAGGAATTTGGCAAGAATTTGATGATCAAACATGTTTAAGAGAGGATGAATTGTAAGGCACTTCATTTGGGATTTGTTTGTGTTTCATTTAGAAGATTTTTGTAAGTATATGTTTCACTATTTGACTCTATACCTGAAGATAAGGCACTGGTCTATCCTCAATTTTGCAGAGATCTCACCCTCAACAAAATTTAAATAATAATTTACTTTCGTGTATGTTTGAATGACTAAGAAGATAAAGTTTGTATCAAGGATATAAAATAGTGTTGTGATCCTTTCAAGAAGTAGATCTAAAAGGGGTTAACCTGCCTGAGTTCAAAGCTCAAAAAGAAGAAGGATTTTATCCTTGTCACACTTGCCATTTTTCTACAATGAATGTTTACTTCCGTTAATATCATTGTGGAGCATTGAGTCTGAAGATAGGTACACCCGCCTAGGTCTGTGGAGCCCAAAGTAGAAGAAGGACTTGATCCTTATCAATTAGCCTTTTCCCTGTAAGAATCCAGAGTTAAGAACCCGAGAGTCAAGTTTGAAAACTATATTGGTGATTCTACATGAAAAAGAGCTAACAAATTGGTGACTCTACTGGGGAAAACCTTCTGAATAGCATGTAATAGGTTAGTGCAAATCCTGTCTATTGTGCATTTTTAGACCAGTATAGAATAATTTCATTCTCACATAAAAGTGGGTGGTGACTCTAAACTCTGTGCTACCAGTTGTTAATTGTTGTAAACTTTTCTAATATTGTCATGCTATACCATGAGTCGACCAAGGTACACTAGGTCTTATTACAAGGATCACCCCAAAGAGAATATGGGTGACGAGCTCCATACACCAAGTAGGAAACAATGGTCTAGAAGAGGTCAGCATACTACTAGTTCCCAAGGCCCTTCTTAAGAAAGATCTTGTGTCCCACTCCCTCATGATTCTTCATCCTCTTCTGATGATCTCGAACATGTCAAGAGGGTTACACCAAGTGTGCACATGTAGAAAGAAGTAATCACAGAGGTCACAGAAGCAGGTTATTTCCCTGCAAGAGAAATTCTGGAACAACTAGAAGAAACCTCTGCTACTGAGACCACCTCCTATGATTCTAAGAAGTTGAGAGAAGAGGTGGTTTCTTTAAGAAAAAAGGAGAGTGAAAAACTGGTTGAGATTGCCAATAGGTTGAAAGCAAGGGAACAACAAATCTATGATTTGCTCATAGAAAGGCAGGAACTTCTCAAGAGAACCAAGAAAAATGAGACTCAAGTTAGTGATTTAAACCAAGATGTTCAAGGTCTAAATAAGGACTTATTTGGTGACATGGAAGATTTGAGAAAGTAGGCCCAGGATAATAAACCTAAGCAAGGTGAATTTGAGGGAATAGGCCATGTCTTAAGGCAATTGAATCCCTCTGAAATCCAGAAGAATAAGGAGATTATAACTACTCCCAAAGAAATCCCTGATAAGGGAAAATAGAAATTGGTGGGTATACATATTAATGAGCCCAAGAAAATTGTAGTTCCTCCTAATGTACATTCTCATACAAGTATAGACTTGGAGAAGGCTAGAAAAGCAAAGGAAGAATTGGCTATTCAACTAGAGAAACTTGAGTTGGAGGCTGCTGCTGATGAAATGAAGAGGAAGATTGCCTTCCTACATGCTAACATGAACACATCCACTAGTACCTCTATCCCTATCACCATAGGAACAACTCCTTTCAGTCAGCCCAATACTTTGCTTCCAAATGCTCAAGCCTTTCACCTTGGACAAACTTTACCTGGACCAGTTCCCAATCAAGTTCCCATTATAGCTAGTGGTACAGTGGGAACTATACCCTGTCAAAATGTTGCAACTACCCCTCTGAATCAACCAAATATCCAAAGATGACCAGTTCATTTGGATAGATATAGGCCTTTGTTTTTTGATGGTATTCCTGGCCAACCTAATGCTGTCCCCAATGAAATTAGAAAGAAGATCCCATTATTTACTGGGAATAATCTTATTACCTGTGAAGAGCATCTGAAGTTCTTTACAGATAAGGTCAATGATTATGAAATTGAACATGAAGATGTCATAATGAAGCTCTTTGTTCAATCATTGATTGAGGATGCAAGGGATTGGTATAGGGGGTTACTTGAGAACAGTATTGCATCTTGGGAAGAATTTGTCAGATGCTTTAAAGAGCAATATGCAGAACATGTGAACTCTAGCTACATGCTTAATGAGTTCAATAATATAAAGAAACATTACAATGAGAGCATGTCAGAGTTTAATAGCCGATTCCAAAAGGCTATGTATAAACTATTCCAGGTATTGAGGCTAGATGATGCAGTCTGCATGACAACTTATTTCAATTCTATGGATGGTAAGATGTCTTACCTTTTGAGAGACAAGAATCCCCATACCCTTAGAGATTCTTTTAAGTTGGCTATAAATATTGAAAGTAACCAAAAGGCATCTAGCCAAATGTATAAAAGGGATGAAGGTAGATTGTGGAAAGAAACCAGGCCACAACCTACAAGGCCATCCAAAGAGGAGGATAGAATGGACAAAGGTCCTAGTAACAATAAATATTTCCCATCAAGGTTTGATAAAGGTGGTAGAAACTTTCAAGATGTGAGACCTCCTTATCAAAGGCAGGACAAAGCCCCTAATCTGAGAGATATGCCTTACAAAACAAACTGGAAAGATGGGAGGCCTATTCCTGATAATAACGAACCCCAAAAGGGAAGGGATACACCAGATCCTTTGAAGAAAAATATAGCACATAATGTGGAAAGTACCCCTTGGTGTGTGGCCTATAGTATACCCCACTCACTGTTCTAGTGTGTTGTAGCTCAAGCTCTGGGAGAAGAGGCCAGTGACTCATACGCAGGAGATTATGAAGGATCTGAAAAGCCTGCTATTAACATGTTTACTACTGAACTAATGGAGGATCTTGAGTCGTCAGATGATGAATTTATTTTCCCTGATGTTGATCATAAGAGGAAGATTTTCTCTAATTATGAACAACAAATATTTACTCAGTCTGATCAGGAAGAGTTTGATAATGATGACTATAAGACTCACATGGTAGAATCCAGGTCAGATGAAAGACAATGGAGAAAGCCCAGTGAAGAAGAAATTAAGAGTTTAACTGTGGCTGCTATTACACAAGAAAAATCCTCATACAATTTGAGGAACAGAAAGGTAGGTAATGATCAGGGAGTCCCTAGATTAGTGTTTGTCAAAAGTAATACTCAAAATAAGGACTCCCCAAAGCCCAATATTGTGAACAATAAAGATGAAGGGTTTGAAGGTGAAAAGAAAGGGAAACAAGAAGTTACTGCCGACAAGGTGAAAAAGAAATTTGGCAGGTCAAAGGATCACCCTGATTTTTGTACTGACTCCCCTACTTTTGATATGAGACATGCTTTGTCCCAAATGAAGGTTTCCATTCCTCTACTTGAAATGTTGAAAATAGAAGAGCACAAAGCAGCAGCCCTGGCTCTCATAAGTGAGCAGAGAACTACTCCTATTTTACAAGATGAAGGGAAATCCCTAGATAAGCCAATTGCAATTAATGACATCTCTGATGTATGTGTTGGGACAATTGTGACATAGGAGCCCTCTTCTATCAATCCTTTCTATGTTACTTTGCTTGTAAATAATTTTTTGCTAAAAAATTGTATGATTGACTCTGGCGCCGCTACAACTGTAATGCCTTACCAAGTGATGAAGGAGTTAGGGTTGCAAGTTGATACATCTAGTGGAAGGTGTTATGCCATGGACAATAGGGTAGTACCTATTGTAGGGAGCCTGATTGGAATTGAAGTGAAAATTGCTGCATTCCCAAAAGCCACATATAAAATGGATGTGGTTGTTGTTGATACAAAACCTCACTATGGCATGTTATTATCAAGACAATGGGCTACAGCAGTGGGTGGAAAGTTGCAACTAGATTTATCATATGCTACCATCCCAATAAATGGAACTCAGGTAAAGTTGTACAGGGAGCCCCGTTCTTCAGTCATGATTGAAGTGGTTGCTCCGGAGGATCTAAATTGTTTTGTAGATATTGACATGAGCAATTTTGTGATTGAAGAAACAATACTTCAGTTAAAAAACATAGACCCAATTGTGGATGAGTTGATTTTGTAGCAAGATGGGCTTTGGAAAATGTTCTTTGATGGTGGATGCTCCAAGGAAGGATTAGGAGCTGGTGTGGTGTTCATTTCCCCATCAGGTATTACATTTAAATACTCATTCTTGTTAACTTTTGAGTGTACAAATAACATTGCTGAGTATGAGGCTTTGATACTGGGGTTAGATGTGGCCATAAAACATGGTATTAAATCTTTAAAGGTTCATGGTGATTCCCAATTGATTATAGCCCAAGTGAGATCTCAGTATGCTTCTAAAGATGAGAAGTTGATATTGTATAAACATGCTGTTTGGGATAGGCTAGAGTTTTTTGATGATTTCAATCTGCTTTGGGTAGAAAGATCCAATAATATCATGGCAGATTTTCTTGCAAATGTTTCCCTTAAGAGTGAAGATATAACCCTCACTGGTGTGTCTATGTTAGAAGTCAAATCTAGGCCTGCAGTGCCTGACAATGTATATAATTGGTAAGTTTTTGAGGATGACTTAGATATCCTTAGGTTCCTTCAAGGCCTTAATCAATATGATGGTCAGCAAATAGATCTCAATGAGATACAACAGTGTGTTGAGGGAAAAGAATGCATCATGGGGAATGAGATAGTGCAGTTGCCATCCAACCACATACCTAAAGGGTTAGTAGAATTGGAAGGAATGTTCAAGATAAATGATGGTTTTTTGTCTCAGAAGTCTAACACTAAAATGGAGGACTTAGAGGAAATAAACTTGGGTTCAGAAAACTTCCCACAAATGGTATACATTGGCAAGAAACTGAGCAAAGAGATCAGAGCAAATTTGATAAGACTTCTGAAAAAGTACAAGCATGTATTTGCTTGGTCCTATGATGACCTCAAAGCTTATAGGGCTGACCTGTTTCAGCATGAAATTCCTCTAAAAGAGGAAACCAGGCCTTTTAGACAGAAGCAGAGACCCATTAATCCTTTATTGGCTACCAAGATGCAAGTTGAGTTGACAAAACTGAGAGATGCTGGTATTATTGAACCAATGAGGCACTCAACTTGGGTCTCGAATCTTGTGCCAATAAGGAAAAAGAACGGTGATATTAGGCTCTGTGTTGATTTCAGGAACCCAAATGTAGCTTCACTTAAGGATAACTATGGATTGCCCAATATGGAGGCTATGCTGCATAGGGTGACTGGGTGTGAACTCTTGTCAATGATGGATGGTTTCTCCGGGTATAATCAAGTGCTGGTCAAAGAATCAGAACAATTTAAGACAACCTTTACAACCCCATGGGGAACATATGTATATGTTCGCATGCCTTTTGGTCTAAAAAATGCTGGAGAAACATTTTAGAGAGCCATGGATGTTGCATTTGAGGAATTGATAAATGTTTTAATGGTTGTTTATCAAGATGATCTCACTGCTTATTCCAAAAAAGTTGAGGATCATTGTTCCCATTTGGAGAAGGTCATTCTTAAGGCCTTAGAATTTGGTGTGTCCTTGAACCCCAAAAAGTGTCAATTTGTTGTGACAGAGGGGAAGTTACTTGGACACATAGTGTCAAAAGAAGGAGTCAGGATTGATCCTGAAAGAGTAGAAGTGATTCAAAAGGTCCCTCCACCAAAGAACATAAAAGGTGTCCAGTCATTTTTGGGACAGATTAATTTTGTAAGAAGATTTATTGCTAACTTTGCAGAATTGGTCAAGCCCATAGTAAAGTTCCTAAAGAAGGATGTGAAGTTTGATTGGAACCTTGAAGCTCAGCAAGCTTTTGCAAAAATCAAACAAGCAATTCAGGAGGCCCCAGTTTTGGTATCCCCTGATTACTTGAAACCATTTTCTCTATTTTCCTTTGCATCTTTTCATACTATTGCAGCTATCCTTTTGCAAAAGGATCAAGAAGGGTATGAGCATCCTATAGCCTTTTTCAGCAAGTCATTACAATCTCCTAAATTAAATTATGAACTAATGAAAAAGAAAGCCTATGCACTTGTGAAGGCAGTCAAAGCTTTTAGACCATATCTGGTCTATGCAAAGGTTAGTGCTTATGTGCCTCATGCTGCATTGAAGGATATCTTAACACAGAGTGAAGTCACAGGAAAAAGGTGCAAATGGATAAATAGGATTCAAGAGTTTGACTTGGAAATTCATATTACAAAATTGGTGAGAGGGTTGGGACTTGCTAAGTTAATGACTAAGGAAAACATGGACCTTGTTCACGTAAATAATGTTGCTGTTAACATTGATATGATTACTAGTATTGAAATGCAACCCTTGTACAAGGATGTTATTTATTTTATTAAAAATGCTAAATGTCCACCTGATTTAAATGATAATCAAAGAAGGAGTCTAAGATTGCAAGCTCAAAGATATGTGTTGATCCAGGGTGATTTGCTGGAAGGATAATGATGGTATTTTACTCTTTTGTCTAGATAAGCATCAATCAGAGAAAATGTTAAAGGAAATGCACTCTGGAATGTGTGGATGACATCATTCAGCTCAATCAACAGCTCATAAAATCTTAAGAGCAGGATACTGTTGGCCTATGTTGTTCAAAGACACTCATTCTTATGTGAGGAAATGTGAACCTTGTCAAAGGTTCTCTAAAAAATTGAAGTTTTCAGGTGCATTATTATTAAACCCCGTGGTTGTAGAAGCTCCTTTTGCAATGTGGGGTATGGATTTTATTGGAGAATTTTTTGAGAAGTCTAGTGGGGGACATAGTCACATTTTGGTGGCTATTGATTATTTCACCAAATGGATTGAAGCCATCCCAACCAAAAGGGAAACCAGTGTTGTTGTGATTGAGTTTCTGATGAACAACATAATTACTAGATTTGGCATTCCTGTTAAATTGGTTGTTGACAATGCTATGAGCTTCAAGTCACAGGAGATCACTGATTTTTGCTCAGAAATGGGTATAGTATTGTCTTACTCATCCCCTTATCATCCACAAGCCAATGGATAGCCTGAATCCAGCAACAAGAGTATTTTGCAGATCCTGAAGAAAACCCTGGAAAAGAATAAGAGAAGTTGGCATGTAAAATTAAAGTTAGCACTATGGGCTGATAGGATTTCTGAGAAGAGGGCTACTGGTAAGTTCCCTTTTGAAATGGTATATGGTGCTAAATCAAGATTTCCAGTAAATAACCTCCTTCCGATCTATAAGTTTATGCAAGAAGAGGACATGGAAATTAGTGATCCACTACAGGAGAGAATGGTTCAGCTGATTGAATTAGATGAGATTAGAAGGGAGGGACAAAAGGAAAATTTGAAGTTGCAGCAGAAGATGAAATATCTTTTCGATAAGAGAGCAACTGTGAGAAAATTCCAGCCTAGTGATATGGTTATCCAATGGAATGCCAGGGCTGAAGATAAAGGGAAACACAAAAAATTTGAGTCCTTATGGATGGGACCTTATATTGTTCATCAGACCCATGGTAAGGACTCATATTTCTTGCAACATTTGGATGGTGAAAAGAAGGAATTGCCAGTGCATGGACAATTTCTGAAAATTTTCTTCAGTTAATTCTTTTTCCATGCACAGTAGGCTTGTATATATGTATAGGTGTGTTTGTTTCTGTTGTGTGTCTATTTCCTATTTTAGGTTTAGGTTTTGTGGTTTGACTCCTAGAGATTCATAAGTTCTTGCTATGATTTTGCAATCAAGCATCCTCAGATAGAGCCACTGTTGGGAGTATTCTTAAATTTTTGAGGTTTTTGTCCAAACGTTGGTTTAGTCCTCTAGTCTGTAAAGTTGTCCTAGGTACAAGTGCTAGAATGTCTTCAAAAAATTGTCATAACCCTATTTCAAAAATCCTTACCCTAGGTCTTGCCCTTGAAAAATTTTGAATTCATGTCAAAAACCCCAAAATGTTTGCCATTTTCAAAATAAATCCTAAGTCAATTACCTTATTTCTTTTCGAATGTTACTTTTTAAGTCACTTAGGTCCATTAAAGAGCACATGCATTTATTTTTACGCGGGGGTTATATTTCTTCCTAAGTCTAGAAACCCAGTGGTATAAATAACATTTCTTATGACCCAATTACCTTGTATTCTAATGTTTCAAGTTCATCCAACCATGAATCTTCAAAGAAGATCTAACGACGGTCGCGTGTTCGCATGGAATATTTCCAAGCCATGCGAACATGCAAAATAACCATTGATCTTATAATGAAAGACTGATGCGGAAACAAGGTGGGACCACTGACAAGTATCTCACAAGTGGCAGCCTTCTATTTGTCAAGAACAGTAGGGCTGGTAACAGAAGAATCTCCAAGGGTTTAAAATAGTAAAGGGAAGATCGGACGGCTATTGTATAATCGCATGGGATCATCCAAGCTATGCGATTATGCGATAGGTCATTAATCTTGCATTGAATCAAGTGTGATTCTCCAGTGAAACCTTTGGTAGATGTGCATAAATAATGTTTTCTCATTGGTTAGCTTCAGCAGACACTGGTGCTTGAAAAGAAAGAAAGTACTTGACATTCTACCAGGTGTTGCAAATGTGGAATTTCTTTATTGACAAAGGTGAGGTGGGACCGGCGGCTTAAAAGAAGGCAGTGACGGTGAATGCTAATGGGTTTTCGCATGTTCGCATAAGCTTCTTCCAAGCTATGCGATCATGTGAATAGTATTTTATGTTAACGGAGGAAAGTTACAAGAGACTGCCAAAAATAGAAAGGTAATGTGACGGTTAGTCGCATGTTCGCATGAGTGTTTTTTACACCATGCGATCATGTGATAAGTTGTTAGATCATCTGCTAATGAGGATCGACGGTTCTCATTCAAACTGAAGATAAAATGGTGTGAAGTGAGGCTTCCCATTGAAGAAGAGATAGTTCGCTCTTCCGGAGGAGTAATTGTTTCAATCATGCTAAATTAATTGTTGATAGGACTACTTTAAGTGGCTCATATATCAAAATTTCACGCACTTTCAGAAGCACAAAGAGATCAAAAATTTGTAGAGACTCAGGCGTGAAGATTTTTGAGGTTTGGCTGCTATTCTCGGGTGGTTTCTATGAAAAAAGGTTGGTAAAATTCTTGTGCGATTTGCTTCCTTATTAAAAGAATCACAGTTCTGTATTTAGTCTATTCTGCAAAGGTTTCTTTTAAAGATAAACCTTAAAATGGCCCCAAGGAAAGAATTGTCGAATAAAATAGAGTATAGTAAAAGAGGTTTGCACGAAGATTTATTGCAATTACTTCTCGGCTCTTCCACTACCCCGGTGAAAAATAAGAGTTTGATTCCCAAAGACCCTAAGGTAAAAATAGCAGAAGGTCTATATGACATGGCAAGTTTTATTAGAGAAGCCAAAATTGGTACTATCAACGCAAGAGGTGACTCTGATACCACAGGATTGGAATTATTCAAAGTAGGTTTTAGTCAGAGAAATGCCCCTCACCCTGCAAGCAATATATGGTAGTCTGACCTAGGAAAACTTGTCATGCCTGGTGTCTTTTTAGATGTAGATTTGATGACCCAGGTTGCAAAGAATTATGATCCAATCACTAAAGAAATTAGGGATGCAAAGGGAGTGTTATTGTTTAAAGTTTCAGCTGAGGAAATCATGAAGGTGTTCAGGTTAAGTGAACCCTCAGAAAGTTTGGAAAGCATTAACTTTGAAGAACTAAGGAAAGTGTACAATGCACAAAGGAACTATTTTAGAGGCAAGTTGTTGAAGGATTTCTGCACCAAAATTGGAAAAATGGTTGTTGTGGGGCAGAACACTCCAGAGCCTTTTAAAATAGAATATTTTGATCCCAGAGCTAGGGGTGCATATTGGTCATTATGTCAGGTTTTTGGAGAGGATGTTAGTGAAAGGATGCCAATACACTTGATGTGCATGATGATCCAAATTTTACATCCACACGTGTCTATCACTTTTGATTTTGCTCCTTTCATTGCTGAATTAATCCTTAATGGATTAGTAAAGATTCAAAAGAATGAAGGTGACAGGCCCTTTTACTGGTACTCTTTCATAATGTACATGTTTCTGTTCAAAGGAGCAAGCTATTTTGAACAAGAAATGAAATTGGTGAGAAAGAAGGATGGTGAAGACATGCTAGTCCAACTATGGAGCCTCACAATGACCTGGGATAAGAAGGATCATAGTTTCATCAATTTTGATAGATGTTTTGTAGCTAGACTCAGGAAGCTGTTTGTCATAGATAACCCAAGAATCCCAACAATGTTAGCATAGCTTGTTAGGCCAAAGCAGTTTGCTAAGAACCTGAACATCGTACACAATTGGGGAGATGTTATTTTCTACAATGTATCAACCATTATCAAGTTGTATGGTTTTAGGGGGACCCCTTTTATATTGCCCTATCAAGTACCCCTTAGGATTGGAATTGCAGAGTTTTTGAGGCAATTAGGAGATATTGAGGAGTGTGCCCTCACTGGGAAAGGAAAGGGAACTTTATTCCCAAATGTTACCATTGCCCATCAATTCATAATTACCAAGGGTGGATGGGTTTACATGGATAAAATTTTGGCTCCATACCATATGGCTACTGCAATTGCTAGAATAGCAGATCCACAAGGTTTCTATAATGAAATGTTTAAAAAGAGAGCCAAGTGTGCCATGATCAACCACATTTTTAATTTCCCTAAAGATATCATCAGGAATGTAGCAAAGATACAAGAACAAGAGGTTATGAAAGAAAAATGGTTGGTATACAGGAAGACACTAGATTTTATCTGGCAATTTGATTCAGGATGGGATCCCCTGAAAAGCATAACTCCAATGGGGAAGAAAATAGACACTCTCATGAATTGTTTTGAGGATATTTTTCAGACTTTAAATGAGAAAAAGGAAAAGCTTATGAAGGATGATCCAGAAAAGGCTAGACAATTGTTGAGCAAGCCTGTGTTTGCAAAATGGTTACCCCCGGGGAGGTATATGGTACAAAAGAAGACTGGTTACAATGTGGTGATACCAAAACAGAGCTAGCAAAAGTAGACAGATAAAAGGGATATCCCATCAACCTCACAACATGTTGGAAAACAAAAGGAGATTGTGGAGATTCCTGATTCTCCTCATCCTCAGACTTCTGAAGATATAATTGATTCTCCACCCCCATCAAAAAGGCAAAGGTTGGAAGAGAGACCTACTCATGTGGAAAAGGAGTACTCCCCATCACAATCTCCTATAAGAATTTTTGATGACCAAGAGATTGCAGAACAAGTACAGTAAGTAGATGCTCTAGGTTAGATCTTTATGACTTATGAAGAAGTAAATGAGGGAGTGCCAGAGCTACCAGAAGAACCTATGTTGAATCTAACAGTAGGGGAGTTAGCAGGTACTGAATTGGACCCTGTAATCAAGCAAGCTTGTGAAGAATTTTTGGTTGATGACACTTTTGTTAAAACTAGGGCCTTTATGTAGTTTCTTTGGAAATTAAACATCAAACAATTTCAAGAAATCTGTGAGAAGAGACATGAAGAGAATCCGGAGAAGGATTTA
Source organism: Chamaecyparis obtusa (assembly GCA_027943335.1). Classification (NCBI taxonomy): domain Eukaryota; kingdom Viridiplantae; phylum Streptophyta; class Pinopsida; order Cupressales; family Cupressaceae; genus Chamaecyparis; species Chamaecyparis obtusa. Next base: position 1,103,629 of record BSBK01002404.1, on the reverse strand, counting down.
CAAGTTATAGAGGAAGAAGTGAAAATAGAGATGACTGCAAAGTTTAAACAAATCACTCCAGAACAGGGAAGAGATATGGTAAAGATGTCAGGAGTACTGATCCTCCCAGAATGGGATATAGCTGATGCAGTCAGAAAACAAACCACTCCTCTCCATAGGACTCTAGAAGAAGCAGAACAAGTTGTTAAAGGAGTCACTTTTAGTGATAATCATCAAGCATTGGTAATGTGGTCTTTGAGGAAGAATGAAAGTGATAAAGGAAAGCAAATTGTCAAAGATGACCTCTCAGGGAGTTTAATTGTAAGAAGAGTTACTGATACATCTTTGGTGGAAGCATCAGGTATGGTAATGGCCATGACACAATTAACAACAAAGGTGGTAGAAAAGGAAGCTAAAGAGAAGGATGAGCTCACTGCAAAACTGGAAACAGTTTTGAAGGTTTATGGTGAGATGAAACAGGGGATTCTTGAGAGAGATATTCTGATTGTAGATTTAAGAAAGAAATTGGGAGAATAGGGCCCAATACAATTATCAAAGAAAATTCAGATAGCTTCCTCCTCTGCAGGGCCTTCCTCATCAAGCCCTATTATTGAACTTCCCCCTTCCCCTTCTCCTCCTTCCATAGATGAAGAGGATATTGATCAAAAGGTAAAGAATAGGTTAGCTGATAAGATAAAAGATGTTGTGTCATAGTTTGTTGCAAAGGTGAGACCTAAAGAAATATACAAATCTTCAAAATAATTGGCAGATGTCTTAGCGATTTTTCAGAAAGAGGTGGCAACTATGGACAAAATTTTGGAAAGATGGATTGCAAGGAAAGATACTCTGAGGTCATGGTTTGATCAAAATAAGGATAAGTGTGTTGTAAATATTGAGCTAGCAAGTACTTACAGGGTTATCAAGGATCTTTTTTACTTTGAGGTAAACAGGGAGAGTATAAGAAGAAGGTCAGAAATCTTAAGGACAATTTATTTCCAGGATCATTTTGATGTAGTCATAGTCCATACCATTTGATGATGAATAGAACTAATTTGAAGGAGTTAAAGTTGCACTCAAGTATATCATCCAAGATGTCATAGTATTGATTTTGAGATTTTTGAGGATGTATGTCATTTCTAGATGATATGTTAGTGACCTTGAAGAATACAGTTATCCCAAAATCACAAGTTTTCTTTGTGTCATCCAACTTTTTTATGTGAAATTTGTGGCCATGATAGTACATAACTTTGTGGTGCTTGACCTGCAATTTTTCAAGCATGTGAAAATTATTTTCATCGTGAGTTGATATGAAACATATGGGTCATGATCATTAATAAATTTTTACTTACCTCTCTACCTCTTAAACCATATGCTAGATCAATTACCATTGGCGTAACATTAGAATCTCCATTACGATGAGCTTCTCTAACCAATGAAGAAAAATATTCTCATGTTAATGAGAAAACATTTTTTTGACATCATTCAATTCATACCATCATCCAATCAAGATTTTTCAAAATATACAAATACATTGCATCTCACTCTCGACCAACTATATAAAAAAAAGACCAATTAATTAATTAACTACAATAACATCTTATAATTAACTCTCACTTTTGTCAATCTTCATTTCCCCATCAAGTACTCCCCTTCAAATTTTTTAATGGAGTTGGGATCCCAAATACGATCTACATGGATCTTTGTTGCAAATTTAGGAAGATATTCACTAATGTACACCATGGTCTAGTATACCATATATCCCTCCACCATAGAACCCTCAAGATGTGCTCTCTATCGAACCAAGCCTTTAAAAAATTTCAAGTGCCTTTCAACCATCCACATTGACCTAGTTTTTATAGGTCCACACAATTCAATCTCCTCAACTTGATGTATGAGGTAGTGTTCTTGTGCATTGAAAAAAGTTGAAGGTAGACACTTTTTCATTTCACACATAAGATGAGAAATTTTTCTCTTCCAATATTTTATATCTTCTTTATTGATTTCTTTTGATGAAAACCACCTCATGTATTTTCCAAGATCATATATAACTTGTTTGACACTATTGTCAAAGTGGTGTGCGAGAGATAGAGGTAGAACGTAATGCAAGAATCGTAAAATGATCTTATCGATATTTTATAAAATAATGCAATGAAAACTACAGGCAGTATACAAATATATAGTGAATACAAAATAATATGAATTACCTTAATAAATGTATGCCAATCATGTGTTTTCATCCCTATCCCAAATTTAATTTTCTTTGATATGAGATTGTTTATGTTTGTAGCAAATCTTGTGGGAAATCATATTTTTTTATGACTTCTTTAATAGCATTGCTCTGCTGCTCCGACAATAACCAAGTAAGGGCACTTGTATCAATATGGTCTCCATTTTTATTTGATCAAATAACATTTTTCATTGCATGGTTGGATTCTTTAATGTCACTACAAATTTTGACAATTTTGTCTTTGTCACGCCTTCCATCCAATATTTTCCATAATGTCTTTGTTACATTTTTTCTAATATGAATAACATCAAATAAATGCATGATTGGGAGTTGCTCATAGTACGAAAACCTACTAAATTGTGTAGGATAACATTTTAGTTCTTTTGGAAGTTGGTCATTAATGCCTTGACGACCTTCATGAGCATCAATTACATCATCTGTAAACAAAACACAATATCAAAATATAAATTTCAAACAAAAACCATCAGATGGAATGACATTACCTCAAAGATTTATTTTATTATATTCCAACTTCCATAGGCGAGGTGTCATTCTCCATGGCTTTGATGTAGTCTCTTCTTTCCCATTGAAAAGATGTTTTTCGATAATTCGGTACTTATGATTTCTGTGGAGAAAGTGTCTATGATCATCAAACACCTACTTTCCTAAACTTTTTGAATGACAAGATTTCATCTTTGGACCACAAATTGGACATGCAAATTTTCCCTTTGTCTGAAGACCTACAAGATCGTGAATAATTGGATTAAATATGTTAATTTTGTGTTAGCACTATAACATACCAAAAAAGAGGTGTTATGAAAAGAGTATACTACAAAAATGTGTTAGCCTAGGGGCAACATGTATTGTCCATATAAGAATTACACATAATTGAAATTGTTTTTATCCTATTGGTCTAGAGATGTCATATATAGTGATCCCATTCCATAACACCATCAAATCATCCATAAGGGGCTCAATATATACATTCATATCCTTAACTTGGTACTTACCTAGTTGAATGAACAAAAACATTACACAATTATTATGACCATTTTGATGGATTATTTGTAATAAATTAATTTAGATGACTATTAAATGAAAAAATACCTAGAACAATCATTGCCAACATTATGTGCTCCCTCTTTATGGACATCTAAGGAGGAATTTTACTGTGGATAAAAAAAATTGGCCACACCAAGTAAACAGATCTCATCTCTCCAAACAAATTGACACTGTCCTTTGCCAATGAAAGCTTGAGATTATCAGGTTCTTCTTTAAACTATGGCCAAGTTTCCTCTATTTCCTTAAATGCTGAACCATCCGTAGGCATTCACATAATGTCATCTTGAATTCTATTGCATGCATGGTAATCCACAAATTGTGCCAAGCTATTGCACTCGAATAATCATTGTAGATGTGGAATAATGGGAATATACCAAAGAACCTTGCAAGGCACCTTTTTTGTTAATCAATCTAATTAATATCTAGTAATATGACAATTAGGGCATTCTATTGCAAATGGGGGATCGTATGCCTTATCAAGTATAGGTACATCAAGGTCATCTACATCATTATCATCTTGATCATCGTGATCATCTTGATCTTCTTTCTCATCGTGATCTTCTTCCATGGGATCATTACCTTCTACTTCTATATTCAGACCTCCATGTTCCCTCATTTAGAAATCCACATTCTTCAGATTGTCATGTTCCATAACATGAAACCCAGGGTGGTTGACCTATATCAAAATGATGACCTTAAATTAACCATGACTATGATGTCATCATCAAATCATGTCTTATGTATTTTATAAATTATTAAAATTCATACCAATGGATCAAATTCATTTTCGATCAAATTCATTTTCGCCTTCAATATGACCATGCTGCCTACAATGTTCCTTTGCTATTTTGATTAGATATCTTTGAGTCTTTAAGCCCTTAAAAATTTTGCAGGGATAATAACATTTTCCATCACCTTTTCTTTTAAAGATATACCACAATCTAGCAATTGTCTCCTTATTTTGTTGTGGCTTGATATTGTCAGATATGGTCTTTCTTGAATGGAATGACTCGGTGGAAGAAGGATGATTTATTTGCAACCTACATATACAAATCATCAGTCAACAACCATTTTCTCAACTCTAATTTTCTCAATAGAAAGGGACATTTATCATAGCCATAGAAACTTAATTTTTTTTATATGGAATACACCAAGGAGTACCATAAGAAATATTAACCATTTACAAACATGAAAATTAAACCTAAATCAAATAACTCATTTTTTTATTAGCATGTGTAGTCTTTGTGTATATGAAAAATCAATGAAATATCAAGATAAAATAAAATAGTGAACAAAATAGTATTCTACATAAAGTGAAGGAAATATACCATCAAAAGAAGGTGAAATAAAAAAGTGAACAAAAATTCAAATTCAAGGCCTAATTTATCAAGAGCAACAAACAATGTGGAACCCCATGACAATCAAAAAAAGAAACACACTTTGTCAACAATGTTCAAAATCCTATCACCAAGCACCGACATAGGAAATAAAAAAGGGATAGAAGACAAAAAATAAGAAAAATCATTAGGACTATAGAAAAATCATTAAGACTATAGAAAATCAAGTTCTAGAAATGGTAGGTTGTGATGCTTTTCAATTACAACAATTAAGCATTCATCATTTGGTACTTCTTGGTGTATTCCATTTAAGTATGTCAGGCACAAAGGATTCCATTTACATTTGACAAAAATGCAGATTTGACCAAGCATTACTAGGAACTAGACCCGACAACCATGCAATAAAAAACAATCACTAAAGAACCAAGGAACTAATTATAATTGCAATAAAAAGTAAATACTAATGTAGACAAAATCTCAAATCAGATTGCAACATGAGAATGTTCAACAAGCCTGCTACTTTTATTTTTATTTTTACAATTCCTCTCATAACTTCATCTCCACATCATAGCTTTCATAACTATTTGTCAAGGTTTCAACTTGACAACAATCTTTGGTTTATTTTGTTGACAATCTGTTTAGACTATTTAGGAATAGTTAAAAAAATAGTTAGTTGGTGTTTCAGATTTCATTTGTACGAACTCTGTCTATTTGGAAGCAATAAAAAAATTGATTTTTGGCAATTTTTTTAAGTTTTCTTGATTTGATATCAAATATAAGCTTGGTTATGGTTTGATGATAGGTTTTAAGACATATTAGATCAATATGGCCTAAGGATGGTGAATCATCCCTTTATTTGAAAGTATAGCATTGGGAGGTCATACATTCACCAAGCCCTAGATTATAGGGGTTTTAGAGGAGAAAATTAGGGATTTTGCATATGGAGAGGTCTAAGGACCAAATTGGTTGTACAATCCATGGTTTGGGAGCATTTGGTAACTCTGCTGAAAGTCTCAAGGCCTAGGATGAAGAACTATTAGGGGTTGCTTTGTACAATGAGTCAAATTTTTTAGGAATGAATGCTAAATATATCCTGTGGGGGAGTATTCATAGCCAAAATCTAGCATTTTTTGTTGCATTCATGACTGTGATTGTCATTGATGTCAACATAGTGATCTATTGGAGATTAGCAGAGCAGCAGACAATGTTTGTATTAGCGCACATGGGATATTGAAGATCAAGCTATGCAGAGTTGAGGATTTAATCTATGATGTTTTATAAGATCATGGTTAAGAGCGCATACATAAACTCATCTATTCATGACAGTTATGTGTAATTCAGTTGAAGCAGTTTTCAAGTAGTGTTCTTGAGAAGTGGTTTGTGTAAATTGGATGATATCTCCTAATTGAGATAGAATCTAAGCATGCGGAGTTGTACAGATGATGAAGACATGATGATTGTGATGTGGACATGATAGAAAGGTCAGAGGTCACACGAGTGAAGTGTGTGATGATGTTAATCACCTTCATGAAATTAAGATCAAATAGTAACAACTTAAAGTAAATACAATGCAAATCTAATTAAAATTGAAACTAAGATCTATAGCACCTCATGGTTCTCTAGAAAGATGTGGTAAGTGAAGCTCTTAGCTCAATCTCCACTAGTGACACTTCTAAAATGAGAAAGTATGCTGCTATAATGCTTCTACAATTCTTATTCTAGCTCAAATTGATACAAAGATATTCAAATTACTCTAAATGCTCTTAGAATGCTCTTCAATTGCCTATGATAACAATGCTTTGCAAATGAATTTCTAAGATGAATATTGTTCTCAAAATGATTCATACTTATAGTAAACTCCCAAGGGTAGGGGGTAGAGTGAAGTAATCATGAGTAACCCTTGGTTGAGTCAAGTACTTTGCAATGTTTTTAAATGGGGGGACAATTTAAATGTTTGTCTCAAAGCTTTGGACAAAAGGACAAAATTGAGTGGTTGAGATTGAAAGATTAGAATGAGTGATTGAGATTCATCCTTTTTCAGTGATTTATGTCTTTTTGTTCTCAATTCTCATTGGTTGCTCAACTTTGTTGAAAGATATTAGGATTAATTAAATTTAATTAATTAATTAAATTTAGCCATGTAAGGGAATAGGTTCATTTTGATTTTTGATATAACAACTATACAATTAATTGATTAAAATCAATTACATAGTGCTTTTCACCCCTTTAAGCTTTGATTTAATTATTTAACATCATTATTTGATTTTTCCTTTGCTTTAATTGATTTTGTCCAATTTGATTTAATAAATGTCCATATTAATTTGATTTGATCTTTTTTTATTGAATTAGTGCATTTTGATGATTTCAAGCCAATTTTGATGTTTATTGCAATTTAAAAGCACTTGCCCATTTTTGAGTGTCTAAAAATGCCCCTCTTTGAATTGATGTGTGAAGAACATTGATTCAAAGATTCTTTTGATTCTTGGTCGCTTTTAGGTCCTGATTGTTGATTCACTGATATGTCTTTGATATGATGCCAATAAAATGATATGCCTCTAATTTGATATGATATACTAACTTGATACTGTTAAAATGAAAAATTTGATATGCCCTAGATTTCGTTGATGTTTGATGCCAATTTGATACTCTGATAATTTGTGTGATGATGTTAATCACCTTCATGAAATTAAGATCAAATAGTAACAACTCAAAGTAAATAAAATGCAAATCTAATTAAAATTGAAACTAAGATCTATAGCATCTCATGGTTCTTTAGAAAGATTTGGTAAGTGAAGCTCTCATCTCAATCTCCACTAGTGACACTTCTAAAATGAGAAAGTATGTTGCTATAATGCTTCTACAATGCTTATTCTAGCTCAAATTGATACAAAGATATTCAAATTACTCTAAATGCTCTTAGAATGCTCTTCAATTGCCTATAATCACAATGCTTTGCAAATGAATTTTTAAGATGAATATTGCTCTTAAAATGCTTCATACTTATAATAAATTCCCAAGGGTAGGGGGTAGAGTGAAGTAATCATGATTAACCCTTGGTTGAGTCAAATACTTTGCAATGTTTTTAAATGGGGGGACAATTTAAATGTTTGTCTCAAAGCTTTGAACAAAAGGACAAAATTGAGTGGTTGAGATTGAAAGATTAGAATGAGTGATTGAGATTCATCCTTTTTGAGTGATTTATGTCTTTTTGTCCTCAATTCTCATTGGTTTCTCAACTTTGTTGAAAGATATTAGGATTAATTAAATTCAATTAATTAATTAAATTTAGTCATGTAAGGGAATAGGTTCATTTTGATTTTTGATTTAACAACTATACAATTAATTGATTAAAATCAATTACATAGTGCTTTTCACCCCTTTAAGCTTTGATTTAATTATTTAACATCATTATTTGATTTTTCCTTTTCTTTAATTGATTTTGTCCAATTTGATTTAATAAATGTTCATCTTAATTTGATTTGATCCTTTTTGATTGAATTAGTGCATTTTGATGATTTCAAGCCAATTTTGATGATTATTGCAATTTAAAAGCACTTGCCCATTTTTGAGTGTCTACAAATGCCCCTCTTTGAATTGATGTGTGAAGAACATTGATTCAAAGATTCTTTTGAGTCCTGGTCACTTTTAGGTCCTAATTGTTGATTCACTGATATGTCTTTGATATGAAACTGATATGATGTTGATAAAATGATATGCCTCTGATTTGATATGATATGCTAACCTAATACTGATAAAATGAAAAATTTGATATGCACCATATTTCATTGATGTTTGATGCTAGTTTGATACTCTGATGCCCCCTCAGAAATGAAACATATTGATTGCCTGATTTGAAAAATTTGATGTAGTTGATTGATTTATTGAATATGTTTTCATTTTTGAAAAATATTGTCGATATGTAGATTCCACAATTTGTACATCCAAGATAGATAGGTCTATTGCAGTTAAGAAAAACAAGTGATTAGGATATCAGGATAATGGTACAAATGAATATTTGATTTGTCAATCTGATAGGATAGGTCTGGTAGGATAAATCAATCAGTGTGAAAATTGATATGATGGATATTTCTATTTTGTTCTTCGGACACAGAGACATGAACAAATGGTACTGGGTGTGATTGCTTGATACTTTTGATAGTGATTAACTTTAGATAATTCCTTGATATGGTATACTGATATGATTCCCTTGATTTGCAAAATAGGCACATTTCTGTAAGTTACACATATAGTGCCTAGCTTCTTGGATATTAGATTTATGGATCTTCCTTGTTGTTGATTTTGTATCATGTTGATGTTTTATTAATCATGACTTAGATGTATCATTTTGTTGTTGATATTGTATCTTGATATATAGATTGTTGGATCTTTGATGTTATGAACATTTATATGATGATATGGACTTTTCCTTGATTTCCCCCTTTTTGATTGATCAAGATAATTAACTGAAACCCCTTTTCCCTAACCAATGCACTTAATCTAACATGAAAATGCAATGCATTGCAACTAAGTGTCACCAGCTTTTTAGCAAATAAATGCCCTGGAGATAAATTTTCATCATTGAGCATTTTGGGACTGGAAAGTAGGTACAACCATCATTGACCACATCATGATGATATGAATACCGCTTTATATCACTTTTGGTAACCCCTTTTGAAAACTAGTACAACCCTCACTAGTTAGGTGACCAAACTATGAGAGTATGAATACCGGTGCCAATGGATTCAATGTTGCAAGTGGATTTTGGTATTAAGATATGGAAGATCTAAATAGCCAAGGTATCTATTTGCGTTAACAAGAAAAGGTCAACCCTTCCTCTTATGTGATAGTCCTCGATGGCTCTTTGATGACCATGTTGTTAGATGAATTCTCATAAGTTGATGGATCTTCCTTAAAACAATCACTCAGAGGAAAGAAAATATCATGTCTTTATCATGGCCAATCTAGTCGAAACATCATCAATCAACTAAAAAGATGTGATAAAAATCAATTTCATACAGATTATCAAAAGAAAGCTTCAAGTGTTTTGCAATGTTTCATGATTTTCAAAAAGTATTTCCAAGCATTCTGATCTTTAAGGTGTTTGTCAATTTTTAATCCTGAATAATAAAGTCAATGAAGGCTCAAGGATCAAGTTGTAGGATCATATACTTGGGTTTGAACAATGATATCTATCAAAGGTTCATGAAAATCTCTCTCTTTTGAAGCTCTGATAAGTCTCTCTTTTATGTGACTAAATATAGCACTATTGAATCCATTTGGTACCATATTTCCAATCCTTTCCTACCCCCAAGTGATAAATGTGATCATGTGGCAACTTAGGGTGGTAGGAAATGCAACAATGCGACTAAAGGCTTTATTATGACTTATGCACAAATGATAGATATAATGGCAGTTTTACAAATGGGATGTTGGAAATGTAATATGTACACATGCAACTCAGAAAAGAATGACTTAAGGGAACAAAAGGTGCTTCATTACCAAGTTTTCACCCTTTGGATTTTTTTCTTTTCCACTTTTTTTGCTACCAAGGTGCCTATTGATAGGTTTTCACCAAGGCACTTTTTTTCTCTTTTTTTTTAAAAAAATGTTTTTGGTATTTTCAAGATCTCTTTGAATATGTACAATAAATATGATGCTCCTCATCTAATACTCTTTATACTCTTTCATCTCCCTCATGTATAGAACGTCTTTAGTTGAATGCTATTGATAGGCTCTTGTAGTTCTTCTCCTTCACAATCTGCTAACTTATAAGTTCCCGTTCCAAATGAAGAAATAATGATGAATGGACCAAACCAATTTGCCTCCCATTTTCCTTTCTTTTCTCTTTCAGCTTGATTCTTTGGGTTTTCTCTTAACACTAAGCCTCCTACTTGAAAGACTCTTGGTTTGATATTCTTATTATAGTTCCTTGAGATTCTATTTTGATAAACTTTCAAGTGTTCATAGGCTTGTGTTTGGTGTTCTTATAATAATTCCAATTGTTGAAGTTGGGAAACTCTGTAATCCTCATCTATTATTAGGCATTGCAATGATACTTGTAAAGATGGGATTTCAACCTCCAACTGTAGAACAACTTCAGCTCCATAGACTAGAAAAAATGGTGTAGCTCCCATAGGTGTTATAATGCTAGTTCTATAGGCCCATAATACTGGATTGATTTGCACATGCCAATCTCTTCCCAATTTATTTACCGATCTTTTCAAAATATTGAGGATGTTCTTGTTTGTAGCTTTGACTTGTCCATTTCCTTGAGGATAATAAATGGATGAAGAGTGATGAGTGATATTAAATGTGGCAAAAAGTTCATCCACATCTTTGTTTTTGAATTTCTTTCCATTGTCTATGATTATGGCATGAGGAATGCCATATTTGCAAATGATGTGATTCAAGATGAACATGAAAATTTGTTTACCCATGGCTATGATCAAAGGAACTGCTTCTACCCACTTAGTGAAATACTCTGTTGTAGTTATGATGTATTTGTGTGCATTTGAAGGTGGATATATTACCCCAATCAAGTCAAATCCCTATTGATAAAATGGCCATGGTGTAACAAAGGGATATAACTCTTGTGTAGGTACATGTATCATGTCACCATGATATTGACATTTGCTGCATATTTTGACAAAGTGAAAAGCATCTTTCTCTAATGTTTTCTAGAAGTACCCTAAGTGAAGGATCTTCTTGGCTAGGTTTAAACTGCTTGAGTGTGACCTACAAATGCCTTCGTGAATCTCATGTAAAGCTAACTTAGAATATTCTTCCTCTAGACATCTAAGTAAAATCCTATCAAGACCCTTACGATACAATGTCTCTGAAAGGATTATGTAATGGGCTGATTGGGGTATGAAATTTCATTTTTGGTCTTGGGATTGGTCTAAAGGTAACACTTGGTCTTTGAGATATGTATAGATAGGACCATACCAAGGTGAGTCATGTCCATGAAGTAGGGAAACAATTTGGGTTTCGGGAAGATCAAATGCTGGTTTTACCAACTCTTCCACCAAGAACTTGTACTTCTCATTTTGATTTGGTTTTTTTAATAAGGAAGCCAAGGTGGCCATTGCATCAGTTACTCTATTTTTGTCTCTCAGAATCTATTCAAAAGTGATCAAGGAAAAGTACTTCTTCCATCCATCAATCACAGTCTTATATGGCATTAGCTTTTCATCTTTGGTATTGTATTCATTGTTGACTTGATTGATTATGAGTTGAGAGTCTCCATATACTTGTAGCTCGGTGATGTTCCAGTCTAAAGCCATTTTAATGCCAATGAATAGAGCCTCATATTCTGCTATGTTGTTTGTGCATGGGAACAAGAGCTTGTAGGACTTTGGAATGGCATACCCTTGAGGAGTAACCAACAATATGCTAGCCCTAGAACCTCCTTGTGTATATGAGCCATCAAAGTACAACTACCATGTTTTAGCTTCTATGTTGACAATTGCGGAATCTAGAAATTCCACTTGGATGGTTTGTGTAGACGCCAATGGGTTTTCAGCTAAGTGATCTGCTATCACTTGTCCTTTTATTTCATTTCTATCTACATACTCAATGTTGAACTCACTCAATATCATGACCCATTTTGCTATTCTACTCATTAAGGCCTTTTTGCTTAACAAGTACTTGAGAGGATCAATTTTGGTAATAAGTTTCACCTTGTGCATCAACATATAATGTGATGCAAAGGCAAGGAGCAAGAGGGGCCAAAGGATGGCTCACCCTAATGTTCCAAGCCTACAACACACATGTGGAAGCAACAACAACAACAAAGTGAGAGAGAGAATGCCAGATCTTTCATTAACTTTCATCAATTGAATCATACATGCCGAGCTGTAAGGCCTTCCTAGTTATGACCTGATATTACAATGAAACTCAAAAGTCCTCAAACATGTGAGGATCTGTAACAAAGTCTAGCACCTATCTTCTAACTTCACTGCCCCTAAACTACCACCAAAAATCTACATTTATACAAGAAGCTACCGAGCTGAGTCAGCCTTTAGATCCATAATTAAAAGAAGTAATAGTCAAATCTAGGACCACACACTTCCCAATGATGGATTCTAGCATTAATTCTATGATCCAATATAAATGCATAAGTCGGCCACAACAGGAAACAAAACTAGAACCATCGGTGAGCAAGATAATTGAGTAGCAGATAGGCAATGCCAAGTTCCAGTGAATTGACCAACCACCCAGGAGATAATCGATGACACTCGGTAACCAAAGGAAACTGACCAACTATCGACTAACTCAATAACCAAAGGAAACTCACCAGCTACCAACCAACTTGGTTAAAGCAAGAACCGAGCAACATAGACAAACTCCAAATATTTTTGGTGACACAGGATTGCCAAGGACCCAAGATGCTCCTACATCAGACACTTGGGGTTGTTTTGAAATGATTCTCAAAATCATTTGGTATGCTTGGTCTGATATGTATCCAACTCAAACTATGAAATCCAAGAACTGTCTTCCATTGGTCTATTCTTCCACTTAACTAGATATTCCATGTACAATTTTCCTCTTGTGCTCTTGCCAACTCTTTCCTTCAAAATTTGTTCCACTTCATCATTCTTCTTCTTAGGATATTCTGTCACTACTGTCACTTCTTCATCAGGTTCATGATACTCATATAAATCAGCAATGTTGAAAATTGGTGATATGTCCATGTCATTAGGTAACTCAATCTCATATGCATTTCCACTATCAAATTTCCTCAAAATTTTGCAAGGTCCAAACTTCTACATCTTCAACTTTCCATATGTTCCAACAGGAAACTAGCCTTTCTTCAAATAAACCATCGCTTCATCACCAACATCAAAAGTCTTGTATCTTCTTGATCTATCAGCTCTGTCTTTGTATTTTTGGTTACTATCTCCCAACTTCAACTTCACATCTTCATGCAATGTCTTCATGTATTCAACAAATTTCACTCCTTCAGCACTTCTTTTATTCTCATCATCAATGTCTCTCAAATCAGATATTCCTCTTGGTTGTGTGCCATTCATAATCTCAAATGGTGTCTTTCTAGTACTCCTATTCACTGAATTATTGTATGCAAACTCTACTTGTGCCAATACAGAATCCCAATTACTCAGTGTGTCTCCAACTAAACATCTCAAAAGATTTCCCAAACTTCTATTCACAACTTCAGTCTATCCATTAGTTTGTGGGTGAAATGTAGAACTATATTTCAACTCAATGCCAAATTTATTCCAAAGTGTTTTCCAAAAGTATCCAACAAATTTACTATCTCGGTCAGAGATAATACTCCTTGGTAACCCATGCAATCTCACAATTTCCTTAAAGAAAAGATCTGCTACATTTACTGCATTTGATGTCTTTCTACATGGCATAAAATGTACCATCTTAGAAAATCTATCCACAACAAAAAATATTGAATCATTACCTCTTACTGTCTTCGGTAAGCCAAGAATAAAATCCATACTGATGTCAATCCAAGGTTTCTCAGGTACAACAATCGGTGTATACAATCTAGTATTTTGACTTACTCCTTTTGCAACTTGACAAATACCACAACTTTTCACAAATTTCTAAACATCTCTATACAACTGTGGCCAAAAGTACTCCTTAAGCAAATTCCAAGTTTTATCAATGCCAAAGTGTCCAACCAAACCACTACTATGTTTCTCTTTTATCAAATTAGTTCTCATAACTCCTCTCGGTATACGCAATTCAATACCTTTGAACAACATACCTCCCTGAATAAAATATTCATCCCATTTAGTATCATGTTGATCTTGTATAGGTGCTCTGCACTTTCTCCATGGCTCAAAAAAATTAGGGTCATTTTCATACAAACCTTTCATCTCATCAAAACCAAGAACTTGAATTTTCATCTCAGTCATCAAAGATCTTATACTCAATGAATCAGCAATTCGGTTAGTGACTCCACTCTTATGCTTTATCACAAATGTGTAACTCTGCAAATACTCAACCCATTTCATATGTCTCTAATTCAACTTATTCTGACTACCCAAATATTGTAAAGTTTTATGATCAGTATACAACAAAAATTCACTCAGTATCAAATAATGTCTCCATTTCTTCAGTGCTTGAACAATAGCATAGAACTTTTGATCATACACAAAATATTTCCTTCTAGCATCATTCAACTTTTCACTAAAGAAAGCAATAGGTTTACCTTCTTGACTCAACACAACTCCAATTGTACTTCCACTTGCATCACATTCTACTTGAAATACTTTACTGAAATAAGGTAATGCTAAAACAAGTAATTCAACAACCTTCTACTTCAGATTCTCAAAAATTTTATCAGCTCCATGTGTCCACTTGAATTCTCTTTTATCTCCTCTCATAGTCTCAGTCATAGCATTACAAATTGAACTAAAATTCCTTATGAACTTTTGATAGAAACTTGCCAAACCATGAAATGATCTTACCTCAATAGCATTCATACATGTAGGCCAATTTAGAATAGCTTCAACCTTTTTAGGATCCATTTTCAAACCATCAGCTGAAATAACAAATCCCAAATACACAATCTCTTCTTTCATGAATGAACACTTTTTCAGATTTATCAGCAGCTTTTCTTCTTTTAGTCTCTACAGAACTTGTCTTACATGCAACAAATGTTCTTCTCTAGTCTTACTGAATATTAGAATATCATCAATATATACAATCACAAACTTACCCAAGAATTTTTTCAAAACTTCATTCATCAACCTCATAAAAGTACTTGGTGTGTTAGTTAAACCAAAAGGCATAACCAACCACTCATACAAACCTTCCTTTGTCTTGAAAGCAGTTTTCCATTCATCACCTTCTCTAATTTTGATCTGATGATATCCACTTTTCAAATCAATCTTTGTGAAATATTCCACTCCAATCAAACTGTCTATTATGTCATCCATTCTCAGTATAGGAAATCTATACTTCACTGTTATCTTATTGATTGCTCTGGAATCAGTACACATTCTCCATTCCCAATTCTTCTTTGGTGCTAATACAATAGGTACTACACAAGGACTCAAACTTTCTCTAATCAAACCTTTCTCCATCAATTCTTGAATCTGTTGGTTCAATTCCTAATTCTTGGTAGGTGTTAACTAATGAGGTGCCTTATTCGGTAAACTAGCTCTAGGGATTAGATCCATACAATGATCAATACTTCTTTTCAGTGGAAAACCATCATGTACATTATCAAAAATGATATCACTATACTCAGTGAGTAACTTATCAATCTCCTCAGGGACATTATGTCCTATTTTCTTACTCAGCTTATTAGGAATCACAACAAAACATACATCATCCCTCTTCAAAGAGTTAACAAACTTCCTTCCTTCCATCAAGAAAAATTTCACAGATGTGCAAACATTACTAATAGGTTCTTCCATTAATGGTAACAATATTTGTTTCTTTCCATCAACCACAATAGTATACTTATGGAATCTCCCATCATATATAGCATGTCTATCATATTGCCAAGGTCTACCCAACAAAATATGACAACAATCCATAGTCATGATATCACACAAAAATTTATCATAGTACTGTCCAATCTTCAAATTCACATAACATTGTTCACTTACTAGGAGTGTATGTTCATCCTTGATCCATGAAATCTGATAGGGCTTCAGATGTACTAACCTTTTCAACTACAAATTTGTGACCATCTCTTCAGATGCCAGGTTCTCCTAGCTACCACTGTCAATGATTACCTTCCAAACTTTGTAAGAAACTCTACATTTGGTCTTGAAAAAACTTTTCCTTACCAGATCTTCCTTCTTACTTTCATTCCACAACACTCTCCTCACCATTAGGTTATTCTCCCTTTCAGGTTCATTCAGTGGTTCTTCTTGCACTACAACATTCCTACTACTACTAGCCTTCTTACTTGCTTGTGTACATTCAAATTACCTATGTCCTTCTCCATAATTGTAACAAGTTCCTTAGAAACTTCCTCTGCTATAACCACCTCAGTAGTTACTGCCTCTGCCTCTATATGAACTTTCACCTTTCTACTCGGTCTTGCCTTTGTCCATATTTGTCTTTTCTAGTTTAGATCTACCAATTTCACCATTAGATCTACCTCTTCCTCTAGGAAATCTACCACCTCTTCCTCTTTGTCTTTGTTCATGTCTCTTGTTCAATTTCTCCTTGGCTTTCAAAGAAAATTGATAAGCCTCCTCAATACTCTCCAACTTGACCATACTAATTTCCTCTTGGATGGAAACTCTCAAACCATTCATGTATCTGCTGATTCTTTCCACATCATCTTCATCATGTCTAGATCTGATATCCAATCTATAGAATTCCTTAGTATACTCTTTTACCGAGCTATCCTTCTGTCTCAAACTTTGCATTCACCAAACTAGGTTAATCTGATAATCATAGGGTAAGAACTTTCCTTTCAATTTATTTACCATCTTGTTCCATACCTTGATTTTGTCTTTGCCCTTCCTTTTCCTATCCAATTGCAAATTTTCCCACCATAAGGATGCATGAATTTTCAACTTGGTGCTTGCAATCTTCACCTTCTTATCCTCAGGAATGTTTTCATATTCAAAATACTTTTCCATCTCAGTGATCCAGTCCACCAATTCATCATAATCCAACTTTCCACTATACTCAAGAGGGTTGAAATGTGGTATTGACTTTAGATTTGTCAAAGCCTTCAAAAACCTTTCTTCACCTTGATCCATAATAGGAGTAGGTTCTGCATTCGCCTGTTCTTCTTCAATTTCATCATCACTAACATCCTCAAGATGTCTACCTCTTCTTTGGGCTGTTTCAACTGCTTCTAATCTTGTACCAATTTTCCTTAGCATATCTACCAATCCTAGATCTACATCTCACCTCCCATAAACCATCTTGACAACCCTCTGCAATTGTAGGTCAAATCACAATCTGCTACCCCACAACAATCCACTAGGGCTTCAAGAGGAACTAGAAAACCTAGATTCGTAGACCTAGATCAAGATCTCACCTCACTTTGATACCACCTGACGCAAAGGCAGGGAGCAAGAGGGGCCAAAGGATGGCTCACCCTAATGTTCCAAGCCTGTAGCACACATGTGAAAGCAACAACAACAACAAAGTCAGAGAGAGAATGCCAGATCTTTCATTAACTTTCATCAATTGAATCATACATGTCGGGCTATAAGGCCTTCTTGGTTATAGCCTGATATTATAATGAAACTCAAAAGTCCTCAAACATGTGAGGATCTGTAACAAATTCTAGCACCTAACTTCTAACTTCATTGCCCCTAAACTACCACCAAACATCTACATTTATACAAGAAGCTACCAAGCTGAGTCGGCCTTCAGATCCATAATTAACAAAAGTAATAGTCAAATCTAGGACCACACACTTCCCAATGATGGATTCCAGCATTAATTCTATGATCCAATATAAATGCGTAAGTCAGCCACAATAGGAAACAAAACTAAACCCATCGGTGAGCAAGATAACCGAGTAGCAAACAGGCATCACCGAGTGCTAGTGAATTAATCGATCACCCAGGAGATAACCGACGATACTTGGTAACCAAAGGAAACTAACCAACTACCAAATGACTCAATAACCAAAGGAAACTGACCAACTACCAACCAACTCATTTAAAGCAAGAACCGAGCAACACAGACAAAATCCAAATATTTTTTGTGACACAGGATTGCCAAGGACTTGAGATGCTCCTGCATCATAATGTCTCAATTTTTGTGATGCAAAGACAACCACTAGACATTCTCTTTCCATGAATCTATAGTTAAGTTCGTACTTGAGCAATGTCCTACTCAAATAGTAGATTTCTCTTTAGTTCCCTTGTTCATCTTCTTGCACCAAAAGAACTCCTAGAGACCTTTCGATAGTAGATATGTATAGCAACAATGGTTTACCCTTGATTGGTCGCATTAGGATTGGTGGATTTATGAGATAAGTCTTCAATAAATTGAAGGCTTGATCACATTCTTCATCCCACATGAAAATAGTATCTTTGTGTAACAACCTTGTGAATGAATGACATTTTTTGGCCAATTGAGAAATAAACCTTCTTATGGATTGTATCTTGCCTTGTAAAGACCTCATTTGGCTTATGTTCTTTGGAATCTCCATATCCATTATTTTTTAAACTTTTTCTGGATCTACTTCAGTTCCTTTTGCTAAAATTATATAGCCTAACAATTTGTCGGATTGGACACCAAAGGAACATTTTTTTGGGTTAAGCCTCAGTTTGAATTGCTCCAATCGGATGAATACTTTTTTCAAAATTTGTAGGTGATCTTCTCTTTTGTGTGACTATGCTAATATTTCATCCACATAATCCTCTAGAAAGGTGTGCATCATGTCATGGAAAATAGTGGTAATTTCCCTTTGATAAGTGGCTCCGGCATTTTTAAGGCAGAAGGGCATGACGCTCCAAAAAAAGGTACCCAAGGACATGTAAAGTCTATCTTCTCTTGGTCTTCAGGTGTAATTTTTATCAAATTGTAGCCACTGAAACCATCCATCAATGAGTACATGGAGTGACCCACTGTTAAGTCAACTATGGCATCTATGTTCAGAAGTGGGAAGTCATCCTTTGGACATGCAAGATTTAACTCTCTAAAATCCATGCACACATGAATGGATTTTTCATGCTTTGTGACTAGTACAAAGTTAGATATCCATTCAGCATAGGCTATTTCTCTTATAAATCCAACCTTCAACAATTTTTCCAATTCTGCCTTTACTAGGAGAGCTACATGTGGGTGCATTTTTCTCAACTTTTGCTTGATGGGCTTAATCCTTGGTTTAACATTCAAATGGTGCATAATAAAGTTAGGATCCATCTGGACATGTCAGCATATGACCATGTGAAGTTCACTTGTTGATCTTGGAAAAACTTGATAAAATCTGCTCTTTTTAGAGGTGTAAGTGATGCTACCAAGTGTATAAATTTTGGATCCAATTCTATCCCAATGTTGACCTTTTTTGTCAACTCTATGAGAATGGGTGACCTTTCTTCCTTGTGCTTGGGTAGGGTATCCAATCTCTCTTCCTTTGGTGCCACAATTGGGTTTTCACCATAGGAAACATATTTTATCTTTACTTTTTTGGCTCTAGTGTTGCCACATAGTGGTTTTTATCACTAGAACTTCTTTTTTTTTTTTTTTTTTTCATTTTTTCTTTTGACTAAGAGATTGGACCCCCATTGTTCTCATCATGTCCGTATTGAATTCATTGGTGAAAGAGGGTTCAACCGTATTAAGGTATTGGCTCATTGCTTGGTCATTTGGAAAATATAGTAAGTCGCTTGGCTCGGTTTGGTCCCAATCAATAAGGTCAGGATGTATCAAGAGTAAGGATTCATTTGGAAAAGGGTCATCAATTGGGTTTATGGATATGACTTCATTAGAGGGTTCATACATTGTATCATTTAGATCTTTGACACGAGCTTCCTCTAGATGGTCCATGGAAGAAGCATCAAAATCCTCTTCACTTGAGTCCTCTTTGACTTCTATGGGAAATAGTGTGGGAAAAGCCATGAGTGGATTAAAACTAACATTTGAATCTCCCTCCTCTGAAGACATCCAAAATGTATCTATCCATGGCAGATTAGTAGGTGCTTGTCTTATGTTGAGATCTTGTATATTAGGCTCTTCATTGTCTTGAGTTTCTTGCCTTGGAATCTTTGCATAAGTATGTATTGTGACTATCTCCTTATCATGACATGATTCATCAGACAGAGTGTCCCACTCATAATCTCAGGAATCATCACTATCACCATCGGATTCCACCATGTTCACTTGAGGATAGAAATTATGCATTGGCTGGAGCTTTCTCCTTTGTATTGGTAACCTACCCCTAATATTTCTTATTTTTCCCTCCAAGAAGGTTCAATGGGCTCTAATAAGCCTCTATTTCTTCTGCCTAGGGGTCCTCTTCCCTTGTACCCCATTTTTTGCATTATCTCAAATCCTTTCCCATATTGATTGGTTTGGATGTTAATATGCTGAATCCGTTCTACGAGAGTATTTGAGGTGTCATCTTTATCTTGATAAAGCCATTGAAGGACTTCATCCTCTTCCTTATCAAATGCTACTTTTCCACTTTCTCTCACAAAATAGGAGTTATACTTATGAGGAAGGTGTTCTTTTGATGGTTTTCCATGCGATCTTGGAGATGTAGGTAAGTTGAATAAGGAAATGGAATATTCCCCTACTCCTTTAGAGCTAATTTTGCACTATTTTTCAAATGTATTCAATATCTCACTCATGTGTTGGTAATCATCCTCCTTAGCTTTCTCTTTTTCTTCTTTGGTGGGTTTGAAAAATACTATCTCTGATTTAGGTGCTTGATATGAACTTTCATTTGGAGTTGGACCTTCGTAGCTCACTTTTTCCTTTCCTTTAGTTGATGTTGTTGAGATAGCTTGAGGAGGGTTGGATGTAGCACTTAATGTTAACATAGGATCATATTTTGACATCTTCAATAGTGGCTCTTTGAATAATTCCTTCTTGGTTATGGGGAATAAATAGCTCATGAATGGGTTGAAGTGCATTACAATATTGGAATGGATTTGAATCCCCTCCAACTATGATTTCTTCACCCATGTACAGAAATTTTATACATTGGTGGTATGTGGATGGAACCACTTGCATCTCGTGTATCCATGGTCTCCCCAATAAGATATTATAAGTTAGCTTCATATCCAATACTTGGCATTTTGTGTCCTTTTTGACAGGTCGCACTTGAATGGGAAATACAATCATGCCTTTTGAGGCTCTTTTAGCTTCATCATAGGCCTTTATGGTGATTCTTTTCATGGGATCAATGCATGACTCAGATAATCCTAGAGATTTAACAAGGCTCAAAGTACAAATTTTAAGGTTGGCTCCCCCATCTATGAGATCTCTTTTGACTCTATGTCTTTCAATCAAGACCTTTATATGCAAGGGTAGATTTTGGGGATGGGTAATAGACATGTCATCATGGTCTAAGAATGAAAGGCAATGAGGTGCAATGAGGTGCCCCACCATGTTATGAAAATTTTCCTCCTCTAAGTTAGTAGGGATGTTAGTCTCTACTAGAGCTTTCTCTAGAATTTCTTTATAATTTGGAGATAGCTTTAATAGCTCCAAGATAGAGATTTGTGCTGGAGTCTTTTGTAGCTGATCTACCAAACTATATAGTTTTATTGTTGTAGAAGATTTCTTGATCACAATGTTGGATTGTGGGGGACTAGTGGGTTTAGGATCAATCCCTTGTAGGGTAATTCTTGAGGTCTATGCCCTAGTGATAATGTTTGATGTCTCTTTTTGGGGCTTTTCTTTGATCATTATAGCATTCACAACATTATCATAAGGTGGTGCAAAATTGATGTTATTGCTTCTTTGTTTCTTTCCATTGGATGATTCACCTTTTTCATGGCTATAGAAGGGTTGTTTTAAAGCTTTGTGGTCTTCATTACTTTGGGGTCCTTCAATTGTGATCATGCCACTATCAATCAGATCTTGCACCACATTCTTTAGCTGTAAGCAATCATTGGTCTTATGCCCTCAAATTCTATGATATTCACAATGGCTATGTTCACTCCACTAGCTAGGTTTGTTCTGTGGCTCATAGGGTTGAATACTAGGTAGATTAATGATGTTGTTAGCAATGAGATTCTTTAATACTTTCTCAAGAGGCTCTCCCAAAGGTGTGAAGTTCCTCTTGGGAGTTGGCACCAAGAATTTATCAAATTTGGCACTTCTTTGATTGTTTCCTTGATTGCCACTATTTGCATTATTATTAGGAGGTGCCTTTGATGCCTGATTTGCATTGTTCACCTGATTAGGTGTTCTTTTAAGAGAAAATGGAGTCACCTTCTAGTTACTAGAATCAACAACCCTATCATTGACTACTCCCTTATTGTTTTTTTTCAACCCATACCGAGTATTGCTATTGAACCAATTCTTATTCTGATTGTTTCTATTATTGGAGTTATTCTTGTTATCTTTATACAATTTCAACTCTCCACTCTTAACCAACACTTCCTCCATTGTCACTCTATTTTCGATAAGATCTTGGAAGGTCTTGGGACATTGCATTCTCAATCAGTAGTTCATCTCATTGCTCAAGCTATTAATGAATATATCCATCTTCTCTTTTTTAGGCACACTCCTAGGATATCTTGCAAATACCATCCTCCATCTTTGTAGAAAGATGAGGAATGCTTCTCCATCCTTTTGTTTGGTATTACATAATGTTATCATTGTGACCTCATGCTTGATGTTGTATGAGTAATGGGCCATAAATTTCAAAGCTAGCTCTTCGAAGGTTTTAATGCTTGAGGGTAATTTGGAAAACCACTCCATGGCCATACCTCCTAAGATTCTTGGGAATAGCCTCATTAAATAGGTAGTATCATGCATGAACTCCAAGCTCAATGCACAAAATTCTCATAGGTGATCTTGAGGATCTGATGTTCCTTCGTACTTGTCATACTTGGGAAACACTACATTGATTGGGAATGGTACCATGACTAGGCTTTTATCAAATAGAAACGGACACAATGCTTCTATAGAAAAAGGCTTAGGAGCCCTACTTTTCTTGATGGTATCTAGTTGCATTTGAAATATCTTAAACTACTTATTCATGATGTCAATGGGACTTTCTTCAACTTCTGGTGGTTTAAGTTGATTAATGTCATAGTCATGGGGAAGCTTAAGACCTTTCTGAGCTAAGTCTAGAAAGTATTTCTCTTTGTCTCTATCCATTGCTTTCTCCATGAGTTTCAAGAAATATGGACATTGTATTTCCTCACTAACCTTCTCATTCAAGGCATCGTCTGTTATTGCTTTGGCATTAGCCCTATTGTTAGTGGCATCAATTCCTTGAGCATTTTGATCCATCCCTTTGGTATTAATATTACCCTGATTGTTTCGGTCAATACCTCTATTATTGTTATTACCCAAGCTACCAGAATACATCATGTTATCTTCCTTTTCTTGAGCGGGCTTTTTGGGTATTCTTGGAGTGGTAAAAGTATCATCTGGGAATGGAAGCTCTTCTCTTAGGTAAGTCCCATCTTCTTGTAGAGTTTTCTTGATGTAGTAGGATCTAATAAAAGAAGGCATGAACAAACCACTTGGAGAATAAGAGTCGATCGGGCCCATGGTTAAATCCTTGTGAAGTTTTCAAAAATTGAGTAGAACCAAGATTTATGACTGGGCTGAATGTTGGAATAGTAAGAACGCAGAAAAGGGTATCTAAATATGTGATCAAATTTTTCTGAACCCCTCGATAAATACTCTTTGTTTTCCATTTTGTGTTTCTGGGTGTCACTTGCCTGAGTATAGGTGTGATTGAAAATTTTATATGTGTGAACTAGTGTTGAATTAGGTGACACACTGTAGGGTGTAGGTGACACTTTACTATTGATAAGCAGTTTTCCAATTTTTGATAGGCGTCACTCAATATGTGCTAGGCGTGACTTCATGGTTGATATGCATTTTCATAATAGTCACAGGTGTGAATTTGCCTATGATAGGTGGTATTTTGTTATGCATAGGTGGCACTTCATTGACCAGGTTGTAAATTTTTTAAGTTTTAAATGTTTAAGATCAGGTCTTATGAAATTTTCTTGTTTGAAAATAGAATACAATCGCAACACACACATCAATTTTTCATCATGTCCCTAAAACACACTAGAGTGTATATTCTCAATCATTTCTACAAGTATTACACTAGAAAGAAATCCAAGCAGCCTACCTATAGTCAAATTTGGCTCTTAACATTTTGGCTCTAAAAGGTGGTCTTGTTATTTTATCAAGGATTTATTGTGGATTCCATTCAAAATGGATTTCAAACTTTCATCCCCCAAGTATGTTAAGGGGCTTCCCACATGCATGAAGGTATGATTTTACATAATTTGTGAGGACTACTAGAGGAAGTTCAAAAAATTTAAAATCCTTTTGTCACACACCCTATTAAGGATGCATGCATTTCATTTTATAGTGGGTTGGATTCTCAAAGCAAAAGAAAGTGTATTCCACTTTGGGCTGTCCCTCTCATTGGCCTTGTTAAGGAAAACTTTTGAGGCAAGCCCACTAATGTTCTAGCATGTTCATTTGTAAGGAAAGGAAATTGGAATTAAGGTCAAGCTTTTGGGAATTTGGTTCACCAAAAGGTGAAGAGCATATCCCTAACTTTTCCTTTAGTTCCCAAACACAATTAATAATGTTTAATTGATTTCACCCACTAACTATAAGGATTCAAGTATTTCTACTCTCTTCCACAAACAAGGGGCTTTTATTTATGTGTTGGATTCCTTAACCTTTCTTGATTACTAGATTTAAAAATGCACCAATGCCACAAGTTAAGGGAAAATATTGACTAGTTGAGGATTACCTTTTCCTTGTAGCTAACTGAAGTTAGGGGCATTTTTAAGTGATTTCATTATTTTTATCCTTACCTTGGCAATAGCTCCTTCCAAGTGTGTTTGTCCACTAGCAAGTTAGTCAACACCAACAATAACAATGAGGGGAAACCAAATCGAAATTGATGAAGCAAAGAATTATGTATTGAACTTTAAGCACCTTATTTACAAATTTTTAAGGAAAAACTTGAACTAAGGACTAAAAATCTAATTGAGAGATATGAATTTTGATTTGTAAGCTTCAATAATTGCAAGATAGTTTTGCAATACCTGATTTTCCTCCTCTTGTGTTGTCTCAAGAACAACCTTAATGTGTGCAATGTTTTCCTTCTTGATCCTTTTGGCTAGCACCTTTTCTTCTTGATTAAACTCACTTTCTAGTTTCTTGACCTTTTTGTGCCTGCTCATTTACAATTAGATCATACAAACAGAGAGTTAGATAAATGATTTGATCAATTTAATAGAAAATTAAGACAATTGATAGCAAGCGACATTGTCCAACTAATACGCATGAACAAATTGTTAGCAAGCATAACTTTAATGACAACAAGTGACACTTTCTAGTGACACAAGTGACATTGAAAGTTAAATGGCATGAACAATTTATTGCTAAGTGTGAATATAATTGAAAATTGCGTAAAATGATTTATCAAAAGTGACAATTTAACAATGATAAGCGTAAAATGGTAGATACTAGGCGTGACTATTTTAGTAAATTGCGGAGCAAATTTTGATCATAGGCAATAAAAGATTACAGCTATGCAACACTTCTTAAGTCACAGGTGTGACTTTATGTGCAAAGGCTAAGCAATTTATCTCATAGGCGTGAGCATCCATCTCACAGGTGACTAGCAAGAATTTAAGATAGAAAAGAAGTTATCAACCAGGCGTGAGTTATCAGTTGGTAGGCATCAGAACAGACATCTCAAGTGTCATCAAAATGACTGTAAGCATGACTAAATCTTCTGTACACCTGACTTCACCTATTTTCTACAAAATATTCATGAAAAAGTGAAAATACAAGCATACAATATATGATCAAAATGATATAATGAGGCTTAGAGCCCCACAGTGGATGCCATTTATGTGATGATGTTAAACACCTTCATGAAATTAAGATCAAATAGTAACAACTCAAATTAAATACAATGCAAATCTAATTAAAATTGAAACTAAGATCTATAGCATCTCATGGTTCTTTAGAAAGATGTGGTAAGTGAAGCTCTTAGCTCAATCTCCACTAGTGACACTTCTAAAATGAGAAAGTATGCTACTATAATGCTTCTACAATGCTTATTCTAGCTCAAATTGATACAAAGATATTAAAATTGCTCTAAATTCTCTTAGAATGCTCTTCAATTGCCTATAATAACAATGCTTTGCAAATGAATTTCTAAGATGAATATTTCTCTCAAAATGCTTCATACTTATAGTAAATTCCCAAGGGTAGGGGTAGAGTGAAGTAATCATGATTAACCCTTGGTTGAGTCAAATACTTTGCAATGTTTTTAAATGGGGGGACAATTTAAATGTTTGTCTTAAAGCTTTGGACAAAAGGACAAAATTGAGTGGTTGAGATTGAAAGATTAGAATGAGTGATTGAGATTAATCCTTTTTGAGTGATTTATGTCTTTTTGTCCTCAATTCTCATTGGTTGCTCAACTTTGTTGAAAGATATTAGGATTAATTAAATTCAATTAATTAATTAAATTTAGTCATGTAAGGGAATAGGTTCATTTTGATTTTTGATTTAACAACTATACAATTAATTGATTAAAATCAATTACATAGTGCTTTTCACCCCTTTAAGCTTTGATTTAATTATTTAACATCATTATTTGATTTTTCCTTTCTTTAATTGATTTTGTCCAATTTGATTTAATAAATGTCCATCTTAATTTGATTTGATCCTTTTTGATTGAATTAGTGCATTTTGATGATTTTAAGCCATTTTTTATGATTATTGCAATTTAAAAGCAGTTGCCCATTTTTGAGTGTCTACATGAAGAGTTATCTTAATGGGAAGCCAACAATTTTATGTAATTATATAATTTTGTGTAATGTATGGAAGATTTTATTTTGTAATTGTTATGCTAACTCATTTGTAATTATTTGAGTGTGGTATAAAGGAAGGACTTGTTGTAAGAGGATATGCAAAAGTTGTATAGATGATGAAGAGATGATGATTGTGACATGGATGTGATAGAAAGGTCAGAGGTCACATGAGTGAAGAGTTATCTTAATTGGAAGCCTACAGTTTTATGTAATTATGGAATTTTGTGTAATGTGTGGAAGATTTTATTTTGTAATTGTTATGCCAACTTATTTGTAATTATTTGAGTGTGGTATAAAGGAAGGACTAATTTCCTTGTTGTAATGTAAGAACATGGAATTTTAATTTAAGATTTTGTGAAAGAGAATTGTAGATAACTTGTGTAATACTTGTTGTAAGAGGATATGTGAAGTACATAGATCTGGTATTGAGATATGATGGAGTAGCTGGTGTGGCTTGGCATAGTCAAAGGAGAAGTTATAAGTTGTTGAGATCAGTAATCTTTTGGTATTATTCTATTTAGTAATACTGAGATTAGTTGGACATTGTGTTCAGTGATCTTTCCCTTCAAGCTATTTGGACAGTAGGTCCTTCTGCCTTCCATAACTCCTAATAGGGTTGGAATATTTTAACAAGAATTCAAAGTCTCCTAATAAAGATTCATATGTACTAAATGTATTTCATAAGGCTCTTAATAGATTCCATCCTCTCACAAGGAACTTTCATATTAGTACATCTTTTGTGGGCATCATTCCCACTAGGGTTTACTCTTTGATTAAGAGGTTCCCTATTCAACATATCTTATGTTATTGTGTTGTTGTGTATGTCTATGTTTCTATGGTTTTTTATTACATTAATTACATGGTTGAACTTTATTAAGGATGATAAATTTTTTATTTATTTGATAACTAATTCACCCCCCCTCTTAGTTATCTTGGTGGACTTTACTTTCTAACAATTGGTATAAGAGTGGAAGGTCCTTGAAGAAAAAGTTTAACAACTTAAGGAGATCCATGGTGAATCATTTTAGGAAAGAAAGCCCTTAGTTTGATGGAGTTAACTTTGACAACTAGAAAGAAAAGAAGAAGACACTTTTTCTTTGTTTAGGACCAGGATATTGGTTGATCACAAAGAACAAGAAGACTATCATTGAGGAAGACAAAATTGAAGAATGTACTAATGAGGAGATAAATCTATTCATGTGTAACATACTTTCAAGGGAAGCACTCTTGTCATCCCTTCTGAAAAATGAGTACAGTTAGGTAAAATATCTAAAGACATCTCATGAAATTTTGTTATCCTTACAATCTACTTTTGAAGGTGATATACATGCAAAGAGAGTTGATTACATAATTGAATATGTGCATTTGAAGACATAAGAATTATGGAAGATGAATCTATTAGAAGCTATATTGGTAAAATATTAGAAATTATTGCAAGTATAAAATCCTATGAAGAAATCAAGATAGAGAATGAAGTGATATGGAAAATTCTGAGGACATTGACTCCTACATTCAAGCAGATAGTGCAAATGATTGAGCAAGTTATACCTTGTACTAAGAACATCACTAGAGAAACCCTTCTTGGGAGACTAGAAGTAGCAGAGATGAACTTGAGACAATCAGGAGATCAACCTAGAATGGAGACAACATTTAACACACTTATTATTCACCCCACTTTGTCAAGAAGTACTAGAGTGTGAGTGAAGATTATGCTAGTAGCAACAGATCTAGAAATGAAGACGACATAAATATTGAAGAAGGAATTTCCTTTCTTGTGAAAAGAGAACCAGATGGTAAGAAATTTTTTAAATGTTGGACTTGTCAAGAATATGGTCATTTTGCATCTAAATGTCGTAAGAGAGTAAAGAAGTATAGAAAGAACTTTAAACCTAGAAGATCTAAAGAATTCTATTATGCTAATGATGAAGAATTTGAAGCTAGTTTGGAGAAATCTCTAAGTGAAAGTGATAATGAGAATGATGATATAGGATTTGTTGCAATAAAAGAAGAAAATCCTAAAATAGAAGTTAAGGAAGAAAAAAATTTAGTTTCTCAAGTAGAAAAGAAATTTGATTGGACTATAGACAGTGGTTGTTCACATCATTGTTGGAGATTTGCCAATAGGCTAGTACTAACTGTATGTTTTTCATTGATGACAACATATGGTAAGTAGCATGTGTGGAAGAATTATGTATTAAGATTTAAGTATATCAAGAATAGACATGTTATCAGCATGATATCATGGATGCAGAGGTTGACTATTAGTACAGATAGTTATATAGCAGCTTGTGTCAGCAGTGTTCCTGACAGAGTAACATGCAATGTTCTATGTATGGTTGTCCATATTGTTATCATAGAGCTTTGCACCTTTGGATATGTGATGGAGACATGTTAGTGATGTTACATTCATGGAAACATAGTATGATGATCAATAGAAATGAAGTTATGTAGTTGCTATTTGCTAGTAGCAATTTCCTGTGTTTATTTAGAAGAGCCGACAGAGATTATATTGGTTCTGGAGTTGTGCCTATCATTTCAGTATGTGCCCTTGGATTTAAGCTTAGAGAAGAGTTAGTGATGTTTAGTTAAGAGCACATGAAGTAATTCAACTTGAGGAAAAAGATCCAGTTGTTTTGGTAGAGCCGAGAGTGTGTGGCATGCATCTACAATTATCTTATTGGATAGGTCCTAGATTGTGTTGCGTGCTTAGTAGAGCTGACTAAATTATTATTGGAGTTTGTTATGGTTTCTCTAATATGATGTCAAGATGGTTCTAATAGGCTGACTTGATTATATCATTTAGAGGAAAGATATTTATAGGTAGTCATTTGTGATTGGTTGAGTGTGGTTCATGGTTAACAGTAAGAGCAAAGTAGAGTGTGTGAAGTATTGAACCATCAGAAGAAGGTCTATGTGACAAAGTAAAGTGTTTTTGGTATACATTGGAACTAATCTAGACAACAGGTCAAAGCATAGTTCACCAAGATCCAAATATAGTGTGTATTTATCAAATAAAAGGTTGTAGCCTTCTCCCCTTTGAGCAGTGTGCTCTCGGATAGTGCATCCTCTCCCCTAATAGGGACTATTGTAAAAGACTCCTAACAAGGTCTGACCTGAGACTAGGTCTACTATACTAAATATATTGTAAAGCAACTCCTAACAGGGTTAAGGATCTTCTAGAAAGGATCATAATACACTAGTACAAAATAATATTAGTGGGTGTCAATTCCCACCAGGGTTTTCACCTATTTGGGTTTCTCCATAACCAAAATATTGGTGTTTTTTTCATGTGTTTTTTCATTATTTTTATGATTTATGTTTAAGTATACTTAATTGGATAAAGAATTGAAACTTGTAGATAACTGATTCACCCCCCCCCCTCTCAATTATCTCTTGGGACTATTCCTAACAATTGGTATCAGAGCCAAGTGCCTCAGAGAGAAAGTTTAACAACATGAGGTTGATTAGATGGCATTCTTTAGAAAATAAAGTCCTAAGTTTGATGGAGAGAATTATCTTGATTGGAAGAACAAGATGGTGACTCATTTGCAATGCATTGCTTTTGAAGTTTTTGATGTAACTATCAAATCGGTCAAGATCCCTACCTTAGAATACCTTGCAAAGGATGATGCTACTGAAAGGAAAAAGGAATTATTTCATCAAAATGAAATAGCCAAAGAAGCCCTTATCAGCACCCTCTTTGATAGTGAGTTTTCAAAAATAAAGAAAGTAGACATCGCCCACAAGATATGGAAGCACCTAGAAGACATGTTTGAAGGAGATAAACAAGAAAAGGATGTGCACAAAAAGACATGGAAGAAAAGATACAATGTATTAGAGATGCTACCTAAAGAAAACATTAGAGCTTACAATCAAAGGATCAATGAAGCAGTTGCTGGAATCAGGAACAATGGTGGAGAGATTTCAGAGGAAGACATTATGGACAAGTTGATGACTACTCTCACTCTAGAATATGAAAGCAAGATCAAAATCCTTAATGAGACAATGAAGCTTACATAAAATTTCAAGAGAGAGACCCTATTCAGTAAAATCTCAACTTTTGAGATTTCAAGATTGAAGATAGAACCTAAAAGTGAGACAACCTTCAAAGCAATAGTCCATGGTAAGAAATCTGCAAACACTTCTAGTAATTTTGATGATATTGATGAAGAGAAAACACTAGATTATTTCATTGCTATGATTACCTAAAGAGAAAAGAAATGAAAAGGTAAATATGAAGGTCAATTTCCATTTAAGTGCTTTTCATGTAATAAGATTGGCCACTTTGCATCTAAGTGTCCTACAAGAGCTAGAAAATTAAAAAATGACTACAATCCTAAGTACTCTAAGGAATGTTACTATGCTGGAGATGGAGTTTCAAATGATGAATCAGTTGAAGAAGAAATTGGATTCATTTCTATTATAGAGAAAATGAATAATAAGAAATATCATGAAGATAAGAAAGAGGAACAAGAGATAGCATTGATTTCACAAGCTGACATAAGGATAGACTGGATTATAGATAGTGGTTGTTCACATCACATGATAGGTGATAAAGATAGGTTTGTTCATCTGGACAAATACAATGGTGGCATGGTTGGATTTGGAGATAACACTCCTAAACCTATCATTGGTAGAGGAGCTATCACATTGGATGGAAAGAACAATACTGATGATGTTCTCTATGTTGATGGTTTGAAACATAACCTTCTTAGTGTTGGATAGTTACTTGAAAAAGGTTATCAGTTGGAGTTCAAAGAAAACAAATGCATCATTAACAACAAGGATGGTGTTATGATTGCATCAAGCTCAAAGACTAAAGGTAATATTGTCCAACTCAATTCAGAAGTAGGTTGTTTTATTGCTAAAATTGATGACAATTGGTTGTGGCATAAAATACTATGTCATATAAATTTTGATAACATAGTAAAGATAAGAAATGTAAAGGAAGTAAGAGATATACCTAACATAGAAAATCTAGTTGATACTATATGTAGGGAATGTGTGATGGGAAAGCATGTGAGAAACTCATTCAAGAGCAAGCACAATTCAGTAGAGAACAAGTTGGATCTGATTCATACAAATCTATGTGGTCCAACTCAAACAAGATCATACTATGGTGAAACATATTTCATTTTGTTTGTTGATGATTATACTAGGATGATGTGGGTTGCATTCTTAAAAGATAAGTCATAAGCATTTGAGAAGTTCAAAATATTCAAAGTTAAGGTTGATAATGAATCTGGACTAAAGATAAAATGTTTGAGATCAGATAGAGGAGGAGAATTCACCTTTGATAGATTCTATGAGTATTGCAAAGAACATGGCATAAAGAGACAATTGAGTGCACCTAGAACCTCTCAGCACAATGGAATTGTAGAGAGAAGGAATATGATCATCGTTGATATAGTGCACACCATCATGATTGAAGGAAAAGTTGCACACACCTATTGGAGAGATGTAGTCAATACAATAGTCTATACCATCAATAGAATACAATTGAGACTAGGTGTGGACAAGACACCTTATGAGCTATGGTTTGGTAATGTTCCCACAATAAAATACTTTAGAATTTTTGGAAGCAAGTGCTACATCAAGAGGGATGAAGCAGTAGGTAAGTTTGATGCAAGAAGCGATGAAAGTATTTTCCTTGGCTACTCTACTAAAAGAAAAGCTTATAGATATTACAATTTAAGGTTAAAGAAGATCATTGAAAGTTCTCATGTTAAGATTGATGAAAATTTCATGGTTCAAGAAAGATATCATGAATACTCACCTATGATTGAAGAAGAACCTAAACCTTCCTAGTTAGGTAGTTGTTGAAGAAATGTTTGATAGCATTGATGTGTTATTCAATGACCCTGAGACAAGTGAAGCAGAAAATCCCAAGGCTGATGAGTTAGCATCACCTAAAGTTCAAAAGTTCACTTCTAGATATCATTCTAAGAATGACATCATTGGAGATTAGAGCAACAAATTCACAACAAGATCAAAAGAAAAGAATCAAGAAAATAATGAAGCAGTATGTTTACTATCTCAGATTGAACCTTTAAGTGTTGAAGATGCATGCAATGACTCTGATTGGAATGATGCTATGAAAGAAGAACTAGATCAGATTATTAAGAATGATACTTGGGAATTGGTCCCTAGACCTAGTGATAAGAATGTGATTGGAACAAAGTGGATATTTAGAAATAAGATGAATGAAGTTGGTATAGTAGTAAGGAATAAAGCAATATTGGTATGTAAGGAATTTGTGCAAAGAGAAGGTATTGACTATTCAGACACTTTTGCACTAGTAAGTAGGTTAGAAGCTATTAAGCTATTTTTAGCTTTTGCAACATTCAAAAACTTCAAAGTTTATCAGATAGATGTTAAGTCAGCATTCTTGAATGGAGAACTAAAAGAATAGGTATACATTGAGTAGCCATAAGGATTCACCCTATTAGATGGACTTGATATGGTATGCAGATTGAAGATAGCCCTCTATGGACTTAAGCAAGCCCTTAGAGCCTGGTATGAGAGACTTGATGGATATCTAACTAAGATTGGATTCAAGAAAGGTGAAGCAGATTGTAATCTATTCATTAGAGAGACATTTGAAGGTCTACTACTTGTAGCTATATTTTTTGATGACATTATCTTTGGGGGTAATGACAAATTGAGTGCAGAATTTGCCAAAGAAATGCAGAGTGAGTTTAAGATGAGTATGATTGGTCCTATCAAATACTTTTTGGGACTAAATGTGTAGCAAACAGAAAAAGGAATTTTTATTAATCAGTCCAAGTATGTGAAAGAGATACTAAAGAAATTCAAGATGGATGATTGCAAGCTAGTAGGAACACCTATGATAATTGGATGCAAGCTTACAAAAGAAGATGACTCACTAGTAGTAGATACAACATTATACAAGTCTATGATTGGTAAACTTTTTTATCTTACTCAAACTAGACCTGATATTTTAAATGTAGTTGGCATAGTTGGAAGATTTGTAGCAAAGCCTAAACAAAGTCACCTCATGGCTGTAAAGAGAATATTTAGATATTTGTAGGGAACTATAGATTATGGTCTATGGTATCATAATTTAGAAAATGTTGAGCTTCATGTGTATACTAATGCAGATTGGGCAGGATGCATTGATGATAGAAAGAGTACATCAGGTGGAGCAGTGTTTTTTTGGTAACAGTCTTGTCACTTGGACAAGTAAGAAACAAAATTGTATTTCTTAGTCAATAGTAGAAGTGGAGTATGTTACAGTAGCCTTGAATTGTTCTACAATTGTTTGGATCAAGAAAATGGTAAAATATTTTGGAATTCAGATTGCTTATCCTATTGTTATTCAATGTGATAACACTAGCACTATCAATATGTCTAAGAACACTATGATGCATGCAAAAAAAAAGCACAATGAGATCAAGTATCACTTCCTAAGAGAGAAAGTGGTAGAGAAAGAAGTAAGTTGGACTATGTGAGTACTAAAGATTAGTTGGCAGACATATTCACAAAGCCCTTGTCTAAGGATACTTTTGAGTATCTTAGGGAGAAGTTGGGAGTAATTCCCTTCCCTGATTCTGCTTAAAAGAAAGAAGAAAAGGCATCAATCCTCAAGGGCTGATGGAAGGTTGACTAATCTACCTCAGGAGTAGTATCAGTGCTTAAAATGAATGGTGCCCTTTTCCATTGATGTCAAAGGGGGAGTAATTTACAGAGTCATGAAAAATAGAAGCAAAGAAGGAGTAATATACTAAGGTGGAGTAGTATTCAGTTATGGAAGCAGTTCAGTTGAGGAAATGAATAATATTGAAGAATATTTTCTTTGGGGGAGTTTTGATGAGGAAAAGGAGAATGTTATAAATTAATTTCTCATTGGATTGGTGGTGTTTTTTCATTCCATATGTTGCCATCAATGCCAAAGGGGGAAATTGTTGGAGATTTGCTAACAGGCCAGTACTAACTATATGTTTTTCATTGATGACAACATAGGGTAAGTAGCATGCATGGAAGAATTATGTAGTAAGATTTAAGAATATGAAGCATAGACATGTTATTAGCATGATATCATGGACATAGAGGTTGACTGTTAGTACAGATAGTTATATAGCAGCTTGTGTCAGCAGTGTTCTATGTATGGTTGTCCATACAGCTATCATAGAGCTTTGTACCTTTGGATATGTGATGGAGACATGTTAGTGATGTTACATTCATAGATGCATAGTCTGATGATCAATAGAACTGAAGTTATACAGTCGCTATTTGCTAGTAGTAGTTTCCTGTGTTTATTCAGAAGAGCCGACAAAGATTATATTGGTTCTGGAGTTGTGCCTTTCATTTTGATATGAGTCCTTGGATTTAAGCTTAGAGAAGAGTTAGAAATGTTTAGTTAAGAGTGCATGAAGTAATTCAGCTTGAGGAAAAAGATCCATTTGTTTTGGTAGAGCTGACAGTGTGTGGCGTGCATCTACAATTATCTTATTGAATAGGTCCCAGATTGTGTTGCGTGCTTAGTAGAGTTGATTGAATTATTATTGGAGTTTGTTATGGTTTCTCTAATATGATTTCAAGATGGTTCTAATAGGCTGACTTGATTATATCATTTAGAGGAAAGATATTTATAGACAGTCATTTGTGATTGCTTGAGTGTGGTTCATGGTTAACAGTAAGAGTAGAGTAGAGTGTATGAAGTGTTGAACCATCAGAAGAAGGTCTATATGACCAAGTAAAGTATTTTTTCTATACATTGGAACTGATCTAGATAGCAGGTCAAATCATAGTTCACCAAGATCCAAATATAGTGTGTATCTATCAAACATAAGGTTGTAGCCTTCACCCCTTTGAGAAGTGTGCTCTTGGATAGTGCATCCTCTCCCCTAACAGGGACTATTGTAAAAGACTCCTAACAGGGTCTGACCCTTGACCAGGTCTACTATACTAAATATATTGTAAAGCAACTCCTAACAGGGTTAAGGATCTTCTAGAAAGGATCATAATACACTAGTATAGAATATTAGTGGGTGTCAATTCCCACTGAGGTTTTTACCTATTTGGCTTTCCCCATAACCAAAATATTGGTGTTGTGTTCATGTGTTCTTTCATTGTGTTTATGCTTTATGTTTAAGTATACTTAATTGGATAAAGAATTGAAATTTGTAGATAACTGATTCACCCACCCCTCTCATTTATCTCTTGGGACTATTCCTAACAATCATATGACTGGAGACATGAAAAAATTCATAAAGTTTAACAATTATGATGGAGGAATTGTTAGAGTTGGAAACAATGAACAGTAGTACATTAGACCCACTTTTTAGACCAACATTTCTGACCAAGTATTAAAATTTTTTTCCTTGGTCATTTTATAGAAGGAAAAATTTGAGTTTTTTAAAATCTATTCCTGTGTTGGTTGGAATTACAACTATGATAGGTGGTTGTAATTCTGACCAACACATGAATATAACTTAAAAAAAATAAATGGTTTCATTTTATTTCATTTTGCAATTACTTGTTCATGCTCAAAGGAGATGTGAAGGAGGGAAGGAGGGCATCTATGCACACTGCACCTGTAAGTTCTGGCACCATTCTTCAAACACAAGAATTCAATCAGTAAGTTGACCCCTTTTTCACCTTCATGCTACTGATGCAGGCGTTTCATCTCTTCATCAGTTTTTTAATGGCTTCGTATGTCACTCCCCTCTTCTAATTTATTGATTCTTCTTTGCAGTTTAAATTAACCCTAACCTTAAAAATGCTTGCATTTCCCAATCTAAGTAAAACCATTGGGGAAAAAATCACCAATGCAAATGTAGGGCTTATTAATGTTAATGATGGGATTTTTGTTCTGGTCTAAGTAAAACCATTGGGATTTTTGTTCTGGTCTTCAATTTCTTAGATATTGAAGAGGGTATCACATCATAAATAATGTACAAAATTTTCATGAAAGAAAAGAAGGTCGACTGATACTACCAGTGTTTGAACTACTTGCCTAGTGATCATGGGACTTTCTGGTTCTATTTGGTAAGTGTTGACTGTCATTTTTTTAAAGTAAGATCTACCTAGGGCAATACCTTTTTTGTATTCATTGAAAATAAAGATTACATATTAGGAAGAACCTCTAGATTACAACCAAAATTGATTAGTGGAATAAATACATTATTCCTTGACCAATTTCTACCAATCTTGCTCCTATCTCCTCCGAAAAGAGCTTCTCCTTTGCTTGGAGAAAGGCTCCAAAATTCACCTGATCATATTCCTTAACACCTACTTTGAAGGCTGACCATGCCTTCTTCATCAATGTCTTCTTTCCTTAAGCTTCCAATGTAAAAAAAACCCAACAAACCATTGCTTGTTAGTTGGGTATTGATGTTGTCCATTTCCTCCACCACCTCTAGGTATATTTCAACCACCTCGATTCTATGGGCCAGTCCCATACCATGCAGAGGGTGCCCAAAAATTTGTATGATCAAATGGAACAACTCTGCCACCAGACCAGAAGTCACCCCCTAGGATTGACACCATAGTCACATGCTCCTTCTCCTTCACCTTGCTAAAAATCCTTTGTATTTGCTCCTCTGGTGTTTCCTACAATGCTTCCACCTTGCTACATCGACATGTTATGCCCAGGTGATTTTCCATTATGTTGTGAAAAAACATAAGAACAAAGGAGTATAAATAGAACCATCTGCATCCTTATCGAAGTGCTTTCACGATGAGACAAGAACTGACTACAACATCTTCCAAGTTCATGAGATCAATCATGGGTCTCTCATGCATGCCATCAAAAGCATCTCTTCTCTCTGTCCCAATATCTTAACTAGATCTCCTTCGCTACATCAAATAACTTGGAAGTGACCTGCACCTCTATCCACTTCTACAATAGTCTTCCTTATTGCTAAATACTTACTGATATTTAGAAGTATGAGGTGACTGACTCATGGGTAAATTCACTTCCAAACATCAAAAATAAAACTCTCTGCCATTGCCCTATGCCTTTCCTTGTGAAAGTACCCTGCTCTTCTACAACTATTTCCTAAAGTACCCTACTCTTCTGCAACTATGTCCTGAACATTCTTCAGCATGTTTTCAAGGTGATTATCAAATGCCTTGTTGATAAGGTGGTTGTCTACAAGATTGTCATTCTTGATAACATGTGAGCTCGGTAGTGATTGACTGAGATACTCAATATCTATCATCCTTGATCATAACACATTCTCATATTGCATTTCTTTGATGTGCTCCATGATGCTAAATAGGAAAATTATCTTATTAAAAGAATTAATGATTTTCCTTGATACATTTGATGCTTATTGAATATTTGTGGAAAGAATATGAAAAGCATCTACTTGAACTCTTACTCGCTATGTAAAATTTTCCACTAGCTCCTAACTATCTTGAGGTGCTCAAGGTTTGCCACCCCTTGACCACATGCGTTTTGTTGCTATTATGTTACTAGGTTAAAGATGGGGATATCACACTATCTATAGAATATTTTCATGAAACACTCGGTCTTGTGACTGAATAGAACTATCCTTTTTGAAACTATCACATTAAGAAGTATAAACGGTTATGTCTTTCAAGATACACCCTTGAGAGGAATGTCACATTCATGTTCGTTTCATCTTGTTTGCAGTAGTTTTCATGTGTTGTATGACTATCCTGTAGGTCCCTTTACATTTCTTTGTCTTTTCAATTGAGATCATCATATCAACCATTTTATATTCTTTGACTCAACTATGTCTAAGAACTCTTCCTTTCATTGTCTCTGTGTCTATCATTCTTTCCTTACTGTGATATTCAAAATTGAACCTTTCTAGTAATCTCTATCACCATTGTCATATTTGCATCACTTACACCCACTATTATTCATCCTCATAGTCATCATTCCAAAAGGGCTTCTTTATTTCTATATCTCTATCATTAATAAAAAATCGTCACCCTCTAATCTCTTCGGTTAGACTTGATCTATCTATAGATAAAAGGTCTATATCATATGCATTTGGATTGTCATATTAATTTCTCTTAGTTGTCCTTTAACATCATGACTGTCATTTAAATCTATTGATTTAGGGCCTTTGTTCATGCAAATACTATCCTCTTATTTTCCCTTTATCATTGATGTTGTTGACTCTAGAAGACTATGATGGTTACGATGTTTTCTATCTTCTCTTTGTCCTTGTATCATGTCTGATACACTTTCCTTGAAGATCTCTATTTTCTTTTTCCACTCATTAAACCCCTACTCAATGTTGAGAATCTCCTATAGACCTACATTTCCATTGTAACACTTAGTACATATAATTGAAGGCTATCATTTGGGCCCTACAATCTTCCCTTAAAGGAACAACTATAAGTGAGAGGTAAGAGGTGAACTTCTCAGTTTTAGCATAGGTATCACTTTACCTAAAGATGGTTGTTTACTAGCTGCCCTTCAATAGGACACTTGACTATACCTATTTGAACATAGTTCAAATCCCAAAAGTTTGCATTTCTAGGACTGTTCAACATTGTCCTAGTCAATCCATGTTTGTATGCTTGCTGCCCATACCAACTTGTATCACCTGCAATGTTTCCTTGCTTATGAAGAGGAATAGTATCACCAAAAAACATTATTATCTTGTCTTTATCCCTACTAGAAGAAAATGGATTCACATCCAAAGAATGTTGGAATTTTGGCCATGGAGGTCTACTTTCCCACTACGTGTGTTCAATAGGTAAGTTAGTTCCTGCACTTTTATTGTATTCAGCTATATATTTGAACTATGTTTATGGGCCCAAAATGCTTATTTCAATCCCATACAGTGGTCACTATGGAACATGTTGAGAGAGGATATGAAATATCCATTATGGGTTTGTTACAAATTGTAGTAGATTTTAGAAGCACTTAAGAGTCATGTTCTAGAACCCTATTAAATTAATACTTCTAATCTTGAATTCTATTCTCATTACATGGAAAACCTAATATGGAATAAGTTTAATGTAGTCACTCCATTCATGTTGTAGCTATTGGAATTTATTCAAAGCTTCTATTCATATTGAATAATATTAAAGCTTACGCCTCTAGCTAAAACTAATAGAATGCCTATACTACATGCATTGTAGTAGTGTTGTTGTTTTCTAAACTTACAATAGAGATTCTTCAACATTCATTATTTAAGTGGAAGATATAGAATTTTAAAGCTACTGGGAGAATAAAAGCTTGCATGGTCTTTGAGTGGAGAGAAGATTCTTTTGTATGTCTTTGCTACATGTAAGAGAGTAATATTGTTTTTGTATTCCTAGTCATGCTTGACATCCTTCAATATTTATGCTATCTTCAACATTTAGGTAGAGGGTAAAGAATTTAAAGCTACAGTGAGAATCAAAATGGGCATGGTCTTTGAGTGGTGAGAAGATTCTTTTGAGTAGAAGCTTTAGAGGCACTATAGATCAGTCCATATCTTTGGTCACAAATGTATATAGGCAATGCAGATCCTACATACCACAATTTCATCTTAGTATCGATTTCCTTCTGTTGTGAAATTCAAACCCTATAATTAGGAAAATTTCAACCAATGTAGGGAGTACAACCAAAATTTTGAGAATTAATCAAATGGACATAGCTCAAAAATTACAAACATGGCACAATCTTTAGGTAAAGTGATTCTTATCAAGGGCACTATCTGTCCACATCTGAACATGGTTGTTTACTGGCTGCCCTTCAATAGGACACTTGATTGTACCTATTTGAACATAGTTCAAATCCCAAAAGTCTGCATGTCTAGGATTGTTCAGCATTGTCCTAGTTAATCCATGTTTGTATTCTTGCTACGCATACCAACCTATATCACTTGCAATGTTTCCTTTCTTATGAAGAGGAATAGTATCACAAAAACACATTATTATCTTGTCTTTATCCCTGCAAGTCAGTGGTATTAACAATATATGTATTAGAGTAGCCATCATGAATTGTCCTTCTCATACATTGCCATGGTCTACCTAATATCATATGCCCACAATTCATAGATATGACATCACACCAAACCTAATCATGATATGGCCCCAATTGAAAAATTAACAAGAGCCCTCTGACTAACCTTCACATTCAACTCTTGGTTTACCCAAGTGGTGCTGTAAGGGTTAGGATGTTCTACTAATGCCAATCCCAACTTAGACACCATATCAACTGAAGACAAATTGCTATGTGCCCCTGAATCAATAATTAGAGTACATACCTTGCCTTGGACCAAACATCTTGATTTAAATATACCTTCTTATGCTGATGTTGGTAATGGTCCACCTTTCCTCATGAGAAGAAATTATCCTACCTCAGGGTTTTCTATTTTACTAATAGATTAAGCATATTATTACTATGCTTAATGTTCCATTTAAATGCATTTAACACACAATTTTTTTTTACAAAACTGAACCAATGACATGTTTACAACAAAGGTCTAATAGAACTCCCAACAATTCTTAAACATATGTTATCTGATATGATGAATTCTTAAACAATTAAGGTTGGAGTAGACATAGTTATTCATAGTTGTTTGTGTGGTACAAGGAAGATTTGGCTAGGTCAAATCTTCCTTCGTTCTAGCAATTATAAAAATTGACTAAACCTTTATTAAGAATTCATCATATCAGATAAAGTATGTTTAAGAATTGTTGGGACTGGTCCTTTGGTGTGTATTAAATAGAATAGAATTTTCAGTATATTATTATCATTCTATTTCTTTGTTGTAAACATGCCATTGGTTCAGTTTTGTAATTTTTTTTTGTGAATTAACATGCCATTGGTTCAGTTTTGTAATTTCTTTTCAGGAACAATCTGGCCATTCACTGTCTACACAATACCAGTTACTCCTTTGGTGTCACAAACAACAAATGAGAACCAGACTTACAAATCGGTTGTGGTCGTTGGAGAACCAAACTTACTTCTTTTTTTCACAAATGAAATAATGAAATGAGAAATGAATTTCACCCTTTTTTTTTTTACTTAGCAAGATTATGTAAAATCAAGATTATATTTTATACTTAGCAAGATCTTGCTAAGCATATTAATATTAAAATCTTGCTAAGTATAAAATATAATATCTTTATATCATCTTTGAAAATTATGTAATAAATACTCTCTGCATAGGAACAACACATGGTTTGACTACTATAGGGTGTATGACATAAACATTGGAGGAGGCATGGCATCCCATGGGACATGGGGGCACAATTTTCTATGGGTGCAAATGCCTATAACTGACTTTCAAACTAGTTGCCCATTAGTTCCCTTCTTGCATTTTTTTGCACAAAAAGTTGTAAAAGTTGTCATTGCAACTTTGACAATTTTGTATCTTCCATTTGAGCCACTTCATATGCACTGGTGATGAACATGCATATTTTCCTGAGCGCTATTGGGAGCTTACCTAGAAACACATGTACTATTATGAAAATCACCACAAATCTATTTTATGTTGGTTCTAGCATATACCTTCTATGATCAACCCTTATATGCACAACAACATAGGTGATGAACATTCAGATTTGCCTAAGTAGTACTTTGAGTAGTCCTCCTACACATGTACTATTGTGAAAATCATCACAAGTCCATTTATTGGAGGGCTACTCAAAGTACACATGTTTGGAGGTCTGAAGGAAACAAGAGAAGTTGAAGAGTCATGAGTCTTAAGATTGTACTTAATATAGCCAAGCTTCATTCAATGGTACATTCAAACATGAAACAAACCATTCTTAAACCAGATTAAACTAGTAAACCAAAGGACATACTAATTATAAGTAAACTAGTAAACCAAAGGACATGATTTTACTACTAAGTCTTTGTTTTATGGGTATACTGATTATAAGTACTTGACATATATCACAAATGTTGCTAACTAAGGTTGGCAGGATGATTATGCCTATCTTGAAAAAAGACTGTCAAATCATTATGCTTTCAAATCAATTACCTATCGCATATCCCTTGCGAGGGAGAGAAGCCAAACACATAAAGAACATGCACATAAACATGGAAACTGAAAAACTTAAATGGAATACACCAACAAGTAACAAA
Organism: Chamaecyparis obtusa; assembly: GCA_027943335.1. Lineage (NCBI taxonomy): Eukaryota > Viridiplantae > Streptophyta > Pinopsida > Cupressales > Cupressaceae > Chamaecyparis > Chamaecyparis obtusa. The sequence continues at coordinate 1,060,525 of BSBK01002404.1, read as the reverse complement.
TGATGAATGTTCAATTGTTGTAATGGAAAAGAAATATCAAAACCGTCCATTTCTAGAACTTGATTTTTCTATAGTCCTAATGATTTTTCTTATTTCTTGTCTGTTCTTGGTGATAGGATTTTGAACATTGTTGACATACTTAAATGGAATACACAATACCAAATGATGAATACTCAATTGTTGTAATGGTAAAGCATCAAAACCATCCATTTCTAAAATTTGATTTTGTATAGTCTTAATTATTTTTCTATAGTCCTAATGATATTGAAAATTGTTGACAAAAACTTTCTTTTTTTTATTATAGTATAAATGATTTTTCTATAGTCATAATGATTTTTCTTATTTATTGTCTTTTGTCCCTTTTTGATTTCCTATGTCTATGCTTTGTGATAGGATTTTGTCACCTTCTTTTGATGGTATATTTCAATCACTCTATGTGGAATACTATTTTGTTCACTATTTTATTTCAGCGTCATATTTCTTTCATTTTTCATATACACAGAGACTACACATGCTAATAAAAAAATGAGCTATTTGATTTAGGTTTATTTTTCATTATTGTAAATGGTTAATATTTCTGATGGTACTCCTTGGTGTATTTCTTATAAAAATAATCATATAAAAATAATAAATGTAGTAACGATGGTGCGGTGCATTATTGATATAGGCTCGATGACTCTTGTCAATGTGGTGGTGGGAAGTGTGTGTTGAAGACTTCATGGACATCGAACAACCTTGGACGACAATTTTGGTGCTGTCCAAATAGAAAAAAGGTTGCTAATGTGTATATATTTAATGTTTCTAATGTACATACTATTCATTATAATATAAGAACTAATGTAGACTTTCATCACAGGGAAATAATGGTTGTAGATAATTTAGTTGGGTTGATGACAACTCATTCGCATCTATCCGCCCATCTCCACTTATTTGCAATGAAGGATTTGAGTGCAAAACATGTCAGGCTAGGGCATATTCTGAAATTATATTTTTATGATGCCTTCTATGTATTGTAATCTCATATCTTTGTTGCAACCATATGTAGAGATGAACTCAAGAATTAGTTAGTTTAGTATTTTCATATTGTAACTAATATTTTAATATGGATATGATGTAACTTCCCTTTGCCTCAAGTGCACATATATATGGTTTACATCTTTTTTTAGAATAATTCTTCATGTTTATGGCTCAGGTGAGCCCCAATCTGCTATCAATCACATGATTTAATGTATAGTGTTTTCTTGGTTATTCCATTTGTTCCTCGACCTTGACTATGGATTGACTATCATTTTCAAGCTTGAGAAAGGCTTCATACCACACACCATCCATAGATTTGTATGCAATGCTAATTTATGAATGTAAATAATGCATTGAATGTAATCTACAAATGTTGCGTGGTATGAGGTCTCACCAAATTTTGAGTGTCAAAGAAGTTTGAGTGGTTAGTATGCAAAGGAGAAAGAGGATACTCAAAAAGGAATTACACCAGCAAATGAGAGAAGAAGGTATAAACATGACAACTAAGAAACATAAATACAAATTTCACAATAGCTGAGAAACATAATTGTAGGAATCATGGTCACAATTTTTTGGAGACAACGTAATTGAGTTGTGTACCCAAGCAATGCAGAGCAACTTCTGCACCTCTAATTCCAAGTTGAATACATCTGTTGGAGGACCTTGTATTCATGAGCAACAAATGTAGTCAACTTGGAATTGGAGGTGTAGGAGTTTCTCTGCATCGTCTGGGTATACAACTCAATTACGTTGTCTCCAATAAATTGTGACCATGATGCCTACAATTATGTTTCTCAGCTGTTGTGTCTCAGGACCCCTTATGACCCTTAATGACCATTTACGATCCCTAAGAATACATCTTACAGGTCTTAAAATGTCATAAAGAGCCATAGGAGGCTCCTAGGAGGGGCCATATGAGCTTCCACCTTCATGTGGTTGGCCCTGTTAAGTAGAGAATGTTATACTCTTCTTGAAACAAATAGAAGCTCAATAATTTAAGGTCTTAGTCCATAGACAAATTAAATTAGACTTACTATCCAAATTGGTACATTGATGAGAATTAATGATGGGCTGAAGTTTTTAGATTTTGAGAAGATGTATATGTAGTGGAGGCCAAAAGGGATTTTTGTGGAGATTTGCTAGAGCGGCTATATACATATGAGGGTTTCTAGATTGAGTACCAGTGGAAAGATATCATTCTTCATAGTCTCTTTACTAGTTATTCTTTCTTGTAACTCACCTTAATCGGTGTACTGCATATATTTGAGAGCAATCTTTTCCATGGTTTTTCCCTTTACAAGTTGTTCCACATAAATCTAGTATTTCTTGTGTTTATGTTTGCTATTATTTTTGTGTTCTTATCCTTAAAAGGTTGTAATTTCAAAGTAAGTTTGGTGGAACTAAATATGTATTGCATGAAGGATTGAGGTAAAAACATGTATAGCTAGAAATGGACAAGGAGCTCTACCTTGTCATACGTGGTGAGAAGTATCCCCAAGAAATTAGAATCCTAAGGTGGAAATGGTGGGTGGTGGAGAGTGGCAGTCTGAGAAAGCCTTTCCCAAACTCTCCCACAACCCATTCAATCCTCAAAGCATCCCCCTCTTTCTCATCGCCCGACATGTTTGTGTGAAATAAGACAAAAAATGTGTGACTATTTATAAATAGTAAACAACAACAACATAATATTGTTGTTCTTAATTTGATAATATGTATATATATATATACATATATATATATATATATATACATATATATATATATATATATATATACATATATATATATATATATGTATGTATGTATGTATGTATGTATGTATGTATATGTATGTATATATATATATATTAAAAAATTAAATTTTTGGTCACTTTTTCAACCAATAAAGAATAGACATATCGACAAGGAAGCTTTACTCTCAACGTTTATTCCGACGCTTGTACGTCGCACTTTCAACCAACATTGGTCGTAGAGGTAAATGATATAGTAGACAATTCTTCCAGGTTGAAGCAATGATTTTGACGTCATTTCTGTTGATAATTCAACCACTATTTTTGTTGCAATTGTGATGGACATTATATGTGTCATTTTATCAACTAAAAAACTTTGATGACCATTATAGTCGATGAGCCAACCAATGGGCATCTAATAATTGACTAAACCTTGTTGAAAAACAAGCTAAAATTTACTAGTGGCACCTTGTTTGATCAAAGGGATAGGATCTATTACTCTTGATGGAAAGACTAACAGTGATGATGTTTACTTTGTGGATGGATTGAAACATAACCTTTTGAGTGTTGGACAACTAGTTGATAAGGGATATCAAGTTTGGTTTACTAAGAAAACTTGTGTAATCAAAGATAGGGATGGTAATTTGATTAGTACAAGATCAAGAACCATAGGTAATGGATTTCAGTTGAATCCTACTAAGATGACATGTTTGATTACTAAAATTGATGACAGTTGGTTATGACACAGAAGATTTTGTCATATAAACTTTGATAACATTGTGAAAGTGAGTTCTACACTTGCAGTAAGAGATTTGCCTAAGATTATGAAACCTACTAACATGATTTGCAAGGAATGTGTGGTGGCTAAATAGAAGAGAAGCTCATTTCCTAGAAAGAAGTTCACAACAATAGAGAAGTTGGAAATTGTTCATATAGACTTGAGCAGTCCCACAAGGACTAGAGGATTCTATGGTGAAAGCTATTTTATGATTCTTGTCGATGATTTTACAAGAATGTTGTGGATTGCATTTCTTAAAGAAAAGTCTAAGGCATTTGATAAGTTTAAAGTGATTAAGAATAAAGTTGAGAATGAATCTGGAATGAAGATTAAATGTTTGAGATCAGATAGAGGAGGAGAATTTACTTCAAAAGAATTTAACACCTTTTGTGAAGTGAATGGCATCAAGAGATAGTTTTTAGCCCCGAGAATACCTGAACAAAATGGTATTGCAGAAAGAAGAAACGAGCCAGTAACTGAATTAGCAAGAGCCATGCTATTTGAAAATGACTTGGTGAAGGTATTCTAGAGAGAAGTAGTGAATACAATAGTATATATAATGAACAGAGTTCATATCAAAGGAGACATAGATAAGACACCTTATGAACTATGGTTTGGACATGCACCATCAGTTAAGTATTTTAGAATTTTTGGAAGTAAATGTTATATTAAAAGAGATTCTAACATTGGAAAGTTTGAACCTAGAAGTGATGAAGGTATATTTCTTGGTTATTCATTGAAAAGAAAAGCTTACAAATGTTTCAATAAAAGAACTAAAACTATTGTTGAGAGTTCAAATGTTAAAGTTGATGAACAGTTCAAAATTCAGGAAATAATGCTTGATTATGAATCAGATGAAGAAGCTCATCCTAAAGTTGATCAAGAAAATAGTGAATTATTCTATGAAATTGACAATGATTTGTAGACTGAAAGCTACATTTTGGAAGAATCTACACCTGAAGAAAGATTAGAAATAGTGACACCTAACAGGAATCTATCAAGAAATCATCCTGTTGACCATATTATTGGAAGCATAGATAGAGGAGTTCTGACACAGAATAAGGTACAAGAGTAGTCATGTTTAATTTCTCAAATTGAGCCTAAATCTACAAGTAAAGAATGTGAAGATGAAAATTGGATTAAAGCTATGAAGGAAGAATTGGATCAAATTGAAAAGAATAAGACTTGGGAATTGGTCCCTAGACCTAAAGATAAGAATGTCATAGGAACTAAATGGGTATTCAAGAACAAGATGAATGGACAAGGAGAAGTTGTAAGAAATAAAGCAAGACTGCTATGTAAAGGATACTTGCAGCAAGAAGGAACTGACTACGAAGAAAATTTTTCACCTGTAGCAAGAATTGAAGTAGTAAGAATGTTTTTGGCTTATGTAGCTCATAAGAAATTCAAAGTGTATCAGATGGATGTGAAGTTAGCATTTATGAATGGAGAGTTAGAAGAAGAAGTATACATTGAGAAGCTTGAAGGTTTTCCTTTAACTCATGAAGAAGACATGGTATGTAAACTGAAGAAATATTTATATGGACATAAACAAGCACTTAGAACTTGGTATGCAAGACTGGATAAGTATTTGATGAAATTGGGAATTACTAAAGTTACAACAAATAGTAACTTGTATATAAAAGAAATTGAAAATGGTTTGTTGGTTGTAATTATTTTTGTTGATGATATTATCTTTGGAGGAGAAGATGAAGCCAGTGGTAAATTTGTAGATGAAATGAAGACTAATTTTGAAAGGAGTATGATTGGTGAGATGAAATACATTTTAGGACTATAGATAACACAAAACAATGATGGTATCTTTTTACGTCAAACAAAGTACTTGAATGACTTATTGAAGAAATTTGGAATGGAGAACTATAAGTCAGTTGGCACACCTATGGTAACTGGACACAAGTTATCTAGCACAGATGAGACTCCTACAGTTGAACAAAAGAAGTATAGATCTATGATTGGAGGATTGTGTATTTAACTCATACAAGACCAGACATAGCACATGTAGTTGGAATCATTTCAAGATTTCAAGCTGATCCTAGAGAATCACATTATGCAGTAGTGAAAAGGATATTGAGGTACTTGAAAGGCATAATTGAACATGGATTGAGGTATGAAAAATATGATGACTTTACCCTATGTTCATAAACATATGCAGATTGGGGAGGTAGTGTTGATGACAAAAAGATCACCAATGACAGAGCATTTTTCCTTGGAGGAAGACTAGATTCTTGGCTAAGAAAGAAAGAAAATTGCATTTCACAGAGCACAACAAAAGCATAATATGTGGTAGTAGTAAACAATTGTAATCTAATAATTTAGATGAAACAAATGTTGAATGATATTGGAATAAAATTTGATGAGCCTATTGGTATACATTGTAATAACACCAATACAGTTAGTATGTCTAAGAATCCTGTACTACATTCTAAGAAAAAGCATATAGAAATAAAGTATCATGTAGTAAGAGAGAAATTTGTAGAGAAAGAAGTCATACTTGAGTACATAAGTAAAAAAGAATAGATTGTAGATATATTTACAAAGCCTTTTCCTAAGGATACATTTGAGTATCTAAGAGGTAAGCTTGGGGTTATGCCCCTGCCTACTTTTAAGAAGCGATGCAGATTTTTGCATCAGTCCAGTGGTATATGAGCCTTATCTTTCTTTTGGACTAGATGTTGGTACTTCCTCTATGGGGGAGTATGTGTTTTTGAGCTGAGTCATAAGGACTCTCGTGAATGTATTCTCTAAAAAATTGTCTTTTGACATTGAAGTTGTTGACATAGTGATGCAACATTTGTCATTGATGTTAATGGGGGAGAAGGATACATGAAAAAAAAACAATCTATTGAAGAGAACTCTAGGGAGAAGGATACAAGTGATATAAAATGGAAAAACTAAAAAGCTTGGAGCATTGAATAGGAAAACAAAGAAAGATTTAATTAATGAAGAGGATTTGAAAATTATTTTAGAGCAGCAATGTTAAAGTGTTGGTATTCATGGAGCTTGGATGTTTTTTCATCTATGTTTTCATGAATGCCAATGGGGGAGATTTTTAGGAATGAATGCTGAATATATCCTATGGGGGAGTATTCGCAACCATTCTGTAGTAGTTGTTGTTGCATTCATGACTCTAATTGTCATTGATGTCAACATAGTGTGTTGGACTACAACTGATTTGGAATCTGATTGAAGAATCTATGATTAAAAGATCACTGAGGAGTTGCTGATTAGATATGTAATATGATTAAATAAGTATTATGTTGTCATTGATGTCAACTATTTTGATAGCACTTATCTTGTAAGTTACTATACCGAGACATCTGAAGAAAGGTGAAAGAGATGAAGAACAGAGAAATCTACATGAGAAAGACATACATGATAGATGAGGATAAGGAACACATTGAGTAACTTGATTGACGAGTCTATGACTTGATGAAATTGACTTTATTATGTTGCATTCATCTATGATGAAGTATAGAGCTGAAAGACACAAAGCAGTGTTGTCGATAAATGAAGCATATCTAGTATACAATGATGGAGTGTAGTGTATACCAATCATAGTATTAACTGAGCAGTGTTCACTGACGCATTTCTTTGTTAATTGAGTGAAATAGAATGAACTAAATGATTAGTTTAGCCAATAAGATTGATGAGTTGTAAAGTATCTTGATTTTAGTGATAATAGATAATGTTTGTTATGAAGATCGACTGCTAACAAAATTAAAAGAAGATTTAATGGAGGAGATTGAAACATGTTATTAACACGTCAGCCAAGAAAGTTTGAAGCGGCAAAATCTATGAATGTGGTTAAGCAGAAAAATTTGATGATGGAGAAGAAAATGATTTACTCATTTATATAAGAGAACATAATTTCTTTATGGAATGATGCCAAAAGAAGTAGAAACTATAGGAATATCGCATGAACAAGGTTTTCATGCATTCTGATCATACTAGTTAGTAAGAACCGAGCTACAAAATAATTGCCAAACTATAAAGAGAAATTATTGATGGATAGTAAGTTGATACAGTATTGAATCTGAAGTAAAATATTGATCAGAAGGATTTTTTTGGATTAAATATTGATCTGTAATCTATAATTGAAGTTTTATTAAGGCAGATCATATACTGTTACATATTTAACCATTGTATACAGTCAAAATCTCTTAACTGAGTGGACACTAAAAGTCTTATGATGTATCATTCATAGAATGAACATTGTTATCTTGCCAACTGCATAGTGAATGCTAGTTGGATGATAACTTCTAGTCTAAAATCCTCTAACAAGGTCACACCTGACAGTGTGTTTGTAAACCTTTAACAGGGTTGGGTCTTAACTGACCTCACTTCAGAAGAGTGAACATTTTTGGGTTGCTGGTCCCAGGTGGTTTTTCCCTTTAAAGGGTTTCCACATTAAATCTCTTGTGTTATGTGTTGATTGTGATATTTGTTTGTTATCATTCTTTGCATGTTACATGTTAGATTTGATCGGTAACTATTATAGTATTAGATCAATAATAGGTACAAGTACAGATAGTGAAAGTAATTATTGTTTATCAAGGAGAAAAAATTGAAGAAGTTGTTTTGAATTATACATTTTGTTTTGGGACACTAGATAATTGATTCACCCCCCTCTCAGTTATTCTAACTATTTGTATCAGAGAGCTGGTTGCTTAGAAAAGTGTTTTAAGGACTTAAGCATAAAGGTCTCAAGATGTATAAGAGGGAAGTGCCAAAACTAAACAAAGAGAACTTTGCAATATGGCAAAGCCAGATGAAGCTACACATATCTAGAATTGGGAACTCTGTACTAGATCTGATGGAGAATGGCTACATACAACTGCCCACTAGTCCCTTAACTCTTGATCAACTGAAGGAAATGCATGAACACAATATCACTATGATGGAACTTTTTTCTGCCTGTATCGATGCCAAATTTGAAGACATCAAGGGTTGTGATACTGCTAAGAAGATGTGGGACAAGTTAAATCTGATATACAGTGGAGATCTGGATGTCAAAAGAGCCCGAGCTAAAAGTCTGAAGGGCAGATTCGATGATATGAGGATGAAAAAAGGTGAGAACATTGTACAATGCTCAAATAGACTAAAAGAGGTGGTACATGCTATTAGAGCATCTGATGGAGTGATTGATGATGAAACAGTGATAAGCAAGATTCTCAAAACTTTGCTGCTAGTTTATGCAATCAGGATCTCTGCAATTCATGAAACAAGAGCTATATCCAATCTTACTCTTGACACTATGATTGGTAAACTTACAACCTTTGAATTAAATAATTTTGATAATAGTGTTGTTCCTTCTACTGAGTCCACTTTTATGTCTTCTTTGAAGATTGGAAAGTCTAGCAAGAATAGTAAGAATTATGATAGTGATGGTAATACTGATGATGAACTTGATGAGCTTGAAGCTCTTATGGCCAAAAGATTTCCCAAAGGAAAAGGAAAGTATAGAGGTAAGCTACCTTTGGCATGCTTTAATTGTAAAGAAGTTAGTCACATCACTACTAGATGTCTTTAGAAGAAAGATGATGATAGATCCAAAGACTGATTTGAAGGAAGCTATGGGATAAGAGTCAACAGAGGCTACCAACACAACAACAGAGACAACCAAGATGATAAAGGTAAAAAGTTATGTTACATAGCTGAAGATATTGAAACTAAATCTAATTCTGATGATGATATAGAAGTTGTATTTGTTGCTATGAAAGATGACTCAGAGGAAGAAGAGAAACATGAAGAGACATGACTGATCTCTAAAGTAAGAAAAAATGATACATGGATCATAGACAGTGGCTGCACACATCATATGACCAGTGATGTAGAGAAGGTTGATCACCTTGTTGAATATAATGGAGGATCTTTGAGAATGGGAAATGATGCACCTTTTATGGTAAGAGGTAAATGTTCACTGATGATTAATGATAGAATAAAATGTGAGAATGCATACTGGGTAGATGGACTGAACTATAATTTGTTAAGTGTGGCTTAGTTGAACAATTCAAGCCACTGACTAGCTTTTGAGAGAAAAAAGATGAAGATCTATGGTGATGATGGAAGACTTGTCAGAACTGGTACACAATCTAGAGGTAATCTATTCTATCTTGATATGGATCAGTCTTCTTGTTTGTTAATAAAAGATGAAGATGCCTGGTTGTGGCACAAAAGGTTATGCCATGTGAACTTTGACAACATGATCAAGATTAGTAAAAAGAAAAGAGTTAGAGGATTGCCTAACTTATCAAAACCTGATCATGCCATGTGCCATGAATGTCAGAAAGGTAAGATGACTAAGTCTATTTTCAAAAGCAAAGACTACTCAACAAAGAAGATACTTGAGTTGGTTCATACCAACCTATGTGGTCCTATGAGAACTCAGAGTTATTATGGTGATAGATGCTTTATTATTTTTGTTGATGATTATACTAGATTGATTACTGTTATGTTCCTGAAAGAGAAATCTGAAGCTTTTAAAATGTTTAAGTGGTATAAAGCTAAGGTAGAGAAAGAAAATGGAAAGGAAATAAAATGCTTAAGATCTGATAGAGGAGGTGAATTTATCTCTGATGAATTTACTAATTTTTGTAATGAGAATGGTATTAAAAGATAGGTCTCTGCACCAAGGACACCTCAGCAAAATGGCATTGCTAAAAGGAGGAACAGGTCGATAATTGATTATGCTAGAACATTGATGATGCAAAAGAATGTTGCTCATATATATTGGAGGGAAGCTGTCAGTACAGCTCTGTATGTTCTTAACTGAGTACAACTGAAGAAGGACACCAACTGAACACCATATGAGCTATGGTTTGGACACAAACCTACTGTAAGTTATTTCAGGATTTTTGGAAGTAAATGCTTTATTTTGAAAGATGAGAGAAATGGAAAATTTGATTCTAAAGGAGATGAAGGGATATTTCTAGGATATTCCTCTACAAGTAAAGCATATAAATGTTTGAATAAGTTTACAAATAAGATAGTTGAAAGTACTAATGTTCGTGTTGATGAGTTTGATGATGAGAACATAGAGGAAAGTACAAAGGAACTGGAAGACTATGGTAGATTCACTTACATTGAACATCTAGAGTATCTACCAATGCCACAAGTTGTGACAACCGGTTAGCAAGGAAATAATGTAGGACAACAGGCAACACAAACCGATAAACAAGATGGAGCTACCAAGCAAGGAAATGGCCCTGAACAGGATGAGCAAGAAAGAACAAACCAAGTTCTGGCTAGTTTTTTCAGAAGACATCATCCTGAGACATAAATTATTGGAGACAAACATGCTGGAATGAAAACTAGAAGCAAAACAAGACAAGGTATATGTCTAGTTTGTGAATTTGAACCTAAAACTATGAAAGTTGCATTAGAGAATGAAGAATGGATTAATGCAATGAAGGAGGAAATAGAGCAAGTAGAGAAGAACAAAACTTGGTCCTTAGTACCCTAACAAAAAGATAAGAATGTTATCGGTACTAAGTGGATATATAGGAATAGATTGAATGAAAATGGTGAAGTCATAAGAAATAAAGCTAGATTGTTATGCAAGGGATATGCACAGGAAGAAGGCATTGAATATGGTGAAACATTTGCACTTGTTGCTAGATTAGAAGGATTTAGAATGCTACTTGCATATGCTGCACACAAGAAATTCAAAGTCTATCAAATGGATGTGAAGTCAACATTTTTGAATGGTATACTTGAAGAAGAAGTCTACATCGAACAACATGAAGGATTTTTTAATCGTGAAAATAAAGACATGGTATGTAAATTACATAAAGCTTTATATGGCTTGAAGCAAGCACCAAGAGCATGGTATGAAAGACTGCATACTTATTTGTTAAGTATTGGATTTGTTAGAACAAGTGAAAACAACAATCTCCATATGAAAGGTGATGCTGATGATACTATTATCATTGCTGAAATATTTTTTGATGACATTATTTTTGGAGGCTTAGATCTTGTATGCAAGTAATTTGCTGATGAAATGCAAAAGGAATTTGAAATGTCTATGTTCAAAGAGATTAAGTTCTTTTCTTGGACTACAAGTGATTCAGCAGAGTGATGAGATATTCATCACACAATCTAAATACATAAAGGAAGTACTAAAGAAATTTGGCATGGAAGATACTAAACCTATGGGAACACCGATGGCTATTGGATGCAAATTGATAAAGGAGGATGAAACTACAGAGGTAAACTAGACACTTTACCGATCCATGATTGGTAAGTTAATGTGTGTAGTTCACAGTAGACAAGATATAGCACATGTTGTGGGTATTGTTGCAAGATTTTTTGCTAATCCTAGAGAATCACACATGATAGCTACTAAAAGAATCTTAAGATACCTGAAGAAAATAGAGAATTTTGGATTATGGTATCCTAAGGAAGGGAAGTTTGAACTGAAAGTTTACATCGATGCTGATTGGGCTAGAAATGTGGATGATAGAAAAAGCACCACTAGAGGAGCATTTTTCTTTGGTGAAAGACTTGTAACATGGACAAGTAAAAAGCAAGCTTGTATTTCTCAATCTATAGCTGAAGCAAAGTATGTTGTTGTTGCTACTAACTATTCAAACATTGCATATATCAAGAAAGTATTGGAAGGAATGAATGAGGTAATCACTGACCCAGTGATTATATATTGTGACAACACTGGTGCTATTAATATTTCAAAGAATCTTGTGATGCACTCTAAGACAAAGCATATATCTATTAAGTATCATTACTTAAGAGAACAAGTGCAAGAGAAGCAAGTGAAGTTAGAATTTGTCACATCTAAAGAACAACTTGTAGATATTTTTACAAAGCCTCTACAGAAGGACACATTTGAATACTTGAGGACTAGACTTCAGGTTCATCCCCTGTCTATCAGTCACTAAGGTGATCTGGATGTTACATCAACCTATTTTTATCAGAAGATCATTCATGTTGATGTAGCATAGTTCACACTTTGAATCATGTTCAAGGTTGTGATTAAGTTTGAAGAACTTGAACCGATTGGGATATCAGTATACAAAGATATAGATGATGGCAGAGTTGTTTATTTATTTGTTTCTTTTCCATTGCTATCAAAGGGAGAGATAAATAATATGAAAAGGGACAAGCACCAATGAGAACTATCTAAGGGAGAGACACTCTGAATGAGATAGAGTATTGAAGATCAATTACAGAGGACAAAAGCAAGAATAGGAGAACTGAAAAGATCACAACTACATAATGGTAAAGTTGCATTATCTAATGTTGTTTAGTAACATAGTGATTAAACATATTAATTATATTCAACTTACAACATTTGTTCACAAAGTTGTAGAATATATGTTTGGTATGTGTATGGTACATTTCATATTACTTGAGTTGCCATCAATGCCAAAGGGAGAGATTGTTGGACTACAACTGATTTGGAATCTGATTGAAGAATCTATGATTAAAATATCACTGAGGAGTTGTTGATTAGATATGTAATATGATTAAATTAGTATTATGTTTTCATTGATGTCGACTAGTTTTGACAACACTTATCTTGTAAGTTACTATACTAAGACATCTGAAGAAAGGTGAAAGAGATGAGGAACAAAGAAATCTACATGAGAAAGATGTACATGATATATGAGGATAATGAACACATTGAGTAACTTGATTGATGAGTCTATGACTTGATGAAATTGACTTTATTATGTTGCATTCATCTATGATGAAGTATAGAGTTGAAAGACACAAAGCAGTGTTGTCGGTAAATGAAGCATTTCTAGTATGCACCGACGGAGTGTAGTATATACCGATCATAGTTTTAACCAAGAAATGTTCACTAATGCATTTCTTTGTTAATTGAGTGAAACAGAATGAACTAAATGATTAGTTTAGCCGATAAGATTGATGAGCTGTAAAGCATCTCAATTTCAGTGATAACAGATAATGTTTGTTATGATGATTGACAGCTAACAAAATTAAAGGAAGATCTAATGGAGTAGATTGAAATGAGTTATTGACATGTCAGCCAAGAAAGTTTGAAGTGGCAAAATCTATGAATGTGGTTAAGCAGAAAAATTTGATGGTGGAGAAGAAAACAATTTACTCATCTATATAAGAGAACATAATTTCTTTATGGAATGATGCCGGAAGAAGTAGAAACTGCAGGAATATCACGTGAACAAGGTTTTCATGCATTCTGATCATACTGGTTAGTAAGAACCAAGCTACAGAATAATTACTGAACTATAGAGAGCAATTACCGATGGATAGTAAGTTGATACAATATTGAATTTGAAGTGAAATGTTGATCAGAAGGATTTGTTTGGACTAAATATTGATCTGTAATTTGCAATTGAAGTTGTATTAAGGCAGATCATATACTGTTACATATTTAATCATTGTATATAGTCAAAATCTCTTAACCGAGTGGACACAAAAAGTCTTATGATGTATCATTCATAGAATGAACATTGTTATCTTGTCAACCCCATAGTGAATGCTGGTTGGATGATGACTTGTAGTCTAAAATCCTCTAACAAGGTCACACTTGACAGTGTGTTTGTAAACCTTTAACAGGGTTGGGTCTTAACCGACCTCACTTCAGAAGAGTGAACATTTTTGGGTTGTCGGTCCCAGGTGGTTTTTCCCTTTACAGGGTTTCCACATTAAATCTCTTGTGTTATGTGTTGATTTTGATATTTGTTTGTTATCATTCTTTGCATGTTACATGTTAGATTTGATCGGTAACTATTATAGTATTAGACTGGTAATCGGTAAAAGTATAGATAGTGAAAGTAATTATTATTTATCGAGTAGAAATTGAAGAATTTGTTTTGAATTATACATTTTGTTTTGGGACACTGGATAACTGATTCACCCCCCTCTCAGTTATTCTAACATAGTGATCTACTGGAGATTAGCAAAGCAACAGACAGTGTGTATTAGCGCACATGGGATATTGAAGATCAAGCTATACGGAGTTGAGGATTTAATCTATGAATTTTTATAAGATCATGTTTAAGAGCACATATGGAAAGTAATCTATTCATGACAGTTATGTGTAATTTAGTTGAAGCAGTGTTTAGGCAGTGTTCTTGAGAAGCAGTTTGTGGAAATCAGATGATATCTCCTAATAGGGATAGAATCTGAGCATGTGGAGTTGTACAGATGATGAAGACATGATGATTGTGATGTGGACATGATAGAAAGGTTAGAGGTTGCACAAGTGAAGAGGTATCTTAATTGGAAGCTGACAGTTTTATGTAATTATGGAATTTTATGTAATGTGTGGAAGATTTTATTTTGTAATTGTTATGTCGAATCATTTGTAATTATTTGAGTGTGGTATAAAGGAAGGATTAATTTACTTTTTGCAATGTAAGAACATGGAATTTTAATGCAATATTTTGTGAAAGAGAATTGCGAATTTGTGCAATACTTGTTGTAAGAGGATATGCGAAATACAAAGATCTAGTATTGAGATCTAATGAAGCAGTTGGTGTAGTTTGGAAAAGTTAGAGGAGAAGTTATAAGTTGTTGAGATTAGTAATCTTTTAGTATTATTCTATTGATTAATATAGAGATTAGTTGGATAGTGTGTTTAGTGATCTTTCCCTTGAAGCTGTTTGGACATTGGGTCCTTCTACCTTCTATAACTCCTAACAGGGTTAGAATATTTTAATAAGGATTCAAAGTCTCCTAACATAGATTCATATGTAATAAATGTATTCCATAAGGCTCTTAATAGATTCCATCCTCTTACAAGGAACTTTCATATTATTACATCTTTTGTGGGCATCATTCCCACCAGGGTTTACTCTTTGATCAAGAGGTTCCCTAGTCAACATATATTGTGTTATTGTGTTGTTGTGTATGTATATCTTTCTATGGTTGTTGATTATATTAATTAAATGGTTGAAATATATTAAGGATGATAAAAAATTTATTTATCTGATAACTGATTCACCCCCCCTCTCTCAGTTATCTTGGTGGACTTTACCTTCTAACAAAATTAGCCCTCCTAGTTCAGGGACAGTGTCAGATTTGAGAGGATTGGTCCAAAGAACCTATGGTTGATTTTTGGGTATGTGGTCAAGCTTCCAAAAGGTTATTGGAATATATGATTGTTTTGCATAGTTTTTTGGGAAAGTTTTGAGAAAATATTTGAAAACCATCACTGCTATACTGATAGGACTATGCCAGACTAGGCAGTTTGGAGAAGAGGGACATATTGCTTGCAAGAAGGAGTTTAGATGTTTGTGTGAAGATGAATGAAGCATGTTGGGATCCTTAGGAAGTTAGGATCACCTTGTAAACAAGGTACATGTTTTTTTTTTATGAACCCTATTGGCTGAGGGGTGCACTTGTATGGAGCATGAAGTAGGATTGACTAATTTTTTTTTTTAAAAAAATATATATTATCAAATCTATTAGTTTATTATAGTGATTGGAATTCAAAATTCAATTGATGTCCTAGCCTACATTATTCTTAGTAGACACCTACAACATGGGTGCTTCTATTTTAAGACCACACACACACGTGTGTGTGTGTGATACTATGGATATGAAGTTGATTGTTCTAGAAAAAATTTGTGTTCAATTTCTATGCCTGTGAATGATGAAAATATCTTAAATATTAGTATCATGATGATCTGATATGGCGATATCCACTTTGTTGATATATCTACCTAGCTTTAGTGTACATGCACTTAGTGGAATGGAAATGCTAGCACACTTCAATTAGTAATTGCCTCCTCAATTCCACCATTGTTGTCATCGCCATATTATTATAATGCTAATCTCTTTTTCTTGTTTCTAGGGCTTCATTGGTATTATTAGTGGAGGATCTAGATGGTTGTAAGAAGCATTTTCCATTGTTGTTGGCCATTGAAACCTTAGTGATAGAGGCAATATACAAGATGTAGAGCAATATATTTGTGGCACAATCCTATATATACTTTAGACATGGTTTTCTCTTTCCTATGTAGTGATGTAATGCAAAACCTTTAAACACATTGTAATAAATAAAAAGAGAAGGCATTGTATAATATCATATTGTTAAGTTTTATTTTTGCATATACATTTCATTGGTAGTTTTTAATATATTGTAGAGGGCATTTGGAACATATGTGTAGTCGTTCATTCAAAACAAAGAAAGATGACAACAAATTGTTAAAGATGACAATGGATTGTTAGAGGAACATTAAGAAGAAGTATGTTGTATGTATTTTAATCTAAAACAACTAATTGTTAGTGGAAAATAAGTAACTGTCAACAATCTTATAACTAACTATTACAGTTAGCAAGGGTTATACTAGCCTTGAGAGGCTTATTTAATAGAGATAAGGGTGTGTTTTGAAGGGGAGAGAGTGAAGAAAGGGTAGATAATTGATCCCAGATCATGAAGATCAATGTAATCCACTTTGAAGCAATAAAAATGTAAAGTTAGTGTATTCTACTAGGCATAACCCGTGAGGGTACAGGAAAAGGATTTGATGGTAAAAATGCTTCTCTATGATTCTTGTGAATATATATGAGTTTTTATGATACATTTTTTCATAGTCACTTGGATTGTTGTAATATTAGATTGGTATGATCCTCCACTCTAGGTATAAATGAGTAGGATAGATCATAGCAAAATGTATCAGACAAAATCATATCCATTCACAAGAACTATAGAGAAATGAGATACTTTACATCTTCTATGGTCCATAGTATAGTTTAAAATAATGAGAGAAAGAACAAAATGTATCAAACAAACTCATATCCATTCACAAGAACCATAGATAAGCATTTTTACCATCAAATCTCTGATTACACCCTAACGGGTTATGCCTAGTAGAATACACTAACTTTACATGCTTTTCTATAGTTCTTGTGAATGGAAATGATTTTTTCTGATACAAAAAAGTCAACAGCCCTAGTTTATAAACTATACTATGGACCATAGAAGATGTAAACCCTCCATTTTTGTGTTAACTATCCCTGAACAGTGAGTAGGGGTCACAGTCACTTGGATTGCTGTAATTTATTTGATTGGTATGATCCTCCACTCTAGGTATAAATTAGTAGGATGGATCAAAACAAAATGTATTAGACAAACACATATCCATTCACAAGAACCATAGAGAAATGAGTTACTTTACATCTTCTATGGTCCATAGTATAGTTTAAAATAATGAGGGAAAGAACAAAATGTATTAGAAAAACTCATATCCACTCAAAAGAACCATAGAGAAGCATTTTTACCATCAAATCCTCTGAGTGTACCCTCACAGGTTATGCTTGTAAGAATACACTAACTTTACATGCTTCTCTATGGTTCTTATGAATGGATATGAGTTTGTCTGATACAAAAAGTTGATAGCCC
Organism: Chamaecyparis obtusa; assembly: GCA_027943335.1. Classification (NCBI taxonomy): domain Eukaryota; kingdom Viridiplantae; phylum Streptophyta; class Pinopsida; order Cupressales; family Cupressaceae; genus Chamaecyparis; species Chamaecyparis obtusa. The sequence goes on along the minus strand of BSBK01002404.1, from coordinate 1,042,626 downwards.
TAGTTTATAAACTATACTATGGACCATAGAATATGTAAACCCTCATTATTTTAAACTATACTATGGACAATAGAAGATGTAAGTCCTCCATTTTTGTGTTAACTATCCCTAAATAGTGAGAAGGGGTCACAGTCACTTAGATTGTTGCAATATTGGATTGGTATGATCCTCCACTTTGGGTATAAATGAGTAGGATCGATTAGAACAAAATGTATCAGACAAACTCATATCCATTCACAAGAACCATAGAGAAATGAGTTACTTAATTTACATCTTCTATGGTCCATAGTATAGTTTAAAATAATGAGGGAAAGAACAAAATGTATCAGACAAACTCATATCCATTCACAAGAACCATAGATAAGCATTTTTACCCTCAAATACTCTGACTGTACCCTCGGGGATTATGCCTGGTAGAATACACTAACTTTACATGCTTCTCTATGGTTCTTGTGAATGGATATGAATTTTTCTGATAAAAAAAAGTTGATAGCCCTAGTTTATAAAATATACTATAGACCATAGAAGATGTAAACCCTCACTATTTTAAACTATACTATGGACCATACAAGATGTAAACCCTCCATTTTTGTGTTAACTCTCCCTGAACAGTGAGCAAGGGTCACAGTCACTTGGAAAGAAAAAAATGTATCAGAAAAACTCATATCCATTCACAAGAACCATTAACTCTAATTAATAAACATTGTTTTCCCAATGGTTTTAATAAGCATTTGTAAGTTTAGGGTTAAGAGATGAAACTAGTGAAGAGATGATAAAAAATGCATGCTGCTGATTAAATTCGATCTCCTTCCCTCCTTCCCTCCACCTCTCCTTTATATGTAAAGTAATTGCAAAATGAAATAAAATGAAATCATGCCTTTTTTTTTTTAAGTTATATTCCCATGTTGGTCAAAATAATGACCACCTATCCTAGTCATAATTCTGACCAACACTGGAATAGATTTTTAAAAAATCAAAATTTTCCTTCTATAAACCAACCAAGGAAAATCATTTTAATACTTGGTCGGAAATGTTGGTCTAAAAAGTGGGTCAAATGTACTAGTGATGGGAAGGGGAATTATTAGTGAAGCTTGAGCATGGGGTATTCCAAAGGGGAATACCACCATGTAGTTTGAACACTTAGCTTGATATAGAAAAAGAAGAGACTAGACAAAGTTACTAGAAACTTGAGGCTGTATTGCTAGCATTGCAGAGGACTGACTCAAAAAAGACACACAAGGGTTTCCCCGGCATAATGCATGAACCCAAGAGGAAGCATGGTGAAAATGATGCCGAGGAACCTACAAGAAAATGATACTTACCAAATGCACCATATGACCCAAAAGATCACATGTAGACTGTGTAGTAGGTTGCATCCAACCAAATCATAGGAAGAAAAATAAAAGATCAAAGTTACCGTGCCTCAAATACCATCTCGCATCTTAGCACACCGTGATATAAAGGATCGTGGAAACCTCAAAGAGAGAAGCAATATGAGACTGTGAAATAACAAAAGAAAGCATTAAAAAATCAACATGATAAGACCCAAAAGACATTCTTTGCCAAAAGAGATCGATCGACTATGGATTGTGGGATTAGGTCAAATAGGAGGAAGGATGCATCCTACAAGGACCTGCTTGGTGGGAATAGTTGGAGCTGGATTGATAAATGGCAAAAAAATGACTTTGGGATAATCACAATGATAGGAAATGATTTGTTGAGGAAGTTTCTTGGATTGTGATTGTGATGGGTCATGTGCTAAATTTAAAATTACTATTGAAGAACCAAGAAGATATATACAAAGGAGCCCAAGAATGAGGACACTATATACAATAGAAAGTTCTATAAAAGCTTAGGTAATTAGGACAGGTCAATGAGTGACAAATATATACAAAGCTTAGTGTGTTCTTGGGATAGGACATGATGTGGTATATACAAGAAGCTCAGGATATGGGATAGTAGTTCTCTCTTGTTGATGTGATGGTAAGAACACCTTGGGAAAAGGGGGAGTGAAATGGATGAGTGATGGGATGATAGGGGATGGATAGTGGATTTGATGGGGGGGGGGCAAGAGTTTGATAGATAATGATTTGGTCCACTATGTATGGTGTCTATTTCTAGGTTTTTACCAACATACTTGTCCAAGGTGCCTGATCGTCAAGTTTTCACCATTGGATGATTATTTTTCTTTACTTTTTTCATTGATTTTTTTAATTTTTCATATTTTTTACCTTTTTATCAATTTTTTTAGGATCATATAGATAGTTCAAGCATAGAACCACTTCAGATGTATGATATTAATAGGATCATTGAGGGGCTCCCCTTTGGGTGTGGATAAATGATAGGCTCTAAAGATGAAACAAGCTGTCATGACATAGGGACCCAGCCAGGTGGGCTCAAACTTCCCTTTCTTCTCACAATTGGCTTGTACTTTTTGGTTCTCTTTCAGGACCATGTCTCCCACTTGGAATTTTTGGGGGTGTACCTTTTTATTGAAGATACTCTTGAGTCAATTTTGGTACATGATCAAGTGATCATAGGCCTATTGCCTATTCTCATCTAGCGGGTCTATCTGGGTAAGATGTGCCATGTGATAGTCTTCAACTATGATGTAATTCTTCATGGACACACGTAGTGAAGGGATTTTGACCTCAATTGGAAGAACAACTTCAACACCATATACCAAGGAGTATGGGTGGTGCTTGTGGGTGTATGTAATGAAGTGTGATAGGCCTAGAGGGTGGGATTGATTTGGAGATGCCAGTTGCGATCATAATCATTGACAACTTTTTGCAAGATTTTTAGGATGGTTTTGTTAGTTGCATCATCTTGACCATTTCCTTGCAGGAAATATGGGCTAGAAAAGAGTTGGTGAATGTGGAATTGGGCACAAAGGCCTTTGACATGCTGGTTCTCAAATGGCATGTCACGGTTTGTAAAGATGGTGGAGGGTTTTCCGAAGTGGAAAATGATATGGTAGAGGATGAATTTGGATATCTGTACACCTGTAGTTAGGCTGAGTGGAATCGCCTCAACCCACTTTATGAAATATTCAGTGGTTGTTATGATATATTTGTGTCTGTTAGAGGAATGAGGGGTGATCATGCTAACAAGGTCAAAACCCCAACATGAAAAATTCCACGGGGGCATGATTGGATATAAATATTGTGCTAGTGCATGGATCAGATTAGCATGTTGTTGACTATAGGCACTTCTTTACAAATTCACAGGCATCATGCTCCATCATCGGCTAGTAATACTCAACTCTAAGGAGCTACTTTGCAAAGACTATGCCACTCATGTGGGCATAAAAAATACTAGTTTGAACTTGTTGTAAAGCCAAGACATCCTTGTTTGAGTCTAAACATCGAGAGAGGACATTATGATACATCCCACGATAATAAAGGGTGTTGGCTACAAGAGTGTAGCAGGAAGCTCTGTGAATGAGGTTTTAGTGTTGGGTATTGGTGAGATGAAGAGATATGATACCATTCTTTAGGTAGGCATGAATTTCATGGTACCATGAGTACTAGGGACCAACCAATATGCCCACCATTTCTAAGTCAGCATTCTCGTAAGCTGGCGTGTGTAGCTACTCAACTAAAAACTCATATTGTGTCGCATTATGGGGGATCTCTAATAATGACCCAATAGTTTCCATAGCATCAACTACCTTATTTTGAAGTCTTGGTACTTGTGTGAACTGTATGCTGACAAAGTGTTCTTTGAGTTTATCCACAAGCTCTTTGTAAGGTAATAGTTTGTCATCTTTGGTCTGAAACTCATCAGGGACCTATTTGATCATCAGTCCCCAAATACTTGTAACTCTATGATGTTCCAGTGGATAGTTATTCTGAGGCCTATGATGAGGGCCTCATACTTTGCAATATCATTCATGCACGAGAATCTTAATTTGAAGGGCTTGGGGATGTAGTCACCCTGAGGGGTCACAAAAAGTATCACTAGCCCTGATCCATGTGATGTATATGATCTGTCAAAGTATAGTTTCCATAGGGGTTTTTCTTTGACCATACAAAGATGTTCATCTAGGAACTCCATCACCAAAGGGTATGCATCGACTAAGGGTGCTTCAGCAAGATGATCTACAATAACTTATCCCTTGATGGCTTTTCGATCAACATACTAGATGTCAAATTTTTTGAGAAGCATTACCCACTTTGCCATCTGTTGTGTGAGCATAATCCTTGAGAGTAGGTACTTGAGAGGGTCAGCCTTGGAGATTAGCTTTACAATGTGGCTGATCATATAGTGGTGAAGCTTTTGAGTGGAGAAGAAAACTACTAAGCATTATTTTTCCATACGGGAGTAATTCAGCTCATAGCCTACCAATGTATGATTGATATAGTAGATAGCCTTCTCCTTTCCATTATCATCAACCTAGGCTAGGAGTTCCCCCAGTGCATTAGTAGTTGTAGATATGTACAAATTGAGGGGCTTCCTTGGCATCAATGGTACAAGGATAATAAGGAGAAGGTACTTTGAAGAATATTTGCACATCTACATCATGAACCATAGTTTGAACCTCAACATAAGTGTGGGAAGAACTAGGAATAGCAGATGGAGAATTGGGAATATGAATATTAGGAATCAGATTAGGAAAGATAGGATTAGGATTAGGAAGATTAGGAACACTAGTAAAAGTATAGGAAGTGATATGAATGGAAGACACAACTGGAGGAACACTTGGAACCACAATTGGAAAAGGGTTTGAATAGATATAAGTAATATTATGGTAAAGCTGTTGTGAGGTAGGATCATGATTTCCCATAAGATCACTACTAAGAGGAAGAGCATTAAGGGAATTCTTATCCTTCTATGCTAATGTCTTGTCACTAGAAGGAATCCCAAATGGAGGTGAAGGAGTTATAATGTCATCTTCTTTCACATAAGGGAAGTGTGTTTTAGAGAATATGTCATCCTTTTGTATCAAAAATTCTTCACAAGGAAGGGATAAATCAATGTATTTATCCAAGGGTTTATCCCAAAAAGTAGAATTATCCACAATGGCTTCATGAGGGAGAGAGTAATAAATATCCAAATCCAAAGGTTCATCCCAAATATGAGGATTATCCACAATGGCTTCATGACGAAGAGAGTAATCAACATCCAAATCTAAAGGCTCATACCAAATAGGGGGAAGAGAGTAATCAATATCTAAATTCAAAGGTTCATCCCAAATAGGAGGATTATCCATAATGATTTCATGAGGAAGAGATTAATCAACATCCAAAACCAAAGGTTCATCCCAAATAGGAGGATTATCATCCCTATCCATTAAGCACATTGTAGGAGTGTCAAAAGTCATTAAAGCTTGATCCCTAAAGGGGAAATAAGGTAAATTGTATTATAAACTAGGCTCATAGAAAAGACATATATGAGGAGAAGAATGAACATCAATCCCAAACTCATCTTTGTAAAGGTCAATTGAAGACGTTGTAGAGGAAGATGAAATAGGAATAGGATCAATGTAGATCTCATTCAAACAATTTTCATCCTCATTTCCATGTACCTCATTAAGGGATCTATCCTCTTGAACAAAAAAAGCCTCATCAAAGTACTCAAAACAAGAATCATACATGTTGAATACTAAAAGAATGAAAATGTAAATATTTTTGTATTTTTAAAGAAAATTTTGCAATTTTTTTTGGATTTTTGAAATATAAATGCAAGAGCATAAAAGAAATCTAATATTAAGGCAAGAAAACAAATGATCTAACACCAAAATGAAATAGTTGTCTATCGCGGGTTCACCAAAATGTATAGTGAAGGTGAACATACAAGATAATGCAAATGGAGATATAAGACAATAGGGCATCTAAATCCACAAAAGAAAAGGGGTAAGTATGTCGGGTTCACCAAAATGTAAAGGATAAAATATGGATGGGGTCCTAGAACAATGGTTTGCACATAAGAGAGACCCCAAAACTAATATTTTTCACTTACATTTGAATTGTATTGATATGGAAGGTAAATTTAAATAACTAATGTTGAAATGAAGAGATAAAGGTACTTACCTCTGAAAAAGAACTTGCTGAAAACCCTATCAAACAATCTTAAAAACTGCTGATTTTCATGATCTTGAATCGAAATTGCAAGATCTACAAAACCCAAAAATCTTTTCCAATTCTAAGGGAGGTCATCTTTGACCCTCATAAAAGGTCAAAGGCTACATTTTTATTTTGAAGGTCAATTCTGACTTTGTTCACAGATCTTGAAAGTTTTCCAAAAAGGGTATCCAAATCTACTCTTAGATCCGAAATTACACACCTATACCTACAAGAAAAAGAGGGTTTTTGTTTATTTGTTTGGGGGGTTTGCCTTGGTCAAACCCTGGTTTGGAATCAACCTTAATATTGAAATTGAAATAGGGAATGCTAGCAAGTAGTAGAAGTAGATCTAACAATGAAGTTATGACATTCAATAGATATGCAATTGTATTTGAAATGTAATCAAGTATGTTAATATGAAAGTTTGAACATAAGATCAACAAATGTAAATCAAACCTCCATGATTGTATGCTTGGAATCCAACTTGAGGGAGAATGAAATGGATCTTGAAGATGAACAAAGGATCTTGAAGGAAGATCACACCATCATGATGGCTAGATCTAGGGTTTGAATGATGAATCTTGAATGCTTGAACCAAATCCCTTCAATGGCTTGAATGCTTGAATCCTTGATCTTCAATGGAGAACTTGGATGGAGAAGAGGACTTGAATGCTTCCTTGAAAATGCTTGATGAAATGCTTTCTTGATCTTTCTTGAGAGTGCTTGAGCATGAAAACTAGATTGATAGATGGAGAAAATGAGAGAGGAAGGCCTCCTTTTATAGTGATCTAGGACACAAACATCTAGGGAAGGCCGACATTGAGGAATTAAATCCCAATTAACCTTAACCCCTAGAAATGGGCCCATAATTCTCGAATTATGGTCCAATCACAATAACCAACTAAGGAGTCAAAATAATTAAATAAATTTCAAATTAAAACCTATTTGCACTTGGATCCGAGTGCTCGACATTGATTTCGGGGCCCGTCAGGACTAAATTTGAACAAAGGGGCATAGATTTCGGTGGAGGTAAAAAATGAGCTCAAACCTGACCTAGTTAGGTACAAGCTCAATCCTAACCTAGTCATGTTTGAGCTTGATCCTAACCTAGTCAGGATCAACCTTGATTTTGACACTATGGGCCCAGATCTAGCCAAATTCAGGATAGGAGGTCTTGGGGATGCCCAAAGACCTAGAAATGATGTCAGAAAAGGAAAAAATTCTAGGGAAAGGCATAAAATCCTATGATGACTATGATGAAGGCTAGGAGGACCTATTTCTAAGTCCTACCTAGAAAATAGAGCCATGGAAGAGGGAAATTAAGGAGAATCCTCAGGATCCTAACCCTAATTTCACCTAGAATGAAGGAATCAAGTGCAGAAAAGAAGTGGAAAGTGGGGAGAAAGCCAGATCTAAGAAAAGATCAATTCAAGGCATTTGACATGACCCCAAACCACTTACTCAGAGGGCTAAGTGCTCTTAACATGGAAGTGCTTCCATTTTACGACTATAGAATTTTCTCTTTAATTTTTTATTTTGCAGCTGGAGACTTCCTCTTCTTCAAAATATCCCTTCGGGTTGAGCTGATAGACTTCTGCTGACTCTTGCCCCCAATCTTACTATTGACCTATGGTGCCCATGAATTTTAGGAGTGCTTTCTCACTTCATAACTCATTAATATGTTCCATGCTTTTTTGATCCCAGTCTATGAGGTCGGGGTTAAGGAGTAGGAGGTCAATGAGGTTGATGACGAGTTGGTGGAGGACAGAGTTGCCTAGGAAGGTTTTGTCATCAAAGATATCATTGTAGGATCATTTTTCTTCCTCTTACAGAATGTCTTTGACTTCTACAAGTTTGTTTTGGATATTCAAGAGGGTCACACCAAGAAAATTAGTGCCCCTAATCATGATAGTGGGTCCTTGTATATGTAGGTGAGGGGTATTAAAATTGAGGCCTTCATGTTAGGGATTCTTGGATGCCTCCATGGGACCTTTCATTCTAGCTTTTCTAGGTCCAAGACTAGTGCCTTAATAGTTCCATTACTTGGTGGCCCATTTGTGGCATATGGGATATTTGTCCTTGAAATACCCTAGAAACTCAATGTTGGGAGGAGGGGGATCCCTGTATAGCCATTGGTTGATATCAGATGCCAACTCTTGGCCATTCATAATTCTATTAGAGATGAAAGAAGATGAACTAGGAGTCTTGATCTTGGGACTCTCCTGAGGGGCCTTAGTTCGATGACATGGACTTCCCTAAGTATGAAGGTCTAAGGGGAGGGCCCCAACTGCAAAAGCATTAGTGAGGCTATATTCTCAGTAGCCCCTATTATTGATCTTGATGGAAGAAAGGGTGGAGGCTAGAATTTTTTCTAGATCGCAGTGGGATTGGGATGAACTGGCAATAGATGTGCCAATGTCGATTCCAAGACAATGAGTGGAGTGGGGGAAATAAGTTTCTATCGCACAATAGTATGCGAAGGGTTGGGGATCTACATGGATGGTGATTTTAGTATCATGATATGGGAACTTGATGCACTAATGATAGGTGGAAGGGATGACTTTAATAGAGTGGATCCATGGATGACTAAGGAGGATATTGTATGGGAGGTCAAGATCAACAATGTGGCACATGATTTCTTGGATTACAAGGCTGATCTTGATGGGTAACAAAATGATACCTTCTGAGGTACACTCTAGGTTTTCATAATCCTTTATGGTGATAACCTCATGGGAAATGTCTACTTTTGTGAGACATCCTTGTTGGGTGAACTTTAGTGTACAAAGATTTAGGGCCAAACCATTATCTATCATGACATGTATGACAAAAAAGTCATTAACCATGACAATGATGTGAAGTGGTAGGTTGTGGTCTAGCTCAATGGATGGCATATTGGAGACATGGAAAGAGAGGGTGGAGGATATGGATAAATGTCCCACAAGATTCTTGAATTGGATAGTATTAATGTCTGTAGGGACATGAGTCTCTTGAAGGGCATTGTTGAGGACTTCTTGATGAAGGGGGGATGTTCAAAGTAGACCAAGAATGGAGATTTGGGTAGGTGTGTTCCCAAGGTGTTCCAAGAGGTTATATTGTGCACTGGAGATAGTGGTAGGGCTAGCACCAAAAATAGATATCCAACCTCTATGAGTGGTAACTATGCATTGACTATCAACACCCTTGACATGGATCATGCTAACATTATGCTCAACTTGGGAAATGCAACCAAAAAAACATTCATAGTTGATGTAAGAAGTGGTATAGTCTTTCCCATCAGTGTGATCACCTTGCTTTCCTTTACCTTGGTTTTGAGGATGGTTCGCATTGGTCTGGTTCTTGCCTCCATTGTATTGATGAAATACATTTTGATAGATTTATAGGTTGGCATTCGAGGATGTCTAGGAAGGGGTGTCAAATATGATCTCCTTTTTTTCAATGAGGTCTTAGATGTAGTGCTTGAAATTCATGCACTTCACAATGGTGTGTCCCTTAACATAGTGATAGTCACAATACTCATTTTTCTTGTACCAGGCTGGATTAGGTGTTGAATCATCAAATTGCTAGATTTGTGGGTATACAGCTAGATTACCACTGGCCATGTAGTAGAAGATGGCATCTAGGGGTTCTCTAAGGGGAGTGAATGTGTGTTTCTAGTTATTCTAGGCACATGGTTTCTTCTATCCCTAAGTGACAGATATGGTGTTGGTTTAATTGGTGTGTGGTGTGAAATGTGATTTTTGATAGGTAGGTGCTTGTTGTTGGTATACAAGTTCTTGTAGTTGGTATGTTGGTAGAATGGGATTGGGACCAACTACAACAACTTGGACATGATTGGTGTCCTTGGCTCCATCTATGACCATATTCTTGTTCTTGTTCCAATAGCGGGATCGATCATTGTTGGGCCTATCTTGCAAGCTCTCCTTGTAATTTTTAATGGCACCATCATCCAAAAGACCTTATTCAATGTCCATTCCTTTTCCTTTTATGTCCTAATAGGTCTATATGAAATTCATTCACATGAAGTGGGATAACTTTAGATGCAGATTGTCGATGAATATCAAGTGGTGAGGTGTTTTTATGGTGGTTGATATGACAACCTCATGGTGAGGTTTTTCCATCTTTGTAGATAGTCGACTAGAGTTTCACCTCCCTTTTGTTTAGTATTGCCTAAGTCTAACAAGGAGAGCTCATTCTTGACATTGTGTGCATACTGGAACACAAATTTCTCAAAGAGCTCAGTGAATGTGGAAATGAAACCATATGGTATTTTGTAGAACCACTTGATGGTGGTCCCTCCCAAACTTTTGGTGAAAAGTCGCATGATAAAATTGACATGGCTGACTAGGTCTCCCTTCCCTTGATATTTGTCAAATTTTGGGGTTTCAAAGTGTTTGGGGAAAGGGACTACTGTGATGGATGTGTCAAAAGAATAAGGACAAACCTCTTTGAACTTGAATGCTTTTCTCTCACTACCAGCCTTGAGTTCCTTGAGAGTATTCTTCATCTCTTCACATTTGGAGTTAACATGGGTTTGAGTGGGTACTCCCATTGGGAATGAATCAGATGGTGTGGGTGAATATGGCAGGATATGCAGAGGATACACCAGGTAGGGAGATTGTCCTACGATAGATGGCTTGGAATGGGTTTTGGAAGGCCTGTTGGGTGATGTACTACTATTACAACATGGAGGTGTGTTGTTGTGTAGGATCTGATGTGGATTGTTGTTGGAAGATGGGGAGATTAGGTTATTGCACTGGGAAATACTATTGTTCTAGTATAGGTTGGTAGAATGGTTGTTTCTAGGACTGGTGCTGGGCTTATCTAATATATGAGGGATGCATACACATGTTGCTAAGAGAGGGGATGGTGGATTGGGTATGTACTATAGGTAGTTGTGCAAGAAAATTAGTGGGATGGGAAAATCCAAGCTATTGAGGTGGTGGAGGTGTGGTTTGAGAAGTGACAAATGACATAGATAAGTAGTTGGTGAAAGTGGGAAAGGACACAACAAAAGATGATGGTGGTGGTTGTTTTGTTTCTTAGGGAAAGGTTCCTTGTTGATAGGTAGGTTGGGATAGGTGGGATTGTGTTGGTATGCCCAAGACATTCATTTTTTCCTAGTTGAGACTCCATGTTGCACTGATTCCCGGTGTGGTTTATGATATGGAGGGTACTGCAAAAGTGGGATCAAAAGTAGGATTTGATGGTGCAAATGGAGGATTTTGGGATGCCATAGATGGCATTCCTATTGTGAAAGTGACATGCTAGGCTTGTGCACTGGTGATAAAGGTTGGTAGAGGAACTTGGGTGGAAGTTGGTTGTGTAATGGATTGGGTGAACGCAGGCTAGGTGGCTTGTGTTTCTCCTTGGGAAAATGATGTTGATGTGGAAGCCTGACTTACCATGGGTGGAGATACTGCTTGTGTAGGATTTTGAGTGGGAAGTGGAGGTGGTGTTTGTATGGGTGTTTTTGATTGAGAGGCCATTTGTGAAGTGGTAGGTGGAGGTGGCACACCCATGATAGAAAAGGGGGCACCTTGGATTGTTGCTTGAACTATGAAGGTTGTTGGAATGGGCTGAAAGAGGTGAGGAATGGGTGAAGCAACATGGGATATCTGCATGGTGGGATCATGGATTTGTTGGACAATAGTGGGATAGACGTTGGTGGGGATGTGGATGGGTTTTGTGGGATCAAAAGGTCATAGGTGTGGTGGAATGGGAGTACCTTCTTGTGCATAGTTGGCTAATATTGCAAGGTGGTTCTATGTTATGATTGTGCTTACCATTTGCGCATGTCTTGGATGACACATGAATGCTTCCATGGAGTTTGTGGTGGGTATTTTAGTGGGGTCTACTCACACATTTTCAACATTTGGCAGCTGAGGATCATATATTATCATAGTGCCAGTAGGATCATTTGGGTCTGTTGAACTAGTGGCTTTGTTGGGGTCTATTCCTTTTCTCCTCTTTGATCATGTCTCAATAGGAATGAAATACAAAAATTCCTAGGATGAGGAAGATGTAGACGTGACTAGGGGATGCATGGGAATGGGATCTAGGCTTTAAATGAGGTTGGGGATGACTTAGATATAAGACTTGAGATGCTTAGATGAAAAATGATTTAAGATGATGCAAGATTTTGGTGATGCACTAGGAGATGGATGGTTAGGGATCAAAATGAGCTACCTTTCCTGACATGGGATCAAAACATGAAGGATTTCCATCCTTAGATTTATGATCTTTGGATGACATGATCCTTACTAGTGTGATCCAATCTCTGGATCGAGATGATGAGGTCCACAAGAGTAAGTACTAGATACCCTATACAATGCTTAGTCAGATGGGTGAAGCTAAGATTTTTTATTTTTGGATAAGGTTTGGGCATCTCAAAGTGAGTTCTTTGGATAGGATGTGATTTAGATGAGGGATGAATTGGGATTCTAACAAGGATGATTCTAGTGGATGCTAGGCTCCCTAAATGCACCTAGGGGGTGATCTAAAATGAAGGGATGTTGAGACAGTTTCACAAATTTTTAAAAGGAGTGGGATTATGTCCTCTAGTCTTCACTTTCAAGCTAGACAAACTGATGATTTACTCAAATTTGTGCTACAAACTAGTTGACTCTTACATTGTATTCCATGTTTTCTAGCTTCTCTTAGTACTTTTCTTCTTTTTGTATTGCATTTATGGTGGTTTGATGATCCTTGAGGTTTCTCTTGGCAACTTTCTTCTTGAGACATACATGTAGTACTAGTAACTTGGCTTTCTTGTGTTTTACTGATTCATTCATAGGTCCACAATATCTTCAATCTCTGAATGCCTGAAAAATAAAGCTAGGAAGTGACTGTGGTAAGTATACCTTGGCTTGGTCTTGAACAGATATTTGGATTTTGGATGTTTTGACAAACAGTCCCACAAGAGAAAAGCAATCTTGTGGGAAAATAGGTAGATGATCTCTTTGGCAAAGAACTTTGTAACTCCAATTTGTGTATGTTTAAACAAATGTTTTCACTGGGTTTGCAACTTTGAAGACACGCTCAAGAACTTTCTACCCTAAGGAATCGATGTGACTAAAAAACACTTTCTCATTGACTTAGGAATACATACAAGAGCTAATCATAATATGACCACTGTTGAACATGTAATGGATCAAAAAATGTCATATTATCTGGTTCCAAGTGCTCAAGGATGACACGATATGATCAGTGTCTTGGGGAGATAACTATTCTCCTTGCACAAGGATTAGAAAGCCTTAGGGGTAGATCAGGTAGGATTCTAATTTAATGGCTTCTAGTAAGATCTATGGCATCCTCCCAATCAATTTGTACATGCAAGACTCACTTAAGAGCCTAGTTGACCATGCCAAAATCATAGGGATATTCACCTACCTTGGGATACCATCAACACATCTCACCTAAGCTTGAGGGGATAAAGCGAGATTTTTCTCAACACCTTGTTTATATATTGATCGGAGAATTATCAGTTTGAGGTCATTCTCTAAAGAGGAAGTGCTTCTCTATAGACATGCCATGCAAGAAGTGAAGTCAATCAAACTTGATCTTTCTCTTCACCCAAGATCCACAAAGGTGAGGGGAGAGGATACAAATACAAGTGGATTGCTTTCACGTCGCTTACTTTAATAAGGTTTTACTAGAAAAGAAAAATCTCTAAGGAAGTGTTGAAAAACACTCCTTCAAACAGGCCAAAAAGAGTTCATTCCAAATTGAATCTAGATTTAGACTAAGTGTTTTTCTATCCTAGGACTTCAAGCACTCATTTTTAGCATGAAAAGTTCTTTTTAGAAAGAAAAATAAAAGTGCTTGAAATAACATTTTATTTTTGTGAAACAAAACAACAAGTGTTACTTCCCTTTAGGCATTCAAGATTTGTTTGATTGATTTTAAACACCAAAGTAAAGTGTTCATCGCATTGGTTCTTTGTCCCTTAAGCATTCAAGATTGATTTTTGTTCATTGTTAAGCACCAATGTGAAGTGTGAAGTTTGATTGTCAATTTTAGCCTTTATTCATTTTAAGCCCCAAATTGATAAATGAGGTGTTGTGTATGCATTCACTATTCTTTTTAGTGCACCAAATAAAAGTGTGTAAATTTTGTTTTTAAAAGATTAATCCACATTCCCACCGATCCTTCCCGCAAATCCTGCAAACACAAAAGTAGCATTCTCGTGGACCATACCCATGATCCCGAAGGTCTGTCAAAGAAAAAAAATTACATAGAATAACATAGGATGAGTTTAATGTGATACCTACAGTCGTGATCCCGCAAGGTCAACGCGTGATCCTACAGGGTCAACTATCAATCCCGTGATGTGGGTATGAAGGTACAAATTTTGAGATTCAGGAATGCCTTGTAGCTTACAAGTCGTACAAAGGCAGTCCCGTCTAATCAAACAACATTCTCACATTGTGGGAATGGAATCCTGCAGACTGTGATAGAGAAATTACTGGTGAAGTTTTAGAAAAAAGAGAAATATTTAGATAGAAGAGAGAAGGGGCCTTCACCGGAATGCAATCTCATTGACCATATAGTTGATCCTGTCGAGCGTACTTGCATTTGTGCAAAACTATGTTCTTCTTGCTGTTTAAAAATTGAAGATGGGAATGGTGGCACAAATATGTTTTCTTTCATCCCAAACATGCAAAACACTCAAAAACATTTGCAACACCACTCAAAAAACAAAAAAAATTAGTTTTTGGTTAGTTTTGCAAAGTAAAACAAATGAAAATGATGAAGAAATGAGCCTGGAAGTGGGTCCCACTGGGCATGCCCAAATGTAAGCTATGAAATGAGTTGTTAGGGATATGAAAAACAAGTTAAAGATTCAACAAAATAAATCAAAACTATGCTTATGCTAAGACAAAAGAAAGAAAAAGAGAAGAGAGTACAAACTCCCAAATGTAGCCTTCTTGATCTTTGGATTTGTCCAAGGATTTAAATGTGTGCTCAAATTGCTATTGCTCAAGCTTCAAACTGTGGGAGGATTTTGGCATTATGAGGTTGTTTTTGGCTATCAAATGGGCATGATAACTTTTCTTTTATGGTGGATGAAAATAAAGGAGATAAGGGTTCAATTTATAAGCAAGAGGAGGGGTGAATTAAGGGCCAAGATGCAAACCTGAGGAAGGGTCAAGATGCATTTGTGAGAGAGCACATGGATTGTGCTTTCTCAAATGCATCTCATTGTGACAAGTGTCATAATGGGAGAGGTTGGAAGAAATGGGTGAATGTGACCATTTTGGGAGATGTGAGAGGGGACAACTATGTAAGAGAAGGGTGGAGTGTGTAAGGGATGTGTAAGAGCATTTAAGATTGACATGAGGTGAGGGAGTTGGGGGATGTGAGTATGTGACATGGGAGTTGACTTGGGTTGGGTTAGGATTTCTTAGTTCATGGCTTATAATTGTGCAAATACTTAGGATGTGGTTAGGCTTGGATTAGGAGGCAAGTGGGAAGTTTAGGAGGATGTGATAGGAGGAGAGAGAATGAGTGGAGGGTTGGATTAGCTAATTATGGGTCATTAGCTAATTAAGAAGGGTTAGTATGTGTGAATGGGTTGGGTTGAGTATGAACTACATATTAGGAATTTGGGATGGGTTTGGTTAACGGTTAACATTAGGGGCCATGTGCTCAAATTGGATTAAATGCATTATTTAAATCCAAGTGGGAGGAAAATAGGATTTTATGAGTTAATTTAAATAGGTATATGTATCTATTTAAATTAATAGAGGAATGGGGATTTAATTAATTATCATACTATAGGTTTGTCATTTAGATAATTAATTGGGCTATAATTAATTAATTAGGGGATGACATTAATTAATTAAATAAATAATATTTAATTAAATAAAATTCCCTAGGAGTAACTAAATAGGATTACTTAATTGCATAATCAAATTTAGGTGTCTACACCCACAAATTGATGTTCTTAGCCCCACAGTTAGGTGGTTGAATGACCTTTCCTAGAAATATGCAAGTTATGGATAAATTGGAGGAGAACAACGCTCAAATAATATGTCTTTACATATTGCCATAGTCAAGCTTTAGCATCCAAGGGAACACATATGGTGAGTGTCTTGGGGTGATCTAGGTAGTCCACTTGGATAAATCCTTGGATAAAGGAAGTCACATGGCCAAAAGGGGTAGTCTCTAATCCTAGGTTCTTAATAAGGGTCTTCGTTCATGACTACCCATGTAGTTTCACAAGCAGAATTAAGACCTTTCATCCCTACAAGGAAGAAGACAAGTCTTCTCTCTCTTTGGATTGAAATAAGATTTTGATTATAGTGGGGTGGAGTAGTTAGGTTCACTTGTTCCCCACTTGGGTCATTCCCAAAAGATTACTCTTTTGGCAATCCTTCTAAAGGTAAATGCAATAAAGTAAATGGATAACTAGTAGAGGTCTAGATTTCTGATTTTCCATAAGGAAAATAGCATACTTTCCTACTCTATTAGTGTCTCCCAAATACATCAAGCACTTGTTCATTAACCAAGATTACCTTCACAAGAAATCAATCAAGTTGGTTTATATTTTTGAAGAGCATACTCTCCTACTACTCAACTAATCACAAGAAAAGAAACCTTCTAATTAATGTAAGTGCCTAGAAAATCATGTATATGCAAGCACAATGTTGATTTGTATCTCCCAAGGAAACCTACAAAACCACAAGTTAGTAGTTTTCTCAATGCAAGTCCTTTGACAAGAGATTCCTATAAAATCAAGATCAATAGCCCTACAAGATAGCTTGTTAGATTTTGTTAGAAAACCAGGAAACCTAAAATTGTAAGAAAATGCAAGAAGACTCAGCCAAAACCCAGATTGTGACAAAGAATAAATCTAGGCAAAACTTCATAGTTTGCAAGGAAAATTATACGACAGTTCCCTAAAAACTAGATGACACTTTAGAATGATACAAAAATTTGTAAATAGGTCATGCCATACTTCACTTGAAGGAATATGATACTTCTTTGTATGAAAAAGTGATATTCCAGAGGGAATGAAGTTTCATCTAGCAACATTATGAAATGTTCTAGGGATATATGTTGGAATGTCGTATGACCTTCTAGACTACAAAAGAGGAATGATGAACCTGCAACAACAAAAATCTGAAAATGCAAGAAATGGAGCTAAAAATGCATGTCTAGCCCCACGGTGGGTGCCAAAAATGTGTGATCAAAAGGTGACACACTTATATAAACTATTTTTCTTGAGAGAATCCATGAAGAGGAGATCCTAAGAGGTGGATTATAGCTTCCTATCTATGACGTGCAATAATGTAAGCATTATGGATAGCGGCTCTCAAATGAACCTCAATAAGAAGCCCTTGCAAGGTACACCATAGAATGGAAGATTCAAAATGAAGATGCAAGAATGAAAGATCTAAATGAGATGCAATATCTAAACTAGAATTAAAATGCAAGAACAAGAAAGAAAATCTAATCTAACAAGATTACAATACCTCCTAGTTAAACAATGTGATTTAATAAAAATGCAACAAGGAAATGCTAAGCTAAGAATGCAAGTTGAACTAGAATGCTCTTACAATGAAAAATGATAGAAGAACACTAGCATGATTGAGTGGTATCCAAGAGTGAGGAAAGAGCCTCCTTTTATAGAATTTAGAAATGAATGGACGACCAAGATTAAGAGGTGAAATCCAAGGGTCGAGAATAATCCAAATTTTGACTTTAGGGCACAAGATTCTCAAGAGGGAAAATTAGTGGACATGAATGGTTAGGTAGAAATGAGTGGTGGAGATTAAGAGGCAAAAGAGATTGCACTTTTGTCCTTTTCTCTCTTTTTTTTTAAATTAAGAAATTCCTTTTTTCATGTGCACACATAGGATAAAGTGGATTTTATTTAATTAAAAGGGGAAATGTTCTTTTAATCAAATAAGACTTAGGATAAAGTGGTCAAACTTTAGGATATCATCAAATAAATTATTAAAGTGATGATTTGATGAAGAGATAAGATATTAAATCAATACACAAGATTGATTAAGCATAAGATAAGGTCTAGTATTTTTAATGTTTAATATTAGAGTGGAGCTCAAAGTTTACTAGACCATTTTTGGGTGATTAAATTTTCCCCTCTTTGACTAATGTGTGAGAAATTTGGGAACACATTGAGTCAAAGAATAGATAATAAGATATCTAATAGAGATCTAACTCTAAACTTGATTGAACAAAGAACAGAGAGATAACTAGTCCCAAACCTAATCAAATGAGAACTAGCAAAGAGATAGATAAGATAGATCTAACTCTGAACTTGATCAAATGAAGCACATAAAAGATGATAATTCTGAACTTGATAGATTGAGAACTAGCGAAGATAGGTAATATTGTGACAAAAATGTGTGATCAAAAGGTGACACACTTCTATAAACCATTGTTCTTGAGAGAATCCATGAAGAGGAGATCCCAAGAGGTAGCTTATAGTTTCCTATCTATGACGTGCAAAAATGTACAAATTATAGATAGTGGCTCTCATATGAACCTCAATAAGAATCCCTTGCAAGGTACAACATAGAATGGAAGATTCAAAATGAAGATGCAAGCATGAAAGATCTAAATGAGATGCAAGATCTAAAATAGAATGCAAATGCAAGAACAAGAAAGTAAATATAATCTAACAAGATTACAATACCTCCTAGTTAAACTATGTGATTTAAGATAAATGCAACAAGGAAATGCTAAGCTAAGAATGCAAGATGACCTAGAATTCTCTTAGAATAAAAAATGATAGCATAACACTAGAATGATTGAGTGGTATCCAAGAGTGAGGAAAGAGCCTCCTTTCATAGAATTTAGAAATGAGTGGATGACCAAGGTTAAGAGGAAAAATCCAAGGGTGGAGAATAATCCCTATTTTGACTTTAGGGCACAAGATTCTCAAGAGGCAAAATCAGTGGACATGAATGGTTAGGTAGAAATAAGTGGTGGAGATTAAGAGGCAAAAGAGATTCCACTTTTGTCCTTTAATCTCTTTTTTTTTTAAATTAAGAAATTCCTTTTTTCATGTGCACACATAGGATAAAGTGGATTTTATTTAATTAAAAGGGGTTATGTTCTTTTAATCAAATAAGACTTAGGATAAAGTAGTCTAACTTTAGGATATCATCAAATAAATTATTAAAGCGATGAATTGATCAAGAGATAAGATATCGAATCAATACAAAAGATTGATTAAGCATAATATAAGGTCTAGGATCTTTAATGTTTAATGTTAGAGTGGAGCTCAAGGTTTAGTAGACCATTTTTGGGTGATTACAACTAGAAAATGCTAAGAGTCTACTCTATGAGTGAAATCCTAGCATGCAAGTGTGCTTGTAAATGTAAATGTGTGCAAAATATGAAGAGACAAAGATTAGATTTGAATATAGCATAGGAAGCATACCAAGCCCCCAAGGCTAAAGGACTCTAACTGTCTTCATGATCCCCTTACATATCCATGATGTTATTTAATGCTTGAATTCTTGAATTGAAGAAATGTAAATGAAGGCCTCACTTTGCAATTAAAGAATTAGATTCAGACCTTAGCTTACACCTTGAAATTTCTCTATGTTTGATTGGGGTGTCCATGTGTGCTTTTACCTTGCTTCTATCATCATCCATCATGAGGAAAATAAGGAATTAGATGTCTTTTTATAGTGAATTTATGAAATTACCCCCATAGGAGCTGACTACAGTGAGTGGGAAATAATGGAACTTTGAAATAGGACTAGGACAAAAAATTTCCAACCACCAAGGAATAGGTCTACCAGGTCAACCTATTCCTTGGGGGCCCAGAGTCTTGGGTTTGTAACCTACACTTCCAAAAATGTACAGGATCTAGGTGTAATGTGTATCAAGGACTAATAAATCAAGGCTATATTTTGGAAAATGGGGCCTAGGAAGAGGAGGATGCATATAAATTAGATCCTACCTCATCCCATGAGTGAGAGAAAGAGAAATCAAGGAGGAAGTTTTAGGTTCTACCTTAATTTTCCTGGGAGAGAGAGAAAGAAAAAGGAAAGTGTGTGCTCCAAGTGCAAATGTGCAATGCAAATACACTAAAGAGGAGCTTAAATTTCATAAATTGAAGAGCTTCCAATTTAAGATAGTACATTTAGCCCCCACTTTAGAGGTATATCACACTACGTGCATATGCAAGCTAAAGTAAGAAAATAATATATATAACTAAAATAGGATATGACTAAGTCCACATGCACAGTTCCTAGAAGAAAATAATAGTAACCATATCCTATAAAACCATGGGTTGTAATAATCAAAATAACCTAGGACATACTAGAGAAATATGTTGAAGTTCACAGGTAACTATATGCCCCCCTTTTTCAGCTTGATCACTTGGGAAAGATGAAACAAGGTATCATGTTTACCACATCAAACTGAATAAGGAATATGATTACAAGTATGCTTCAAAGACATTCAATATGAATCACAAATTTTTTCAAAAGTACTTGGATATCAAGGTAACTGAGTCATGATTTCGATGCCTATGAGGATGCTTGAATCAAAGCTACTGAACTCAAGATATGATCAAAAGTGTAAAGGAGGGAATTAACATATAATAATGATAAGCTAATTTTTCAAAAAAAAAAAGAGAAAGGTAACCTAATTAAACAAATATAAAGTGAAGTTAGCTATGTGAAAGCTCATTTGGAACATTTTCTTAAAGGTGAAGAAGGAGAAGGAAAAAATGACGAGGAAGAAGGAACTATCACCAACATGGATGGAGGTGTTCTAACAGGTAGTAGTGAATGGTGCAGAGATAGAGGAGGTATGTCTTAACAATCATGCCCATTCCATTATGTTTTACTTCTATTTCCATGTTTTCTATAGATTTAGGAAGTTTCTCAGCATGCTACAAGAAGTTATTTTTGATAGCTAGGTTAGGGAGTCAACCTATTCCTAGGAAGTTGACTTGTTCTTGAGAGGTCGACCTGTGTTGATCACTAAATTTTTTGTTGTCTATTAGTGTCTTACACTTAGTCATTTTATGGGAAATGTTGGTCGGTCATCACTATGACCAAGTGATCATATATAGGCTGAGTCATGTATATTGTACATTTACCAAGCAATAGTCATTACTAAGTAAAATAGTGGTCACCGAGTACTTCAGTATTAGCTGAGTCAATTTTTGCTGAGTTATGTAAATAAGAAAATGCCAAGCACCATGGTATAAAGAATAGTGAATATCGAGTGCTAGAGATATCAAATGTTGAGCAAGCCATAATTGACATATGTGTTTGTTATGGCACAAACACTTAGGTAAACCATTTTGGCCAACATTCATATTTCATTTATTATTTTTTGAGGAAATCACAAAGGTGATTACACTCTTGTATTGTAATCATTAATCCCTATGTAACACATGAAACCAATCACAATTAGGGAAAATTTAAGCGGCAAAAAGAGACAATCTAGATTGTAGATCTTAAATCTTGGAGAAAGTTAATTGTCTATACAAAATTTCATTTGAACCGTAGAAGAGATAGAGAGAAAAAAAGGAAGTGAGAATAAGTGTATGAAGGAGATCTCATACTTTTAAAGTAGAGAATTATTTTGATGATCAGAGATAGAGTTCAGTGACTGAGTAGAATAGAGAAAAGTAGTGAAGGATGAAACATAAACATATTTGATAGAAGAGATCAAATCTATACTATAAGGAGGAGATCTGTAATTAGAATCACAGTGAAAACTAAAGGATTAGGAACTGAGACATTTTAACAGGTGTATCAGGGTAAATCTATTAATAGAGTGGTTTTGATAGACCTTAGTAAATCTCTTAACTGAGTGCTTATTTAGTTGTAAGTTTTAAATCCTTTTGCAAGGTAGATTGTATAAGTCTCAAAGATCTTAACAGAGAAGACCCCTCATAGGGTAGAACATATTTTGTAATCAAACTTGTAGCCCTAATAGGCAACCTTTATAGTGTAGTAGTGAAGATTTGTGGGTGTCATCCCCACCCCAGTTTTACCTTTCAAGGGTTTTTGGGTAACCAAAATCATTGTGTTATGTTTATTTCATGGGTGATGATTATCTTACTAGTTTTGTTACAATGTTGAGTTTTATGCTAATGTTATGTAAGTTTCATTTATCTCAAAATGAATAAATCAGTGATATCTGATTCACCCCCCCTCTCAGTATCACATTTTCCCAATAGATTTCCAACAATTGGTATCAGAGATTAGTCTCCTAAAGAAGTCTAACCACTTGTGAGATAAAGATATTGAGATGCAGGTTTATAAGTTGGGAAAATCATAGAGAATTAGAAGATTGACATTCAACTTGCATTACAAGAACTTGAAACAGCTAGAGGAGAGCTAAAGAAATCTTTAAGAAGAATAAGAGAAATAACTATTCAACAAAATGAAACACAATATCAAGAAGAGGATATTACTAGACTATTTGATTGTGGCAACTCTGCAGAAAGTGACAAATTCATAAAAGAACTACTAGAGAAAAATAACATAGTGAATGAGGACATTAGAAATCTGAAAAGAGAACAAGAAATGCAATCTGTAAGATTCTGTGAAATTATAGAATAGAAAAAGAAAGTTGAAGAAGACAAGACAATGGATGAAGAAGACAAAAGATAAATATCAATGAGACTTGATGAGAGGACAAGTGACATGCAAAGACTAACCAGCAATCAACTAGACATGGTAAATCAACTCCTACTGGTTAATCAAGAATTGGGTAGGAAATATGTGGAAATCACCAATTTGAGATCATAAAACAATAAACTGAGGATTGAACTAAAATTTGAAAAGGAGATCAATGAAAGGATGAACAATACTAATGAATCTATGAGATATTTTTAAGATCTGTTAGGGTCACCTAGAAGATCTAGTGATACATTTGGACTTGGACATAATGAGCACTTATCTTCCACTGAGGAAGGAGATTCATCACAAAGTGGAGAGGAAAGAAATGCCAAACCAAATAATAACAAGACCACATGCCATCACTATGGAAAGGTAGGACATACAACCAAAATCTATAGAAGAAAACATGGTAAGTCTGATCCTAAACTAAAATTCAATGGACATTGTTCTAACTGTAAGAAACATGGACATCAGACACATGAATGCAGGGCAAAGGTTAGTAATCCACCCACCTCACCTAAATTTCAAGGACATTGTTTCAAATGTCAAAAATATGGACATAGATAATTTGAGTGTAGATCCAAACCCAAGTGGTCATCCAATCAATAGAACAAATCACCTAAGAAGGGTAATACATACAATTGGTACTACAACACTTGGTACAGTTGTCATTACTGTGGAAAATATGGTCATGTGGGAGTAAATTGTTTGAAGACACATTTTAGTGGTAAATCCAAGAGTTGGATGAATGGACGTATGGTGTGCTATAAATGCAATAAGATTGGTCACCTAAAGAAATATTGTAGAACACACATATCGAGAAATGATCAAAGCAAGGATGAAGAAACCAATGAGAGAATGAGAAATCAGATGAACAAGACATGGAAGAAGAAAGAAGAGGTAAGTAGTAGTGAAGCCAGTGCACATGAGGTCACCCAATCTGATGGATCAGGTGATCACACTACTTTGAACTAAGTAAAGAAGGTATGTATGGAATTGAATCTTATAATGTTTTAACCTTACATCAGTTCCTAACATTTGTTAATAAAAAGTCCATATATGCATAGATTAAGATGCATTAGGATAGGTTTGAGCAAAGAGCTACACTGCATATTTAATGTCGAGCATCAATATTATAGCCTATAGTGACCGAGTCACTAGTATTTTCTGAGTGCCTATGATAGCTGAGATGTGATGTACACCAAGTTGTAACCAAATGGTTGTATCAACTGATCTTATGTTGACCGATTTTAACATGAGTTTGTCGAGACAACTGTATCTCATGAAGAAAGTGGATGGATCATTAATGAAGCCCTAATCTGACCTTTTGAAGTCTATAAAGAGGGAAGTTACCTTTTATTTCATTTTATCAGCAAATTGAGAACTTTTTCATAGCAGTTCAAGAGCGAGTAAATAGTGCGACTAGTGCTAAGTGTAATTTGGAGAAATCCTCACAGCGTGCCATCGACAAATATCTAAAGAACACCTATGCAAGGTATTTTATTGAGTAAATATTTTCAGTATTCAAACCCTTAAGTTAAAATATATGGCATCCTCATCATCATCTACAATTAGTGAGGAATGAGACATGCAAGCCACCGAAGTTTCAGGCCATTCTGGAAAGTGCATTTATGGGAGATCTGACTAGAGCCCTATCATCAATTCCTAAGAAAGTCTTAATGATAAATGATATTTGTTCATGTTATATATGCAAGATTGGACAAATTGGTGATTAAGAACTAAGAGAAGTATATGATAAACTATGTAGCAACAGTGTGTTGAAGTTGGAACACCAGAAGGTTTCCAAGAAAGGGTTGGTTCGTGCCCTTAACTTTCTGCAAAACTTCAAAGTAGAATGGATCAAAGATTGTACTGAGTAGGGTACATAGTATGAAAATATGGCTGGAGGATGGACTAGTCCAAATCACTAAATAAATGATTCATTAGGCAACTAGATACTCTTAACTCACTGGGAAGAAAACTATGAGATGTCAAATCAAGGAGGAAATACAAGCAAACACACATGCAGTATGGAACAAGTGGGGTATATCTATCTCTACTATCACTAATCCAAAAATTGAATTTGTAGTAAGGGTGATAGCACACAAATTTTATCATTCAAGTTGGTTGGATAGTGTCCCATGCATGGAAGTGGACCAAGCTTGGAAGATAATAAAGAAGGATCATGCATACAACCTTTCCGAGCTCCAACTAACACAACTTGCTGAGAATCTTAAATCAATCTAAAAAGAAAAGAATTTTATGTGTAAGTTCGGTTCCCTACTCATTTCTTTATTTTTCTACATTTATAAAAGTTGTCCTACTATTGGAGGAGTGAAATGGGATAAGAATAGACCAGTGACACTTCAGGTTAATGAGTTTATTGGTCAAATGGGTGATAATTTTGAAATCATTATGGAGAACTACTTTGTTGAGTTTAAGAAGAAAATGAAGAAAAGAAGTAGAATTCTTGTATCATTAGTAGAGAAATACAATCAGGACATATACTTTCTAGTAAACACTAACCACAATATTTACTCTTTCTTATTAGCATTTGTAATGGAGAAATCTCTTAACAGGGTGGATTGATTGCATTTGAGCTAAGTAACTATGATAATAGTCAACCAACCATTAAAACTGCATTCAAATCATCTTTGATCATTGGAACATCAAGAAGAGAAAGACATAATCACATTAATTTATATGTAAATGAATATGATAGTATCCTTACCAAAGAGAAATACCAAGAAGAATTGTGAGCACTGTTGGCTAAGAGACTACTGAGAGGTAAAGGAAAGTACAAAGGTAAACTACCTCTAAAGTGTTTTAACTATAATAATATTAGTCACGTTGCATCTAGATGTCCTAAAAATGATAGGAATGATAAAATTGATAATGAAAACTGACACCAAAGATTTATAAATTATAAAGATAGAGGTAAGAAGTCTTGCTACCTAGTTGAGGAAGGTGTAACCGATGATGAAGCAATGATACTAAAGAAGGATATGAAGTTGTCTATTTTGGTGCAAAAGAAGACTCAAATGAAGAAAAGAATGAAGATGAAAAAGCACTTGTTTCTCATGTAAGTAAAGTTGACCCATGGATTATTGATAGTCGATGTTCACATCATATGGCTGGAGATATTGATAAATTTGAGAACCTAGAAGAGTATGATGGAGGATCTGAAAGATTTGGAAATAATGCTCCATGTCCTATTAAAGGTAAAGGACCAATTTTATTGAATGAAAGTATGATATGTGATGATGCATATTGGATTAAAGGAATAAACTATAATCTGTTGAGTGTTGCACAACTAAACAATACTAGCCACTACCTAGAATTTCAAAATAGAAAGGTGAAAATTGATGGTTCTGATGCAGATCTAATTGGAAATGGACATATTTTATCTTGATACTACTGCAAAGATTTGCATTTTTGTTAAGAATGAATATGTGTGGTTATGACATAAATGACCATTTCACATAAATTTTGATAACATGATTAAGGTGAGTAAAAAGAATAGAGTCAGATTAGTAAGATGACTAAGTAGAGATTCTCAAGAAAATCTTATTCTACCAATGATATTTTGGAATTGGCTCACACTAACTTTTGTGGTCCTATGAAGATACAAAGCTACTATGGAGATAGGTATTTTATTTTGTTTGTTAATGACTATTCATGAATGATGTTTATTATGTTTCTAAAAGAAAAGTATGATGCATTCCAAATGTTCAAGTGTTATAAAGCTAGAGTTGAAAAGGAAATAGGTAAACAACTAAAATGTCTAAGATTAGATAGAGGAGGTGAATTTATCTCTGATGAATTTGTTAGATAACTAAGAGGGGGGGGTGAATTAGTTAAGTCTAGTTATCCTACAATCTCAAATACTCCCAGATGTATAAACTAAAACTTTCAAACAAATTAATCACTCGATAAAATATCTATTGTACCTTTCTTCTCTTCTACCAAATACTAGTAAATTAACTAGTGTATATACCGATCAATCCAGTTATAGTAATGTGTAAAGTAAAATAATAATTCAAAAAATCCATACACATATAACACTTTTATTTTTAATGTGGAAACCCTATTAGGGGAAAAAACACCTGGGACCGGTAACCCAAAATAATTTACTCTTCTGAAGTGAGCTTGGTTAGGAGCCAACCCTGTTAAAAGTTACAAAAGACACTATGAGGTGTGACCAGGTTAGAGGATTTATCACTAATAGTTCTCCATGACCAAACATTTACTATGGGGTTAACAATAAAATAATCAACATTCATTGAATGTCATATTGAAATAATAAAAACTGTTAAGTCCAATCGGTTAAGAGATTTATCTGTAACAATGATTAGAATGCAATAGTAATGATCTAATTCAAATACTACTTTTTTTCTAGATTTTTCAAATCTATGCTAAGCTCAAAAATACCTCTTGACAATATACTCAATTCAATTCATTTGTATCCTCCAACTTTGTTATGCTCGGTAATTTCCTTCTCTAACACTTGGTGTTGTCTGTAGATTTTCTCGATTATGTCTTCAACCTATTTAACTAGCTTTGCATGAATGCAATCTCCTCATGTGCATTCTATAATTCAATTTCAATCACTGGTCTCCTTTTATAGACATCTTAAACCATTTTATTTCCAGCCATATATTTTGCCTCTTAATCTTCATCATTGATTTTTTCTCTTTAACCTTCCTTGGAAGTTGTGTCAGTAACACATTTCATTCTCCTTCATCCGATCATCCTTGAATTTTTTCATTTGTTTGATCATCATAACAAACATTATATTCAACCTCAGAATCATTCACAATTTTCTAGCTCATCATATTTAGTCAGAAGTCATAATTTCCTTTTATTTCTTTCACTTGGTCAATACCACAATGTGTCGATGATAACTAACTTGGTTAATACTATACTTGGTATACACTATATCAACTCGGTGTATATTGAATTCTTCATTTACCAACCACATAAACTTG
Source organism: Chamaecyparis obtusa (assembly GCA_027943335.1). Classification (NCBI taxonomy): domain Eukaryota; kingdom Viridiplantae; phylum Streptophyta; class Pinopsida; order Cupressales; family Cupressaceae; genus Chamaecyparis; species Chamaecyparis obtusa. Next base: position 1,014,942 of record BSBK01002404.1, on the reverse strand, counting down.
TACATTCTTGATCTTAAATCCATAATAGAATTATGTGATATAATCAAATCACTAACATAATGTCATGGACTCATCAATAAGTTACCCAATTAATACCATATCCATATCTTTCTCATACATCTCAACTTCATGTAGATATCTCATTCCTTCACCATTATTTTCCTTCTTAAGATGTTTGTAACTATCATGATAAGTATAGTCAAAACTAGTTGATATCAATGACAATACAATAACTGATTTAATGTCTCACATACACCTTTGTAGCTTAGTGATCATTAATCATTTTCCTTTGAAATATTTTAATCACTTCTTCAAGATATTCAATCAGTTGTAGTCTAACAATCTTTCCCTTTGGCATTGATGGAAACAAAATATGAAATATACCATAGAATACCAAACATCTATCTACAACTCTGTATGTATATGTTGTGACTCGGTAAGCTCTCCCTAGCTTAGGTATTTAATATGTTTAATTACTACATAACATTAGTGTCTCTCCCTTTCGATAATCTCTCTCCCTATAGATAGATATATCATTATCTCCCTTTTAACTATTCTCTCATGTAGATAGATATTTCATGAAAATTTCTCTCCCTTTGACAGTATTACCAAAAATGAAATCAGCTCTTCAATAGCCAAATAATTATCTCTGTTGTTTGGTTCAGATTCAAGTACCTTTCATGTACTGATATGGAGTTTGTCTTCTAGCTTTTGATATAGGAGCATCCTAGGGTAGTTGGAAATCCTCTATGTCAGTGAGTAATGTTGCAGTGTTTTCCTTCTATGTTACTTGGTTGCAGCTTTGACCAAGGAGCTCGGTCATTGAAGAAGCCCGATTGCTGAAGGAACTTGGTAAACTTTGGTGCTCGGTGAGACCCATACTTAGTAATGCCTATGGTGCTCAGTCTATATGGTTTCTTAGTGATGCCTATATTTCTCATTTTTTTTACTATCGCTCAATAGTCTAGCTTACCGATTAGAGTTCTTGGGGGTTTGGTTGGCTGACTTGGTGTATTTAATGTTGGTATCTTGTGTTATATTCTCCTAGGTAGATCTAGAGGCTGACATGGAGAATTCAATAATTATAAGGCTATTTGAGAGATGAATGATGTTGCATTTAATATTTTTTTTTTTTAGAAGATGACTTGGTTTAGGAGTTAATTGTTTCTTCCAGCAAACTTGTCCATAAAGAATTATATTTAAGGAGGTGTATCATCTTAAAATGGAAGCACTTCTATGTTAAGAGTATTTATTCATCTAAGTGAGTGGTCTAGGTCATGCCAATCACCTTGAATCAGCTCTTTTCTTGGATCATACTTGTTCTACTCATTCTGCTTCTATATGTCCCTGATTTTCACTTCAATCTGCATTTCCTAGCATTCTGGGTCAAGATCCTGAGGTTTTTGACCACAAGGTCAAAGTTAATCTTATGGGGTCAAAGTTGACCTCTACCTTGACCTATTCAGGATCGACCTTGACCCTGACCTAGTTATATTTGAGCTCATCCTTGACCCCCTATCCATATTTTAAATTTCCTTGATTTTTGGGTGTCGAGTTTCGAGGATATTTATTTTCCTGCCTCCGGTTTGGCCATTTCGGGTTTCAAAATGGTAAATCCTCAAATTGCATTTAATTTAGGTATATTTTCTAAAGGTTAGGACCTAATTGGTATTTAATTATCCAAGGTGGCCCCTCTAGAGGATTGTGCCCTAGTTCACTATAAAAGGAGCCCTTACTCTCTCATTTTCTCATCCACTCATCCATGATCAAGAGAAAGATCTCTCCATCAAGTTTTGTAATATCCTCTCTCAATCTCTCAAGGTGATCAAGCAAGCATCCATTCAAGCATTAAATTCCTCTTCTCCATCCAAGTTCTCCATTGAAGATAGAGGATTCAAGCATTCAAGCCAATGAAGGGATTTGGTTCAAGCATTCAAGATTCATCATTCAAACCCTAGATCTAGCCATCATGATGGTGTGATCTTCCTTCAAGATTCTTTTGTTCATCTTCAAGATCCATTCATCCTTCCCTCAAGGTGGATTCCAAGCATACAATCATGGAGGTTTGATTTACATTTATTGATGTTATGTTCAAGCTTTCATATTAACATACTAAATTACATTCCAAATACAATTGCATATCTATTGAATGTCATAGCTTCATTGTTAAATCTACTTCTACTACTTTCTAGCATTCTCCATTTCAATTTCAATATTAAGGTTGATTCCAAACCGGGGTTTGACTAAGGAAAACCCTCCAAACAAACAAACAAAACCATTTTTTTATAGGTACAGGTGTGGAACTGCAGATTTGAGAGTAGATTTGGATATCCTTTTTGGCGAACTTTCGAGATCTGCGAACAAGGTCAAAATCGACCTTCAAAATAAAAATGTAGCCTTTGACCTTTTATGAGGGTCAAAGATGACCTCTCTTAGAATTGGAAATGATTTCTGGGTTTTGTAGATCTCATAGTTTCGGTTCAATAGGAAATCAATAGTTTTTGAGACTATTTGACAGGATTTTCAATAGGTTCATTTTTAGAGGTAAATACCTTTATCTCTTCATTTCAACATTAGTCATCTATATTTACTTTTCATATCAATACAATTCAAATGTAAGTATAAAATATTAGTTTTGGGGTCTCTTTTATGTGCAAACCATTGTTGTAGGACCCCATCCATATTTTATCCTTTACAGGAGGGACTGGGTAGTTGTTTAGGAGTTAGTCAGGAGATCTAAGAAGATAGTAATTGGATCTTGCGAGATCTTGTAGATCACTTTGTTATCTGATATTTGTAATAGTAGAGCTAGTGGTTTATATGCTTAGAGACAAGGAGATTTCTAGGTGGCTTGTGAACTCAAGTTTAGATTTTCTTTAGTGTTCGTACCAGTTGTTGGTGTGTTGCAGAGTTGTACTAGCTAGAAGATTAGAAAATTCTATTGTAATTATTTGTATTTGGCCCTAACCTGGAAGGCCTTACAACTAGGCATGTTGAATGAAAATACTATTTGAGTATTCTCTTGTTGTGTTTCTACTAGTTTTGTTGGCAGTGTAGGGTTGGATTATCTATTTACTAGATTTTCTTAGTGGCACTGCATTAGGTGGTATCAGAGCTTGAAGTTCTTGTGTGTGTGAACTGATTGTCAAGTTGAGGCAATTTGCACCTAGACCTTGGGTTGGTGATTTATTTCCTTGGGTTTTCAAAGATCTTGAGGATGCCTCCATGAAGATTGGACCCTAGGGAGATTGTGGATCTCTATCACTACAACATTTGGGGCCAAATTTCAATGCCAATTTATGACACCACTACAATTTGTGTTTTTTTTGCAAGTGCCCCAATGGTGTCATAATAGCGATGATGTCATTGTAATTGTGACACCCATTTGGTTATAAATAAATAAAAAGAAAAAGAAAGTCCCATTTTTAATTTTTGTGAATTCGAATAGCTACCGTAAAGACAACACTGTACTTTTGTGTGGCGCAAAGAGGGCATTAGAGTTTGGCATGCATAAAGAGGCCGACACCATGTGGGAAGAGGGCATTGGCACTTGAGGTAGGCATTTGAGCTTTGTCTTCTCATTAACTCAATTTCATTTTGATGGCATTTGTTGATTTAATGGCACAATATGAATGTTAATAGTGGCATTGTTTACATCTTACCATTTGGAATGCTCAATCACCCACGAGCTTTGAGAGCTAGGGTATCGTTGCTATTACCTTCAAGGAATTGTGTGAAGTGTTTGATCTCTCTTTATTTGTATGTTGATATTCACTATGTGGTACTCCTTGTTTATGATCATTTCATGAGGAAATGTCTTGGTGGCTTGCGGGTTGCAAGCTAGGGCATCATACATTGTTTATGAGCTCACTGTTTAATACTGGCATTGTTTACATATTTTCATTTGGAATGCTTGATGACCAACGAGCTTTGAGAGATAGGGAATCATTTCTATTACCTTCAAGGCATTGTGTGAAGTGTTTGATCTCTCTTTATTTATTTTTCTATTGATATTCACTATGTGGTACTCCCCATTTATGATCATTTCACAAGAAAATGTCGTGATGGTTCATGGGTTGCAAGCTAGGGCATCATACATTGTTCATGAGCTCACTATTTAATACTAGCATTTTTTACATCTTTTCATTTGGAATTCTTGATGACATGCGAGCTTTGAGAGCTAGGGCATCATTTCTATTACCTTCAAGGCATTGTGTGAAGTGTTTGATCTCTCTTTATTTGTTTTTCTATTGATATTCACTATGTGGTACTCCCCTTTTATGACCATTTCATGAGGAAATGTCTTGATGGCTCGCAAACTGCAAGCTAGGGCATCATACATTGTTCATGAGCTCACTATTTAATACTAGTATTGTTCATGAACTCACTATTTAATATCTAGAATCATGCAAACATACATTAATACACGTACTATTTTGAATTTGAGCTCGGGCATCATGCAATGTTATTGCTATCATTACATGATTGCTGCTGTTGTGCACCATATATTGTTTTATACACTATTTATTTCATTGAGACTGTGAGCTTGGCATTTTTAATGTATTTTTTGTTACTGGATCAGTGCTACCATGTTGAGTCTGTGTATGGCTTGACTATGAACATGCATAATTGTAGATGAGGATCAGTAATAGGGTGCCAGGTATTTCTTAGATCCTTTGGATCTAACCCCATCTTTTCCTTCCTTGCAGGTTTTGGATCATACAAGAGCATACTGGATTGAACCCCAGGTCAACACTTCATTACTTTAGGTAATGTCTGGTACCTTCATTATTTATGTTCATCCACTTATGTATGTTTGCATTCATTCATATTCTTCTGAAGTTGGCTATTAGTGACCATATAGGACCATTCTTGATGTTTTTGGGTTATTTGATGAAAAGATGTAAATAGGGACATAAGTAATAAAATAGGGATATATTAAGATTAATATCGTAAGTAAAAACATTACATAGTGGCATTCAGATTAAGTACAATATGAATTCACATGCTTTTAGTTATGATACACTTTTGAAATTATCACTCATTGGTCATTTGACAATTCAAGATATAAGTATTAGAATATAAACTGTTGTAAAAGGAAGAAACACATATGTATCATCATTTAATACAAAATATAAAACTATCCCACAAACATAGTTGGTATTATAACAACCATCCTCTAGTCCCATGGTGTAATAGTCTCAAGGTAAGAATAATTTACTTAAGCCATCATATAAGTATCATCCTAAAGTTTAAATAGACATTGACTATGGATATACAACACTAAGCCATAATAAATTACAGAGTTTCACTGCAATTTCTATATCCACTTATAATCATCCTACTACTTACACTGCAATTTCTAAGTCCACTTACAATAATAAATTATAGAGTTTCACTGCAATTACTATGTCCACTGCCATTAAAATATATCACTCCTCTTGTTATATAGTCATCCTTCTCATTAAGTGTTTCCATTAAAATATATCACTCCTCCTGTTATATAATGTACATGCATACTTGTTTAAAATGTCATACTTGTTTCTCTTAAATATTATTACCATTTCACTCAAATTTACATGACATTAAACCCAAACCCAAAATGTATACATACGTGTAAGTATAGGAGAAGCTGGATTCTGCAACTATTAAGAAAAAAAACTATACCAATAGCAGCTTACGAGAAACTATACTTGTGCTTACCACACCATACCTCAGCATCATAATGATTATCATTTTCAAGCTTTAGTGAGGCTTCATACCATGCTATGTCTATAGATTTGTATGCAATGCTAATTTAAGCTGGAGGTAAACTACATGTTTCATGTAAACAACATGGTTGAATGCAATCTCTTTTGCACGTTTTCAAGAGTTTTCCCACCAATACAAGCGTAAATAACGCATTGAACGTAATCTATGAACACTCTATGGTATGAAGCTTCATTGAAGCTTGAAATATATCACTCTTCATGTTATTTTCAAAATTAAATTCAAATATTTCTCAAAACATTTATTCTTGTAGAATTAAGATATCCTTGTCTCAATAATAAAATAATCTTGCATAATAGCTTTTGAATCACATTAACACACACCCATGTTTTGTAGCATAGTTCATTTTAGAAGTGTATGGCTTGACTATGCGCATGCATAATTGTAGATGAGGATCAGTAATAGGGTACCAAGCATTGCTTAGATCCTTTGGATCTAACCCCATCTTTTCCTTCCTTGCAGGTTTTGGATCATACAAGAGCATACTAGATTGAACCTCGGGTCAACACTTCATTACATCAGGCAATGTCTAGTACCTTCATTATTTATGTTCATCCACTTATTTATGTTTTCATTCATTCATATTCTTATGAAAGTTGGCTATTAGTGACCATATATGACAATTCTTGATGTTTTTGGGTCATTTGATGAAAAGACGTAAAAGTTTCTTAAAAGTTTATATTTTTTATTTCAATTTTTAAAATCATAAAATAAATAAAATTTAAAGATAACAAATTAAGATAATCTTTGTCTTAACTTTTAAAAAAAAACATAAAGCTCATAAAGCATGGTAAAAGAGGGCCCTAACTGTGGTAAAATGGGAAAGTTGCCACCTTGCACTGCTCTTCATATGGCAGCTGCTAAGGAATTATGCTATAAAATTTCAAGGTATGAAATTTTATACTTTTTGACATCATACTTTTTTCTCCTTAGCATTGAGTTTACAATGTGGGGGAGTCAAGGTAATATATGTATAGTTATAAAATTTCAAGGCATGAAATTTGGCATGAAATTTTATAACATAGTTCCTTAGCATTTGATCTTTATATGATAGCCATGACTTGAGGTAGGCATTTGAGCTTTTTCTTCTCATTAACTCAATTTCATTTTGATGGCATTTGTTGATTTAATGGAAAAATATGAATGTTAATACTGGCATTGTTTACATTTTTGCATTTGGAATGCTTGATGACCACCGAGCTTTGAGAGCTAGGGCATCGTTTCTATTACCCTCAAGGCATTGTGTGAAGTGTTTGATCTCTCTTTATTTATTTTGTTGTTGATATTCACTATGTGGTACTCCCCATTTATGATCTCATGGGCTACAAGATAGGGCATCATTATACATTGTTCATGAGCTCACTATTTAATACTGGCATTTTTTACATCTTTTCATTTGGAATGCTCAATGACCCGTGAGTGTTGAGAGCTAGGGCACCATTTCTATTACCTTCAAGGCATTGTGTGAAGTGTTTGATCTCTTTTTATTTGTTTTGTTGTTAATATTCACTATGTGGTACTCCCTGTTTATGATCATTTCATGAGGAAATGTCTCTGTGGCTCACGGGCTGCAAGCTAGGGCATCATACATTGTTTATGAGCTCACTATTTAATACTGGCATTGTTTAAATTTTTTCATTTGGAATTCTTGATGACTGGAGAGATTTGAGAGCTAGGGCATCATTTCTATTACCTTCAAGACATTGTGTGAAGTGTTTGATCTCTCTTTATTTGTTTTTTTGTTATTATTCATTATATGGTACTCCCCATTTATGATCATTTCATGATGAAATAGCTTGATGGCTCACGGGCTACAAGCTAGGGTATCATGTATTATTCATGAGCTCACTGTTTAATACTGACATTTTTTACATCTTTTCATTTGGAATGCTCGATGACCCGCAAGCTTTGAGAGCTAGGGCATCATTTCTATTACCTTCAAGGGATTGTGTGAAGTGTTTGATCAATCTTTATTTGTTTTTCTATTGATATTCACTATGTGGTACTCGCTATTTATGATCATTTCATGAGGAAATGTCTTGGTGGCTCGCGGGCTGCAAGCTAGGGCATCATACATTGTTTATGAGATCACTATTTAATACTGGCATTGTTTACATCTTTTCATTTGGAATGCTTGATGACCCGCGAGCTTTGAGAGCTAGGGAATCATTTCTATTACCTTCAAGGCATTGTGTGAAGTGTTTGATCTCTCATTATTTGTTTTTCTATTGATATTCACTATGTGGTACTCCCTATTTATGATCATTTCATGAGGAAATGTCTTGATGGCTCATGGACTACAAGATAGGGCATCATACATTATTCATGAGCTCAGTGTTTAATACTGGCATTATTTACATCTTTTCATTTGGAATGATTGATGACCTGCAAGCTTTGAGAACTAGGGCATCATTTCTATTACCTTCAAGGCATTGTGTGAAGTGTTTGATCTCTCTTTATTTGTTTTTCTATTGATATTCACTATGTGATACTCCCTGTTCATGATCATTTCATGAGGAAATGTTTTGATGGCTCATGGAATGCAAGGTAGGGCATCATACATTGTTCATTAGCTCTCTCTTTAATATTGGCATTGTTCATGAGTTCACTGTTTAATATCTGGCATCATGTAAACATACATTAATACACTTACTATTTTAAATTTGAGCTCGAGCATCATGTAAACATACATTAATACACTTACTATTTTGAATTTGAGCTCCGACATCATGCAATGTTATTGCTGTCATTGCATGCTTGCTACTATTGTGCACCATATATTGTTTTATACATTGTTTATTTCTTTGAGATCGTGAGCTTGGAATTTGTAATGTATTTTTTATTATTGGATCAATGCTACCATGTTTTTGAGTCTATGTAAGACTTGCAAGGTTTTACCACAAACTTTATCAGTAATAAAATAGGGACATCAAATAGGGACATCAATAATAAAATAATACACTTACTATTTTTAATTTGAGCTTAGGCATCATGCAATGTTATTGTTGTCATTGCATGATTGCTACTGTTGTGCACCATAACAGCAACAAGAATGCAATGTTATGAAATTTTGGGATTAAATTGGTGAGTTTGTATACTTTCTCCATTTTAAACTAACCTATGACTTCAAAGGAGGAATTATGAAATATAGTTGTAGGTGGTTATCTCTTCTATAATGATAGAGGATTCAAAGGTAATGATCAATGAGGTTACTGCTATTAGATCATACATATATTAATACACTTACTATTTTGAATTTGAGCTCGGGCATCATATATTGTTTTATACACTGTTTATTTCATTGAGACCGTGAGCTTGGCATTTGTAATGTATTTCCTATTATTGGATTAATATTGTCATGTTGTTGAGGTTGTAGATGTCCTTTTACTGATCTTGTATAAACAACATATATACCATGTTGACTCATAGCCCATGAGGTGTTTCTTGATAACACATTTGACATCATATTTTTTGCTCCATTTTGGTCTTGATTTACTCACTGCATGCATATGTTTCCTAAGTGCACATGTTCTATAGCATAGTTCATTTTAGAAGTGTATGGCTTGACTATGCACATGCAGAATTATAGATTAGGATCAGTAATAGGGTGCCAGGAATTGCTTAGATCCTTTGGATCTAACCCCATCTTTTCCTTCCTTGAAGGTTTTGGATCATACAAGAGCATACTGGATTGAACCCTGGGTCAACAATTCATTACTTCAGGAAATGTTTGTGTATCATCTTAAAATGGAAGCACTTTCATGTTAAGAGAATTTAGCCCTCTGAGTGAGTGGTCTAGGTCATGTCAAGCACCTTGAATCAGCTCTTTGATCAGATCATATTTTTTCTCCTCATTCTACTTCTATATGTCCTTGATTTTCACTTCAGTTTGCATTTCCTAACATTTTGAGTCAGGATCCTAAGGTTTTTGGCCACAAGGTCAAAGTCAACCTTATGGGGTCAAAGTTGACCTATACCTTGACCTAGTCAAGATCAACCTCAACCCTGACCTAGTTAGATACGAGCTTGGCCGTGACCCCCTATCTAGATTTTAAATTTCCTTGATTTCTGGGTGTCAAGTTTCAGGGATATTTGTTTTCCTGCCTCCGGGTTGGCCATTTCAAGTTTTGGAATGGTAAATCCTCAAATTGAATTTAATCTAGGTATATTTTCTAAAGGTTAGGACCTAATTGAGATTTAATTCTCCAAGGTGGCCCCTCTAGAAGATTGTACCCTAGTTCACTATAAAAGGAGGCCTTCCTCTCTCATTTTCTCATCCATCATTCATATCTTCTTTTGCCATCAAGAAATCAAGTTTTGCAATCTACTCTCTCAAGCTCTCAAGGTGATCAAGAAAGCATCCATTCAAGCATTCAAGTCCTATTCTACATCTAAGTTCTCCATTGAATATCAAGGATTCAAGCATTCAAGCCATTGAAGGGATTTGGTTCAAGCATTCAAGATTCATTATTCAAACCCTAGATCTCAAGCCATTGAAGGGATTTGGTTCAAGCATTCAAGATTCATTATGCAAACCCTAGATCTAGCCATCATGATGGTGTGATCTTTCTTCAAGATCCTTTTTTTCATCTTCAAGATCTATTCATCCTTACCTCAAGGTGGATTCCAAGCATATAATCATGGAGGTTTGATTTACATTTATTGATGTTATGTTCAAGCTTTCATATTAACATACTTGATTACATTTCAAATACAATTGCATATCTATTGAATGTCATAGCTTCATTGTTAGATCTACTTCTATTACTTGCTAGCATTCTCCATTTCAATTTCAATATTAAGTTTGATTCCAAACCAGTGTTTGACCAAGGCAAACCCCCCAAACAAACAAACAAAAACCCTCTTTTTCTTGTAGGTGCAGGTGCGAAACTTTGGATCTGAGATCGGATTCGAATACCCTTTTCAGTGAACTTCCAAGATCTGTGAACAAAGTCAAAATCAGCCTTCAAAATAAAAATGTAGCCTTTGACCTTTTATGAGGGTCAAAGATGACCTCCCTTAGAATTGGAAAGGATTTTTGGGTTTTGTAGATCTCACAGTTTCAATTTAGTTGCGCGATAATCAACAGGTTCTGAGACTATTTGATAGGGTTTTCAACAGGTTCTTTTTTGGAGGTAAGTGCCTTTATCTCTTCATTTCAACATTAGTCATCTACATTTACTTTCCATATCAATACAATTCAAATGTAAGTGTAAAATATTAGTTTTGGGGTCTCTTTTATGTGCAAACCATTGTTCTAGGACCCCATCCAGATTTTATCCTTTACATTTTGATGAACCTGACATACTTACCCCTTTTCTTTTGTGGATTTAGATGCCCTATTGTTTTATATTTTCATTTTGTGTTAGATTTTACAATAAGAGTAGATTTCTTTTATGCTCTTGCATTTATATTTCAAGAATATGAAAAAAAACTTGAAAAATTTCTTTAAAAATACAAAAACATTTACATTTTCATGCTTTTAGTATTCAACATGTATGATTCTTGTTTTGATTACTTTGATGAGGCTTTTGTTGTTAAAGATGATAGATCCCTTAATGAGGTACATGGAAGTGAGGATGAAAACTATTTGAATAAGATCTCTATTAATCCTATTCCTATTTCAACCTCCTCCACAACCTCTTCAATTGACCTTTACCAAGATGAGTTAGGGATTGATGTTAATTCTTCTCCTAATATATGTCTTTTCTATGAGACTACTTTAGAATATAATTTACCTTCTTTCCCATTTAGGGATCAAGCTTTAATGACTTATCACACTCCTGCAATGTTCTTTATGGATAGGGATGATAATCCTCCTATTTGGGATGAACCTTTGGATTTGGATGTTTATTACTCTCTACCTGATGAAGCCATTGTGAATAATCATCCTATTTGGGATGAACCTTTGGATTTTGATGTTGATTACTCTCTTCCTCATTAAGCCATTGTGGATAATCTTCCTATTTGGGATGAACCTTTGGATTTTGATGTTGACTACTCTCTTCCTCATGAAGCCATTGTGGATAATCCTCCTATTTGGGATGAACCTTTAGATTTTGATGTCGATTACTCTCTTCCTCATGAAGCCATGGTGGATAGTTCTAATTTTTGGGATGAGCCCTTAGATAAATACATTGATTTATCCCCTCCTTGTGAAGAATTTTTGATACAAGAAGATGACATTATAGATCCTTCACCTCAATTTAGGATTCCTTCTAGTGATGAGGCATTAGCGGAGAAAGATATGAATCCCCTTAATTCTCTTCCTCTTAGTGGTGATCTTATGGGAAATCACAATACTACCTCACAACCTTCTTACCATAGTATTACTTATATCTATTCAAACCCTTTTCTAACGGTGGTTCCAAGTGTTCCTCTGGTGGTATCTTCCATTCATATCACTTCCTACACTTTTACTAGTGTTCCTAATCTTCCTAATCCTAATCCTATCTTTCCTAATCTGAGTCCTAATATTCATATTCCTAATTCTCCATCTGCTATTCCTACTTCTTCCCACACTTATGTTGAGGTTCAAACTATGGTTCATGATGTAGATGTGCAAAGATTCTTCAAAGTACCTTCTCCTTATTATTTGATCCATAAAGATAAGAGAAAATAAACTTCTCCTTTGAGATTTCTTCATAATTTTACCCCTCACTCTGATATAACATAGATCTTTTCTCCTCTAGACTGGGGGGCAAGAGGTCTATTTCTTCCTATCTTCTAGAATCCATTATATTCCTGCTTTGAGCTTAATTGGTTATTCTTTAATTTATCTCGATGGTTTGTATTATGATAGATTTTCATCCATTGCTCTCTTATATTACTCAAGATATGTTTTCTAGGACATGTCTTTTGTGAAGGTATCCCTTGCCTTTCATCCTTGGGGGGCAAGGTTCTCCCTTCCCTCTCTTTGTTTAGGGAACTTCTTTCCTTAGCTTAGTGGTATTTGTTTATATTTCAATATTATTTCATCATATTGATAGATGTTTTGACTATGGATAACCTTTTTATATGAGAAGTTGTTGTCCTAAGTCATCACTTCTTCTCTATGTTGCAAATTATGTTCTTTATAAAATTTCACCCTTGCTTTGGTGTTAGAGTTGTTTCCCTCATTTTAAAGATTCCTCTTCCTCTTTGTAGGGGGCTTGATAGTTGAATCTTTGTTCCTATCATTGAAAGATGATATTTTATCTAAAGAACTCCTCTTTGGTGGGGGTCTTGTTGATAAGATCTCTTTCTTTGAGGATTTTTTTTCCATGAGCGACATATATTTTTCATGATTATCTATATTCTTGGATGTAGGGGTCAATATTCCTCGCTAAGGATATGGTGTACATTGTTGTAAATAGGATATCTCCTTGCATTGTGAAGTAGGTATCCTCTTCCATCTTTGTTCCTACACTTGGGGAGCAAGGATGCCATCTCCTTCTGTCATTTCAGGATTCACCTCTTTCCTTGGTTAAGAAGTATTTATCTATTATGTGATATCCAATCATACATGAAAATTTAGGTTTGCATTGAAGATCTATGTCCTTGATAACAACATCTTTTGTTGTTTGACATTGGGTTTCCATGATTGATATATCTCTCATCCTAGAAACTGAATAGTGTGCTATCCCTCATAAGGGTTACTTTCTTTTCACTTATTGCATGATATCTCTTTACATTCATCCCTTCCATGGAATCATAGGAGTTGTGACCTTCTTGGCTTGGACTAGGTGTTGTCTATGGATATTGTCTTGATGCTAAAGAAGGCTTTATCATTGTTCTTCTCTTTCCTTAACATGTCAAAATAGTATGTTTTTTCCATATTAAGGAGGGGGGTATATATAGGGTCTCCCTTGTACTATAGTTTTTATTTATTTACATGCTAAATCTTGGAAGGTAATGCACATAAGCTGTTGAATCCTGAAAAGACATGCATCCATATGCTAAATCTTCAAATGGTAATGCACATAAGTTGCTAAATCTTGAATGGACACACATTTTCAATTTCATTATGCTAAATCTTCCAAAGGTAACACACATAAGTTGCTAAATCTTAAGGAGACACGCATTTCATATTCATAGTGATACAAGAAGGTGGATCTATGGGTATTCCAAAAGTCATCAAAGGACACATTATAGTTGCAAGCATAGTTTATGGGTGAACCTATTGGGCTCTCCCTCCAAGGTGATTCATGGTAATGTGGATATCTCACTAGGCGAGGTAATCACTCTTTTCCCTTTCTCTCTTTTTGCTTTCATGCTAGTAGGACTAGATCATGAAGCTATGTCATTTATAGTGTTGTTCTTGTATTTCTTATGTAAACATTTATGCTTTTAAGATAGCTTTCCAAATATGATGTTAGTATAAGAAATTTTTCTTAGCAAGGTTTCTTATGCTAGTTGATTTGGGTATGTTTTAGCACTAACCCCTCTTTTGTGTCCTTTTGTTTTTCGCACCCTCATGCGAGTATGTTGAGTTAGAATCCTTAGCCTAGGGGCTTGTGTCCCTAACTAAGTGTCATTATATCTCATTTTGAATCCACTGGGATCTCTTCTTCCTTCTCCTTTACCAAGAGTATGCATTGAATCCATACTCTTGCTAAAGTGGGTGCTTAATGTATCCTCTTAAAATGGAAGCACTTCCATGTTAAGAGCATTTAGCCCTCTAAGTGAGTGGTATAGGTCATGTCAAGCACCTTGAATCATCTCTTTTCTTGAATCATATTTATTCTCCTCATTCTACTTCTATATGTCCCTGATTTTCACTTCAATTTGCATTTCCTAGCATTCTAGGTCAGGATCCTGAGGTTTTTGGCCACAAGGTCAAAGTCAACCTTATGGGGTCAAAGTCAACCTCTACCCTAACCTAGTTAGGATTGACCTCAACCTTGACCTAGTCATATTCAAGCTCATCCTTGACCCCCTATCTAGATTTCAAATTTCCTTGATTTTTGGGTGTCAAGTTTCGGGGATATTTGTTTTCCCACCTCTGGGTTGGCAATTTCGGGTTTCAGAATGGTAAATCCTCAAATTTTATTTAATCTAGGTATATTTTCTAAATTTTAGAACCTAATTGGGATTTAATTCTCCAAGGTGGCCCCTCTAGAGGATTGTGCCCTAGTTCACTATAAAATCTCATTTTCTCATCCATCATTCATATCTTTTTTTTCCATCAAGCAATCAAGTTTTGCAATCTCCTCTCTCAAGCTCTCAAGGTGATCAAGCAAGCATCAATTCAAGAAAGCATCCATTCAAGAATTCAATTCATCTTCTACATCTAAGTTCACCATTAAAGATCAAGGATTCAAGCATTCAAGCCATTGAAGGGATTTGGTTCAAGCATTCAAGATTCATTATTCAAACCCTAGATCTAGCCATCATGATGGTGTGATCTTTCTTCAAGATCCTTTTTCTCATCTTCAAGATCTATTCATCCTTCCCTCAAGGTGGATTCCAAGAATACAATCATGGAGGTTTGATTTACATTTATTGATGTGATTTACATTTATTGATGTTATGTTCAAGCTTTCATATTAACATACTTGATTACATTTCAAATACAATTGCATATCTATTGAATGTCATAGCTTCATTATTATATCTACTTCTACTACTTGCTATCATTCTCCATTTCAATTTCAATATTAAGGTTGATTCCAAACTGGGGTTTGACCAAGGAAAACCCCCAAACAAAAAAATAAAAACCCTCTTTTTCTTACAGGTGCAGGTGCAGAATTTTGGATCTGAGATCGGATTCAAATACCCTTTTTGGTGAACTTCTAGGATCTATGAACAGATTCAAAATCATCCTTAAGAATAAAAATGTAGCCTTTGACCTTTTATGAGGGTCAAAAATGACCTCCCTTAGAATTGGAAAGGATTTATGGGTTTTGTAGATCTCATAGTTTCGGTTCAAGATCACGAAAATCAACAGTTTCTGAGACTGTTTGACAGGGTTTTCAACAAGTTCTTTTTTGGAGGTAAGTGCCTTTATCTCTTCATTTCAAAATTAGTCATCTAAATTTACTTTCCATATCAATACAATTCAAATGTAAGTGTAAAATATTAGTTTTGGGGTCTCTTTTATGTGCAAACCATTGTTTTAGGACCCCATCCATATTTTATCCTTTATAGTTTGGTACCTTCATTATTTATGTTCATCCACTTATGTAAGTTTGCATTCATTCATATTCTTCTGAAAGTTGGCTATTAGTGACCATATAGGACCATTCTTGATGTTTTTGGGTCATTTGATGAAAAGATGTAAATAGGGACATCAATAATAAAATAGGGATATCTTAATCTTTGTGAGCTCAAATTCAAAATAGTAAGTATATTATTTTACTATGGATGTCCCTATTTTATTACTGATGTCCTTATTTTGAAGTGTTTGATCATTTCTATTACCTTCAAGGCATTGTGTGAAGTGTTTGATCTCTCTTTATTTTGTTGTTGTTGTGCATATACCTTCTCTGATCAACTCTGATATGCACAGGTGATGAACATTCATATTTTCCTAAGTAATACTGTGAGCTTTCCTTCCAACAAATGTACTATTGTGAAAATCACCACAAGTCTATTTTTTGGAGGAAAGCTCATAGTACACATGTCTAGATGTCTGCATGTTTTTTACCTGTTCATATACCAAATGATGAATGCTCAATTGTTGTAATGGTAAAGCATTAGAACCATCCATATAGGACCTTCATTATTTATGTTCATCTACTTATGTATGTTTGCATTCATTTATATTCTTCTGAAAGTTGGCTATTAGCGACCATCTAGGACCATTCTTGATGTTTTTGGGTCATTTGATGAAAAGATGTAAATAGGGACATCAATAATAAAATAGGGATTATTTTCATTGCATGCTTGCTACTGTTGTGCACCATATATTGTTTTATACACTGTTTATTTAATTGAGACTATGAGTTTGGTTTTTCTTTTAGAAGTGTATGGCTTGACTATGCACATCCATAATTATAGATGAGGATCAGTAATAGGATGCCATTCATTTCTTAGATATTTTTTTATCTAACCCCCATCTCTCTTTTCTTTGCAGGTTTTGGATCACACAGGGGCACACTAGATTCATACCCGTGTCAAAAATTTATCACTTCGAGCAATGTCTGGCACCCTTATTATTTATGTTCATCCACTTATGTATGCATGTACTCTTGCATTTTATATTGAAAGTTATTTTCCTTGTATAGTATATAGAAGTTATTTTTAATATATATACATGTAATCTTTAGATTTAAATTTATTTTCCTTTACATGTATCTCTGCATGAAATGAACACAAATTAAACAAAATTGTCTAATAATGAAAACTAGGGTACTGTAGTCACTCATCTAGTAATTAGTTCCCCAAACCATTACTAAGGATTGAACATAAGTCTAAGTCCCCAAACCTATTTTTCTATGTGTATAAAACAATATATGGTGCACAATAGCAGCAAGCATGCAATGATAGCAATAACATTGCATGATACCCGAGCTCAAATTTGAAACAGTAAGTGTATTAATGTATGATCTAATAGTAGAAACTTCATTGATCGTTAACTTTCACTCCTCCATCATTATAGAAGAGATAAATACCTACAACTAGGGCATCATGCATTGTTTATGAGCTCACTATTTGAGCACCTCATGTCCTTATTTGATTGGTCGCTACTCAAATAGTGAGCTCATAAATAATGCATGATGCCCTAGCTTGTAGCCCACAATCCATCAAGACATTTCCTCATGAAATGATCATAAACGGGGAGTGCCACATAGTGAATATCAACAACAAAACAAAAAAAGAGAGATCAAACACTTCACACAATATATGTTGTTTTATAAGATTTTATTAAGACTAAATATATTGTTTATGAGCTCACTATTTGAGCACCTCATGTCCCTATTTGATTAGCCAATGCTCAAATAGTGAGCTCATAAATAATGCATGATGCCCTAGCTTGCAGCTTGCAAGCCATCAAGACATTTCCTCATGCAATGATCATAAACAGGGAGTACCACATAGTGAATATCAACAACAAAACAAATAAAGAGAGATCAAACACTTCACACAATATATGTTGTTTTATAAGATTTTATTAAGACTAAACATATTGTTTATGAGCTCACTCTTTGAGCATCTCATGTCCCTATTTGATTGGCTAGTGCTCAAATAGCGAGCTCATAAATAATGCATGATTTCCTAGCTTGTAGCCTGCAAGCCATCAAGACACTTCCTCATAAAATGATCATAAACGGGGAGTACCGCATAGTGAATATCAACAACAAAACAAATAAAGAGAGATCAAAAACCCATTTGGTGATAAACAAAAAAAAGAAAAAGAAAGTGTCATTTGTAATTTTTGTGAATTTGAATAGCTACCACGAAGACAAAACTACACTTTTGCATGGCGTGAAGAGGGCATTTAAGTTTGGCATGCTCGATGAGGCCGACACCATGTGGGAAGAGGGCAATGGCACTTGAGGTAGGCATTTGAGCTTTGTCTTCTCATTAACACAATTTCATTTTGATGGCATTTGCTGATTTATGGCACAATATGATTGTTTACATCTTACCATTTGGAATGTTGGATGACCCGCTAGCTTTGAGAGCTAGGGCATCATTGCTATTACCTTCAAGGCATTGTGTGAAGTGTTTGATCTCTCTTTATTTGTTTTGTGGTTGATATTCACTATGTGGTACTCCCTATTTATGATCATTTCATGAGGAAATGTCTTGGTGGCTTGCGAGCTGCAAGCTAGGGCATCATACATTGTTCATGAGCTCATTGTTTAATACTAGCATTGTTTACATCTTTTCATTTGGAATGCTTGATGACCTACGAGCTTTGAGAGATAGGGCATCATTTCTATTACCTTCAAGGCATTGTGTGAAGTGTTTGATCTCTCTTTATTTATTTTGTTGTTGATATTCACTATGTGGTACTCCCTATTTATGATCATTTCATGAGGAAATATCTTGATGGCTTGCCGGCTACAAGCTAGGGCATCATACATTGTTCATGAGCTCACTATTTAATACTAGCATTGTTCATGAGCTCACTATTTAATATTTGGTATCATGCAAACATACATTAATACACTTACTATTTTGAATTTGAGCTCGAGCATCATACAATGTTATTTATGTCATTGCACGCTTGTTGTTGTTGTGCACCATATATTGTTTTATACACTGTTTATTTTATTGAGACTGTGAGCTTGGCATTTGTAATGTATTTTCTATTATTGGATCAATGCTACCATGTTGTTGAGTTTGTGTATGGCTTGACTATGCACTTGCATAATTGTAGATGAGGATCAGTAATAGGGTGCCAGACATTGCTTAGATCCTTTGGATCTAACCCCATCTTTTCCTTCCTTACAGATTTTGGATCATACAAGACCATACTGGATTGAACCCCAGGTCAACACTTCATTACTTCATTAAGATTAATATCGTAAGTAAAAAACATTACACAATGGCATTCAAATTAAGTACAATATGAATTCACATGCCTTTAATTATGATACACTTTTGAAATTATCACTCATTGGTCATTTGACAATTCAAGATATAAGTATCATAATATAAACTGTTGTAAAAGGAAGAAACACATATGTATCATCATTTAATACTAGCATTGTTCATGAGCTCACTATTTAATATCTGGCTAGGCCATGTAAATGGTACCAAGCCAACCCAATCAGCCCATCAAAATGTGTCATGTTTATCTTTGTCAAATACACTCGTTCACCATTGTGTTCTTGTTCTTCACACAAATATTGCATCAAAAGTAATTGTAAACAATGATTCAAAGAAAAAAGAAACAACTACAATAGATCAGACCCCAAAAGAATACAGTCAACTACAATAGTTCATAGTCTCAATGAAATAAATAGTGTATAAAACAATATATGGTGCACAATAGTAGAAAGCATGCAATGGCAACAATAACATTGCATGATGCCCAAGCTCAAATTCAAAATTGTAAGTGTATTAATGTATGATCTAATAGCAACAACCTCATTGATCATTATCTTTCACTCCTCCATCATTATAGAATTAGAATACCCTATAGGAGCAGTGGTTGTAACTAGTACATGGCTTAGACGGTATGCTATGAAGAACCCTAGGTTGTGGTTGTTCGAGGATTGGGAGACACACATAAATATTATTCATTATTCAAACCTTGTCGTTACATCAAATGTCCACTTGATTAGATACGGGGGAAGACTACATAATAAAACTCTTTGGAAGTTTTGTGAGTCAGACCACAAGACAATACTTGAGACAATCAAGGGTAGAGAAGATCCAATTGGTTCATTGGACTAAATGGAGATACAAAATATTGTAATGTCAAATTTATATAGCACTATAAATTGGGTGGATTATAAATTGCTCATGCATTACCCCGTATGTATAACAAGAAGTTTGTAAGATTTAATGACAACCTTTCTCTTCTATTTTTTGGGGCAATACCAGAGGTTTTCTTTTCTCAACTCTTTCCTCCGGTGCTCGTAATGAGCATAGAGAGAGGCCAGAGAATCTTGCAAGCCTAAAATGTCAGTATCTACTATATGGCCTCATAATTACTAAACTAAAGGGGTTTTCTGATTCAAAAGACTTAGCAGCCTTCAGGGCCATTTTCTTTTTAGTTGGGTTAATAGGACGTCTGCTAGAAAAACTATGACTGCGCATCCCTTTGTTCATCTCTTTAGTTTTTGTTTTCATAGATTTCACCAACTGACATTTCCTTTTGGTAAGATATGTATGGAAATGTTGATGACTCTCAGAAGAATGGCCTTCATACAAATAATTATGAGGCGATATAGTGTATACTAACATTTTAGGCTTGTAAGATTCCCTGGCGTCTCACTATGCTCATTAGAAGCACCAAAGGAAAGAGCTGAGCAGAGAAAACCTCCAGTATTGCCCCAAAAAAAAGAAGAGAAAGGTTGCCATTAAATATTACAAGCTTCTCATTATACATATGGGGTAATTCATGAGCAATTTATAGTCCACCCAATTTACAGTGCTATATAAATTTAACATTACAATATTTTGTATCTCCATATAGTCCAATGAACCAATTGGATCTGCCCTACCCTTGATTATCTCAAGTATTGCCTCATGGTTTGACTCATGAAACTTCCAAAGAGTTTTATTATGTGGTCTTCCCCCATATTTGATCAAGTGGACATTTAATGTAACGATGAGGTTTGAATAATGAAGAATCTTTATGTGTGTCTCCTAATCCTTGAACAACTACAACCTAGGGTTCTTCATAGCATGGTGTCTAAACCATGTACCAATTACAACCACTACTCCTATAGGGTATTCTAATTCTTCACCATCGATAATCGAGTGATCCAATATCTTTTTTTCCTCAACACAATGGCACACATAAAGCACATGCACTTAAACATGAAAAAATGAGAAACATAAATGTAGATATCACAACACCTGAGAAACATAAATGTACGCATCATGGTCACAATTTTTTGGAGACACAACATAATTGAATGGTATACCTAAATGATGCAACACAACTATATGTCACTCCTCTGGTTCCAAGTTTACACTGGGGTAAACAAACCCATAGATAAAGAATAAATTTAGAGAGTGGAGGAGAGTGATAATGACCAAAATAATACAGGGTCCCTATATTATTTCAATCATTATTGCTCTCCTTCTGTGCTCTCTAAATTTATTTTTTATCTATGGGTTTTGGTTTACTATAGTGTTGACTAATTGGAACTATAGGAGTAGTGGTTGCATTGCATCATCTGGGTATACCCCTCAATTATGTTGTGTTTCCAAAAAATTGTGTCCATGATGACTACATTTATGTTTCTTAGCTGTTGTGTCCTATGACCCCTTATGTCCCTTTACGATGGTTAATGATCCCTAAGAATACATCTTAGAGGTCTTAAACTATCATAAATGGTCATAAGAGGCTCCTAAGAGGGGTCAGATGAGCTTCCACCTTCACGTGGTTGGCCCTGTTAAGTAGAGAATGTTAAACTATTCTCAAAACAAAGAGAAGCTCAATAATTTAAGATCTCAATCCATCTCGATCCATCTCAATGGCTACCAAATGAACAGATCTCTGTCAAGAACCAAGTCGCAAAGAAACACCATAGACTGTACTATGAACCCGCACATTAAATTTGAACAAAAGAAGTCAAGAAGTCACTCAAATCACATCCGAATGCAATCAGGTTCGCATATATCCCATGAACACATCAGGAAGAATGCATCTCTGATAGTTGCACTAGCTTCTTGTGCTAGAGTAGTCATTGTCACAAGTCTTGATTTGGTAGGATCCATTCCAAATTCAAGTCTCTAGACTCAACTCAATAATCCATGAGCCACTACCAAATCTACTACAAAGTTATCTCTGAATGATCCATAACCAAATTATGAGTAGGAACCAGATCTGCAAGAACACCATTCTAAATCGCTACCAACTTGATCAAAAAATATATATATTTTTTATAAAAAATTGAATGTCATCGTAACTACGATGGCCTCAGAATAGTGATGGTTATCTATCACAAACATCTAAAATCCAAATGTCGCATTAATAGCATCGCTATCAGAAAAAAACCATAAATGATAGATATCCATCATAAATGTCCAACGCATGTCCATCACATGTAAAACATAGTGGTCATTACAAACCACAAACGATGGATATCCATCATAAAATTTTGATGGATATCCATTGCATTAATATCATTTCCATCAGTGAACAAGTTACAAATGATGACTACCTGTTGGAAGATTCTGACGGGTCACCGTCATTTGTATTTTTTGTGATGGATAGGCATCTCAATTTCAACAGCCATAAATAGGTCTAACAACAAGTTTTCTATGTTGGCACCCTATTTTTGTGATGACCATGGTTGTCGTAATTACGACACCTAACAAAACTATTAGTTTTTTTTACTTCAAAACTGTGACACCAGGTGGTGTCGCTTAAACAATAGTATACTATCTAAATTCAAATGTTCGGCCATTGGAAAAAGGTCTCAATTGTACTAGTGTATGATACTGTGGAGTCTAGGATTATAGAGAAGGTGAAAGCTAATTTTAGATCTGAGATAGAGTTGATGAAGAATAACATGATTGCTGAGATTGTGTGGGCTATGACTAGTGTAGCTCAGAATCTCAATACTGAGGATGGTTATGAGGAAGTTGCTAAAGACTTTGAATCTAATGGATCTAGTGGAGATGATAGAACCAATTAGAGGGATAGATCTAGTGAAGATAGAACTAGTCAGTTGCAGAGATCTGAAGCTTGATTGACTATTGGTTACTGAATGGAAGTTTCTAACTTCTCTGGTACTTTAAGATCTGAGAACTTGATTGACTAGATTGGTGAGTTAGAAGACTTCTTTGAGCTTGAAGAAATTGAAGATCCTCTTAGAGTGAGGTTGGCATAGACTAAATTGAAAGGACATGCTACTCTTTGGTGGAAAGAATTGTAGTGAGAAAGAGAAGATGAAGACAAAATGAAGATCAATCGGTGGAGGTTGATGGTGGAGAAATTGAAAGATAAGTTCATACCTGTCGACTATGAACTTGAATTGTTTAAGAAGTTATAGAATTTGAAGCAAAAAGATTTAACTAGTGAGGACTATACTGAGGAGTTCTACAAACTTATAACTATTTGGTTTGGACACAAAGAACTTGGTAAGGAAAAGGTAGCTTGGTATGTGAATGGTTTGAGATTCATTATTCAAGATGAGATTGGTCTGCTGAATATTGATTCAGTTGAGGATGCTTATCAATATGCCCTAAAGGTAGAGGATAAGTTGAAGAGGAGACGACATGGTAATTCTCAAGGGAAGGAGAAGCTTGATCACTTGGTGAAGGATAAACTGACTGCTGAAGATGAACCAAAACATGTTGAGCTAAGGAAGAGAATAGTTAGGGTTGCTCTTAAGGGTACTTGTTATAATTGTGGTGAAGGACATAGATCTTTTGAGTGTACACAAAGAAGATTGGTGATCATAGAACTGATGTGGTGAATGAGAACATATTGAATGAACCAAAGATAGAGTTTGAAAAATTTCTAGTTCGAAGAACATTTCTCTATACTAGGGTGGAACCCTGTCAAAGGAGTAACTTGTTCAGAACTCAGTGCAAGTCAGGAGGTAAACTTTGTAATGTTATTGTGGATAGTGGTATTATTGATAACCTTGTAGTTGAGGAGATGGTTCAAAAACTTGTTTTGAAGAGAGTGAGACATCCTTATCCTTATAGGATTGGTTGGTTGCAAGATATTCATTCTTTAGAAGTAAGGGAGCAATGTCTTGTTGATTTTCAGATTGGCTAGTATAAGGATCAAGTGTTGTGTGATACTATAAACATGAGTAGTTATCATATATTGCTCGGTAGACCTTGGTAGTATGATTGTAGGGTTGTGCATGACTATGTCAAGAATGTGTTTAATGTTTAGAAGGATGACATGAAGCTTTCCCTAATGCCTTTGCTAGATACAACACTCGGTAGGAGGAACCTAAGTTTTGGAAGCCGAGTTGAGTTGTCAGATCCTAAGAGGATTGATGATTAGTATGGAGAACAGACATTTGGATTATTGAGGAAAGACTTGAAAAGGAAGATAAATCAAAAGTGGAAGAGTGTGCAAGTGGAGGACATGTATGTGAAGAACAAGTTTGGGGTTTATGTGTTGAATCCCAAAAGATATGCTTCTAGCTATTGAGAACATCTTTTCGCACCTGGGGTGTCTGATGCAAGAGCATCCTAGGGTAGTTGGAAATCCTGTATGTCAATGAGTAATGTTGGAGTGTTTTCCTTCTGTGTTACTCAATTGCATCTTTGACTAAGGAGCTCGGTCATTGAAGAAGCTCGGTCAATGAAGGAACTCGGTAAACTCTGGCACTCGGTGGGACCCATGCTCAATGATGTCTATGGTGCTTGGTCAATATGGTTTCTTGATGATGTCTGGATCACTCGGTTGTTTTACTGTTTCTTAGTAGTCTAGCTTACCAACTGGAGTTCTTGGGGTTTTGATTGGATGACTTGGTGTATTTAATGTTGGTAGCTTGTGTTAAATTCTCCTAGGTAGATCTAGAGCCTGACAAGGACAATTAAATAATTGTAAAGCTTTTTGAGAGCTAACTAATGTTGCATTTAATATTTGTTTGTTCTAGAAGTTGACTTGGTTTAGGAGTTAATTGTTTCTTCCAGACAACTTGTGGTTGAAGAAATGTATTTAAGGAGAGCTTGGGTAGTTGTTTAGGAGTCAGTCAGGAGATCTGAGAATTAGATAGTAATAGGATCCTACGAGATCTTGTAGATCATATTGTTATCTGATATTTGTAATAGTAGAGCTATTGGTTTTCATGCTTGGTGACAAGGATATTTCTTTGTTTCTTGTGAGCTCAAGTTTAGATCTTCCTTAGTGTTCCTACTAGTTGTTGGTGTGTTGTAGAGCTGGACTAGCTAGAGGATTGCAGAATTCTATTATAATTATTTGTATTTGGCCCTAACCTGGAAGGACTTACAACTGGGCATGTTGAATGAAAATACTATTTGAGAATTCTCTTATTGTGTTTCCACTAGTTTTTTGGAAATGTAGGTTTGGATTATAAATTTACTATATTTTCTTAGTGGCACTACATCACTTTCACAACCTTAGGAAACCCAAAGTGTGAACCATCATGCATCAATACATTTGATCTTATGATACAATATAGGTTGATGCAAACTCCTAATCACCTTAGTTACTTTTAGACAGGGGATGGATCCCTAGTCTACTTCTCAAGTACTCAAATGTGTCCTTCAGTAAGGGTTTAGTAAATATATGAGCAAGTTGTTCTTTTGATTTCACATACCCCAATCTTACTTTCTTTTCTTGTACATGTTCCCTAAAGTAGTGATACTTTATAAATATATTCTTTGTCTTTGCATGCATCACTGGATTCTTAGAAATATTAATTGCACTTGTGTTATCACAATAGATTATCACTGGTTCAATGATCTCTTCATTCATACCTTCTAAAAGTATTTTTATCCATGCAATATTTAAAAAATTAGCAGCAATATCAACATATTCTTCTTCTTCAGTGGAGTGTGAAATGCATCCTTGTTTCTTACTTATCCAAGTAACCAATCTCTCCCAAAAAGAATGCTCCACTAGTAGTGTTCTTTCTATCATCAAAGTTTTCATCCCAATCAGCATTGGTATAAACCTTCAGTACAAAATTGCCTTCTTTCTTATACCACAAACCATAGTTTTTAGTTTTCTTTAAGTATCTCAAAATTCTTTTCATAGCAGTCAAGTGTGATTCTTTAGGATTAGAAGAAATTATTTCTACAATTCCAACCACATGTGCAATATATGGTCTACTATGCACAACATACATCAATTTACCAATCATAGATCTATACAAGGTTTGATTTACCTCACTTGACTTGTCATCCTTTGTCAATTTGCATCCTGTGACCATAGGTGTACCGACTGGTTTTGAATATTCCATACCAAATGTCTTCAAAACTTCATTGATGTATTTGGATTGAGTGATGTATATGCCTTCATTTTGTTGTAAAATTTTTAAGCCAAGAAAAAAATTGATCTCACCAAACATTGACATCTCAAATTATTTTCTCATTTCATCAGTCAATGATTTGCACAAGTTATCATGTCCTCCAAATATGATATCATCAACAAATATTTTAGAAATAAGAATCTTATCATTAGTTTCACATTTCAAATAAAAATTGTTGTTGTCATTGGCTCTAAAAAATCCATTACTAATGAGATAGGAATGCTATCTTTCATATGATGCTCTTGGTGCTTGTTTTAGTCCATATAATGCTTTGTGCAACTTACATACCATATTCCTCTAATTTTGATCAACAAAATCTCTAGGTTGTTTAATGTAAACCTCTTCCTCAAGTATCTCATTCCAAAATTTAGATTTAACATCCATCTGATAAACGTTAAATCCTTTGTAAGCAGCATATGAAAGCAATATTCTTACTCCAATTCTAGCAATGGGTGCAAAAGTTTCTCGATAGTCAATTCTCTCTTCTTGTGCATAACATTTTCATACTAGTCTTTCTTTAATTTGTGTCATCATTCCTGCCCTTTTATTTCCAATTATATGATCTTGTGGATGATGTCTCCTTACATATCTCACAAGTACAGGTTTAGATCATTATTCTTCAGTGTGTTCTTCACTTGATGCATGATCATGATCTTCATCGGTAATAGTTTACTGATTCTAGATCTGTATAGGTTTTTTCTCAGTATCATTACCCCATTGTTTGGTAATGCTAGACTATTTCTTGGGTAGAGTGTCAGGTTCCTCAATGTAAATAAATCAACCATAATCTTCTGGTTCATTTTTTCTTTCTTCATCATTCTTCTTAATAAATTCATCAACTCTCACATTTTCACTTTCAATCATCTTGTTAGTAGCCTTGTTCAAACATTTGTAAGCTTTTCTTTTAGTAGAGTATCCTATAAATATTCCTTCATCACTTTTTGAATCAAATTTTCCATTTCTATCATCTTTCAGAATGTAATGTCTACTTCCAAATATTCTGAAACAAGTCACATTAGGTGTATAACCATACCATAATTTATAAGGTGTCCTATTTGATTCTTTCTTCAGTTGAACTAGGTTCAATGTGTATATAGTAGTACTAACAACTTCTCTCTAGTACATGTGTACAACATCCTTTTCAATCATCAGTGTTCTAGCATGATCCACAATTGATCTATTCCTCCTTTCAGCAATTTCATTGTTTGGAGTGTTCTCGGTGCAGAAAGATGTTTCTTAATTCCATGCTCATTAAAAAAATTAGTGAACTCATCAGAAATAAATTCTCCACATCTATCTAATCTCAAGCACTTTAGTTATTTACTAGTTTCTCTTTCCACTTTAGCTTTATACCACTTAAAAATTTTAGAAGCTTCAAATTTTTCTTTCAAGAACATGACAATCATCATCCTAGACAAATCATCAATAAAAAAGATTAAATATTTGTCTCCATAATAGCTCTGAGTTCACATAGGACCACACAAGTTAGTATGAACTAACTCCAAAATAGCATTAGATGACAAGTATTTGTTCTTAAACCTAGATTTTGACATATTTCCCTTTTGACATTATTTACACATAACATGGTCAAGTTTAGATATGCTTGGTAAACCTATAAATTTTTTCTTCTCACTGATCTTAACCATGTTGTCAAAATTCACATGAAATAACCTCTTATTCCATAACCACACATCTTCATTTTTAGCCAACAAACAAGAAGTTTCAGCATTGTCAAGATAGAATAAATTACCTTTAGATTGTTCACCACTACCAATCAATTTTTCAACTTCATCAAAGATTTTCACCTTTCTATTCTCAAATGAAACTCGGTGACCTATATTATTCAGTTGTGCTACACTCAAAAGATTATAATTAAGTCCTTTTATCCAATATTCATTCTTGTAATACCCCAAAAATGGGCTATAAGTTCATTAATCTCCTACATCTTCAATTCGAATGAAATCGACATCAAAGTCCTAACCTAAGGCACATCTAAACATCATCGAATCATAATTGATTATCTTAAATTTTGCATCAGGGAATATTCCTAGTAATATTCCTAATTATCTTAATTATCTTTAATTTAATGATTATTTGGCGATAAATCACATTTATCCTAAAAATTTGATTAATTGAATATTTTCATATTTAATTAATTAGATTTAATATTTGCCACTTAATTATGTAATTAAATTCTATCTATTATTAATTGTATTATTTAATTTTGACAATAAATCAAAATTCCTATCTTTAATTGATTAAATTCTTATTTAATTAATTAAAGCATGTTGTCATTATTTAATAATATAATTTTTAATAAAAGTTTGAATAAATAGTTAATTAACCCATAAATTAATTATTTATTTTCAAAAATCAGTTGAGTTGAGGATAAATCACTTTATTTATTTATTTAATTCTTAATTATTATGCATATTCAAAAGAAACAGTTAAACTCCAAATCAGAAAATCAATGCAAGTTATTGACTTTTTGGAACTCAACATCCTTTTGGAGTTCAAAAAGCTGATCTAAACTCTAATTTGAGTTTAAAAGCTATTTTTGCATGTTTTTGCATGATTTTGAGAATTAACTGTCTTTTATGATCAGATAACTCAAAAATCAAGATGAGTTAATTTGAGTGATTTATGGCTTTTATTCATGCACCTCCAAAGCCCTGGATTTCTATAAATTAAGGCTTTAGCTCTTCACAAATCATCTCATATTTTGCACAATCACGCTGGAGAATTGGAATTGAAGAATCAAAGCTCTTGTGAATCGACATCTTTGTGAGATCAATCTTATTTTTGCATTCATATTTCATATCATTATTAGATTAGCATAGCATATCAGTTTTTATCATTCTTATTGCATAGAAAATATCAAAAATATAGATTAATTGCATTCAATTTCATATCCATCTTTTGCATTCAAATCCTTCATTTAGGTGTCGGCTAGGTCACTGATCTCGATTACAATCTGAGAACATTAATCTCGCACCTACTAGAAGGCAGTAAATCGCTTGGTTAGATAGCTTTCAATTTTGCATGATTTTGATTATAGCTAACCTCTAATGTTTTACTGAGTTTTGTGTCTACAGATCAGGTATAATTTTCACACACACATTTCTGGTGCCCACCATGGGGCAACCCACCTTTGCATGCTGGTTTTGATTTTTTTGGGAGCTAAAACCCCAAAGTTTCAAAGATTTAATTTTATCTCCCAAACGGCTTGGAATTTTGATCTGAAATTTTTTTTTCAGGTTGGTGACATGTCATGGAAGCTACAGTAACAAATTTAGAATTTTCTGAGATGTTTTTAATTTTTAATAATTTTTTCTTGAAATTCTGGAAAAAATTAATATCTGACACAAATCGGCATATTTTTCGAAAATTTTTATATTTTCGAAAATCTCTTTAAATTCTACAGGGGGTCCATTCTTTGTGTTTTAAATTTGGACATGATATCATAGCTCAAATAGTCAATTTACAAAAACTGGTCTGTATTGATAAAATGGGTCTCTAGGGCACAAATGAAGAGGTTTTTCTAAAATTTTTGCATTTTTGGAAATCTCTCTATTTTTTAGCAGGGGTATCTATTCTAAATTTCTATTTTTGTGGCCAAAATCATATCAAAAAAATTAGATCTTGTTGACTAGGTCAAATGCAGCAAAAAAAATAAAGTTTTGTGATGGGTATGCACTTATTTTTTTTACATGGTTCAATGAATGATATGAGTTGTCATTTGGGTTGATTGCTGGTTATTATTACTGATAATAATTGATTTTTAGAGCTAACCCTATGGTTTTCATAAGTTGAATATATTTTGCATATCTTGTTTGCTTGTTTGCTTGTTGGAGAGTTCGTCACTTGCTTGCATGGAAAAGCTCAACAAAAATTGCTAAAAATCAAATAAAATCTACTAAGTGCGTTGCAAGGATCCCAGGTATTCTCCTTCATCTAATAATATTTTGATTTGGGACTTAAAATAAATCTCTTATGTGTCAAGCTTGTGTGCATCTTTTCATGCTTTTGATCTATTTCTACACACTTGCATAATTGATACTAGGTTGTGAACCCTTAAGAATTCATTAAGTAGTCTTAGAATACTTGTGATTGATCTTGATTTCTATCTTGGGTTATTGGACTCGCTAATCCACCGGCCCCTCATTTCCGCCCCGTGGTTGCAATCTCAGCGCCATAAAGGGGAGGGGTCAACAGGACAGAAGCGTTAAATATTCCACTTGGCGACCCTTTTGTGCTTTTAGGAACTCCCTTGTTTTCTAAGTTGTGGACTCATTTTTAGCTTGTGTGAGGTGTTAAGTGTTCCACCTTGTGGACTCATCTCATATTCACTTTAAACGTTAAGTGTTCCTCTTTCTACTTTTTGGATGCTTTTGGTAGATTTGCTTTCGGAACATACATCTGTGCTCACATAGTAATTAGGCCCTATGAACACTATTTGTGATTCTTGAGAGATTGGATTCCTAGCGAAATCCTTCTTGACAATAGAATCCTTGTAGGTAGGGAGGATACTTAGTGCGTTTCACATTCAACTTAGTTAGTGAGTCTTCTCTTATTGATCGACACATTCTCTCTCCGGAGAGGTTGATAGATCATGTGGGGTTGATATCACAAGCTTTGGTGAATCAAAATTGGTTAGTGCGTCTTCTCTTATTGATTGATACATTCTCTCCCTGGAGAGGTTGATAGATCACGTGGAGTTGATATCACAGACCTTGGTGGAACAAAACTTTGTCTTAGCGTGTCGGATTAATCTGCTTGCTTTGTTTGGGTTAAAAGTGAAGAGGTGTCAAAACCTTGAATCTAGAGCCAAGTCCCCTTGTGGTATACTATTGTGAGTCATCTTTAGAGAGGGTTAACCGTAGCGGACAATCCCTTCACAGGGCAAACTGCATTGACGGAACCTCAAGCGGTAATAGCCATTTTCGCCATGGTAGTGACAACCGCTATATAAATGTCCTTGTGGAAGAAATCTCCACGGGTATGGTTCATTGTTGGGTTGTCCGATCTCCCTAGCAGCTCTTGAAGATTAAGTTCTTGGACTGTGTCAAAACCCTGGTGCGCCGGGATTGGAGTTCACCCCTTTGAATCATAAAAGTTGCAAAGTCAAACCATTACTAAAAAACTTAGAGAGGCCAATTTTTCATTCTCAGGTATATGTGTGTTATTGCAAAACTTTTCAGAACATACACAATTAGTACTCTCAGGGATTAGCACAATTTGGTCACTTGATTGTTCATGCGCAAGGTTTCTTTTGCCCTTGTTCATTGTTTTCAGACGTGCTTGGAATCACTTGCTTGCTGTTCTGCGTGCTTATTTATCTACTTGGCTATTAAAAACGATCAAATCTGGTATAACCTTCGAAATCTGGACAGTACAATTTGCAAACAATCCAAAACTGAAAATCTTAAATTTTGCAAAAATTGACGTAAAGTTCTTTCTGGAGTCAAAAGTCATTTCAAGAAGTCAAAAGTCGTACGAGTTTTGTCAAGTGTCATTTCAGTATTACCCAACTGTCATATGAGTTTAGCAACTGTCATTTCATAGACTACCCAGTGTCGTACAAGTTTGCAGAGTGTCATTTGGAAAAATTTGAGAAAGTTGTCAGAAATTGTCAAATTGCAAGATATCCAATGTTTCCAGCCTAGTTCCAGAATCTGTCAAAAATATCATTGTGTCAGGAACAGAGCAGTAGCTATTGAGCATTCTACCATTTTCTGAGTTTGATCTTTTGGATCCGATCTAGTCTTCTGTTTGATCAATTTGAGTCCTTTTTATCTCGTGTCAAAACCTTGTCATAACTATCAATCTTCAATCAATCAATCTTCAAAAACAAACTAAGTGTTGAGAACTCGTGTCCGCTATCTTTTGGGCGATCTATCCCATGCATCCAAGGCACAGTTTCCTTCACCCACATCTCATCAGATCTTCAAAACTATCATAATCTTGACAAGGTTGCGTCATCCAATTTTCTCAAATCAAATTGTTCTTCAGTTGTCTTCATCCTTTTCTTCTGTTTCATTCAAAGTTAATGGTGGAGACCAGAGCTTCTTCACACAAGAAATCAGAAGAAACATCTCAAAACTTACTTTTGACCAATACCCCGGGTCCAACTCTTGAACAACTCATCAAGTCAGGTATCTACAAAGATGACGGTCTTGGTAACTTTCGATTGAAAATTGGTTACAGACCTCCTCTATCAACTCACAGAGGTAATCAACAAACTCTTCCTCAATCTATTCCAGGGAGCCCAAAAACTCCTACCATGTCTCAAGCAGGGACAAACCATGGTTCTCTAGGAGGAGGATCCCAGGGAAACCACTCTCAACATAATGCCGACCAAGACCCTACACCCTCTGAAATCCATCGGTGTCAGAATGACGATGAATTCAAAAGAATGATGAGGCATTTATTGAAAATGGATAGAGAGGCATACTTTTTGCAATTAGCCCAAGAAGGAGCTAAACTTCCTCCTCACTTCAATGTCAAAGATATCATCACGCATGAGGAAGAAACTCTGATGACGGCCATAATGAACCAGCTGCACGCTATGCAGGTCAAAATGAATAAAATTGAGAAAGAGAAGGAACCCAAGGAATTCTCCATGGAGGCCCTTTGTCCTTTCCCTTTTGACAAAGACTTGTATATGCCTCCATTCCCAAAAAGAGTGGAGATACCAAAGTATGACAAATATGACGGGCACTCTGATCCTCAAGATCATGTCAGAGAGTTCTGTACACAATCTGTGGAATTCATGCATGAACCGACTTATCTAATGCATCTTTTTCCTAGATCCTTGGGAGGAGCATCCATTCAGTGGTTTTCAAGATTACCTTCTACAATCAAAACTTTTGAGGAATTGATTAAATTGTTTTATCAACAATATTCCTACAATATTCAACATCCGATTACCATGATCGATATCTGTAACCTCAAGCAATATCCAGGGGAATCATTCCTAACTTTTCTCAAGAGGTGGCGAAAGAAGTTTTCTTTATATGCTAGACCAATTCCCGAAATGGAGAAACTTGAAATCTTTATCAATAACCTTGTTCCAGAGCTCAACTATCCATTGCAAATGCAAGATCATGTATCTTTTGATAAAATGGTGGATAATGCAATCAAGATTGAGAAAGTACTTGTCAAGAAAGGAGAAATCACACTTCAAAAGGACAAGTCTGAATCGGGATCTAGCTCAAAAGATAAAAACAAGACCTGGAATAGAAACAAAGGTATCATTTCTGACAGTGTTGTTGACACTATCCACACCCCATCAAAGGCACCGGCCTAAAATCTCACCCTTGCCACCAAAGCCATTGAAGCTTCAGAGCAAAAATCTATTGAACCATCTCCAAAGAAGCCATTCAAACGATGGGATAATAAATGAAAGTTTACTCCCCTAGGAGAATCTTTGGAATCTGCTCTGAGGACCCTGATAGCTGATAACATGATCTCTTTACCACCAATCCGAAAACCTGATCCGGATCCAAAACCATGTTGGTGGAAAGATAATGAATTTTGTGCTTTCCATCGAACTAAAGGCCACAGAACTAATGGATGCTTCCATTTGAAGCATACCATTCAAGACTTGATAGATCAAGGGGACATCACAATCGATAATCCTACCAGCAATAATGATCACACAGCATTTACAGAACCTTTTCCACAACATGGCAAGGGAGTTTCCACTTCTCAGCCTAACATGGGGGCAAAAGTCAACTATGCCTACCCTGGAAACGATGTTGTCATCAATATGGTGGAACCATGCCTCTCTGAGAGCTGTAATGTCATCACGATTGTACGAAGAGATAGAAATCATTCCTCAGCTAATGCAATTACCAGATCACAAGCTCAGACGCATCTGAAAGGACAAACACCAAATTCATTTGATGTCCCTAAGATACCTTTCAATCTCACATCTGCTTCTAAACAGAAGGTTGCCTCGAAATCTTCCAATCCAAAGGATACCAGACCTAAATCTTACAGCATCGTACAACAACTCCAGCATACCAATGCCAAAATCTCTATGTTTGAGTTACTTTGAATCTCTCCAGCTCACCGAGATATCCTAGACAAAGCTTTGCTCAGCTCTAATGTTCCTGATGATCTAGATCTAGACAGGTTCCAAACTATGGTTGGTCATCTAACATCTCCGCAATATATCTCCTTTTCAGAAGAGGATGACAACTCCCTAAGTCACCCACATAATCAGCCCTTGCACATAGAAGTCTTGATCCAGAACCGTCGAGTCAAACGTGTGTTGATAGATGGGGGCACAGGCCTCAACATTTGTTCTTACAACTTAATCACACAGTTGGGATTCCCAGAGATGGCTATTGATCCTCGAAAGAAGATCACCATAAAAGCCTATGATGAACAAGAAAGAGCTTCTAAAGGCACCATTGTCTTGCCCATCCAGGTGGGTCCAGTCATCAAAGATACCACATGTCAGGTGCTCAATCTACCATTGGCTTACAATATCCTTCTAGGGAGACCCTGGATACATGAAATGCAGGCTATTCCTTCAACATACCATCAATGCTTGAAATTTCCCTATGAAGGAGTGGAGGTTACTATCCCAGCTGATCTGAGTACAACTTGCAATACATTAAAGGAAAGTGCCGATAAACTTGTTCCCAATAACAGAGAATCTTCCATCAAGCAACAAAATGTGGCTTCCACATCTAAGATGGATGACATTGCTAAAGAGATCAATATCAAAGAAAATGGGATGGGAGAATACACTATAGAGCCAGTCTTGTCTCTGACATCTCTCCCAATCTCACCTAAGTCATATGGCCAATCCTTGAAGCAGTCTAAATCAGAACCTAAGGAACCTATGGAAGCATACAAAAGACATTTTGTGGTGGAGCAAGTATCTAAACAAGAATTTGAAGAGGATGAAGCTATGCTGGCATGGCTATATAAAGAGGATTCTGAATCTAAAATTGTTCAACCTAGTGAATCTATAGCACCTACAGTCCCTTCTAATTCATATGGTCCAGGAAACAAATTGATAGCCAAGATGGGATATTCTGGTCAAGGACCTCTAGGAATTAGGGGAAAGGGTCTTGTGACCCCCATTTCACATATTGGTCGAGCCAAAAAAGATACTGGTGGCATAGGGTTTAAGAAGAAACCCTATCATCTCAAAGGTGGTTGTTCTCATGTCATAGAACAAATTGCACCAGGAGAACCCCTTCTTAAGAAAGAAGAAATAGAACCCTCTGATGATGATTCAGATAGCTCTGAGCTTATCCCCTATGAAAAATTGCCTAAAGAGATCAAAGATCTTCTTGATGATACAGATGATCCTATCAGAAGAATTAATGTAGTAGAAACACAAGAACCTACTGTAGTGCAAGAGATGGTTGTACCACAAGAACCAGCCAATCTCGAAGGCAATCCAACTGATCGAGAAGCAGGGGGTAGTTATTCTGACACTGATTCCCATGAATATGATTTCAAGTCAGAGACTGAGGGTAATCCTTCTTGGGGTATTCATCCTGATTTCACGCACTTTCTAAGATTTCCTAGAGATTCTGAATCAGAAGATGAGTCAAATGATTATGAATGGGGTGCCATTCCAGAAGAAGATGAGCTTATAACAGAGAAATCTATTGATGTTATTCACCAATATGTCTCTCAACCCAACGTAGGTCTAGAGCGAAACAATGAACTTAACGTGTCTGATCCACCTATGGCTGAAGAGGACTCCTATGATGATGTTGAGCCTATTCATGAATTGAACATTTTGAGCTGTAATATCACCTTTGAACTTGAGCGTCAGGTTAGGACCAATGATGACATATCCACATCCGTGAACACCATATCCCAAGCCTTTCCCACTTTGACTATCCAACGCCCTGATCTTATCGACCAAACTTCCACCAACCCAAACCATGGTATGTATACCTTCCCAAATGACTATGCCCTTGCCTGCTACCTCAATGCAGTTGAGCCTATGAGTACTTCCATCAGTGAACCGAGTGTCAGCATAACCGAGTCGGACATCAAATATCTTAGTCAGAAAAACAAGAGTAAAAGGAAAAAGAAAAAGAGTTCTGAGGGTGAAAACCACTTTGTGGTAGTCTCAGAACCGACAAAAGTAAAAAGAAAAGACGTATCTGAAGGTGAAAACCTCTCTGAGGCACCTAAGGATGAGATATTTGATGTCCTTCCAAGTCATTTACAGGATAGATCTCCAGTTCTGATTGAGCCAACTCAATCCATCAATTTGGGTACAACAGAGGAACCACAATTGGTACATGTAGCACAATCTCTATCAGATGAAGAGAAACAAAACTTCACTACCTTCTTATTAGAGAAAAAGATCAACTTTGCATGGAAATATTCAGATATGCCAGGATTGGATCCCAATCTCATTATGCACCATCTATCCATTGCTCCCGGAGTAAAACCAATCAAACAAAAATTGAGAAAGATGCATCCTCATGTTGCACTCTTAGTCAAAGCAGAACTAGAAAAACTCCTAAAAGCTGGATTCATCCGTGTCATAGACTATGCTGAGTGGATTTCCAACATTGTACCTGTTTCCAAACCAGATGGTTCAATCAGAGTATGCACGGACTTTAGAGACGTGAACAGAGCGTGCCCTAAGGATGATTTTCCACTGCCTAACATTGATATGATAGTGGACATGACTGCGGGCTATGAAATGTATTCCCTTATGGATGGTTTTTCTGGATACAACCAAATCAAAATTGCTCCAGAAGATCAAGAGAAAATAGCTTTCACATGTGCGTGGGGAACTTTCTGTTGGAATGTTATGCCATTCGGACTCAAAAATGCTGGAGCTACATATCAAAGAGAAATGACATCTATTTTTCATGATATGATGCATAGAAAAATGGAGGATTACGTAGATGATACCTTGGCAAAATCCATGATTAGAACTAAACATCTAACAGACTTGAGCATGATCCTCGACAGAATGGAAAAATTTAGTCTTCGACTAAATCCTAAAAAGTGTGCTTTTGGAGTCACTTCTGGAAAGCTCCTAGGATACATCGTCTCCAAGAAAGGCATTGAAGTTGATCCAGCTAAGGTCAAGGCTATAATAGAGATGCAACCTCCCACAAATATCAGTCAAATGAGGACGTTGCAAGGCAGAGTTCAATCTATCAGAAGATTCATATCACAGCTAGCGGACATCTCACAGCCTTTACAAAAACATTACATAAAGGTGTGACCTTTGCATGGAATGAAGAATGCGAGAACAACTTTAAACATATCAAGAAGTATCTATCAAATCCACCTATATTGATGCCTCCTATTCATGGGAAGCCATTAATATTATATGTCTCCGCAACAAATACATCACTGGGGGCATTGCTAGCACAGCATGATGAGAACAAGAAAGAAAGAGCCATCTACTATATCAGCCGAACTTTAGTGGCCTATGAGAAGAACTACTCAATGATAGAGAAGGCCTGTCTCGCTGTGATCTTTGCATCACAAAAATTGAGACACTACATGTTAGCTCATACTACTCATTTGGTAGCTAAAATTGATCCACTGAAATATCTCCTAAGCAAAGCTGCCCTCACAGGTAGACTAGCTAAATGGGTCATGCTCTTGAGCAAATTTGACATTGAATATGTTGAAAGAAAAGCTATCAAAGGACAGGTCATTGCTGATCAATTAGCTGAAGCACCACTGTTTGATGATACACCCATGCAAATGGAATTTCCTGATTCCTCTATCATGCACCTCTCTTCTAGAGCATGGCGATTATTCTTTGATGGCTCCTACACACAGAATGGATCTGGCGTAGGCATATTGTTCATTACTCCTCAAGGATACTCGATACCCAAAGCATTCAGATTAAAGTTTCCTTGCACAAACAATATTGCTGAATATGAGGCACTTCTCAATGGTATGAAAATGGCAATACAGTGGAGAGTTACAGAGATGCACATTCATGGAGACTCACAACTAGTCATCCACCAGGTCAATGATGTGTACCAAACCAAAGATGAAAAGCTCATTCCTTACAAGAGAATGGTCGATGATCTAAAGAAATACTTCATCTCTATCACATTTGAGCAAATACCCAGAATGGAGAATAAGGCTGCTGATGCAATGGCAACATTATCTACTCTTTTACAACAGCCTGAACATGAACTACGCTACGAGTTCCTGGTGGAAGCCCTATCCTATCCTGCATATGACTCCCCTGAAACCCGCATGATCTGCACTATTGTAAGTTATGACTCATCTCGCTACAAAAATTTGTTCTCCTATCTCCATGACCAAATCATCCCTGAGTCCTTTAACCATTTTGAGAAATGAAACCTTATCCGATCCGCATCCCGATATGTCATCATTGGTAATGATCTGTACAAACGAGGTCTAGATGGTACACTGCTTAGATGTTTAGAACGAGAAGAGTCTCAACGTGCATTAGAGGAAGTCCACGAGGGTATATGTGGGTCACACTCGAACGGGTTAATGTTAGCTCGAAAACTTATTAGGGCTGGGTATTATTGGCCTGAAATGGAAAAAGAAGCTATTAAATTTGCTAAAAACTGTCAACAGTGTCAAGTACATGGCAACTTGATTCATGCTCCAGGGAGAGATCTGATTCCTTTTACTACACAATGGCCTTTTCAACAATGGGCATTTGATCTCATAGGTGCTATCCATCCGCACTCTTCTAATGGACATACCCATATAATCACAGCTATAGATTATTTTACAAAATGGGTAGAAGCAGTTCCTCTAACACAAGCAACAGGGAAACAAATCTCTATGTTCATCCTGAATTACATCATTTGCAGATATGGGATCCCTCACTCTATAATCACAGATAACGGGGGACAATTCAAAAACAAGGACCTAGATGACTTATGTGCCAAGTTCAAAATTACTCAACATTGGTCATCTATCTACTATCCTCAAGGGAACAGATAAGCTGAGGCTTCAAACAAAAATCTCCTGAAGATCTTGCACAGAACAGTGAATAAAATAGGAAGAGACTGGCATCTAATGATCAATCCAGCTCTCTGGGCATACAGAACTAGTATCAGAATGCCTATAGGGGCTACACCTTTCGCTTTAGTTTATGGGTCTGAAGCGGTATTGCCTATTGAGGTTGAAATCCCATCACTCAGAATCAAAATGAATGGACTTGTCACTGATGAAGACTACAGAGTGTCGAGGTTACAAGGACTTGAACTACTAGATGAGCGTAGACAAGCAGCGTATGATCATCTTAGAGTGTATCAGAAAAGAATGTCTAGAGGCTACAACAAGAAAGTCAGACATAGAGAATTTCAGGTTGGCGATCTAGTGTTGAGAGAAAATCCTAAAAATCAATCACATCGAGAACGCAAGGGGAAGTTCGAACCCAACTGGCTGGGTCCCTTTGTAATCACTGCTACTTTTGGCTCTGGTGCCTATCAACTCTCAACAACTGAAGGAGAACAGCTCCGAGAACCAATCAACGTTCTCCATCTAAAGAAATTATATGCCTAAGGCATTCAGTGCTTGGTAAATGTCCTGAAAAAAATCTTAAAAATCGGAAAAAGTCCTGAAAAAATGAACATCTTGGTGAAAACCTAGCAATAGGCGCCTTGATGATTCACAAAAAAATCAAAAAATATGAAAAGTACAAAAAAATTGAAAAAATGAAAAATACAAAAAAAAAAAAAGTGCCTTGGTGAAAACCTGGAAACAGGCACCTCGGTAGAAAAAATAGAATCTCTACCAAGATGGTGAAAACTCGGCAAACGGGCACCACTTGTTCCAAAATGCTCCATCTATCAGCACAATCTTGGTCTTTCCTAGCTTTCAGTCTTGCTTTAGTTTGTACATATCTCCCGGTTTGTTTCTGCATATCCTGGTTTCAATAAGTCGGTCTGTACACCAATCAGCTCAAGCGTCTGTATCCTATCAATGTTCAAATTTGGGGGCAATCAATGTCATATCCTATGGTCTCCCATGTATCTTACACGTGTCATATCCACTCAGAGTCCTTTGAAGCTTCAAGTTGAGTCAGTCAATCTGTCTCGTCTCCAGAAAGGATTTTGCATCAACAACAATCAAACATCAAAACTCAACTGAAAACAATCTGTGCTTTTCATGCTTTTATCTCCTTGTAGGCTTACTGATTTGCATTGAGATTTTTGCATATTGTGTCCCTTCGAGCTCTTCGATGATGTCTTTTATAGGATTTAGAGAGTGATGACTGGGGGCATAATCTTTTCTTTGTCTTCTGCTTGTATGTAAAAATCTAACAGCTTTGGAAATTCTGGATTGAAATGGTGTTCGACTGTAAGAGCCTCTATCTCGAATTGGATGGCCATGCGTACCTCGACCATTGATACCCAAAAAAATTCAAGGATGTTTGATCTAACTATTATCTTTTTGAGTAAGTTCTTTCTCCTACTGTGGAACACAATCTTGCCTAAGGATGTGAACGATAAAGGGTCACTACAGGTAATTCACATTGGATTTAGAATGATCTCTTGACTATTTGATGTGTTTGCAATGCAAGGCGTATTCAGGTCATCATGACGTTTATGTTTTGATGCTTGTACAAATTGCTATATCAAAATGGACATGATATTCAGGTCATCCTGGCATTTGTGCCTTGATGCTTATATTTAATCCAACATTTTGAAAATAAAGTCAATATTCATATATCCATGGTTGTTGTCCAGTGGGTGTTGTATTGATTCTTGCGCATACAAATCGATATTCATATGTCTATGGTTTCATGGCTAGTGGGCATTGTATTGATTTATCCGGTTACCTAAAAGTTCAATGATGATAACAAATCGACACATGATCAGTGACTAGGTCCTAGGTCTTAGGTTGCATTTCATTTTGCATGTCTCATTGCATTTTGCATGTTTACATGATCTCACAATGATTAAACGAACTTCAATGCTTAAATGATTTTTCAAATCGCATCTTCAAATCTAACAAGAGCTAAATCTCACATGAAGGTTCCTCCAATGAAATAGCAAGTAGAATCCTTTTTCGGGATCAAAATTCAAATCTGAGATCATTCATATTATTAACTACTTGCATATTCGACCTTCAATCATCACAGAAATCTAGTATTCAACTTAACTGATTATCTTACATCAAACTATCAAAATTTCAACTTGGTCAACCATGGTCAACTCATGGTCAAACCTAGTCAAACTTGGTCTTTTGGGACCTTCCAACGATGCAGAATGCGTTCTCGGATGTAAATAACCACTTCTCAGATCAATTAACATGCTTCTAAACTATCAACGCTGACTTTTCTTGTCAGATTTCAATTTTAATCCCGAAGGGGGCATGGTATTGCACATCATTCAAAGTCTGTAAATCAAATTCTATCGATCAAGTCTATCAATATCTTTCATCAGTGATCAAGACAAACAATCACGTCTAGTTACTGATTCATCAAAAGTCCTCATCGCTCGGGGCAAATCTATCATCACTTGGGGCATATCAGATTCATCAAGATCCATATCAATCTAATATTTTCTTAATCTTGTAAACTGTATCAATTTTTGCAACCATCGGATCATAGTGTTCTTTCCTTGGTTCTTCGGCAACTGAAGGATTCGGATGTGATACCTGCTAGTTCTGCTAAGACAATCGAGTCTAGAACGGGTCACTCACTTCTTATCAATCCTAAGGTTCAGAATCAGGCATTTTGACACTTTTTCGCAATCATAGGTTCATTTGCTGCTACAGTGAACATTATCTTTGGTCATTCAAGACTTATTATCTCCATCTTAATTCAATATCAATCAACTCCTATCTCAATATCTTTCAATCGGTTTCTATCTTGAGATCGGTTTATCTTTTGAATCAGTTTCATATCTTTATCAAACACAGACTTTCTTTGAACCACTGCGCTTCGCACAGTAATTCAAAGAGGGGCAAAATGTAATACCCCAAAAATAGGCTATAAGTTCATTAATCTCCTACATCTTCAATTCGAATGAAATCGACATCAAAGTCCTAACCTAAGGCACATCTAAACATCATCGAATCATAATTGATTATCTTAAATTTTGCATCAGGGAATATTCCTAGTAATATTCCTAATTATCTTAATTATCTTTAATTTAATGATTATTTGGCGATAAATCACATTTATCCTAAAAATTTGATTAATTGAATATTTTCATATTTAATTAATTAGATTTAATATTTGCCACTTAATTATGTAATTAAATTCTATCTATTATTAATTGTATTATTTAATTTTGACAATAAATCAAAATTCCTATCTTTAATTGATTAAATTCTTATTTAATTAATTAAAGCATGTTGTCATTATTTAATAATATAATTTTTAATAAAAGTTTGAATAAATAGTTAATTAACCCATAAATTAATTATTTATTTTCAAAAATCAGTTGAGTTGAGGATAAATCACTTTATTTATTTATTTAATTCTTAATTATTATGCATATTCAAAAGAAACAGTTAAACTCCAAATCAGAAAATCAATGCAAGTTATTGACTTTTTGGAACTCAACATCCTTTTGGAGTTCAAAAAGCTGATCTAAACTCTAATTTGAGTTTAAAAGCTATTTTTGCATGTTTTTGCATGATTTTGAGAATTAACTGTCTTTTATGATCAGATAACTCAAAAATCAAGATGAGTTAATTTGAGTGATTTATGGCTTTTATTCATGCACCTCCAAAGCCCTGGATTTCTATAAATTAAGGCTTTAGCTCTTCACAAATCATCTCATATTTTGCACAATCACGCTGGAGAATTGGAATTGAAGAATCAAAGCTCTTGAGAATCGACATCTTTGTGAGATCAATCTTATTTTTGCATTCATATTTCATATCATTATTAGATTAGCATAGCATATCAGTTTTTATCATTCTTATTGCATAGAAAATATCAAAAATATAGATTAATTGCATTCAATTTCATATCCATCTTTTGCATTCAAATCCTTCATTTAGGTGTCGTCTAGGTCACTGATCTCGATTACAATCTGAGAACATTAATCTCGCACCTACTAGAAGGCAGTAAATCGCTTGGTTAGATAGCTTTCAATTTTGCATGATTTTGATTATAGCTAACCTCTAATGTTTTACTGAGTGTTGTGTCTACAGATCAGGTATAATTTTCACACACACAATTCTCACATTTGATCTTATTTTTGAACAATATAGACCCTTTTTCCTTTCACTAGAAAAGGTGTATGATTTCCCATTTTCACAAATCCACCTTTATAATGTTCAAGGTATTCAAAATTTTCTTCATTGCTAGTCATGTGATGTGTACAGCCATTATCAATAATCCATGTATCATTCTTGCTAACTTTAGAAATAAGTTTTATTTCAACATACCTTTCTTCTTCTTTGGAATCTTCTTTTAAAGCCACAAATAGCACTTCTATGTCTTCATCAATCTCATTTTCGGTGTTATCATCTTCATCTTCAAAAAGATAGCATGTCTTCTTTCCTTTATCCTGGTAGTCTCAATTCTCTCTATTTCCATATTATCAATTACCTTTGTGATCTTAGTAATCTCTTCTGTCATTTTTCTTTTCATTAGATCTCTCACTTGTTTTCTCATCTTCCTTCCTGTTAGGACATATGACAGCAATATGACCAATCTCTTTACATCT
Source organism: Chamaecyparis obtusa (assembly GCA_027943335.1). Lineage (NCBI taxonomy): Eukaryota > Viridiplantae > Streptophyta > Pinopsida > Cupressales > Cupressaceae > Chamaecyparis > Chamaecyparis obtusa. The sequence continues at coordinate 970,949 of BSBK01002404.1, read as the reverse complement.
AAAACAAACCAAGGGTATTTTACGTCTATATCTTCCCTTTCCTTTTTGTAATCTCCTAGCCAATAATACTTGAAGCTCATCAAGTTCATCCTCATCACTTTCACTATCACTTTCATTTCTTATCTTATGTTTGTTGATTGACTTACCAATTTTCAAAGATGACATAAATACAAATTCAATAGTAGGAACAATACTATTGTCAAATTTGTTCAACTCAAATGCAGTCAATCTACTGATTAGACTATCACATGTAAGATTATTACTAGGAGATGCTCTCATTTCATGAATTGCAGAGACTCTAATAGAATAGACAGGTAACAAGGATCTGATAATTTTTCTTACAATAGTGCCTTCATCAATAATACCTGTGTGTGTGAAAATTGTACCTAATCTGTAGACACAACACTTCAGTAAAACATTAGAAGTTAGCTATAATCGAAATCATGCAAAATTGAAAGCTATCTAACCAAGTGACTTACTGCCTTCTAGTAGGTGTGAGATTAATGTTCTCAGATTGTTATCGAGATCAGTGACCTAGACGACACCTAAATGAAGGATTTGAATGCAAAAGATGGATATGGAATGAATGTAATTAATCTTCTTTTTTTTTTATATTTCTATGCAATAATAATGATGAAAACTGATATGAAATCTATGCTAATATAAAAATTGATCTAACAATGATATGAATCTATGCTAAATGATATGCAATGCTAATCTAGAAATGATATGATATGAGAATGAAGATTCTAACAATAATATGAAAGCTATGAATTTGAAATTGATCTCACAACAATGTTGATTCGCAATAAGCTTTGATCCTTCCAATTGCAATTCTCTAGCATAAGTTTGCACAATTATGAGATGAATTATGAAGAGCTGAGCCTTGGTTTTATAGAAATCTAGGGCTTTGGAGGTGCATGAGAAAAAGCCATAAATCACTTAGATTAACTCAGCTTGATTTTTGAGTTATCTGATAATAAAGACAATTAACTCACAAAAATATGCAAAAGCTAAGTTTTAACTCAAAATAGAGTTTAGCTTTAATTGATATTTGATAGTTGTCTGCTTTTATGATTGTGCATGTTTTATTTATGAGTTAATTTAATAAATAAAGTGATTTATGCTCAACTTAACTGATTTTTGAAAATAAATAATTGATTTATGGGTTAATCAATTATTTAATCAAACTTTTATTAAAAACTATATTATTAAATAATAACAACTTGCTTTAATTAATTAAATAAGAATTTAATCAATTATTCATAGGATATTGGATTTATTGTCAAAATTAAATAATATAATTAATAATAGATAGAATTAACTTCAATTAAATAATTAAGTGGCAGAATTAAATCTAATTAATTAAATATGCAAAATATTCAATTAATCAAATTTTAGGATAAATGTGATTTATTGCCAAATAATCATTAAATTAAAGATAATTATGATGATTAGGAATATTACTAGAAATATTCTCTGATACAGAATTTAAGATAATTAATTAGGATTCAATGATGTTTAGATGTGCCTTAGATTAGGACTTTGATGTCGATTTCATTTGATTTGATGATGTTTAGAGATTAATGAACTTATAACCCATTTTTGGGGTATTACATTTTGCCCCTCTTTAAATTACTGTGCGAAGCGCAGTGGTTCAAAGAAAGTCTGTGTTTGATAAAGATATGAAACTGATGTTTGAGATTGATAATTGATATGTGACAGAAGCTAATTGATATTGATTTGATATGGAGATAATAGGTCCTGAATGACCAAAGGTAATGTTCACTATAACAGAAAATGAACCTATGATTGCGAAAAAGTGTCAAAACACCTAATTCCAAACCTTATGATTGCGAAGAAGTGAGTGACCGGTTCTAGACTCGATTGTCTTAGCAGAACTAGCAGGTATCACATCTGAATCCTTCAGTTGCCGAAGAACCAAGGAAAGAACACTATGATCCGATGGTTGCAAAAACTGATACAGTTTACAAGATTAGGAGAATACCAGATTGATATGGATCTTGATGAATCTGATATGCCCCAAGTGATGATAGATTTGCCCCAAGCGATGAGGACTTTTGATGAATCAGTAACTAGACGTGATTGTTTGTCTTGGTCACCGATGAAAGATATTGATAGAAATTGATCGATAGAATTATGATTTACAGACTTTGAATGATATGCAATACCATGCCCCCTTCGGGATTAAAATTAAAATTTGACAAGAAAAGTCAGCGTTGAGAGTTTAGAAGCATGTTAATTGATTTGAGAAGTGGTTAAACACGTCCGGTGAATGCATTCTGCATCATTTAGAGGTCCTGGAGACTAAGTTTGACTAGGTTTGACCACAAGTTGACCATGGTTGACCAAGTTGAAATTTTGATAGTTTGATGTAAGATAATCAGTTAAGTTGAATACTAGATTTCTGTGATGATTGAAGGTTGATTATGCAAGCAGTGAATAATATGAATGATCTCAGATTTTGATTTTGATCACGAAAAAGGATTCTACTTGTTGTTTCATTAGAGGAACCTTCGTGTGAGATTCAGCTCTTGTTAAATTTGATGATGTGATTTGAAGAATTGTTTAAGCATTGAAGTTCGTTTAGCCATTGTGAGATCATGCAACATGCAAAAATGCAAAGAGACATGCAAAATGAAATGCAACCTAAGACCTAGGACCTAGTCACTGATCATGTGTCGATTTGTTATCATCATTGAACTTTTAGGTAACCGGATAAATCAATACAATGCCTACTAGCTATGAAACCATAGACATATGAATATCGATTTGTATGTGCAAGAATCAATACAACATCCACTGGCTAGGCAACCACAGACATATGAATATTGATTTTGTTTTTGGAATGTCGGATTAGATATAAGCATCAAAGCATAAACGCCAAGATGACCTGACTATCATGTCCATTTTGATATAGCAATTTGTATAAGCATCAAAACATAAATGTCATGATGACTGGAATACTCCTTGCATTGCAAACACATCAAATAGTCAAGAGATCATTCCAAATCCAGTGTGAATTACCCGTAGTGACCCTTTATCATTCACATCCTTAGGCAAGATCACATTTCACAGTAGGAGAAAGAACTCACTCAAAAAGACAATAGTTAGATCAAACTTCTTTGAATAGAGGCTCTTACAGTCGGACACCATTTCAATCCAGAATTTCCAAAGTTCTTAGATTTTCACATACAAGTAGAAGACAAAGAAAATATTATGTCCCCAGTCATCACTCTCTAAATCCTATAAAGGACATCATCGAAGAGCTTGAAGGGACACAATATGTATAAATCTCAGTGCGAATCAGTAAGCATACAAGGAGATAAAAGGATGTTAAAAAAAGCATAGATTGTTTTCAGTTTGTGTTTGATTGCATTGTTGTAGATGCAAAATCCTTTCTGGAGACAAGATAGACTTGACTGAATCAAATGAAGCTTCAAAGGACTCTAACTAGATATGATATGTCTAAGATATACTAGAGACCATAGGATATGACATTTGATTGCCCCCAAGTGTTAAGCATTGATAGGATACAAACGCTGGAGCTGATTGGTGTACAAACTGACTTATTGAAAACTGGAAATGCAAAAACAAACCGGGAGATATGTACAAACTAAAGCAAGACTGAAAGTTGGGAAAGACCAAGATTGCATTGATAGATGGAGCATTTTGAAACAAGTGGTTCCTGTTTGCTGGGTTTTCACCATCTTGGCAGAGATTCTATTTTTGCTACCAAGGCACCTGTTTCCAAGTTTTCCCCAAGGCACTTTTTTTTCTTTTTTTCTTTTTTTCTTTTTTTTTTTGTACTTTTGATATTTTTTGATTTTTTTGTGAATCATCAAGGTGCCTATTGCTAGGTTTTCACCAAGATGTTCATTTTTTCAAGACATTTTTCCAATTTTTAAGATTTTTTCAGGACATTTTACCATAGATTGAATGCCTTAGGCGTAGAATTTCTTTAGATGGAGAATGTTGATTGGTTCTTGGAGCTATTATCCTTTAGTTATTGAGAGTTGATAGGCACCAGAGCCAAAAGTAGTAGTGATTACAAAGGGACCCAACCAATTGGGTTCGAACTTCCCCTTGCATTCTCGATGGGATTGATTTTTCAGATTTTCTCTCAAGACTAGATTGCCAACCTAAAATTCTCTGTGTCTGACTTTCTTGTTGTAGCCTCTAGACATTCTCTTCTAATATACTCTGAGATGATCATACATTGTTTGTCTGTGCTCATCTATTAGTTCAAGTTCTTGCAACCTAGACACTCTGTAGTCATCATCAATTACTAGACCATGCATTTTGATTCTGAGTGTTGGGATTTCAACCTCAATAGGTAGTACTACCTCAGACCCATAAACTAAAGTGGAAGGTGTAGCCCCAGTGGGAATTCTAATACTTGATCTGATACTTGTTCTGATACTGATTCTAATACTTGTTCTGATATTGGTTCTAATACTTGTTCTGATACTGGTTCTGATACTTATTCTGATACTGATTTTGATACTGGTTCTGATATTGATTCTGATACTTGTTCTGATACGTGTTCTGATACTAGTTCTGATACTGGTTCTGATACTGGTTCTAATACTGGTTCTGATACAAGTTTTGATACTTGTTCTGATACTGGTTTTGATACTTATTTTGATACTTGGTATACTTGATAGTATCTTTTTCCATTGCAAACTCCCAAGTAAGATCATATCGTGCAGTCCCAATGTCTAGCAAGGTGGAGAACAAGAGGGATTGGCAAGCTGGTGGAAGAGATGGAAGACAAGAGAATGAAGGAGAATGAAGGGAAGAAATCCTCAAGGGAAAACTCCTCAAGAATACCCAAGCTAGGGAAAAATTGTCATGTAAAGCGCATTTGGACAAGCAATAAAAGGCCAGCATAGGATAAGTCACAAAAGCGTAATGTCAAAGTAGGAAAGGATGTATTCCAAAGGAGTAGACATGTCAAGAGGCTTCAAAGCATCATGTTTCACTATTTTTTTCCTTTTTTATTAGATCAAGACCAAAGGAGAAATGGATAGCAATAGTTGAAAATGAATGGAGGAAGATGGATATGAAGGCTAAACATGGAAGGAATGAAAGCAAGATCATCATAAGACAACTCACAAAATAGCCAAATGTTCATGTATAGGTCAACCTTGTCAAGATCAAAGAGAGAAGATGGAATGGATGAAATATGTAGAAGAACTATGCATGATGCCTGATTGCCAGATTTTCATCATGGTACTTATCCAAGGTGCCAAGAGGGAGTGGTTTTCACCATAGGATGAATTGGTTTCTCTTTACTTTTGCTACCAAGGTGCATGTTTCCAGGTTTTCACCAAGGCACATTTTCAATTTTTTCATTTTTATTTCTTTTTTTCTTTTTTTGGAAGAAGGCAAGCTTTTTAGATAATGCTCCTTGAAAGGATAAACCATGATATGCCAAGGATTCAAAATGATATGCTCAAAGATACTGATAGGGAGAGGAAGATGGAAGAGAAAATGGAGGATAAGGTTTTATGTAAAGCGAGTGAGGTTGGAAGATAGGAGGAATAGGCAAATGAGGAAAAAGGATAGAAGGTAGAAGGATAATGAATGGAAGGATTGTGAAAGGGTAGATGGAAAGGAAGGAAAGATCAATGTAAACACACACCTTGAAGGGTGGTGAGAGGATGGAGGAAATGTGAATGAAGGAATACGTGAAGGAATATGGTGAATGGATAGCAGAGGTTGTGGTTTAGGCACGTGGAATGGAAGAATGTTTTTGGAGGGAAATGAAGTGGAAGCCTTTGGAAGTTTGAATGTCAACTTCACTTTTTTCTCAACACCAGACTCTTTCAAGAGAGACTTTGGAATCCATATAGCTGTAGGGTTTTTATTTCCTTTTGATGATCTAGAGAGAATATCTTCAATGATGGATTTTGGAACCCATACTTGTCTTGTAGTTTTTTTCTTAGATATCTCTTTTGACTTTATGTTTCCATGTCTATTAGAGGAGACATGGTGATCTTCTTTTTTTGATGGATTCTTGTATTGCTTCTTTTTCTTGTATTGAACATTCAAGTTACTTCCAAAAGACTTGGGACGTGTGGAAGAAGAAGGATAATATGACTAGTGTAGATGGGTGGATGGATGAAAAGGATTCAAGGGTATGCATCTATGTTGATCTTGAGGAAAGATGGGAGATGGAGGGACGTAAGGACCCAAGATGGATGGTGAATTAGGAGAGTTAAGAGGGGAAAGTGAAGGAACATAAGGACCCAAGATGGAAGGAAGACGTGAAGCCTTTTGTAATGGTGGAAGAGGTCCCAGGATGGAAGTGGAAGATACAAAAGGATAATCAATAAGTTCATCAGCATCTATATGACAACCAAGGATATCAACATCTTTAGAGTGAGCATTAGGATTTTCAATAGAATCATGGACATCTTGAATAGTAGCACCTTCTTTGATAGGATTTTTCAAAGCTTGCAAAGACTTAGGAAGAGTAGAAAGTGGAAACGAACACGGAGTGGTAGAACAAGAAGATGGAAGACTTTTATCTAGAAAATGATCTTTGGATAGCATAAGCTCATAATTTTTCTCTTGATTTTCAATAGGCTTAACATTAGAAGGAACAACACCCTTTTTACCAACCTTAATGGAAGTATCATCTTTGGAAAGCGCAAGCGTAGTAAGGTTATTTTGATTGTCAATAAGCTCAACAGTGTAAGTAGTAGCTTGATCTTGCTTAGGAGAAGACTTAAGACATGGTGGAATGCATGGAAAAGGGTGTGTAGGATCAAAAGAACCATGAAATGGATAAGAGACATCGTGAAAAGGAGTGGACGGCATGGAGGGTTCTTGATCTTGATCTTTTTTTATGTTCTTTTCTTTGTCATTTCTAGAGTCCTCTTGACATAGAGCCACTTCTAAGGACAAGGAAGCATGTTGGGATTGTATGGATGACTTTGGAAGAGATGGTGAAGGACCAGCTAAAGTAGGCACTATAGCATATGAAGGCTTAAGCTCTTTAGGTTTAGCATTATTGAAAGTATTTGCAGCCAAGTGAAGGTTAGTTTGAGTTTCTTTAAGAGGTAGCCCTGAAGGATAACTATACGGAACCACATGAAAAGTATTAGGACTTTCGTTGGATGAAGGTTTTGTGAAAGATTTGAAAGACTCAGAAGCTTTAGGAAATGTACGAGTATTGGAGGAAGTAGGGGAAGGAAGGGAACCATCACAAGACAAAGGTCCAACATTAACATGATCTTTCTTGAGAGTGTAATCTTTATTTTCAGCCAAAGAGTTCTTAGAGGAGAGATCCTTATAGTATTGATGCTTCAAGCTAGCATGATGCATTTTATAGTCCTCAGCAGTAGTAGATGGATCATAATCAAGGTATTGTCCACAAAAGCCATCAAAGTCTCTTTCAAAATCAAAATCATATGGATCACCATCACGATCTATCCAATGTGATGGCCCATTTGTAGTAAGTAGGAACACACGATGAGGAGGACTCTTAGGAATAGAGGTGTCATAGGTATCATTACATTGTCTATCATCATAGTCAGCATAGTCTCCAAAGCTAGATGTGTCACTCTCTATGGAAGAGGTATCATAAGGGCTATCACATTGCTCAAATTATGTCTAGGGGTATGGTGACATGTACAAGTCTCTATCAAATGGAAAAGGGCATAGAGCTTCTATGGAGAACTCTTTAGGTTCCTTTTCTTTCTTAAGATTGTTAAGTTCAACTTGCATAGCTTGCAGCTGCTTCATCATAGTGGTGATTAGAGCTTCTTCCTCTTGTGTACTGATTCTTTGAGACATGTGTACTGATTCTCAATAGCTATTGCCCTGTTCTTGACATAGTGACTTGTATGATAGATTCTGGAAATAGGCTGAAAAGGCTAAGTATCTGGCAATTCTGACAATTTTCTGACAACTTTTCAAAATTTCCCAAATGACACTCTATAGACTCGTACGACAGTGGGTATGCTATGAAATGATAGTTGCAAAACTCGTATGACAATTGGAAGCAAGATTTTGACTCTTAGAATTTTCTGGCATCAAAACTCATACAACACTGGGTACTCAATCATACGACAGTTGGGTATCAATGAAACGATAGTTGAAAATCTCATACGATAGTTGGGTAGCAATGAAACAATAGTTGCAAAACTCATACGACAGTTGGGTAGCAATGAAATGATAGTTGAAAATCTCATACTACAGTTGCAAGATTTTGACTTTGAGAATTTGCTGGCATGGAAACTCGTACGACACTGGGTACTCAATCATATGACAGATGGGTTATAATGAAATGACACTTGATGGAAACTCGTATGACTTTTTGACCTCCTAAGATGACTTTTGACTCCAAAAAAGGATTTTACTTCAGATTTTGCAAATTTTGAGTTTTCAGTTTTGAATCGTTTGCAAATTTCAATGTCCAGATTTGAGGATTGTAACAGGTTTGTCCATTTTCAATAACCAGATAGATAAACAAGCACGCAAAATAGCAAGCAAGTGATTTCAAGCATCTTTGAAAACAATGAACAAGGGCAAAAGCAACCTTGCGCATGAACAATCAAGTGATTTACTTGTTCTAATCCTCAGAAACGCTAATTGTGTATGTTCCAAAATGTTTTGCAATAATGCACATATACCCTAGAAAATGAAAATTTGGCCTCACTAGGGTTTTTAGTAATGGTTTGACTCTGCAACTTTTATGATCCAAAGGGGTGAACTCCAATCTCGGTGCACCAGAGTTTTGACACAGTCCAAGAACTTAATCTTTAGGAGCTGCTAGGGAGATCTGACAACCCAACAATGAACCATACCCGTGGAGATTTCTTCCACAAGGACATTTATATAGTGGCTGTCACTACCATGGCGAAAATGGCTATTACCACTTGAGGTTCTGTCAATGCAGTTTGCCCTGTGAAGGGATTGTCCTCTATGGTTAACCCTCTCTAAAGGTGACTCACAATAGTATACCACAAGGGGACTTGGCTCCAGATCCAAGGTTTTTGACACCTTTTCACTTTTAACCTAAACAAAGCAAGAAGATTAATCTGACACGCTAAGACAAAGTTTTGCTTCACCAAGGTCTATGATGCCAACTCCACGTGATCTATCAACCTCTCCGGGGAGAGAATGTATCAATCAATAAGAGAAGACACACTAACCAATTTTGATTCACCAAAGCTCATGATTTCAACCCCACGTGATCTATCAACCTCTCCTAGGAGAGAATGTATCGATCAATAAGAGAAGACACACTAACCAAGTTGAATGTGAAATGCACTAAGTATCCTCCCTACCTACAAGGATTCTGTCGTCAAGAAGGATTTCACTAGAAATCCAATCTCTCAAGAATCAAGAATAGTGTTCATAGGGCCTAATTACTATGTGAGCATAGATGTAATCAAAAAGTAGAAAGAGGAACACTTAACGTTTAAAGAAAATATGAGATGAGTCCACAAGGTGGAACACTTAACACCTCACACAAGTTGAAAATGAGTCCCCAACTTAGAAAACAAGTGAGTTCCTAAAAGCACAAAAGGGTTGCCAAGTGGAACACTTAACGCTTCTGTCCTGTTGACCCCTCTCTTTTATGGCGCTGAGATTGCAACCACAAGGTGGAAATGAGGGGCCGATGGATTAGCAAGTCCAATAACCCAAGATAGCAATCAAGATCAATCACAAGTATCTAAGACTACTTAATGAATCCTTAAGGCGTCACAACCTAGTATCAATTATGCAAGTGTGTAGAAATAGATAAAAGCATGAAAAGATGCACACAAGCTAGACACATAAGAGATTTATTTTAAGTCCAAATTGAAATATTATCAGCTTGAGAAGAATACCTTAGGTCCAACGCTCTGCAATCCAGAATTTAGCACATGTCTGAAAGTACAAAATCAAGACAAATCAACAGAAAACTATAAGCATTACAAATAAATAATCTAAAAGTACAAATCTATAAATTATGTGTCTCTATAGAAAAATATCGCGCGAGGTAGGATGCAGTCCCGCGTGAGGAAACACTATTTCGCGTGACATAGGATGAAATCTCGCGCGAGTCAGGATGCGGTCCCATGCGAGGAAACACTGTTTTGCGCGACAAAGTATGAAATCTCACACGAGTTAGGATGCGGTCCTGTGCGAGGAAATACTATTTCACGTGACAAAGGATGAAATCTCATGCAAGGAAGTACAGTCTCACGTGAGAAAGTGATTTTTCACGCACAAAAAAAATAATGATACTAGTGAAATTTTGCGCGACACAGAAAGAAATCTTGCGTGACACAGTGTGAAATCTCGCGCGATAATTCATATAGAGATGTACGGAAGTATGGACAGAATGATAAAAATCACAGTTTTGATAGAAAAAGTGCCAAAAAATTTTGTTTCTTTTTTCTTTTTTGCAGGCAAAAAAGAAACAAAAAATAACGTCCTACAGAGTATACCTAGATCCTTGAAACCCTTATCCTCAAAAGATAGAAAATTGATAGAATTGAAGGGAAACCCATTTTAGGGCCCCACGGTGGGCGCTAGAAATGTGTGTGTGAAGATTGTACCTAATTTGTAAACACAACACTTCAGTAAAACATTAGAGGTTAGCTATAATTGAAATCGTGCAAAATTGAAAGCTATCTAACCAAGCGATTTACTACCTTCTAGTAGGTGCGAGATTAATGTTCTCAGATTGTTATCGAGATCAGTGACCTAGACGACACCTAAATGAAGGATTTGAATGCAAAAGATGGATATGGAATGATTGTAATTAATCTTTTTTTTTTTTGATATTTCTATGCAATAATAATGATGAAAACTGATATGAAATCTATGCTAATATGAAAATTGATCTAGCAATGATATGAATCTATGCTAAATGATATGCAATGCTAATCTAGAAATGATATGATATGAGAATGAAGATTCTAACAATAATATGAAAGCTATGAATTTGAAATTGATCTCACAACAATGTTGATTCGCAATAAGCTTTGATCCTTCCAATTGCAATTCTCTAGCATAAGTTTGCACAATTATGAGATGAATTATGAAGAGCTAAGCCTTGGTTTTATAGAAATCTAGGGCTTTGGAGGTGCATGAGAAAAAGCCATAAATCACTCAGATTAACTCAGCTTGATTTTTGAGTTATCTAATAATAAAGACAATTAACTCACAAAAACATGCAAAAGCTAAGTTTTAACTCAAAATAGAGTTTAGCTTTAATTGATATTTGATAGTTGTCTGCTTTTATGATTGTGCATGTTTTATTTATGAATTAATTTAATAAATAAAGTGATTTATGCTCAACTTAACTGATTTTTGAAAATAAATAATTGATTTATGGGTTAATCAATTATTTAATCAAACTTTTATTAAAAACTATATTATTAAATAATGACAACTTGCTTTAATTAATTAAATAAGAATTTAATCAATTATTCATAGGATATTGGATTTATTGTCAAAATTGATAGAATTAACTTCAATTAAATAATTAAGTGGCAGAATTAAATCTAATTAATTAAATATGCAAAATATTCAATTAATCAAATTTTAGGATAAATGTGATTTATTGCCAAATAATCATTAAATTAAAGATAATTATGATGATTAGGAATATTACTAGGAATATTCCCTGATGCAGAATTTAAGATAATCAATTAGGATTCGATGATGTTTAGATGTGCCTTAGGTTAGGACTTTGATGTCGATTTCATTTGATTTGATGATGTTTAGAGATTAATGAACTTATAGCCCATTTTTGGGGTATTACAATACCTCCTTCTCCTTGGATAGCATTTACAACCTCTTTGACTCAGTTGTAGTATTGTGATATGTTCTCACCTTCTTTTATTTTCATGTCATCAAACTTTCCAGTTAGACTCTCAGCTTTAGCCCTTAGCACATTCACATCTCCTCCATGAAATAGTGTAAGCTTGTCCCATATCTGTTTAGCAGTTGTACATATCTTAACATCTTCAAATTCAACATTGGATAAGGAAGCAAAAATCTCAATCATCATAGCACTATGTTCATGTATTTCTCTCATTTGATCAATAGTCAAAGGTCCAATAGATAAGATAAACTTATTTTCTATTAGGAATAGTCCCAAGAGATAACTAAGAGGGGGGTTGGGTCAGTTATCTACAAGTTTCAATTCTTTATCCAATTAAGTATACTTAAACATAAAGCATAAACACAATGAAAGAACACTTGAACACAATACCAATATTTTGGTTACGGGGAAACCCAAATAGGTAAAAACCCCGATGGGAATTGACACCCACTAATATGTTGCACTAGTGTATTATGATCCTTGTTAGAATATCCTTAACCCTGTTAGGAGTTTCTTTAAAATATATTTAGTATAGTAGACCTGGTCAAGGGTGAGACCTTGTTAGGAGTCTTTTACAATAGTCCCTATTAGGGGAGAGGATGCACTGTCTGAGAGCACATTGCTCAAAGAGGTGAAGGCTACAACTTTCTATTGAATAGATACACACTATATCAAGATCTTGGTGAACTGCACTTTTACCTACTATCTAGATCAGTTCCAATGTATAGAAACAATACTTTACTTGGTCACATAAACCTTCTCCTGATGGTCCAACACTTCGCACACTCTGCTCTGCTCTTACTGTCAACCATGAACCACACTTCAGCAATCAGAAATGACTACCTATAAATATCTTTCCTCTAAATGATATAATCAAGTTGTCCTATTAGAACCATCTTGAAATCATATTAGAGAAGCTATAACAAACTCCAATAATAATTTAGTCAGCTCTACTAAGCACACAACACATTCTGGGACCTGTCCAATAAGATAATTGTAGACGCACGCTACACATTGTCGGCTCTACCAAAACAACTAGATATTTCTCCTCAAGATGAATTACTTCATGTGCTCTTAACTAAACATCACTAACTCTTCTCCAAGTTCTAATCCAAGGGCACATACTGAAATGATGGGCGCAACTTGAGAACCAATATAATCTTTGTTGGCTCTTCTGAACAAACACAGGAAACTGCTACTGGTGAATAGCGACTGCATAACTTCACTTCTAATAATCATAAAACTCTACATCCATGAATGTAACATCACTAACATGTCTCCATCACATATCCAAAGGTGAAAGGCTTCATGACAACTGTACAAACAACCATACATAGAACATTGCTTCTTACTCTGTCAGGAACACTGTTGACACGAACCGCAATATAACTATGTGTACTAACAGTCAACCTCTGCATCCATGATATCATGCTAATAACATATCCATGCTTCATATACTTAAATCTTATTGCATAAGTCTTCCACGCATGCTACTTACCATATGTTGTCATCAATGATAAACATACAGTCAACACTGGCCTGCTGGCAAATCTCCAACATTTTCCAAGTAGTATGTTGCAGATTCACCAATCCTAGATAGATACAATAAAATTATTCTTTTCCATGTTGAGAAGTTTCATTGTGCATCTTTGGCACCTCTCTATTATACATCTTGTGATCTTTTTCTTAATTCCTTCAAACTTTTCTTCCAAGCACTCTTTCTCTGATACCAATTGTTAGATAACTGAGAGGGAGGGTGAATCAATTAAGTCTAGTTATCCTACATTCATAAATACTCTCATATGCATCAAATAAAACTTTTTTTAAAAGTAATCACTCAGTAAAATATCTCTTGTTCCTTTCTTCTCTTCTACCGAATACCAGTAAATTAACTAGTGTTTACATCGATCAATCTAGTTATAGTAATGTATAAAGTAAAATAATAATTCAACACATCCATACACATATAAAACTTTAATTTTTAACATGGAAACCTTATTAGGGGAAAACCCACCTGCAACTAGTAACCCAAAATAATTCACTCTTATGAAGTGAGCTCAGTTAGGAGCCAACTCTATTAAAGATTACAAAACATATTGTGAGGTGTGACCTAGTTAGAGGATCTATCACTAACAGTTCTTTATGACCAAACATTCACTATGGGGTCACCAAGAAAAAAATCAACATTCATTGAATGCTATATTGAAATAATAAAGACTGTTAAGTCCACTCGGTTAAAAGATTTATTTGTAGCAATGGTTCAAATGCAACAATAATGATATGATTCAAATACAACTTGTTTTGTAGATTTTCATATCTATGATAAGCTCAAAATAATCTCTGGCCAATATACTCAATTCAATTCCTTTGTATCCTCCAACTCTATTTTTCTTGGTAATTTCCTTCTCTAACGCTCTGTGTTGTCTGCAAATTTTCTCAGTTGTGTCTTCAACCTATTTGACTAGCTTTTCATGAATGCAATCTCCTCATGCACATTTCATAATTCAATCTAAATCTCTTGTCTCCTTTTATAGATATCTTAAACCATTTTATTTTCAGCTATAGGTTTTTCCTCTTAATCTTCACTGTTGATTTTGCCACTTTAACCTTCCTTAGTAGTTGTTTCAATAACATGTTTCATTCTCCTTCATCTAATCATCCTAGAATTTTTTTAGTCATTTGATTATCATAAAAATATTATCTTTAACCTCATAATCATTCACAATTTTCTAGCTCATCATCTTTAGTCAGGATTCATAAGTTCCTTTTATTTCTTTCACTTGGTCAATACCACAATGCATTGGTGATAACTAACTTGGTTAATATTATACTCAGTATACACTGTATCAACTTGGTGTATACTGAATTCTTCATTTACCAGTCATATAATTTTGTACATTCTTGATCTTCAATCCATAATAGAATTATGTAATACAATCAAATCACTAACATAATGTCATAGACTCATCAATAAGTTACCCAATGAATACCATATCTATATCTTTCCCATACATCTCAACTTCATGTAGATATCTCATTCCTTCACCATCATTTTCCTTCTTAAGATGTTTGTAACTATCATGATAAGTACAATCAAAACTAGTTGACATCAATGACAATACAATAATTGATTTAATGTCTCACATATACCTTTGTAGCTTGGTGATCATCAGTCATTTTCTTTTGAAATATTTTAATCTATTCTTCAAGATATTCAATCAGTTGTAGTCTAACATAATTTATTGTCTTCTATAATGAAAATGGAATTAAAAGACAAGTATATGAATCGAGGACTTCACAACAAAATGGTATAGCTGAGAGAAGGAATAGATCTACAGTTGACTATGATAGAAATTTGTTTATTGATAAAGAAGTTGCACAAAAATTCTAGAGAGAAGTGATTAGCACTATTGTCAACACACTCAACCAAGTACAGTTGAAGAAAGGAACCAAGAAGACCCCCTATGAATTCTGGTATGGTCACACACTGGATGTAAGTTAGTTTAAAATTTTTGGAAGTAGGTGTTACATACTGAAAGATGCAAGAAATGGAAAGTTTGACTCTAAAGGATATGAAGGTATATTCCTAGCTTATTCACCAAAGAGAAAAGCATATAAATGTTTGATCAAGGTTACTGATAAAATTGTTGAAAGTGCAAATGTGAGGATTGATGAATTTGTAGAAAAGAATGAAGAAGATATAAAAAATGAACCTAAGGATTACAAAAGATTTTTTTATGTACAAGAAGGTAATTTGGTTGATGCAACAAGCCACAACAAGAAGGAACCAATGAGAAAGATGAGCCTCCACTGAGAGATGAAAACAAAAATGATCAATCTACGAAGCCTATATTAACAAAATATGAGAGAAGACACCACTCACTGAGAAAAATTATTGGAGACAAGAACACAAGAGTCATGACAAGAAGTAAGTTGAAAGATCACACATGTTGGATTTCTAAATCTAAGCCAAGATTAGCCAAGGGTGCTCTAGGAAAAGAAGAGTGGATTAATGAAATGAAAGATTAAATAGATCAAATTGAAAAGAACAACACATGGTCACTTGTATCAAGACCTGATGATAAGAATGTGATTGGAACAAAGTGGATTTTCAAAAATAAACTCAATGAGAAAGGAGGTGTGATCATAAACAAAGCAAGATTAGTTTGCAAAGGTTATGCACAAGTAGAAGGGATTTGTTAATATGATTTAGAACAATAGAGAGGGGGGGTGAATCAGTTGTTCTAAGGTCTAGATGTATAAAAAAAAACTTTAAAAATCTTCAACAAATTAGATCCAATAATCAACAGCTACTCGGTCATTACTGATTGCATAACAGAAACATATAACAGTGCAGTCTACTTATCCAATATTATCTAACTTGAAAAACACAGAAATGTTCAAACCAAAACATTCACACAAATATTAACACCAGGATTTATAGTGGAAACCCAATTTGGGAAAAACCACTTTGTAACATGTTACTATTATTTTCACTCTTCTGAAGTGAGCTCTGTAAAAAGCCAACCCTGTCAAAGGTTACAAACACATTGTCAGGTGTGACCCGGTTAAAGGATTTAAACCACTCTGTTAAAGTGCACCTTGTTATGGGACTTGCATACATTCCATTAGAATGCAACCTTGTTCAAAGGATTTATACAAATGACTGTTAGGTCAACCTTTGTTAAAAGGATTTTGACTGATACAATGGTTAGAAAGTAACAGTAGTATTGATCTGAAAAATATACAACTCACTTTACAAATATTAGATCTAATTCCATACACATATGCTGGCTTATTGAATGTGAACCTTTGTCATCCCCATCACTAATCTTCTCAGAAATCCCTTCAAGCAATCACAACACTTCTCCCTTAGCCTTTTCTTCTTATACAGTCAATAACATCAACAATACTTCCAGCATCCTCTCTCTCTTCAACCTCATGCTTAAGTTTCCTTAATACTTCCTCAATTAGGTCAATACATCTTTCTCCACTTAATCTCCTTCGTAGATCTTAGGATTAGGTCAAATTCATTGAATCCTTCCAACTTTATGTTCTTCATCCATCCTTTTAGAAATATCTCAAATCTCCTTATAGATTTACAATAAAATGTTTTACAGTGCATTAAATATTTTCATACAATCAATAAATAAAGTCAACACATTTTACATAATCCAAGAATTCAACTATGTCAACTGGAAATCTGAATTCTTCCTCAAATGTAAATTAATGATGCTCGGTCAATACAATATTCAACTCCTCAGTCTTCATTAGAAAGCTCAGTCACCTCAAAAACTGTTTCCTCAGCTAATACTATCTTCCTTTGCAAATAAATGATGCTTGGTCAACATTGAATTTACTCGGCATATACTAGCTCGATCGACACTAACATCACTTGACTTAAACTAGATTTCTTCACTTTTTCTCGGTTAAGTCTACTAGTTTAGTCTTCATTCTTACTTAGATAAACAATACATTATCTTATCATTGTGCCACATAGTCAAGTACCCATTGAAGTATCAAGATAACTCAACCTTTCCTTAGGTGCTATTGTTACCAACCTTGCCCGCAACCTTCACAACAATCAAATAGATATAGTACTTTCTTACATAGAAACATTCTTACTAGCTAAGGTTTGACATTAATGACAATACAAAAATTTCTTCAATTGCAGTTTCCAACAATCTCCCTCTTTGGCATTGATGGCAACACCATATGAATATCACATGAATAACCAACCAATCCAAAACTTATCTGTCCATTAGAAATATTTATAATATCCTTAGCTTCATTTTGATATAGAATCAATCAGCCATGCTTGTATGACCATCCACTGAATCTCTCCCTCTTACTTGATCTTCCATGAAATCTCACCATGTGTATTCATCCGTGATCATCTCCCTCTTTCACAAAAATTCCAAAGCAACAACTAAAACATACATCCTGCAGATGTAGATTTCATCTTTTCAGTTCAGTAATAGTATTTCTCCCTCTATCATCTTTCTTATGACTGATTCTTAGCTTTTCTATACTATTCACAATTCTAGGTTACTCCTAAAGTGTGACCTCTCTCTACATCAATTTTTCAGATACTCTTTGCAGTACATTTGATGTAGTGCTCCTAGCTTGACTAGGAAGCCTCGGTTAGGGGAAGAAACCCTAATTGACTTCTCAGGTATTCATGAGATTCTTTAGGTAAAGCTTTAGTGAATATGTCTGCTAGTTGTTCCTTTGTATTCACATATTCCATTCAGACCTCTTTATCTTGTACCAGCTCCCTCAAGTAATGATACTTGATGGAAATGTGTTTGGTCTTTGTGTGCATCACTAGATTCTTAGAGATGTTGATAGCACTTGTGTTGTCATAGTAAATGACAACTGGTTCAGTGATCTCTTCTTTCATGCCTACCAACAATTTCTTTATCCATACCAGGTTAGAACAGTTCACTGTTGTAGCCACATGCTTAGCTTCAACAGTAGATTGGAAAATGCAATTTTGTTTCTTGCTTGTCCAGGAAACTAATCTCTATCCAAGAAATAAATCTCCACCACTAGTACTCTTTATGTCATCCACATTTCCTTCCCAATCAACATCAGTATACACTCTCAGTTCAAATCTTTCAAGCTTCTTGTAGTACAATCCATAGTCAGCAGTCCCTTTCAAATATCTCATTATCCTTTTGACAGCCATCATGTGAGTTTCCTTAGGATTGGTAGAGAATTTTTCCACAATCCCAATAGCTAAAGTAATATATGGTCTACTATGTATAGCATACTGTAGTTTTCCAATCATGGATATATACAAAGTCTAGTTTACTTCTGCAGCATCATCATTTTTAGACAACTTTTGTCCAATAGCCATGGGAGTACTTACTGGCCTTGAATCTTCCATACCAAAGGTTTTCAGTATCTCATGAACATATTTATACTAGGTAATGAAAATTCCTTTCTCCATCTGATATACTAGTAAACCAACAAAAAATTTGATCTCCCCAAACATACTCATTTCAAATTCAATTTGCATTTCATTAGAAAATTTCTTACACAAGGCATCTTGTTTTCCAAATATCATCTACAAAAATCAAATAAATATAGTACTTTCTTACATAGCAACAGTCTTACCAGTTAAGGTTTGACATCAATGACAATACAACAATTGCTTCAATTGCAGTTTCCAACAAGATTGACTATGGTGAAACTTTTTCCCCTATTGGTAGATTAGAAGGTGTAAGGATATAACTTACATATGTTTCTTATAAAGGATTGAAATTTTATCATATGGATGTTAAGTCTAAATTTTTTAATGGAATTCTTGAAGAAGAGGTGTACATTGAACAACCTAAAGGATTTGTTCATAATTTTGGCAAGGATATGGTCTACAAAATACATAAAGAACTCTATGGATTGAAGCAAGAACCCTGAGCATGGTATGAAAGATTACACTCTTATTTATTTAAGATTGGATTTAAAAGGACAAGTGATAACACCAATTTATATTTGAAATGTGATACAACTGATAATATTTTGATTACTGAGATATTTATTGATGATATTATATTTGGTGGAAATGAGATAATGTCTAAATCATTTTCTCAGGAGATGAGAAATGAATTTGAGATTTCTATAATTGGAGAGATTTAATTCTTATTAGACTTCACATTCAACAAGAAAAGGATGGGATTTGCATAACACAATCTAAGTATATCAAGGAAATACTACATACATTCAATATGAAAGAATCAAAACCGGTTGGAACACCAATGAGTACTAGTTGTAAATTGTCAAAGAAAGATGACACAAAGGAAGTAAATGAGACACTTTACTGATCCATGATTGGTAAACTACAATATGTTGTAAATAATAGGCCTGATATTGCACATTCAATAGGTATTGTGGTAAGTTTTTCTACTAATCCAAAGGAGACACATATGTCTACAGTAAAAAGGATATTTAGATATCTGAAAGGGACTGAGGATTTTGGTTTGTTATACACAAAAGAAGGAGATTTTGATCTTAAGGTGTCTACTAATGTTGACTAGGATGGAAATATTGATGCCAAAAAAATCATAGGTGGTAGAGATTTCTTTTTAGGAGAAAGACTAGTGACATGGTTAAGCAAGAAACAAAGTTGTATTTCACAATCTACTGCCAAATCTGAGTATGTTGTTTTAGCTATGAATTGTTCCAATATTGTGTGGATCAAACAATTACTTGAAGGTATACATGAAGATATTACTGATCCAAATATAATTTATTGTGATCATACTAGTGCTATAAACATATCTAAGAATTCGGTTATGCATTCAAAGATAAAGCATATATCTATTAATTATCACTACTTGAGAGAACAACTAAAACACAAGCATGTGACATTGGAGTATGTGAATTTTAAAGAACAAATACTTAATATATTTACCAAACTACTACTAAAGGATGATTTTGAGTATCTCTAAGGTAAGTTAGGGTTTCTTCCCCTATCCAATGTTCACTAAGGCAAGATGCATGTTGCATCAATAAAAGTATTCAATAGAATATCTATTTTGTGATTTGATTCTAATGTTCATTCTTTAGGTGAAGCCCGAAGTTGTGAAAATATTTATGACTGCAATAAGAAATCTATACATTTGAGGTATGATTTGAGAAGTATATGTTTCTTTGGCTTTGTTGTCATAGAGGGACAGAGTCAATTGATCAATAAGGGAGAATAAATTTATTGCAAAGGGAGATGAAACTAATAATGCAAAGGAAGAATAAATCAATGATGATTGTAAAGAGAGATGAACAATGAAGATCAGAAAAAGAAGTTATCAAAGCTGGATAATATAGAAAATTATTGTTACTCAAAGAGGGAGAATATGTATAGAGGAAGATCAAGTACAAAAAAGGAGAAGCTACAACTCAAAGGGAGTATAAGAATGAAATTGAAGTGTTACCATCATCGATTAAACACTAAAGATTGTTAGTGTTTCCATCAATGCCAAAGAGGGAGATTGTTAACATAACTGATAACAATGATTGGATATTGATTAATTGAGTGATGGTGATGAAGACCAACCAAGATTAGAGGAATACAAGATAATAGAAAGGTTAGATTAGATAAATTATCTTTTCATTGATGTCAAGCAATTGAATTTTGGTTTATATTATGTTTCTATATAATTCGATTTATGATATAGTGTGAATGAGTTAAGAAGAAGATGAAATGAGATGTTGTGAAGTTGAAAAACTTAAATGGGCAACCAAGATAGATCAGACAATGATTATATTATGTTGATATAATTTTTTTCTACCTAACATATGATTATGTTAAGTCGATAAAGAATGGCAATGAAGATTTGTCAAGTCAGTAAGAAAATGAGTTTTGGTTACTGAGAAGGAAAATTAACCTAGTAAAGGTCAAAGGTGTTGGCTTATAATTTAATAGGTTTTAAAAAAACCAAGAGACAACAAAAAAAATACACCTAGGTGTTGGAAATATAGATGGAGTAACTGAGAGGGGGGGTGAATCAGTTAACCACAAAAATATTACCACAAATCCCTTAGATGTCTTATTAATTCATTTACTGTTGTCACTCAGTAAACATACAGAGAAATGTTGAAACTCGGTTATTGCAGTGAGTATTAATTATAACTATTCTTAAGTATTCATCAGTGATTAAAATGCATGCATAAAGAAAATAACATGACCACAAGAGACACCAGATTTAACGTGGAAACCCAATATGGGAAAAACCACCAATGTAACTAGTTACTATTTATCACTTTTCTGAAGTGATACCCTATTAGGAGCCAACCCGGTAAAAGGTTACAAAACACACTATTAGGTGTGACCTTGTTAGAGGATTTAATCACCCTGTTAGGAGTGGCCTTGTAAGAGGTCTTTGAACAATTCAATAGAACTGTCACCTTGTTAGAGGATTTACAAAATGGCTATTAAACCAACTCGGTTAAGAGATTTTGAAATCACCGCTACAATGGTAAGAAAGTAACAATGAAATGACCTGACTAATGATGCAACTGAATTGCTGATTACAGATCTCTATTTTGCTTCACTAGATCCTTCCTGATCAAATAAATCTTCGCTGCTCCTCAAGGATATCTAACCATCCTTCAAAAATTCACACACACCTTCCTTCAAAATGATTTGCATGTTCACTCACAAACTTCCACACTTTCACATTATTCTTCACACTTTGAATTCACCACTTGACCTTCTATATATACCATTCAGATTGTCAAGTTAGCACTAATAATCATTACAAACATTAACACTCATTACAACAGTTGGCTGGAATAAACAAACTTTATTTCTCAAATTAACAAAATCTTTTATTGGGCTGACCTTGCTCAGTAAATACTAATCTTGAAAAGATTTCTTTTGGTGACCGAGTGAACTCGGTTACCACTGTGAATTCTGCAACATCCTTTGGAGACTGAGTGAACTCAGTAAACACTAACTTTCCTTCGATAACCATGGAAGCTCGATTAACACTATTTTCTACCATACTTTTCTTTGATGCCTGAGAGATCTCAGTAGACACTGAAAATTGCCTTGCTGGCTGACTGAGCTCGGTAGACACATAGAACTGCTTATTGATATGACATTTGTGTGACATCAAAGACAACACACAATTAGACAATTGTATCCAACAATCTCCCTCAGACAATTGTATCCAATAATCTCCCTCTTTGGCATTGATGGCAACACAACATGTCATAGCACAATGAAATTTCACAGAAAACATAGAATAAGGAACATATCCTTAGCTTCATTCTGAATCTCATCTTCCTCTATCAACAAACTTCTATGTCTGACTAAAAACTCTCCCTCTTAACTTCTCAAATTCTCCTTCCTAGAAATTTCTTGAAATGACAGCAAACTCTCCCTCTTTGACAACACATGCCAAAGACAACTCACACACTACCGGTGAATACCAATGTACCTTAAGTACTGATTCATATGCAATGATTCCTTGACTATGCTACATCAACTGACTAATCTTCAACATGCTCTGGTTGATACATCACTAAAGCTTTATTTAGTGAACCTCAGATAGGGGAATGACCCCTAACTTACCTCTTAGATACAAGAATGCATCCTTAGGTAGTGGCTTGGTGAATATATCTGCAATCTATTCTTTTGTATAAACATATTCCAATCTAATTTCCTTGTCCTACACCAATTCTCTAACAAAGTGATATTTTATAGCAATGTGCTTGGTTTTGGAATGCATTACTGGATTCTTTGAAATATTTATTGCACTTGTATTATCACAAAACATAACAACTGGTTCTTTGATCTCAACCTTCATGCCTTCCAATAACTATTTAAACCAAACAATATTAGAGCAGTTTACTGCTATAGCAACATATTCTACTTCTACTGTGGATTGGGATGTGCAATTTTTCTTTTTACTGGTCCAAGATACCAATCTCTTGCCAAGAAAGAATGCTCCACCACTTGTACTCTTTCTGTCATCAATGTTTCCTGCCCAATCAGCATCAGTAAACACTTTTAATTCTAGATTGCCTCCAAATTTATACCAAAAGCCATAATCTTCAGTTCCTCTCAAGTACCTCAAGATTCTTTTGATTGCCATCATATGATTTTCTCTAGGTTTTGCTAAAAATCTTGCTACTATACCAACTGCTAAGGCAATATCAGGCCTTGTATGCACTACATACTATAATTTTCCAATCATTGATCTATATAAGGTTTGATCTACTTCTTTTGAATCATCATCTTTGGTAAGCTTTAGTCCAGTACACATGGGTGTACCAATTTGTTTTGAATCTTCCATACCAAACTTCTTAAGTATTTCCTTGATGTATTTAGACTGAGTAATGTAGATATCATTCTTGCTCTGCTGAATCTGAAGACCAACAAAGAACTTTATCTGACCAAACATAGACATTTAAAATTCTTTGTTCATTTTCTCTTAAAATTCTTTGCACTGATCATCATTCCCTGTAAACACAGTATCATCCACAAATATTTCTACCAAAACAATTTTCTTATCTGATCCTTCCTTGATGTAAAAATTACTGTTATCATTAGCTCTTTTGAAACCAATCTAAATAAGATAATTATGTAATCTTTCATACCATGCTCTAGGGGCTTGTTTCAGACCATACAATGCTTTGTGTAACTTGCAGACCATATCCTTTTTGTCTAGATCAATAAAACCTTCAGGTTGCTCAATGTAGACTTCTTCATCAAGAATACCATTAAGAAATGCAGATTTTATATCCATCTGATATACCTTAAATCCTTTATGTGCTAAATATGCAAGTAGATTTCTTACACCTTCTAATCTTGTAACAAGAGAAAAAGTCTCACCATAATCTATGCCTTCTTCTTGAGAATATCCTTTACACACCAATCTAGCTTTGTTTCTTGATACTTGACCATCTTCATTCAGCTTATTTCTATTCCAATTACATTTTTATCTTTAGGCCTAGGTACAAGAGTCCATGTTTTTTTCTTCTCTATTTTTTCTATTTCTTCATTCATAGCCTCAATCCAACTTTCATTTTCCAATGCATCTTTGACATTTCTAGGTTCAAAATTAGCAAGTAAACATGTACCTTTTAGTTTACTTCTTGTCATAGTACCATCTGATTTGCTTCCAATAATCTGATATGTTGTATGATACCTCCTGACATACTTGGCCAATAAAGGTTCCTTGCCTCTTGAATGAGTTACATTGTCATCTTCTTGAATTTCATCTTCAGGTTTAGGTTTCTTAGGCTCGGTAGATATTTTCTCGCTAGCTTTAGACTGAGACTCAGTTCCTTGTGACTTGGTTTGAACTTCTTCTTCTGACTTGGTTACTATACTAGGCTCGGGAGATGTAGTCTCCTTATTGATAGATGTGTTTGGTAATGTATCAGGTTCAATGTAAGAAAATCTCCTATAATCCTCTAGTTCCCTTTTGCTTTCTTCTTTAGTCTTTTCTGCAAACTCATCAACTTTCACATGTGCACTTTCTATGATTTTGTGAGTAGACAAATTCAAACATCTATATGCCTTACTCTTGCAAGAATATCCCAAAAATATTCCTTCATCACTTTTCACATCAAATTTGCCTTTTCTAGATTCTTTTAAGATGTAACATTTACTACCAAATACTTTCAGGTAACTTACATTGGGTTTATAGCCATACCATAACTCATAAGGAGTTTTGAATGTGTCTTTCTTCAACTGTACTCAGTTTAAGGTATGAACTGCAGTGTTGATAGCTTCCTTCCAGTATTTCATAGCAATGTTCCCTTAAATCATTAGAGTCCTTGTACAATCCATGATAGATCTGTTCCTCCTTTCAGCTATTCCATTCTTCTCAGGAGTTCCTAGAGTTGATACCTATCTTTTGATTCCTCTTTCAATGCAAAAATTATTGAATTCATGGGAGATGAATTCACCACCTCTGTCTAATCTCAAGCACTTCATTCTTTTCCCTGTTTCCTTTTCTACTCTTGCCAAATACCATTTGAACTTCTCAAATGCTTCTGACTTTTCTCTTAAATACATAACAATCATCATTCTAGAGTAATCATCAACAAAGAGAATAAAGAATTTTTCTCCAGTATAGCTTTCAATTCCAATAGGTCCACATAAATTAGTATGCACAATTTCTAAAATATCTTTAGACTGATAGTTTTTACTTTTAAATCTATTCTTTCCCATTTTACCAATCTAACAATTCTTGCATAGACCAATATCAGGTTTCTTCAAAGTAGGAATGCCTCTTACTTTCTTGAATTTTCTTATTTTCACCATATTATCAAAATTTACATGACATAACCTTTTGTGCCATAACCAAATTTCTTCAATTTGAGCAATAAAACATGAGCATTCACTAAGATCAAGATAAAACAAGTTACCTTTGGTTTGTTTGCCTAATCCAATCAGTTTTCCCTTGTCATCCAACAATCTTGCTTTGCCATGCATGAATTCAACCTTGAATCCAATGTTGATTAGCTGTGCTACACTTAGAAGATTATGCTTTAGTCCTTCAACCCAATATGCATTATCATATATAAGTTCTTTGGTTAATGAAATTCATCCTCTTCCTTTTATACAATAAGGTTCATTGTTTCCAAACCTTACACTACCACCATCATAGTCTTCAAAATGTTCAAACTTTGTTTTGTCACCAATCATATGATGTGAACATCCACTGTCTATGATCCATGTATCATTTTTTCTTATATGAGAGATAAGTGCCATCTCATCTTCATCATATCAGATTCATCTTTTACAGCAATGAAGACAATTTCTTCTTCACTATCATCAGAATCCTTAGCCATAAAACATGTTTTCTTACCTTTATCCTTGAATAATTTGAAATTCTTCTTGCCATTGTACTTGTGACCTTTCTTCTCATCCTTGCTTTGCTTGTTTGGGAACCTAGCTGCAATATGACCAATTTCTTCACATGAAAAATAGATTAAGGGAGTTTTACCTTTGTATTTACCTCTGCCTCTAGAATATTTCTTTGTAAGTAATGCTTCAATAACTTCAAGATCACTATCAGAACTTTCCTCTGATTCTTCTTCACTCTCTAACTGGATGTCCTTTATTTTCTTTCCCTTCTTAAGTGAAAGTTTGGCCTCAAATGCTGATTCAATATTTTTGGAAGTTGGAACATAGTTGTCATAGTTATCCAACTCAAAGGCTGTCAATCTTCCCACTAAGGCATCCAAAGTTATATTGTGATTTTCTTCACATCTTCTTTCTTGAATAGAAAATACTCTTATTTCATAGATAGGGAGTAATATTCTAAGAACCTTACTTATAACAGTTTCATCATCAATTGTTCCTCCAGAAGCTCTGATTGCACTAACACTTGCCTTGATCCTTTCAACATATTTTGCAATGTTTTCATCTTCTCTCATTTTCATCTCATCAAACTGTCATCTTAGGCTTTCTTCTTTGGCTCTCTTTGCATTGTCATCACCACCATAAATTTTCTTTAGCTTGTTCCACATTGCATAAGCAGTTGTGTAGTCTTTGATCTCATCAAATTCTTCATAGCTAAGAGTTGATGCAATGTCTATCATCATGGTGTTATGGTTCTTTTTCTCTGCAATGTCTTCAACAGATAATGTGCTATTAGGAACTATATATTCTTCATCAAGATATTTGTATCCTAAATCACCAATGGAAGCCAAATGAAGTCTCATGAGACCTTGCCATGCTAAAAATTTATCTCTGTTAAGCCTTGGAATTTCTCTCTTGTAAGACATCCTGATCTTTAGCTTAGGTCCTTGAAACCCTTCCTGCAAGCACCAAATGCTTTGATACCAATTGTTGGAAATATAGATGGAGTAACTAAGAGGGGGGGTGAATTAGTTAACCACAAAAATATTACCACAAATCCCTTAGATGTCTTATTAATTCATTTACTGTTGTCACTCGGTAAACATACAGAGAAATGTTGAAACTCGGTTATTGCAGTGAGTATTAATTATAACTATTCTTAAGTATTCATCAGTGATTAACATGCATGCATAAAGAAAATAACATGATAACAAGAGACACCAAATTTAACATGGAAACCCAATATGGGAAAAACCACCAATGTAACTAGTTTCTATTTTTCACTCTTCTGAAGTGATGCCCTGTTAGGAGCCAACCCAGTAAAAGGTTACAAAACACACTGTTAGGTGTGACCTTGTTAGAGGATTTAATCACCCTATTAGGAGTGGCCTTGTAAGAGGTCTTTGAACAATTCAATAGAACTGTCACCTTGTTAGAGGATTTACAAAATGGCTGTTAAACCAACTAGGTTAAGAGATTTTGAAATCACTGCTACAATGGTAAGAAAGTAACAATGAAATGACCTGACTAATGATGCAACTGAATTACTGAATACAGATCTCTGTTCTGCTTCACTAGATCCTTCCTGATCAAATAAATCTTCACTACTCCTCAAGGATATCTAACCATCCTTCAAAAATTCGCACACACCTTCCTTCAAAATGATTTTTATGTTTGCTCACAAACTTCCACACTTGCACATTATTCTTCACACTTTGAATTCACCACTTGACCTTCTATATATACCATTCAGATTGTCAAGTCAGGACTAATAATCATTACAAATATTAACACTCATTACAACAGTCAGCTAGAATAAACAAACTTTATTTCTCAAATTAACAAAATCCTTTATTGGGCCGACCTTGCTCAGTAAATACTAATCCTGAAAAGATTTCCTTTGGTGATTGAGTGAACTCAGTTACCACTATGAATTCTGCAACATCCTTTGGAGACGGAGTGAACTCGGTAAACACTAACTTTCCTTCAATAACCATGGAAGCTCGGTTAACACTATTTTCTACCATACTTTTCTTTGATGCCCAAGAGATCTCGGTAGACATTGAAAACTACCTTCCTGACCGACTGAGCTCGGTAGACACACAAAACTACTTATTGATATGACATTTGTGTGACATCAAAGACAAGACACAATTAGACAATTGTATCCAACAATCTCCCTGAGACAATTGTATCCAACACTAGGGTTCATCTATTTCCCATATTTAGGATATTTTATTTGATCTTGCACCAACTAAAAAGGAAATAATTCCTTCTACACTTCTCACTCTGGATAACCAAGGGGGGTACACTTGGGATTTGATAATTTTCTTCATGATTCCTCATTTATAATCTGTAATATGGAACAATATATGGATAGGGTCTAGGGTGTTGAACAATGCACATGGAAGAGACCCTAAACCAATATTAACCACTTACATGAAATTATAATGATATGGAATGAAAATCTAGAAATGAAATTTAAATGAAAATAAAAAGTACTTACCTCTAAAAATGAATCTGCTGAAAACCCTATCAAAAAGTCTCAAAAACTATTGATTTTTGCATTCTTCAACCAAAACTATGAGATCTACAAAACCCATAAATATTTTTCTTTTTTGAGAAAGGTCGACCTTGACCCACCAAAGAAAAGTGGACCTTGACCCCAAAATGTCGACCTTGACCTGCACTGCTTTGACAAGAATTCTATTTGCGGATCCTAAAAGTTTGTTGAAAAGGGTATCCAAATTTGCTCTAAAATTCATTGTTCTACACCTGCACCTACAAAAAAAATGGTTTTTTTTTGGGGGGGGGGAGGGGTTTGCCTTGGTGAAACCCCAATTTAGAAATTAACCTTCAAATTGAATTGAAATTGCAGTAATAAACAAAGTAAATGGACAATTCACCTTGCTTATGTTGAAACCCTTGTGGAGGATTTGAGTCCTTGAATCCACAAGTATGGATGCTCCAAATGAATGTAGAATTGGATGTAGGATGTATCAAGTCAATTTTCTTTAGATCTTCAACACAAATCTTGAATGGATCTTGGATTAGGAAGAGGCTTGAATGGAAATGGATGAATCTTCAACAAGAGGGCTTCATAGAGCTTGAATCCTTCAATGGCTACTAATGGATCTCCTTGATGAATTGAATGCTTGAAGGCTTGAATGCTTGAAGATAGATGCTTGAATGCTTGAATGCTTTCTTTCTCATGCATACTCGATTCCAAAATTTGATCATGAAAATGAGAGGAGGCTCCCTTTTATAGTGATATAGGGCACAAACTTCTAGAGAGGCCACATAGAAAAAAATAATTAAGGGTCCATGGCACAAAACCCTAGAGAGGCACACATGGAGAAGAAATTAAATTAGAGTCTTGACATGAAACTCTAGAAGGGGTCCACCCTTAAGATAGAAATAAAAATAATTATTTAAGAGCCTTGTCACAAAATTTGAGGTAAGGCCAACCCCAAAGTTAATTTGAGCATTGGGCACAAAACTTGAGAAAGGATAATCTCGAACAATAAATTAGGAATCCTACACAAAGCTAGAGAAAGTTCCACCTCAAATATTAATTTGATAATTTGACACTTAACTCAAGAAATAGTGGCCCCGAAGAGAGAAAAGATAAAATTTTGACGAAACCCCGAAACAGGGACCTTCAAAATTTGAAATTTGAACCCTGGGTCAAGGTCAAGGTCAACCCTAACCTAGGTCAGGGTTGAGGTTGACCTTGACCAAAAAGGTCAACCTTGACCCTGAGGTCAAGATCCTCAAATTAATAGAGCAGGATGCCAGAATTAGGTGGAA
Organism: Chamaecyparis obtusa; assembly: GCA_027943335.1. Lineage (NCBI taxonomy): Eukaryota > Viridiplantae > Streptophyta > Pinopsida > Cupressales > Cupressaceae > Chamaecyparis > Chamaecyparis obtusa. Next base: position 940,959 of record BSBK01002404.1, on the reverse strand, counting down.
AGGAAGTGGAAAAAGGGGCATAATAGGGGAAAAAGCTAGATCCAAGTCAAAGACCCATTCAAGGCATTTGACATGACCCCAAACCACTTACTCAGAGGGATGAACCAGTCCTAAATGTAAGTGCTTCTATTTTTTGATGATACATAATCCCTTTAAGAAGATCTAGTCACTAAAACTTCTTTTACTAAATGATACTAAATAGATCTGAAAGCAACCAACAATTCATCTATTAGATCACAGTATTAAGTGAAGACCATCCTTAAAACCTTTTTTATTCTAAGTTATGATTGAGTTGAATTTTGATGATTATTTTCAACCATGAACAACATAAAAACATTTTCTTGACTGCTTAAAAATTGACCAGTCCCTTATCCATTGTTCTTATCATAGAGTCACAGGACCACAATGAAAATTATGATGTATTTATTCACTTTGTAAATAAATGTATCAATTGTTCATCATAAAACCTCCTACTTATAATATCCTTTATTATATTTTAGTGATCTTATCAAATCATAGAAGCATTTACTCAGTTTCTTGAACCAATAGCGGAAATGAGAAGATATACAGCTTAAAAGACTTGCAAATGAAATTTAAGACTTGCTCAAATATTCATAGAATAAACAAAACATAATAAGAGGAGACAAGATTTTAGATACAAATATCCTTGTGATGCTTTTGTATTAATCTCCTTGAGGAAAATACAATCACTTTGTTTTATGCAATAACTGTGACAAAATAACTCAAGGTGAGAACTATCAGCTTTCTTGATTAAATCTTGATCTAAGATACAAACATGAAACATTCTACAACTGTACATCATCTGGACTAACTGTCTATGACATAAATGTGCTATTACCAAAAGAATTTTAGACCCTTCTTCCTAGTCTTGGAAATCCTTTATAGAATTGGGATTGCAACAAGCTTCAAAAATGGGAAGTTAATATGTGTCACATTGTAATATGATACAACAATGTTTGTTACAATATGACAAATATGTCATCATCAAAATTTTAACTCCAACAAAAAATAAAGAATCCCATGAAAAAGGAACTTTATCTTTGTCTTTGTCTTCAAGAATTGGCACCATCTAGACACCTGTCACTCTTGGATGAGCCTTGATTCCCACTCATTGAATATAGTATCATTAGGACACTCAAACTGCAAAGCTTTTTGTTCTCTTTCAATCAAGTGTTTCCATATGCAAAGATGATTTACTTTCAAGCTTGGAAAGTCTTCCCATCAATTCGCTATTTCTTTTCTTTTCATCATCATTAGCTTCCATAAACTTTTCAAATTTGAGCCTAAGCTCCTCCATAGTCTGTTTATCTTTTAGTGTTGTGGCCTTTGAAAAATTTTCTTCTTGAATAGTTATACTAGTTGCCTCCACTAGTGAAGTCTCACCTACCCTTCTGACCATTAAGCCACCTATTAAAATTGTGTTAGATCCCTCACCCCTTTTGGTCTTATCCTATTTTTTTAATGACCACATTACAAGAGCAGCATGGTCATCACTAAAAAAAATTCATTTTGATGTTGCTCTGGCCTCCTCTTATGTATTGTATGCAAGTTCAGTATTTTTCTTGATAGCATCAAAAACCACTACATCAACAATGTCCCATTCTGGTAAAATGAGAACCACTACATTCATTATCATCTTTATCCCCTCCTCAAGGGTGATTCTTCTAAATTCTTCAACCATTTATTTCTTTATTTCCTCTTTGATTATAGATTCCTCTGTATCAGGTGACAATACATATCTCTTTTCACACCCACTTTCAAAATCTGAGATGCTCATTCTCCAACCAAACTGAACAAAAGCCCCAGACTTAACAAAATTGTCATATGATAAAAAAAAATTCATAAGACTCTTTGATGATAGGTTCAAGCTCATTTCCTTTGAATTCCTCAATATTGAGGTCCATGGAAGGGGAAACTGGCTCCTCTAGCATCCCTTCTTGTAAATCTGATTCTGTCAAAACAATACCTCCCACACTACCAAGTTGTACTAATTGTTCTGCTACTTCCTGCTCACTTACAAAATGTAGTGGGGATTGGGAAGGTGAGTACATTTCCTCACTTGGCTGAATAACTTCCTCCAACCTTTGCCTCTTTGGTGAAGAGCCAACTAGAGATTCATCAGATGTAGGCCTCTTATATGGCCTAGGTATATGCATATGAGGTGGTGATGGTATCTCTTGATCCTTTTTCCCTTATCATCTATATCATGCTTGGGCTTCATCACACTATATCCTGCCCTTTGTTGTAACATATATTTTCCTAGGGTGATTGTGGGAATAGGTTCAATTATCTTCATCAAAAGTTTCACTTGATCATGATTCTCCTCAATTACTCTTTCCTTCTTCTCATTTAGGACACCCATGATCTCCTCAAAAAGTATCATCAATTTATTTATTTTCTCACCAAAAGGTTTGATATCCCCTAAAGGGTAATATCTACTATCAAAATGGTTGACAAAATCAAGGGTCTTTTTATATACCAACCACTTCTCCTTTCTTACCCCTTATTCTTGGATAGAAAATTCAATCCTCATGACATCTTCTAGAAAATGAAACTGATGAGCCATATCTCCTACCTTTACCTTCATTTTAAACATTTAAAAAAATCCCCCAAGATCAGAAAACCACTCAACAAATGTCCTCATTCTGTAGGGTTTCAAAACCTTGTCTAAATGAATCCAACCCCCTTTAGTAATTAAAAAATAGTGGGCTATAGTGAAGGCTGGAAAAATTGTGCCTCTTCCCCTCCCTGCCAACTCCCTCTCCTGTAGACAATCGATTTTCCACAAAAATCATGTAAGGCCAATCTTAATAGGAACTTGGTAGGGAAAAATGTGAGGGGTTCCTCTGAAGCCATAGACTCTAAAAATGGTAGAGACATGATATAATATAACATCACCCTAATTATGTACTATTTTCAACTCAGGAGAAGAATCCTTGGGTCTGATGAAATCTAGGAGAACCCTTGGTATTCTAGGGTTCTCATACAGAAAGAGTGACCTCAGCCTAGAAGAAAAGACTCTATCAAATATGAGGAAATTGATATCACCTCTATCCCAAGATAAATCCATGCTCCACAATTATACTAGAAATTCCTCACCATCCTTCTTCTTTACCAGATCCATCTCCTTTTCAAAAAATGATTCCCCTTTGAACAAGAACATATGCACAAGCATGGAATATCACCCAAAGGGTTGATCAAAATTGGCCTTCTCAATGCCAATCAAACCATTATGTATACACTCAACAACATAAGGAGAAAAATCAAAATTGACTCCTACAACAGGATGTATAATCTGAATCATCATAAACATGAAATAGATGGGCCTTGGATCAGTCTCATCCTCAACAAAGACATATATACCCCTAGGGAATGGGGATTGAAATATTTCTTCAAGAAATGCTTTGGGGTGTTAGGTCCAACTAACATCAAACCACCAACTACTGTAAAATGCTCCATCAAGGGCCACTTCTAATAAAGACTCTCTAAGCTTCATAGGTATTTTTCAAATTATCAAAATCAGTAGGCTCATGGTATTCAATGGGTGTGTTTAGCCTAAAGACTAAATAGATTTCCTCAATAGTGATAGATAGAATAGGTCTACATCCATGAATACCCCTGATAAAGGCTGAATAGATTTCCTAAGCATTAAGAGATCTACATCCATGAAAACCCCTAGAATGACCAATTTTCCCATGTCTAGATCCCATGAATTACTATGCAAAGGATATGATTTCCTTTTCCCAAACCATACTTTAAACATGTTAACACTACTTAAACATGTGTGTGCACCTCTTACACAATTACTTTTGTCATACATTTTCTCATCAACTTTCAAATGGGGTGCACTGGGGATGAGTTTCTTTCCTGTTGCTACATTGTTGGTGGAACAATCCAATTGAACCAAGAAATCATCATATACAACTCTATCCAAGTACTCAATCTTACTAGTGAATTCTCTTCATTGTGCCATTCTTAAAAAACTAGGGCTTTTGTCCTTAAATAAATCACACAACTTCACAATACCCTCACAACTAACAATTTCACAAAAAGAACTTACTTATTTTTCATATTGAAACTTGTAGCTTTGAAAATCATGAAATCTTCCTCCATCTAGAAATTTTTGACAACGTGTTGTTCTCAAAAAATAATTGTGCTCTACGTATGCTGAAAATTTTATGGAATGACACTCTAAGGAAAGACAACTATTGACCTAGCAACTTCAATGGTTGCACGCTTCCCATTAATTTTTACAAAAATAGAATTAAATGCTTCTAGTGGATGAAATGAACCCTTTGAAAAAATTTAATTTTGCTCATCGATGAATTTTCATGCAAACAGATCCTATGGCTCAGATCAAATTATTAAAAACTAGGACCACCTTGAAATCCAACTCAAAAAGTTGACCAATGAAAATAGAGGACATGGTTACCACCTGGAAACAAGATGTCACCACCCTTTCTCTTTTCCACCTTGAACATGCGGCATTCAATTGTGAAGCTGTGATGATAAAACTTCTTACAACTTTCCATCATGGGTTCACGATAGCCATCAGATCTAATCTGATTTTACTTGCATTATACTCATACTCCGCAACATGCCAAAGCTACATGGAAATCTATCATGAAGACATGATGAATAAAGATCCTACATCTTCCTTTGACGGGCTTACAACAACTGTTGGATATTAACAGATATGATCTGGGATAATCTCACTTAAGCATAAAAGGTAGTGGGTCTACCATCTTTCGTCTGCCATTAGTACTGAATAAGAACCCACCACGTGGAGTAAGTCATAGAATGATAAAGAAACATTTAGATGCATTATGTGGGTCTAGAAAACCTTGAACTTAATAGATTTTAATTGATAAAATAAAGAAACCATAGAGAAAACATATAACATAAAGTCATAATGTTAGGAAAACAAATGGGACCCGCTGCAATGACATAAAAACCCTTCATTAAACACTTGAAAAAGTAACATAAAATATAATGCAGAAGGGTAATCTGGGTTTTTCAAGGGTTTTTGACACTCAAAAAATTTTGCATCATTTTCTAAGGACTTTTTAACAAAATAAAAGGTGTCCAAAAAAAGGTAGAAGGAATTATGTTTTGGTAAAGAAAGAGGAACGCAAGGCACCGAGAAGGAAAGTTCTAGACACCGAGCGAAGTTAACCAAAATTCAAGATGAGCCACCAAGAAAGGAATATATATTAAATAAGGATTGGAATGACATTTAATGATTAGGTATGATGATTTGGATGATCATGATGATGAGGAATGTTAGTTACAAAGATCTATGATCAGGAAAATTCATGATGATGGTCTTTGGCTTAAATCTAAATGGTTAAAAGTGATGGAACACATTTCAAGAAAAGTTCAAGTTCTTAGGTGAAATGAAAATGTGTTACCAAGATCTAGATTCAAGGTATAATGAATTGGACGATTAAGATTGATTGAAGGAAAATGTAATAGAGGATAGTAAGAGGAAAAAAATGTCTATATAAAGGTTGGATTTGTATGAACAAATGGTTGTCAAATTGAAAAGTTGAAGGGTCACCGACTGAAGCAATGAAGAAGGAACAAAGAGATTCCAAGTCAGAAAGAAGGATCTGATGAAGTGCCGAAGCTAGTGGAAAGTGAAGAATTGAAGTGAAGATAGAAGAGCACACAAAGGATCTGGTTAGTTGCAAGTTTACATGCCAATATATTTACTATTTCTTATTAGCATTTGTAATAGACAAATTTCTTAATAGGGTGGACTTAACAGTCTTATTGTAAAATCCTTTCAAAAAGCAATATTCTAAAGAGTATTTGAAGCTCTCTAACAAAGCCACTCCTAACAGGTTGAATATCCTAACAACTATGGGGTAAATCCCTTGACTAGGTCACACCTAACAATGTGTATTGTAATCTTTGATTGGATTGGCTCTTAACTAGGTGTACTTCACAAGAGTATTTTCTTAGTGGGTGAAAATTCCCATATTGATTTTTCCCATAGCTAGGTTTCCACATTAAATAATAAATGTGTTCAATGGTTTATGTGATTGATTTACTATTTGATAAAGTGTATTTACTATTGTCGGTAAATAGTGAATTGTGTTTAACCGAGCTATCACTGAGTTAATCAGAGAAAAGATTTTTAGGTATTTGTGATAAGGGATTACTGATTCACCCCCCTCTCGGTAATCTAATAGTTAATTCCTGATACAACCAATAGACTTATATAATCCTAAGGAGGTGGTTAAGCCATGTCACAAACTTGAGCATTTTTTTGTATAAGGAGACCAAGGGAACACACCTTGCAACATAACTCGGTTCTATCTCTATGATCATTAGGGGTATACATGGATCCCACACCAAAATCTAAGTCCTTGAGCTTCAAGATCATCCACATGATCTTGTTGTAAGGGGAGCATCTCCAATTAGACTATACATATATATATACTAATATTATAATAGCATAATATATTATATGTCATAATATTATTATATATTATATATATGATATTATTTATATATGCATATAATGTATTATTAGTTATTTTTTTAATTTATTTATACATCCATATCAAATAGTGGATACGTTTTTTATATCCAATATGCTTAGGTGTTTGTCATTGCTAGGTGATTTGGCATCCAGGCCTACTAAAAAGTCAACACATATTTTTACATTTTTGGGTAGATGAAAAGCACATCTTTTTTCATGTCAGCACTTTTTGGCCCCTCATCATCCTACACATACCCATACAATAAAAAATATAAATGAAAAAGTGCAGAAATATATATACCATAAAGTTGTCAAGGACAAATGAAATGGTTGAGAGCGTGGCATCATGGACTCATGTCATATTTCCTCTAACATCAACTATACATAAATAGACCATGTAAATAAACATTAGTGTATAGTGTTAATACATTATCTAATATAAATATTCTTTCAAAGTTAAATGCACTATGAAATTATAAGTTAATTATTACTAATATATTCTCAATGAATGATGGATGCACCTCCTCATCTCTCACATGAGAGGACTCTCCATGGTGTGCTCTAGTCCTTATCATCTCATTGGGTGCACCACCCATATCATGCACATCATAATTAGATGAGTCCATAGGAGGATCGACAGGTTGTCTGAGGGGACCCAAAAAAACATTCTTGCTTATAGTGCAAGAATGGGACACACAAATATGTGCACCCAAGGAGGATGTGCAAGCACCACCAGATTCATTGCCAACATCATCAACATGTGGTTGTGCATGTTCTACAGTTTTCATAACAAAAAACTAGCTCAAAGAATAAGTGGCCATAATAGTTTGCAAGGTAGCCTCTAAAATAACATCTAGAGATTGTATTGGAGGTGGGCGAGTGATGGGAGGAGGGGAAATAAATGGGCCCTATAGTACTCAATTTTCCCTAGGTCTATCCTAGTGCATACCTTTTCCTATAACCATGAATGGTCCTTGCTTTAGTAGTTGATGTGCCTATGCAAACAAAACTCAACATATAGTGTTTTAATTAAATAAAATGGCACATCCATATTATTGTTGGGTGGTCTATTGAATAGATCCAGCAATGATCCCATAAGTTATCTTGAGCATCTTAGTATGTGTAGACCATTTCATGGATATCTTTGGTTTTTAAGGATCCACTAGTTGTCTTGTGTGAGGATTGAAAAATTGGGCAACTATGTTGGCTCTTTTTATTTTGAGGTCATTCACCTCATCATAAGAAAAGCCATCTGCATAGTGATCCCTTGTGGTTATGATGAACTACAACTGATTTGAATAAATTGAATGACTTGAAGATCTATGATTTGAGATCACTGAGTAGCTGATTAGATATGTAAGATGATTAAATCAGTAATATGTTGTCATTGATGTCAACTAGTTTTGACAGTACTTATCTTGTAAATTACTATACCCAAACATCTATAGAAAGAAGAAGAAAAAGAGATGAAGAATAGATATATCTACATGAGAAAGATGGAGATGATAGATAAGGATAAGGAATACATTGGGTAACCTATGGATGAGTCTATGACCTTATGTTATTGACTCAATTATGTTGCATTCATCTATAATGAAGGATACAGAAAAATCCACAAAGCAACATGGTCGGTTAATGAAGCATTCTGGTATACACCAATGAAGTGTAGTGTATACCGAGCACAGTATAAATCAAGCTTGTGTTCACCATGTTGGTGTTTGAAAATGCTTATGCCACTTAGGGCTACCAATATGCCTTGAGACTGATGTTAGGAGTGGTTAATTCCAAGTATGGGAGCTCTGCAAGACAACTAGACCAACTATAGGGACTTAATATGCCCTCTTCTACTTCTGGCTCTACAAAACCAACGCGGGTGCACCTAACCTAGTATAAAATAGACTTCATACACCAAGAACTAGGTTCATAAAGTAGATCATAGTAAAGGATTGCTAAATGCTAACCAGGCATTCATTGAATCAACTCTACTATGCAGGGTAAAATGGTCTTGTGAAAAGTATTACTAGAAAAGGTATTGATATATAAAGATGCAGGAAATAACCAAAACCCATCAAACATTGGACTCAACTGAATGTACTAATCCCTGATCAGTGCCATTATCCATTGGGCAGCACTCAAAAACAAATATAGAACACAAACAAACTACTGTCAAAGACTCAAAGCCATAAACACAACTATCCCAGCCCATCCACTACTTGTAAAATCCTTCTGTAGACAAGTCAAATGAATCTATGTCCCTTCTAAAGAAAATTTCACTTGATCCTAGATCAAGAACTAAAGACAGGAACATATGCATAGACAACCCTATGCAATGGATCAGAAAATCCAAAACTCACATGAATGACACCAAGGAGAGACTTCTAAACATGGAACAATTGTATTAAGTATGATGAGGCATGCACATGTCCATACCAGAAAATGAGACTACCACTTCAATAACCTGCAAAAGATATTAGAAATTTCTATTTAGCCTCCTACAATGCAACAAAATTCACTACTTCCCACAGGAACCAAACAGAGTGGAACCCTCAACAAGTCAAAATTTTGACCCTTTATACCACTAGCATGCCTTGGAAACCCAAAATGGGTTGCAACAAGCTACGGACAACTAGGGAAAAGGGTTTCACCCACCAATCCAATCAAAAATTATTACAAGGGAAGGAAACCAAGCAACCTAGAGAAAGAAATCTCAAACAGATTTTGCAATTATGAGCACATTGAGATTAGGACAGAAAACCAGGAACTACCATGAAACCAGTACAAATGGCCACCTGCAAACACATCTCAAGAAAAGATTGCAATCACCCCCACACTGCCGACGGGCCCTGAGGACACGTGGCAAGTGGTCGCATGATCACATAGCCAAAAGTAGGGTTGTGCGATCATGTGACAGCCTGTTACAGTCTGCCACATGTCCGCCTCTGGGACCACACCACAGAAGCCAAACCCTCTCGGAGGATCAGATGGTTGTCATAGAAGTGCATAGCCTAGCTTTTGGCTATGCGATCATGCAACAACCATCAATCTTTGACATGTCAGGACCCTCTGTGCCTTCAAAAAGATCAGGTCCCACCACCATCACACTTGCGCACTTAGCAAAGAAGACAACCAGGCAACCAAAAAGGACCGGGACCCACACGGCCACGTGGAAAGCAGTTGCATGATCGCATGTTAGAAAAGTCTGACATGCGTCCATGCAATAGCCAATAGGGAAGAATTCAGACCCACCATCCCATCAGACATGCGCAATTAGAGAAAACACCAGCAAGCAGGGAACTAGCGCGGGGTCAAAAACACACAACGGTTTAGATGACAAAGGATCGAAAACAAACAAAATTTCTGGCATGACAACAGGCAAGCAAGGAAGCCAAAAACACATAGAGTTTTTGATGGTAAAAGATAAGTGAACCAAACAGGAAGCACAAGGTGGTCGAAAACAACGTGGACTCTCGAAAATACAGTGGGTTTTCAACAATGTGGTAAATTTTGAAGAATTTCCAGCAGACCTTAACTTTGAATATCTTTCAGGATTTAATGATTCAGCATGTGCAAATTTGACCAGAGCCTGGTGACAACATGAAGAACATAGGGGATGACACTTGAAAAGCACATTTGCAAGGGAAAGGCCAATTTCATGAGACTTTGCAATGATAGAAAACAAGCCTAACACACCGATGCATTTCTTTGTTAACCAAGCAGGAGAAAATAACTAAATGATTAGTTTAGCTGATAAGGATTGATGAGATGGAAAGTATCTTGAACTCAGTATTGGAGATAATGTTTGTTACAAAGATCAATGGCTAACATAATTTGAAGAATATTTAAGGGATTGAAATAAAACGTGTTATTGACACATCAGTTGAGGACAGTTAAAGAAGCAAAATCAACAAAGGAGAATAAGCGACAAAATCTTATGGATGAAATTAAAATGGTTTACTTGTCTATTTAAGAGACTAGGGTTTCATGATGAAACTAATGCCGAAATAAGGAGACTGCAAAGATATCATGTGAACAAGCTTCTTGCATGCCTGATCAAACTGGTTAAGGAGAACCGAACTGCAAAGATTATCGAGCGTCAGAAAGCTATTACTGAGTGACAGTAAGTTACTGAATATTGATTAAAATAGAATTGATATATTGATCAAAGGATTTGAATGAGCTTAACATAGATCTAATAATCTATAATTAAAGTTGTGTTGTAATCAGATCACCTGTTGTTACATTTTAACCATTGTAAATAGATAAATCTCTTAACAGAGTGGACTAGAAAGTCTTGTAATGTCATTCATAGAGTGTACATTTGTTATCTTGTCAACCCCATAGTGAATTCTGGTTGGACGATAATGGTTGGTCTAAAATCCTCTAGCAAGGTCACACTTCACAGTGTGTTTGTAACCTTTAACAAGGTTGGGTCTTCACCGACCTCACTTCAGAAGAGTGAACAATTTTTGGGTTGCCGGTCCCAGGTGGTTTTTCCCTTTACAGGGTTTCCACGTTAAATCTTTTGTGTTATGTGTTGATTGTGATGATTGTTTCTTATCATAATTTACATATTTCATATTGGATTTGATCGGTAATTACTATATGTTATCAATTAGTAATCAGTAAAAGCATAGACAGAATACTATTTCATGTTACCAAGCTGTAGAAGTTTAAGTATTTGTTTTTGGATATACATTTTGATTTGGGACTGTGGATAACTGATTCACCCCCCTCTTAGTTATTCGAACAATTGGTATCAGAGCTATTTGGTTGCTTGGAGGACTTCAGTATAAAGGTCACAAAATGTATAAGAGGGAAGTGCCAAAGCTAAACAAGGATAACTTCACAATATGACAAAGCCGAATGAAGTTGCATGTATCTGGAATTGGGAATTCTACCCTCACATTAATGGATAATGGCTACCTTGCACTGCCCATTGGTCCCTTGACCCTTGATCAACTAACAAATAGGCATGAGCATAATGTTACTATGATGGAGATTGTTTCTGCCTTGACAGATGCTGAATTTGAAGATATCAAGGAGTGTACTACTACTAAGAAAATGTGGGATAAACTTGCTCAAGTTTATAGTCATGATGATAATGTCAAAAGAGCCAGATCTGAAAGCCTAAGGGGAAGATTCGATGACATGAAGATGAAAGAAGGTGAAAACATAGTGCAGTATCCAAATGGAATAAAAAAAGTTGTTAATGCTATAAGAGGATCTGATGGTGTTATTGATGAAGACACAGTGGTAAGCAAAATTCTTAGAACTTTATTACCGGTTTATGCAATTAGAATATCTACAATCCATGAAATGAGATCTGCACCTAGTAATACTCTCACACTTGATAATCTAATTGGTAAACTAACTACATTTGAGCTTAATAACTATGATAATAGTGTTGTACCGACTATTGAGTCTACTTTCATGAGTTCTCTGAAGATTGGTAAGTCTAGTAGTAGATATGATGATAATGATAGCAATATTGATAATGATCTTGATGAGCTTGAAGCTCTTATGGCTAGAAGATTACCTAAAGGTAAAGGAAGATATAGAGGTAAATTACCTTTAGCATGTTTTAACTGTAAGGAAGTTGGTCATATTGCTACTAGATGTCCAAATAGGAAGGAATATGATAGAAACAAAGACCGATCTAGTGAAGGAAGCTATGGGAGAAGAGGTAACAAAAGTTACCGACACTACAACAGAGACAACCGAGACAATAATGACAAAGGTAAAAAGGTATGTTACATTGTTAAGGAAGAAGATACTGACACTGATTTAGATGATGATGTAGAAGTTGTATTTGTTTCTATGAAGGATGATTCAAAGGAAGAAGAGAGGTATGTAGAAACAACACTAATTTCTAAATTAAATAAAAATGATACATGGATCATAGATAGTGGTTGTACACATCACATGACTGGTGATGATGAAAAATTTGATCATCTTGAGCATTACAATGGAGGATCTGTAAATATGGGTAGTGATACACCCTGTATGGTTAGAGGAAAAGGATCCCTAATGATAAATGATAGAATAAAATGTGAAAATGCTTATTGGGTAGAAGGACTAAACTATAATTTTCCAAGTGTGGCACAGCTTAACAATTCTGGTCACTGAGTTGCTTTTGAGAGCAAGAAAGTAAAAATATTTGATGATGGAGGAAGACTTGTTAGAATTGGAGCACAATCAAAAGGTAACTTGTTTTATCTTGATATTAATGAGTCTTCTTGCTTAATGATGAAGAATGAGGATGTTTGGTTGTGGCATAAAAGGTTATGTCATGTGAATTTTGATAACATGATTAAGATCAATAAAAAGAAAAAGGTTAGAGGTATGCCTAACTTATCAAAGCCTAATCATGTTATGTGTAATGAATGTTAAAAAGGTAAAATGACCAAATCTAGTTTCAAAAGAAAAGATTATTCAACAAAGAACATACTTGAGTTGGTTCATACCGACCTATGTGGTCCTATGAGAACTCAGAGTTACCATGCAGATAAAAATTTCATTTTTTTTGTTGATGATTACACTAGATTAATGAAAGTCATGTTCTTGAAAGAAAAATCAGAGGCATTTAAGATGTTCAAATGGTATAAAGAAAAATTTGAGAAAGAAACTGGTAAAGAGCTAAAGTGTTTGAGATCTGATAGAGGTGGTGAATTTATTTTTGATGAATTTACTAACTTTTGTAATGAGCATGGTATTAAAAGACAGGTCTCTACACCAAGGACACCTCAACAAAATGAAATTGTTGAAAGGAGGAATAGGTCAATTGTTGACTATGCAAGGACATTGATGTTACAAAAGAATGTTGCTCAAACATACCAGAGAGAAGTAGTTATCATAGTTGTTTATGTTCTAAATCGAGTACAACTAAAGAAGGACACTAATAAGACACCATCTGAGTTATGGTTTGGCCACAAACCCACTGTAAGTTATTTCAAGATTTTTGGAAGTAAATGCTTTATTATGAAAGATGAAAGAAATGGGAAATTTGACTCAAAAGGTGATGAAGGGATATTTTTGGGATATTCAAATAAAAGTAAAGCATACAAGTGTCTTAACAAAGTAACAAATAAAATCATTGAAAGTGCTAATGTTCAGGTTGATGATTTTGATGATAAGAATGTAGAGGAAAGTACAAAGGAACCAGAAGACTATGGTAGATTCACTTACATTGAACAACCAAATTTCCTACCGATGCCACAGACAGTGACAACCAGTTAGTAGGAAAACAATACCGATGAATAGGAAAGAGAAACTGACGAGAAGAAAGGACCTACCAAGCAAGCAAATGAACCTGCATAGGATGAACAACGAAGAAGAGATCATGTACTGGAAAGATTTTTTAGGAGATATCATCCTGAGACACAAATCATTGGAGACAGACAAGATGGTATGAGAACGAGAAGTAAAACAAGACAAGGTACATGTCTAGTTTGTGAATATGAACTGAAGAATGTAAAAGTTGCATTAGAAAATAATGAATGGGTTAATGAAATGAAAGAGGAAATAGAACAGATAGAGAAGAACAAAACCTAGAGTTTAGTACCCAGACCTAAGGACAAGAATGTTATCGATACTAAGTGGATATTCATAAACAAGTTTAATGAGAATGGAGAGGTAACAAGGAACAAAGCTAGGTTAGTATGCAAGGGATATGTAGAGGAGGAAGGAATAGATTATGGTGAGACCTTTGCACCTATTGCTATATTAGAAGGATTTAGAATGTTACTTGCATATGCTGCACACAAGAAGCTCAAAGTTTACCAAAGGGATGTTAAATCTTCTTTTCTGAATGGAATACTTGAAGAGGAAGTCTACATAGAACAACCTAAAGGGTTCGTTGATCCAGATTACAAAGATATGGTATGTAGGTTACATAAATCTTTATATGGTTTAAAGCAAGCACCGAGAGCCTAGTATGAGAGGCTACATAAGTATTTGTTGAGTATTGGTTTTGTTAGAACTAGTAAGAATAACAATCTGTACATGAAAGGAAATTATGATGATACTATTTTGATTGCTGAGATATTTGTAAATGACATAATATTTGGAGGAAAAGATCGAATTTGTAAGTCATTTGTTGATGAAATGAGAAGTGAATTTGAAATGTATATGTTTGGAGAGATTAAGTTCTTTCTAGGCTTACAAGTGATTCAGCAGAATGATGGTATATTCATCACACAATCTAAATACATAAAGGAAGTATTGAAGACATTTGGCATGGAAGATGCTAAACCTATGGGAACACCAATGGCTATTGGATGTAAAATGACTAAAGAAGATGGAACTACCGAGGTAAACTAGACACTGTACAATCCATGATTGGTAAGTTAATGTATTTAGTTCACAGTAGACCTAATATAGCACATGTTGTTGGGATAGTTGCTAGATTTTCTGCAAATCCTAGACAGTCACACATGGTTGCTACAAAGAGAATCTTAAGATACCTAAAGAAAAATGAAGATTATGGGTTATGGTATCCTAAGGATGGCAAGTTGTAACTTAAGGTATACACCAATGCTAATTGGGCTAGAAATGTTGATGATAGAAAGAGTACCACCGAAGGAGCATTTTTCTTTAGTGAAAGACTTGTTACATGGACAAGTAAGAAACAATCTTGCATTTCTCAGTCTACAGCCAAAGAAAAGTATGTTGCTGCTGCTACAAACTATTCAAATATTGCATATATCAAAAAAGTGTTGGAAGGTATGAATGAGATAATCATGGATCTAGTGATTATATATTGTGACAACACTAGTGCAATTAATATTTCAAAGAATCTAGTGATGCACTCTAAAACTAAGCACATACCTATTAAGTATCACTGCTTAAGAGAACAAGTATAGGAGAAGCAAGTGAAGCTAGAATTTGTTACATCAAAAGAACAACTTGCTAATATTTTTACAAAGCCTCTACCGAAGGATACATATGAATACTTGAGGACTAGACTTGGGGTCCATCCCATGTCTACCGGTCACTAAGGTGATCTAGAGGTTGCATCAGCCTAATCTTATTAGAAAATCATATATGTTGATGCAACAGAGTTCACACTTTGGATTTTTGTCTAAGGTTGTGAAAGGTTGAAGAACTGGAACAGATTTGCACATCAATAAATAGAGATATAGAGAATGTACCAGATAACAAAGAGTTAAATGGCTACTACAGAGTTGTATGTTTCTATTGCTCTTTGGCATTGCTATCAAAGGGAGAGAATATTTAATGAAATACATGTCACAGAGAGAGATCAAAAAGAAAGGAAGAGCATTGAAGATCAGTTAATGAGAATAGAAGAAGACCTAAGAGCTGAAAACATCATATCTGCAGAAGATAGTCGGCACTTACAAATGCTTTTATGTAACGTAATGATTAAACATATTAAGGTAGGGAGAGCATTTGTTTATAGAGTTTTAGAATACATGTTTGGTATGTGTTT